>CM075986.1:27387867-28001802 GCA_038087875.1 Malacoraja senta | reverse complement strand
GTGCGTTGTTGGCCACTTCTTGCAATCCGAGGAAGATGTAGACGATGTCTATCCCTTGTCAAATGAGTGCACAGCACCAATGTAAACTGACACCCGCAATACTGTAACTATCCAAGCAACACATTACTCGAACCTGAATTCCATACCAACTGAAATGCCACTAGAAAAAAATAAGGTGTGTACAAGCCAGAGTTGCCCGAGACTGTAGATTGTTAATTAATTATATACGCCTACGCCCAGAGCCACACAGCACGGAAACAGACCCTTCGGCCCAACTCGTCCGTCGACAAAGGTGCCCCTCTAAACTAGTTCCATTTGCCATGTTTGTCCCATATCCTTCAACTTTTCCCATCCATGTATTTGTCCAAGTGTCTTTTAAATAGTGTTTTAGTACCTGCCTTAACTACCTCCTCTGGCAGCTCGTTCCATGCACCCACCACCCACCACCCACCACAGTGAGGAAAGCATGGAACTGCAAATAGACCCGTCCCGTTCAAGATCAACCCTACGACCTGTTTTTAACATCAGTGCATTAATGGCGCAATGGTAGAACTGCTGCCTCGGAAGCACCAGAGACACGGGTTCGATCCTGACCTCGGGTGCTGTGTGTGTGGAGCTTGAGCGTTCTCCCTGTGACCACGTGGTTTCCTCTGTGTGCTCCAGATTCTCGTATCCCAAAGACATGAGGGTTTGTAGAGTAATTGGCCGTTGTAAAGTGCCTCTTGACAGGGTCAATACGTGTCTGTGGAGTAGCTCAGACTGGTGAGTCCGAATCTCCTATTAAGGCCATTGTAAAATGGAAAATGCCTTACATTTTAATCACATCCAAGAGACGTATATAATTAATAGGCAGACAAAAATGCTGGAGAAACTCAGCAGGTGAGGCAGCATCAATGGAGCGAAGGAATTGGTGACGTTTCGGGTCTCGAACCTTCTTCAGAAGTTCTTTACCAAAAGTTTACTAAACCATTATTCTCAGTGCAATTGACAAACAGCGGAAAATATTATCAAAATTAAGAAATTAAATCAGATTCCAACGTAGAGATGATTTTAGTCGTTCCTTCATATCCTATTAATGTTATCTTTATGTTCTACTAAACAATCTTAATTTTCAAATGTTCTATTCATCCATTCACAGAAGTAATCGATTTGAAAACCAAAGAAACATAAATATGAATTTTGTTTTAATATTCTCGGAGATTCTATTGTGCCATTTCACAGAGAGACCCTTCATCTTGGCAGGCTTCAACACGTGTCTGTGGTGGCTCAGACAAACTAATCACGGACAAAGACCACTGGCTTAAAGTCGTTCATTTTAATCACATACAAGAGGGTCGCACGGTGGGGCAGCGGTAGCGTTGCTGATCCTGGGTGCTGTATGTACTGAGTCTGTAGGTTGCAACTCTCCATCTGCGTGGCTTCCCCCCAGTGTAAATTGTCCCTAGTGTGTGTAGGATAGTATTAATGTATGGGGTTAGTGCGGACTCGGTGGGCCGCGGGGCCTGTTTCCGCGCTGTATCTCTAAATTAAACTAAAATTTGTTGTAGAATGTGACTGAAATCCTATCGAGATAAGAATAATGAATGCATTTCCAGCATTTTCCGTTTATATATATTTTTAAAATCGTTTCGTTTAGTTTAGAGATACAGCGCCGAAACGGGCCCTTTAGCCCACCGAGTCCGCACCGACCAACGATCCTCGCACATTGCACTAAACCTACACACAATAGGGACATTTTACATTTTTTACCGAAGCCAATTTACCTCCAAACCTCTAAATCTTTGGAGTGTGGGAGGAAACCGGATATTCCGGGGGAAAGCCACGCAGATGGAGAGTTGCAACCTACAGACTCAGTACATACAGCACACAGGAAGGCAGCAACGCTACCGCTGCCCGACCGTGCGACCCTCATGCGTCTCTGTATGTGATTAAAATGAACGACTTTAAGCCAGTGGTCTTTGTACGTGATTAGTTTCTCTGAGCCATTCCACAGACACGTGTTGAAGCCTGTCAAGATGAAGGGTCTCTCTGTGAAATGGCACAATAGATTCTCCGGGAATATTTTAAAAAAATCTATTTATTTTTCTTTGCTTTTCAAATCGATTACTTATGTGAATGGACTAATAGAACATTTGAAAATTAAGATTGTTTAGACAGTAGAACATAAAGATAACATTAATAGGATATGAAGGATAACTTATAGGGTCTATGTTGGAATCTGATTTCCTTTCTTAATTTTGATAATATTTTCCGTTGTTTGTCAATTGCACTAAGAATAACGGTTTAGTAAACTTTTAGTAATGACCAAAGAACATAATAGAGATATTTAAAGATTGAGTGAGAGTTCAAAAATATTTCAGACGGGGTTCCATGGAGATTGCTGTGAATTAATTTTACACTGCAATAAGACCCGCAGCCTGATGCTCGTCTTCCGACAGAAAGAAAGAATGCCCCGTTATTACATCACCAAGTGAAATAAGCCACATTCGTTTTCAGATCAAGAGG
This sequence comes from Malacoraja senta, assembly GCA_038087875.1. Classification (NCBI taxonomy): domain Eukaryota; kingdom Metazoa; phylum Chordata; class Chondrichthyes; order Rajiformes; family Rajidae; genus Malacoraja; species Malacoraja senta. The sequence continues at coordinate 27,999,297 of CM075986.1, read as the reverse complement.
AGCAATCAAATGATGTCGTGAAGAAAAAAGTACCGAGAGTAGAGTAGAAAGTACCCGAAGGTCAATGACATCTATTGTAATTTCTCAGGCTAGCCATGTGCGAAATTACAAAGCAACCCGATGGTGAGTAAGAATGTGACTTCGGAAGCTGTTGGTCGCCCAATCTGAACAAAAATACATTTGACTTGTGCATAAATAATATGCATAAATAAGTACCTTATATGCGGGGTAGAGGAATCTCTGCACTTTCCTCGGCTCCGACAGAATCCGCTTGTTTCAGCACTTGGCAAATCTGGGAACCTCTGCCAACTCTGGGTTTTTCTGTCTGGGATTTTTTGTGTCTGGGAGTTTCAAAGCGGCAGCTATCCATTGCCTTCATTGGAGGGGTAGTGAGTTGAATCACCCCATATACAACACAGTGCGTTGTTGGCCACTTCTTGCAGTCCGAGGAAGATGTAGACGATGTCTATCCCTTGTCAAATGAGCGCACAGCACCAATGTAAACTGAACCCGCAATGCTGTAACTATCCAAGCAACACATTACTGGAACCTGAATTCCATACCAACTGAAAGGCCACTAGAAAAAAAATAAGTTGTACCAACCAAAGTTGCCCGAGGCTGTAGATTAAATTAATTAATTATATACGCCAACGCCCAGAGCCATACAGCACGGAAACAGACCCTTCGGCCCAACTCGTCCGTGGACAAAGGTGCCCCTCCAAACTAGTTCAATTTGCCCATGTTTATCCCATATCCTTCAACTTTTCCCATCCATGCATCTGTCCAAGTGTCTTTTAAAGGTAGACAAAAATGCTGGAGAAACTCAGCGGATGAGGCAGCATCTATGGAGCGAAGGAATAGGTGACGCTTCTTCAGACGTCTCGACCCGAAACGTCACCTATTCCTTCGCTCCATGGATGCTGGCTCACCCGCTTAGTTTCTCCAGCATTTTTTCTACCTTCGATTTTTTCCACCATCTGCAGTTCTTTCTTAAACATATTTAATTAAGAGAAACGGAATTACTGGAAACGCATTCACTATTCCCTTGTCATTCGCAGCAGCTGTATTTTAACACCTGGTTTGCCTTGGTCCGCACCCCATGACATACATTAACCCATATCTACCTTTTCCCTTGTGCCATTGTTCTGCCCTCGGAATTGTGCGAAATTACAAAGCAACATGATAGTGAGTAAGAATGTGACTTCTGCAGCTGGTGGTCGCCCAATCTGAACAAAAATACATTTGACTTGTGTATAAATAATATGCATAAATATGTACCTTATATGCGGGGATTATCAAAGGTAGAGGAATCTCTGCACTTTCCTCGGCTCCGACAGAATCCGCTTGTTTCAGCAGTTGGCAAATCTGGGAACCTCTCCCAACTCTGGATTTTTCTGTCTGTGATTTTTTGTGTCTGGGCGTTTAAAAGCGGCAGCTACCCATTGCCTTCATTGGAGGCGAAGTGAGTTGAATCATCCCATATACAACATTATGGCCACTTCTTGCGGTCCGAGGAAATGCAGATGAAGACTATCCCTTGTCAAATGAGTGCACAGCGCCAATGTTTATTGCCACCCGCAATACTGTTACTATCCAAGCAACACATTACTCGAACCTGAATTTAATCTATCTATCTATATTACTAAAAGTCTGATCTTGACCGCTTTTGGATCGCTGTGCTGTGATTTCCGAGAGAACGCCGCCACCTACGGCCGCCATTTTTGGCCACCTCGCTCAGAGCCCCCCCTCCGCCTGCCTGGACTGGAGGATTTTTCCCATCGATGAAAAATCAGAGAGATATGTTTTAAAAATGTTGCCATTCTCTCTGCTGCCCCTGCTTGTGGGAGGGGGAGGGACTATAAAACCCGGAAGTGGTGTGCCTCACTCAGTCTCTGCAAGACGAAGAAAGCGAGAGGTTCACGTCTCTCTGAGCTCTGAATAACACTGAACACATGTCTACTCAACCGTGAGTGCCCTTAATGTGGCTTGAAAATGAAAATATGGTTGGTTTGAAGTAAAAAGGCAGTGCAAATGGTTGTTTGGGGGGGGGGGTTGGGTTGAAGTAAAAAGACAGTGCAAATGGATGTTTGGGGGGTGGTTTTGGGATGAAGTAAAAAGGCAGTGCAAATGGATGTTTGGGGGGGGGGGGGTTCGGGTTGAAGTAAAAAGACAGTGCAAATGGTTGTTGGGGGGGGGGGGTTTGGGTTGAAGTAAAAATGTCACCCAACCATTTGCACTGCCTTTTTACTTCAACCCAAACCCCCCCAAACAACCATTTGCACTGCCTTTTTATTTCAACCCAGCCCCCCCCAACAACCATTTGCACTGTCTTTTTACTTCAACCCCCCAAAAAAACCAAACAACCATTTGCACTGCCTTTTTACTTCAACCCAAAAAAAACCAAACAACCATTTGCACTGCCTTTTTAATTCAACCCAAAAAAAAACAAACAACCATTTGCACTCCCTTTTTACTTCAACCCAAACCCCCCCAAACACCCATTTGCACTGCCTTTTTACTTCAACACAGACCCCCCCCCAGACAACCATTTGCACTGCCTTTTTACTTCAACCCAAACACCACCCCCCAAACAACCATTTGCACTGCCTTTTTACTTCAACCCCCCAAAAAAAACAACAACCATTTGCACAAATGGATTTGAATTTGGTGGCCTTGCACTCTGCTTGAAATGGAATTTCAAGGAATAGCCGTGAGTCAACTGCCAGCCCACCAGCCGTGAGTGAGCTGCCAGCACATCAGGCTTGAGGGACTGAGCTGCCACCCCGAGAATCCATTTGGCCCACAATGTCCATACTTGCCCTCTGGAGACCAGTAGTCCCTGCAGCTAACAACACCCATACCAGCGCTCCAGAAAGCCCCCACCCCCCACTGGCCACCAATATTGGAATTGGTGGAGAGGTGGAATATTGCGTTGGGGGACCAGCCCTCCCGTGTGAACATGGGACCTAACGGATCCCACTTAGTCTAGTGCTATACTAAAACTCTCATCTTGTCCTCTTCCAGTTTGTGTTGTTTTTAAATTTGCGCTAAAACTATACCCTATATGGCTAAAATTTTGCGCCACCTTACCCACCGTTCTCCTCTGCTCAAATCGCAACAAGTTTTGTTCCGATTGGTGGGATATTACAAAAGTTATGAAGGTTTAAATCGTGAGATGAGCAGAAAAGTCTGCTCGCCTGTAAGTCGCCAGGAAGGTGACGCCCCTTCCGGCACCCGCTGTCAATCACTGGGGCGAGGAGAATAAAGCCCCGGAGGCCAGGCATGAGTCCAGAGGTCGGGCGTGAGTCCAGAAGTCGGGCGTGAGTTCACAGGCCGGGCGTGAGTCCAGAATCAGGCGTGAGTCCAGTCGTCGGGCGTCAGTCCAGAAGTAGGGTGTGAGGCCGTGAGTGAGTCAGTCAGTCAGTCTGTCCAGAGACCTTGAGTGAGTCAGTCAGTGAATCCAGAGACCATGAGTGAGTCAGTCAGTCAGTCCAGAGGCTGTGAGTGAGTGAGTCAGTTCAGAGGCCGTGGGTGAATAAATCAGTAAGTCCTGAGGCCGTGAGTGAGTGAGTCCGTGTGTGAGTCCAGGGTCCATGAGTGAGTGAGTCCACAGGCAGTGAGTGAGTGAGTCCAGAGGCTTTGAGTGAGTCCAGAGGCCGTGAGTGAGTGAGTCAAAAGGCCGTGAGTGAGTGAATCCAGAGGCCGTGAGTGAGTGAGTCCAGAAGCCGTGAGTGAGTGAGTCAAAAGGCCGCGAGTGAGTAAATCCAGAAGCCATGAGCCAGTGAGTAGTGAGCCCAGAAGCCGTGTCAGTCGGTAGTGAGCCCATAAGCAGTGAGTCAGTGAGTAGTATTGGGGGTAGAGTGCTGTCATGGATAGAAAATTGTTTGGCAGACAGGAAACAAAGAGTAGGAATTAACGGGTCCCTTTCAGAATGGCAGGCAGTGACTAGTGGGATACTTGTGGGGTACTCCAAAGACTTGTCGGTGAATTGTGTTTGGTAAGTTGTAAAATTGGCCCCAGTGTGTAGGATGGTGCTAGTGCACGGGGTGACTGCTGGTCGGCGCGGACTCGGCGGGCCGAAGGGCCTGTTTCCGCGCTGTATCTCTGAAGTCTAAAAAGCCCCAGAGTCCTTAGTGCAACAAAGACGGTTCGCAGTTCTTAGTTCAGTTAGTGTTTGTAGTGTTCAAGAGGTCGATGGCTGTTGGGTAGAAGCTGAAGAAGGATCTCGACCCGAAACCTCACCCATTCCTTCTCTCCAGACGTGCTGCCTGTCCCGCTGAGTTACTCCAGCGTTCTTCGGCCCACCAAGTCCACACCGACTAGTGACCCCTGCACTCTATCACTATCCCACACACACTGGGGACAATCTACAATTATACCAAGCCAATTATCCTACGTCGTTGGAGTGTGGGAGGAAACCGGAACACCCGGAGAAAACCTACACGGGTCACGAGGGAACGTACAAACTCCGTACAAACAGCACCCGTACCCAGGCTCAAATCCGGATCTCTGGCGCTGTAAGACAGCAACTCTACCGCTGGCTAAACGGTGTTGACGGGACTGAAGGTGAATGGGACAGCGGGTAGTAGTTTGGGTGCTTAAGATAACTCGTTAATTTTCGTGCAAAAGGTTTTCTTTACTGCAAAAACTTACAGTATTTTATTTGCAGTTTTTGCATGCTCCATTATAACATTTTACATAACATTTTACAACAGTACAACTTGATTACTAAAACAAGGACAATTTCAATTCTTGATTTATAAAAATGTATACAACAATGACCCCAATCATCCCATTCCACCCACTCATTACTCTTGACTCAACCAAATATATTTCTGAAATATTGGTCATAAATTTGGTGCAAAAATGCTCCAAAATAAGGCTCTGAATGCACCAGACAGCATCTGGTTGACGCAAAGGGTTTTAGATGCTCGCACATTATCCCACGTAACGAATATACACCTGTTGGTACCAATTCGTGATCTGCTCGCGGGTTACTTCCCAGGCGCAGGCGCTGAATCTCTGCAAAAGAGGAACGTTCGGAATCAGCATCAGAGAATGAATAGATTTAGATTGAGTGAAATAATTGCCCGCGGGTCGTTAGATGATAAGATTCAACCATCTCACCTCCCGATTAAGAAACTCGCCGAGTTTCCTGAAGTACTCGTGAATGACGGCCGTTTTCTGTGGCCCGGCCTCGGAGCCTGTGTTCCTCACACAGTTTTCCAGAATACAGCTCTGCCCATCCAGTTTAAACCTGAGTCCCGTCATAGCGTCCTGGGGCCATGTGACCGAGGTCCGGTCCATGTGGTAGATCCTTTTGAATTGACTCACCACTTGGTAGACAACGCCGGCCGTGTCCGAGTCCTGCACACAACACAGAACGACATCAGTGTGGCCATGGACCCGTGAGACGGCCGGGACGGGACAATATCACACTCATTTCCAAATCGAATAGTGATCAATAGATGTCATAGAACCAGAGCCGTAGTGTGATACAGTGTGGAAGAAACTGCGGGGTGGGAGATTGCAACCTTCAAGTGGTCCGCCCCGTTTCAACGAATGCTATCAACCTGGCGTGCACAATCAAATAAGATCAAATAGAACAAGTTGTCCTTCAACTTTAGGCTGTGCACACCATACTCAAGAAGAAGTAGAAGAAGCAGAAACTGCATACAGATGTGTACGTAGGAACTACAAGTGCAGGTTTACACCCAAGATAGAAAGTTGGAGTAACTCAGCGGGCCATGCAGCATCTCCGGATGGAAGGGATGGGTGACGTTTCGGGTCGAGACACTTCTTCAGAATGAGACTCAGGGGAGAGGGAGATACAAAGATAAGGAAGAGTAAGGTGTGAAAACGAGATCAAAGGGGATAAAACTCAAGGAAAATGTAGAAAAAATATCTTTGTTAGCTAGGAGAAGGCGACAACGAAGCATACAGTGATAAAATCTAATCTGGGGACAGTCAGAGTGGTCGGAGATCTAGGAAGGGAGAGGGACGGAGAGAGAGGGAAAGCAAGGTTTACTTGAAGTTAGAGAATAATCAATAGATTATGCATGTTTGCAAAAGTTGTCTTGAGATCCCTGTATAAACATTTCTGTTGGCACCTTTCCGGCGTCAACACTTCGGTGCGATCAGTTTGAAGAACTTCTTCCGACCGGTCAGATTATATCTGAAGAATGGTATCGACCCGACCCACTGAGATGCTCCAGCATTGTGTGTCATGTTCTACATTAGCAGACTAACTCCATCAATCAAATGATATGAAATCGTTCTTCCCAGAACTGCTGCGTTCGTTGAAACCCCAGTAGTTGTGGGTATTTATTAAAAATGGGCAAAATAATGTGATTACACTTAAAACACCGCGTCCCTGATTAAATTTACATGAGATCCGTACATTCATTGTCCCTGGGAACATTCGAGGATACATTAAATGACGCTTATAAATGTACACTCACCTGTCCTCCCGCCGTGAGTTCGGACAAGATCAATGAATCGACTTTCAATGATGTCCTTTCAGCTGCGCACCGCGGGGGGATGGGGTCTCCCTACAACAGGGGAAGCGGTCAAGTCCGGCTCCAGCACACAATTCACATTCACAGAAACATTATATCTAACAACATTGTTGTTATCAGGCAACCTTTTGGGATACAACTGACTATTTGAATGTACCCGCCCTTTTGCCCCCTTCCCTTCCCTCCTCTCAACCCACGTGAAGCGGCACAGCTCTGCATGCGGTTTATTCCACCGCGTATCCCACACACCGCGTGTTCTCCGCTACAGTACACAAACGAGACGCATTTTGGGTGACCGCTCTGCTGAACCATCAGTTCAGTCCCCAAGTGGGAAGTGGAGCCGACTGGCGTCTGCTCCATCTACCCACTCCTTCTGCGAGGTTCGCCCGCCCACTCACTACATTGATCATTGACTTTATCTGTTCCGGTGCGCCAGACTTTAATAGTTTTCCTTCTGTCTACGTCTCCTCCACACGGCTCGCGGTTACACTGCGACAATCCTGTCCCGCCCTGGTTCTCCGACTAGTTACTATCACTGTCCTCCTAATTAATTTTACTGATTGTATGCCTCGCTGTCACCTTTCCCTCAGCCAACAATGAACCATTCTAAACTTCCTTGGTCAGCATCTACCCTTCCATATCAGTTTCATTCTCCCCTAACTCTTAGTCTGAAGAAAGGTCTGGACCCGAAACGTCACCCATTCCTTCTCTCCCGAGATGCTGCCTGTCCCGCTGAGTTACTCCAGCATTTACTGTCCGGCCCCTACTCTCTGATCATTCCCCTTTCTCTGCAGCTGGAGTTTCGCTTCATTGCAAACCTTCTCAGCTGTGTAGAGGTCGTCGAGCTGAAACACTTCATAACTTTTTTTATTTTGTCACCGATCGGAACAATACTTGGTGGCTTAGAGCAGAGGAGTTGGCGAAAAAATCCTAGCGATATAGGGTAGCGTTTTTGCGCAAATTTACTTACAACGCAGACCGGAAGTGGTCAAGATGGAAGTCTTTTAGTAATTACAGATGTATATTGGCATCACAGCTGAATGTGAGAAAAGATGCTGCTGTTTGGACATTTCAATGCCATATGACTCGGTCTAAGTCAGCCGGGAGTGTTCAGGCCATTTCATGGGGTTCAGTCATTTGGGACGGTGCCTCAAGTTCCTTTGGCTGTGAACTGTTGCAAACCACTCCACGCCATGGGATACCCTGCACATGAGGGGGCCTCAAAGTAATTTGGAGTCAAGTGGCCACAGTAGGAAAGTGCAACCTTGGGACTGGCACTGTGGTGCTGAAAGTACCAGCTGTCTCTAGTAGGACTCAGGCCAGTCATCTGCATTTCTCTTCTTCATATCAGAGCAGATAACCACACACTGCCTACATTTAACGCTATTTGTCCAGTTCATGCCACACAGGTAGCCTATCAATATCCCTCCTTACACGTACACTCCTCATAAAGTAGGAAAGCACTGCAGATGTTGGATTACACCCAAGATAGACACAAACATCTGGAGTAACCCAGCAAGTCAGGCAGCATCCCTGGATAAAAGGAATAGGTGATGTTTTGGGTCGAGACCCTTCTTCAGACCTCTTACAACCTGCTTTCCTTTCTGCCTTATATCCTGACTACAACACGCTTGATCCCCTCCTTCATTCAAATTGCCAATATTAGCTGTAAGTATTTGAGTCCCAGGCAGTGATCTCTGGGGTAACCCACATAAATCTGAAAAAGGAATCGGTCAAGGTCACTTTAAAGTCACCATTGCAAACAGATCGTCCAGAGTCCCTTTAGGGATAAGTATATCTGGTATGTCACAGCCTAGAGTCGGGGTCCCGGGTAACAGGACCAACACAATCCAACATCCCCAAAGTCTAGGAAGACTCATGTTCTAGAAGGTCAGATGAAAGCGACGATCTGAGGAAGCAGAGCAATAACACATATTAGCAATCAGCGCCCAACAATAGTCCATTGTGAATAATAATAATAATAATAATCATTTTATTTACCAGCGCCTTCCTAAAACCCAAGGACACCTTACAATGCATAGAATCACAACAAAACAAAAAAAAAACACATAATCGGAATAAATTAAATAAAAAAACACACCACAGTACACAAATCAAGGACATAATTCAATTTCAAAAGCACCAAAAGAAAATAAGAAACACAATTTGAGGCGAGAGCAGCGGCGACCAATTCGCGCCAGCGTCCACTCTCCCCTCCGACCGCCATCTTGTACACGGACTGACAGGCACAGGCACAGGCACAGCACACAAAATCATCCCCCCACAATGAAACAACTCTTACCTGTAAGATGTATTTCTGGTAAGGACGTCTGTATGGACTGAAGTCCAGGGCAGATGGGCATGCTGAATATAAACGGTCCATCATTTGCATCGTAATAGTGACACGTCGACACTGAGATTTACGGAGCCATATTCGCTTACTAAGTGCTAGGAATTTACTGGTGAATCAACAATGATTAAGACAACGGCGGTGCAACTGGAGCCCACGATTTCGCTTTGAGACCGGAGGTCTTCAGTCACATTGGTGAACAGCGAAGCTCGGAGCTGGGGAATTACCTGACCGCTTCTGAACCAAAAGCGAACTTGTAATAGAGCGGGCTCTATTACAAGTCCGGAAGGAGCAGTTTGTCCATGAGGGAGAGAAAGGTGGAGGAGGGAAGTTTGCAGATAGGTACGAGTCAAGCCAGTTGTGGGGTGCCAATAACGTGGAGACGCCGGTAGATTTAGGAAGAAAGCTTGTTGTTACTATTAGTTTGAGGCCTGATATAGTGTTATGGTCAGTTACTCAGCCGATAGTGTATTTTATAGAACTGACGGTGCCTTGGAGAACTTGGAGGATGAGGCATATGAAAAGGAAAAGGTTTAGATATGTAGAGTTGGCAGCAGAAGTTCAGGAGCGAGGATGGAGAACAAGAGTACGTCCTGCAGAGCTGGGATGTAGAGGTTTCATAGCGAGATCAATCACGTCGCTATTTGAATTCTTAGGAATTCGTGGACAGATTTTGTGTCAGGCTGTAAAGCAAATGTCAGAGGCAGCAGAGCAAGGCAGCAGGTGGATTTGGTGGAGAATAAATAGTCAGTTGGGGGAAGAAAGGAAACATGACATGCAGTATGTGTATTTCTTTGTAATTGTAGTCTGTGCAAGTGTATCCCGGTCTTATGCAAGGGTGAGACTTGGAGTGTTACAAGCTTAATGATGGGCTAGGGTTAGAAGAAGATAGGAAGCAGATGTTTATCATTTGTTGGAGTGAGCTAGTGTATATAGAGACACCCTGCGGCAATTTCTTAAAGTGTATGGGCCGCGGAACTGGGGGGGGGGGGGCCTACATTTTTAGCGATGTTCCCCCCGGGAGTTAGCGGCCAGCCCAGCGGATGTACTTTAGTGCCCAACACGGACGGTACAGTGTCTGCAGGAAACACCAACCTCAACCGTGACACATCAGCAACTCACCACGGTAGGGGCTGGCGGGCCGGTGAACGTGAAGGGAGGGGGGGGGGGTGAAATATGGAGGCTTCCCACACTCACACATGGAGCCGTGTGGACGCGAGCGATGGGAGGAGGGGTCTGAGGGCACGAGGTCAAGTGGTTGGACTAATGGAGAACGCTGCTGAACACAACATTCCTGCTCCTATTTATAGAGGAATCAGGGACAAAAAACGCAGAGAGCTGCCATGCCAAACACTGGCGACATCGAGACATAGAAAAGAGGTGCAGGAGGAGGCCATCCGGTCCTTCGAGCCAGCACCGCCATTCATTGCGATCATGGCTGATCGTCCCCATTCAATAACCAGTGCCTGCCTTCTCCCCATAATCCCTTGATTCCACTAGCCCCTAGAGCTCTAACTCGCTCTTAAATACATCCAGTGATTTGGCCTCCACTGCCCTCTGTGGCAGGGAATTCCACAAATTTACAATTCTCTGGATGAAAAAGTTTATTCTCACCTCAGTCTTAAATGGCCTCCCCTTTATTCTAAGAATGAAGGTGCAAACATATCGATATTAGATGTTCCATTGAGCCATAATGTCATAAAATAATTTGTGATCCAACATCCATTCTATGTTGTCATTGATTTTACGTGATGATACACCAGCGCCAAATGAGGTTGGGTAAATTATGACAGGATACTTTGACTTGATTGCAACCATGTGACTAATATATGCCACCACCACAGTGTATCAACTTGGAACTGAGCATGCAGTTTATGCATATGCGCACAATATCCCTTTAACCCATAGTATGCACCTAGTGTCTATATGTAGTTGATACCAATAACTGAAGAATTGGTAATTCATGCAAATCCCATCCGCCTCCGTGACTAGAGATTGCATTCATAATTTTCCATCTTCGAGCACTAGCATTGGTTTGTAATATAACTGAAGATTTATTGACCAAAACTACTGGAGCACTGCTGAATATAGTTCGTCCACCATTGTGACTTAGGTAGCTTCAGCTGGTAATAGCATAGAATTGTTAACAATGATGTATATGGCACTGGAGTGGTTACTACTTTGCACGTTGTAAGTTCTGATAATGCAAAGGCCCAATTACATAGCTGAAACACAGCTGCTATATTGCCAATTACACTTGATGAATAGAAGACTGCTTGATAAAAAGGTTGTTACCAGCATCTATTGATTCCAATCTCTTGCCCCAGGGCAGAGGCACAGATAAATTAATAGTTAAAGGTAAATCCGAATGACCAAACTCTAGTTGGTATCAACTTAAATTTAATTGGATAGATGAGGGACCTGAATTTCTCAAATATAGTCGCGGCTGAAACAGTTAATTTCAGCAAAACACAGCGTTTAGAATATCATCCAGCTAAGCCATAGCAAGTGTTTTTGAGCTCTGAGCAGTCCAAGGACCGGTTTAGTAATTTGGTAGATGACCTGGGAGCTGAAGTTAGCCCATTTGCAATGCCTTAACTGTTATCATTGCCCCATCCAGATAAATTTCAAATTCTCCGGTGATCCCTGTGAATGGGACCTGAATAGTATTCATCTTTGAAATCAATGCATGCCATAAAGATCCTAAGGAAAGCAGTTGTTAGACAGTAACGAAGTTCCATATACTGAAAATTCTTTGTTGCACATGCCAGTTAAATCAATTATGAACCAACATCCTCCATCTTTCACAATGAACAGGCTACGCCTGCCATGATTCTGTGCCTGCCTCGTACGGCAACTCTGGCCAGATTCCCAAGCCTGTCTCGAAAGGTAATCCTGGCCATAATACTGAGCCTGCCTCAAAAGACAACTCTGGCCCCAATTCCAAGACATACTTGATACCCTGTATACTGCCATAATAATCCAATCACATGTTATAATTTTAGTATATAACGAATCTGAATCTCATGTGATTATTGTCATTTGTACAAACCCAAGTGTAAATATAACCAACTTGTAAATGGTTCACTTACACCATGTTTCGGAAGAACCAGACCCACCTACCTCCATGGCTACCGGTGGTCTTATGGTCAGCCCTTGGACCTTGGCCTGAAAGACCTCTGCTCAGCTTTCAAGCTGCCACCAGCTTCAGTGAACTGCTTACTGCCGATGAGGCGTGAGGTGTGTCGTCGCCGATATGATGAAGCTTTTGCTTCCTCATCCAGGTATACCTGTTGGATAAGTCTTACTGTAGCGTGAGGGGAACTCTGGCCCCTTCCGGGTTTTTTGCCAACGGCTGGAACCAATACTTCCGGCAGTAACCGCTTCGCTTGCGAGTATTTCTTCGCACTCCTCTCCATAGAGAGGGATATTCGTAGGCAGCCCTGAAAACAGGTGCTGCCGCAGGCTCCTGAGGACACCTGCGACGACATGGCCCCTGCTACGGACCTATATCAGGATTATTGCTCTGAATCTGAAACTGAACTCTGAATGCTCCCCTCCTCAGAGATGGAGACATTGTGCAGCCCCGAACCGGGTGCCGCTGCCGCGGCCCCCCCCCCCGAGGAGACCCGCGCTGATAACTCCCTGCTTTGGAGTATATCATAGTGGAGCAACCTCTCCATCAGGTGCTCCATGTGGGTTTAGGCATCCGTAGACGCACCCATTGAAGGAGGGGAACCCTCCTGGCCCGACTTGTCCGAGTCCCAAGGCCTGACCGGCTTACTGCTGGTTTGACCCCTTTCTAGGAGCCGCTGACCGCACTGTCAGCGACTCGGGTTCCGAGACCGGCTTACTGCTGGTTTATCCCCCTTTGTGGGGACCCATAGCGGTCTGGGAGCCGCTGACCACACTGTCAGCGACTCAGGTGGCGAGACCGGCTTGCTGCTGGTTTTACCCCCTTTGTGGGGAACCATAGCGGTCTCGGAGCCGCTGACCCCATTGTCAGCGACTTGGGTTGCGAGCCCGAATGGCCGCCGGCTACCCGCGCTTCCGCGGTCCAGACCGGGATCTCCCCACGGTCCATAACCGGATTCCCCGCGGCACGTCCGACTTCGCCCCGAATCCAGCAGGCAAATTCTGTAAAGAGCTGCAACACAAAAAACAGAACCTAGAAATAAGTTTTGAAACTTACCTGAAGATTTAAACTTACCGCTGGCAGGAGCAGCGCCCCTGCCAGTCAGCCGTTGCGCAATGCGCTAGACGTAATTTCAACGCATGCGGGCTGACGGGCTTCTATTCACGTAGTCACTCACGTGACTCTGAAGTAAAATCCACTTTGTTCAGCTGCATCACTGCCACTTCCGATTTAATCTTCTCCTTCTCAAATTGCAGATTAAAACTAATCATATTATGATCACTACCACCAAGCGGTTCCTTTACCTCAAGTTCTCTTATCAAATATGGTTCATTGGACAACACTAAATCCAGAATTTCCTTTTATCTGTTCAGCTCCATTACAAGCTGCTCTAAGAATCCATCTCGGAGGCACTCTACAAACTCTCTTTCTTGGGGTCCTGAACCAGCCTGATTTTCCCAGTCTACCTGCATATTGAAATCCCCCATCACCAGTGGCATTACCTTTATTACATGCCAGTTTAACTCCTGCTGCAACTTACACCCTACGTCCAGGCTACTATTTTGGGGTCTGTCGATAACACCAATTAGTGTCTTCTTGCCTCTGCAATTTCTCAACTCAATCCACAGTGACTCTACCTCATCAGTCCCTAAGTCTTCCCTCGCAAGGGACTGAATTCCATTCCACACCAGAAGAGCTACCCCCCTCCTCTGCGCACCTGCCTGTCCTTTCCATAGGATGTATAACCCTGAATATTAAGTTCCCAGTCCCCATCCTCCTGCAGCCACATCCCTACAATATCATATCTACCAACCTCTATCTGAGCCTCAAGCTCATCTACTTTACTTCTTATACTTCACGCATTCAAATACAGTACTTTTAATTCCTTACACATCTCACCATTCACATCGATCCCTACTACACTTGGCCAAACACTCCTATCCCTTTGTGTGCTTTCTTTCCCATTAATTCTGGAGTCATTAACTATCCATTTACTCCCTTTCCCTTTAACTCCGTCCTTGACTATCCCATTTGACACCCCACCCTTATTTAGTTTAAAACCACCTGTGTCACAGTGGCAAACCTGCCTGCCAAAATGCTGGTCTCCCACCTGTTAAGGTGCAATCCATCCCTTATGTACAGTTCCCCCTTACTCCAAAACAGATCCCAGTTGTCCAATAATCTAAATCCCTGCCCCCTGCACCAGTTCCCCAGCCACACATTCAGGTCCTGTATGTCCCTTTTTAGTGCTCTCGCCAGCACGAGGAACTAGAAGCAAACCGAAGATAACCACCCTGGATTGTCAGCACATTTCCAAGTTCTCTAAAGTCACGCTTCAGAATATTCATCCCCCTCTATCCGACATCGTTTCTGCCAACATGCACTACAACTTCCGGCTGTTCACCTTCGCCCTTGAGGATTTTCTGCACTCTGTCCATGATATCCTGGATCCTGGCACCCGGGAGGCAGCACACCATCCTCGAATCAATTTACCAATTTACAAACCAAATTCCTCAGTTTTAAACAACAGTTTTCCCCCTCTGACTCACTTCTAACTCTCCTCCCACACGGGCTGGAGCCAATCAGTGCTTTTTCCTGCTTCCCTTTGCTGCTGTTTCTTCAAAATCCACGGAAGCTCTGAGGTTCTGATTCCGGGGTCAGCTCTGGTCTCATATCAGGAAGGATGTCAAGAGTTCATAGGGAAGCCAGAATGGGTGAGCAATGAAAGGTCTCCGTCATGTGTAGACACTCGGGCTATTCGTTGCAGGGGAGTTGAGTAGGAGACTGAGAGCATGTTCACAATCCTGTGGTGGAACAAATAAGGAGAAGTTGTTTCAAGAGACGTACAACATGGACTTCGGGTGATCACAACAGAGGCAACGGCAGAGAGTGGTGAGGCAGCGCTTCAGGAGACCATTCACAAAGAGGGCTGGGCCGAGCACTGAAGAGGAAACCATGTAAAAGTCTGGGAGAAAGGGCAAGGCAATAGGGGAGATAGACACAAAATGCTGGATTAACTCAGTAAGGCAGCATCTCTGGAGAAAATAAATAGGTGACATGTTGTTTCGGGTCGGGATCCTTCTTCAGAGATGCTGCCTGATCCAGGGAGTTACCCAGGCATTTTGTTTCTATTTTTGGTATAAACCAGCATCTGTAGTTCCTTCCTACACAAGGTAAAAGGGGGCCTAGGAGGGTGCTCGTTCAAAGAGACTGGCTAGGCTCAATGGGCCAAATGGCCACCACCCATCGACTCCAGCAGCAATATTGGTGCCAACTCCACACCTCCCTGCATGCCAACATCTCCAACACAACACAACCCCTCTTGCCCAACACCACCCTCCCACCCCAACACCCCTCTCTTCCCCCCCCCCCCCACCACAGCATACCCCACCCACCGGTGGGGTATGCCCTCCCTAGGGTCATGCCCTCTGCCCTCCCTCGGGTCATGGGGTACTATGTGTGCCACACCATCTCAGTGACCCCGAGCCCCGCTCCCGGGGCAGTCCCGCCATCACCCCGTCCATCTACATGCCCGGAAACACAGCGATAAATGGAGCGGGCGCGGATGCCCCGTAACCAGTACCTCAGTGACCTGTCACCCGGATTCCCCGGTAATTGGTCCCCCTGATACCTGGTACCCGGTGACCAGTGTCCCACGTACGTGGGGGATATATCCCCCCATTTTTTGAGGTGGGGGATGGCCTGTATTATTAACCCCCAGTTTTTGGAGGTCGAGCAATAACACAAATAATAATCACCTGCTCCTATCTCCCATATAGGCCCTACATTATCTTAAAAATACTTCAAACAAAAAACATTGAAATCATGCTTTTACAATGCACTAAAACATGATTTTGATACATCAAATTTCAAAACGTTCCTCCTGTGGGACCCCTTCCCACACCCTCCCCCCACTAGGTCCCACCGCTCCCTCGCCGGGTACCCCTGAGACCAGTGATCAGTGATCGCTCAGTTCCCCCACTTTCAAAAACGCTCCGTGGCCCCTGAAGTAAGTGGCGTCCCAGAGGCTTTCATCAACGTCTTCAAGAACATTTACGAGGGATCCAGTTGTTGCGTCAAGGTTGATTCAGGAAACGGAATTCTTTGACATTGTCACAGGGGTAAGACAAGGTTGCCTCTATCCCCATTTCTGTTTATTGTCACGATCGACTATGTCATGCGGAAGACAATAAACAAACCTAACTTTGGAATACCGTGGAGAACAGGTAGAGACACCTTACAGACCTACATTTTGCTGATGACATTGCACTACTAGCAATGTGTAGCATTGCTTCAAGAGATGACAACCGCTCTAGAGGAGAATGCATCAAAGGTTGGATTAAAGATCAGCTGCCGGAAGACTAGGATCATGCAGACTGGAGACTAGCAGCCAATATGATAATTGCTCGTTTCTAAGCTTCCCCCCGTCTAGTTTCAGAAAAACACTGAATCAAGCACTTGAATCAACTAAATTTTATTTTACCAAAAGCGCGACATATATCATACACTGTACCAATCCCACCGTGGGTTTGATCCCTGTGTCTATCTATTCAAGCCCTCTAGGCCTCTCGCAGACAGAGACACTCCAGAAGGGTACACGGTCCTGAGCGCTCTTCCAGAAGATCGACCCTGAGCCTCTTGATCAAGGACTTTTATATGCCCCACGAAATCGAGGGCTGAACCACACGGGGGCAGGGCCGGATTTACGTATAAGCTAGACAAGCTTAAGCTTAGGGCCTCGAGATCTAGGGGGGGCTCTGCTCGCTCCACCAAGGTGTATAAAACGTTTGAGATAGAGGCGTTGTTACAAAACCTAGCATCGGTGGCACTGTGCTTGCGATTCCGGAGGCTTTGGTGGTGTGTGGGGGGGAGGAATTAAAATGCAAGTGAGGTTTATATTCGTAGTGGCGAGGAATTTGCTCCACAGATCCTTGGAACTGCAGGACAAATCAAATGGTATGTAGTTTATTTAACCCTTTTCCCTCGCCGGCGCACTGGGGCCCACCCACCTCGCCGGCGCACTGGGGCCCACCCACCTCGCCGGCGCACTGGGGCCCACCCACCTCGCCGGCGCACTGGGGCCCACCCACCTCACCGCCACACTGGGGCCCACCCACCTTGCCGCCGCACTGGGGCCCACCCACCTTGCCGCCGCACTGGGGCCCACCCACCTCGCCGCCGCACTGGGGCCCACCCACCTTGCCGCCGCACTGGGGCCCACCCACCTTGCCGCCGCACTGGGGCCCACCCACCTTGCCGCCGCACTGGGGCCCACCCACCTTGCCGCCGCACTGGGGCCCACCCACCTCGCCGCCGCACTGGGGCCCACCCACCTCGCCGCCGCACTGGGGCCTACCCACCTCGCACTGGGCCCACCCAACATTGCTGCCGCACCCGGCCCATCTAACATCGCCGCCGGACCGGAACTACCGAACATTGCCACCGGACCTCCCGAACATCCCTCCCGCACTGCGCACTACTCACCTCGTTGCCTCACCGGGCCGGCCGAACCGCGCCGCCCCACCGACCATCCGCCAACCGGGTCCTCCCACGCATCGTCGCCGACCCGGACTCCACTACCCGCAGACTCCTACCATCGGGTCCGCCGACCCTCGCCACTCCATCACCGTCAAGCAGCCCGCAGCCATCGCCTTACCTGCAGCCCGGACTCAGCACCGGGCCTGAAGCCTCCACGCTGCTAACTCCCACTCCCCTGGGTTTGACTGCACTGGGTCCTAGTGCTAGTCGCCCTAACTCTGGTAACCTCAGTGGCTGATCCACTGGGTCTTCCCCATCCCCCCTCAAACTATGTTACCCCTGCTCTTCCCCACCCACACTGCAGTCCTCATCCCCCCTCCCACCCCCCCCCACCAGACATCTCCTCGGCCTCAGTCCACTCACCTGCCTTCCTCTGGCCCCAACCCCTAACCCTGCCGTGTGTTCACCATCCCCCCTGACCTCCTCCTCTCCGACACTGAATGGTCAGTCCTCAGCAGAGATCTCACCTTTGTCCCCCTCAGTCCCCACCTCAATGAGTTCCGCGCCCACCATGATTTGGAGCTCTTCTAGTCCGTCCTTTCACCCTGCAGTCCATCCTTTCACCCTTTTTATTTTTAGTCCTGTCAAAAAACAAATGTTAGTTGGAGGTCTTTTATGTGGTGGGTGGAGGGAGGGGATGGGGGAAACTTTATTTCTTATTCCCCAACCTGGTCGGAGAGGCGGCTTCCCTCCGAGCTTTTACTTCGCCCCTTCCTCGCGGCCTACCATAGAAACTGGAGCGGCGTTTCCTGTCGGGACCGGCTGGGACTACAGCTTCGGCGGCGGCACAGCACTGGGACATCAACACGGAGCGGGCGATACCTTACCGGGTCGCTGGGCGGTGACCGTCGACTCCAACATCGAGGAGATGTGGATGCGGAGCGAACAGCCGCTGCCGGCGCTGGATTTGGAACACCGCGGAGCCTGGGATCCGAAGATCGCCAGAGTCGGAGCTCCAGCCAGCGTGGCCTGAGGACTACGGGTGCCGCAGTCTCCGGGGAGGGAGCGGCCGCTCCAGACATTTCCAAGGCGCTGAGGAGTGTTTACCCGACGCCGGAGTTCCAGCTTTCTGGCAAAGAGGGCCTGAAAACATCAGACTGGCTGCGGAGGCCACAAATAGGCCCCGACAGAGGAAGAGGACTTAACTTTTTATTGCCTTTCCCCACAGTGGAAAATTTTGATTCTGTTGTGGGGGAACGTCCTTATTGAATTCTATAATGTTATGTCATTTTTCTGATTTTTAATATTTCTATGGATGTACGGAAACTTTATTATTTCTTTTATTATTTCTTTTATGGAAAGCACTTTGGTTTCAACGCGAATTGATAAATAAAGCTATATAAATAACATTATTTATAGCGAGTTGATAAACGTGCTATATAAATAAAATGTACTTACTTACTTACTTATTTCTACCGTCGCCTCCGCCTCACAGCGTTCTTCCATGGGAAGGAGTCCTCGCCCCCTATTGATAATCCCTTTTCCATCTCCAACGAACCCCCTCCTCGTGGACCCCCCCCCCCCCTCATGTCCTTCCGGCATTAGACCTTTTTATCCAAAACTGCCGGTGGGGCATCAACCGCCTCAACTTCTCCACTCCCCTGTCACACTCCAATCTCGCCCCCCCTGTACGTACAGCCATCAACTCCCTCCGCAACAACCCAGACTGGGTAATCAAACCCGCCGACAAGTGAGATGCCATGGTAGTCTGGCGCGTCGATCTCTACAAAGCTGAGGCCACGCGCCAACTCTCGGACACCTCCTCCTATTTACCCCTGGACCATGACCCCACAGACGAGCAACAGGCCACTATCTCTAGCACCATCACTGACTTCATCCACTCCGGCTCCCTGCCCCCCCGAGCCTCCAACCTCATCGTTCCCCAGCCCCGCACGGCCCGATTTTACCTTCACCCCAAAATCCACAAACCTGACTGTCCTGGTAGACCCATTGTCTCTGCCTATTTGTGCCCTACTGAACTTATTTCCACATACCTAGACTCCATCCTATCCCCTCTGGTTAAATCCCTCCCTTACTATGTTCAAGACACCTCAGACACTCTCCATCGTCTCCGGGCATTCCATTCGCTAGGCCCCCATCCCCTCATCTTCACCATGGACGTCCAGTCACTCTACACCTCCATCCCCCACCAGGATGGTCTCAAAGCCCTCCGGTTCTTCGTCAACCGGAGAATCAACTGATACCCTTTCACCGATACTCTCCTCCGCCTAGCGGATTTGGTCCTTACCCTCAATAACTTCTCGTTTGACTCCTCCCATTTCCTCCAAATACAAGGCGTAGCTATGGGCACGCGCATGGGCCCCAGCTATGCCTGCCTCTTTGTGGGTACGTTGAACAATCCTTGTTCGAGGCGTACCAGGGCCCCATCCCCGACCTCCACCTCCGCTACATCGACGATTGCTTTGGTGCTACCTCTTGCACCCACACACAACTGACTGACTTAATCCGCTTGACCATTAACTTCCATCCGGCACTCAAATACACATGGACCATTTCTGACACTTCCCTACCATTTCTTGACCTCACTATCTCCATCGCAGGTGATAGACTACTGACCGACATCCACTATAAACCCACTGACTCCATGGCTATCTAGATTACTCTTCTTCCCACCCTGCTTCCCGTAAGGACTCCATCTCCTACTCCCAATTCCTCCGTCTGCTCCAGGATGAGGTGTTTCACACCAGGGCATCGGAAATGTCCTCCTTCATCAGAGAACGGGGGTTCCCCTCCCCTACTACAGATGAGGCTCTCACCAGGGTATCTTCCATACCCTGTAACACTGCTCTCTCTCCCCATCCCCCCACTCGTAACAAGTGCAGAGTCCCCTAGTCCTCACCTTTCACCCCACTAGCCATCACATACAACAAATAGTACTCTGTCATTTTCACCACCTCCAACGTGACCCCACCACTTGCCACATCTTCCCATCTCCCCCCTGTCTGCTTTCCGCAAAGACCGTTCCCTCCGCAACTCCATGGTCAATTCTTCCTTCCCTACCGCACCACCCGTAGTCCACAGGCTGAGCTGGGCGGAGATTCACGCTGGCGGCCCTCGGCAAAGGGATCCCAGGGCTCCGCGATATTGAATCAGCGTGGCCCGAGGCTGGGAGCTCCGCAAACCACAGCTCCATGATGTTGAAGCAGCAGGCCCAACAATCCAGAGCTTCAAACGGCAATCCAGGTAAGGCATCGCCCGCTCTGCGGTGAATCCAATATGTATTTTAAAACCAACTGTTTAATGATAACATACAGTAGGATCTAAAAGTGTCGGGTAATCACGGTCCTCTAGTCGTGGGGGTGGGGGATTGGGAGAGGGGGGCCTCACAAGTGAAATAGCTTAGGGCCTCTCTTCATCTAAATCCGGCCCTGCACAGGGGTTGTCTCTTAATTACCAATTACAAATATCGATTAACTCCATACATAACAGGCATTTCTCTAACCCAATGATACAACAGTTCAATACATTGTATTCACAATGGACTTCGAGATGAAGTCAACTTGGAAATATTTACCCTGATTAACAGAAATCTCAGACAAGGCTCAACACCCCATCCAATCAACACTTTGCAGAGTCAGATTCTGCAACATTATTTACAAGCTATTTACAAGGTGTATGTCTGGTTTGCAGCCATCCAATTCATTCTATGCATTTAGTACCAGATTGACAGGGTTTGCAAGGCTTCGTATTCTTTGCTTGCAAATTGTATCTAAGTTCCAGACTCCCTGGCACCTCTCGCAGCCTGTCCTATCTCTGCAGAGAGCAATTCCAAGTTGACCAAATCTCCCAGTAAACCCTGAAACTTAACCCCATTTTGAAGTCCTGACTGGTCCAATTTAGCCAGGATTAACATTCCTTCCTTTTATCATATGATAACCCATCATTATGATGACCAAAGTGGCTCAGTAATCAGGTAACCAGATACACATAAGTTTGCTTTACATTTCCCATCCATCATTAATACCAGATGATGTTGTTTCTTCTCAGAATCTTGTAAAGTATCCCGAGTTTTCATGGGCACGAATTACCTCCATCTGTGATCCTGCCCAGTCGTCCATCACCTTCCACAGTCAAACCTGAACCCTAGAAAAAATCCTAAGAAGCTTGGTACAATGCAAGTTACCATTATGCACTCATGCTCTCCCACACATTCACTAGTCCTATTTCACTTGAACCGAGCCCTATTCTATTATCTATTGGACCTAATATGTTGTATTCCTATTCCCTAACTTACTGTTTATTATTCTAGGATCGACATTAAATCTCCTTCTTCATCATCACATGGTGTTCTACTATGTATATCTGATGACAGGAAATCTTATAAATTTCAGCTGGGTTCAGTCCAGATTCCCCTAAAGGCGTGACTTTAATTTGAAGCAAACCATAATGAATGTTCCAATTTAACCAAATTCAGTCTCAGCCTTCAATTTACTATTCCGAATATCAATGCCCATTTCTTCTTCTTCATTCCACAGCATTGTAGCCGATAATACAATTCCATTCCAATTCCTGTGGAATTCCCAGCTGTTCAAATTTAAACAATGAATTCTTATTATTACTAATTTCATCCTAGGTCCAATCAAAAATGCCAAATCCAGGGACAATTTATATCCAACATGATAATATAAGCCTCTACCATCAAGGTTTAAACAATTCAAATCCCTCGGGTGAATGCACATCGCCTCTGCTATTCCCAATACAATCCAAGTTTCCCCCTGCAGGTAATCAAGTCTGGCTTCCATTTCCCCTTATTTATGTACTCTTCACTATGATAACTAGTTACTATGCTAATTCTCCACTATGTTGGTTCTTTATTATATTAGCTCTTATGATGTTAGCATTTACTATGTTGGCTTCGGTCTCTATCTAGGGGTTATCGCTTTTATTCTATTGGCTTTGTTGTCTTTTATATTATTTTATTGGCCTCGTTGTCTCGGGGTTCTTGTTCGAAGTAGCTCTTCTTGATGGTTAGTATTGATCATCCGAGGGGAACGTATACATTTTCGATCTACCTCATCATTTAATACTATAACCTTGTGTTCCTAGGGTATGTCTTAATTTCCGATATTGGTTAAGGTCTGTCCCTTCTTAATGGTAACCATATGGTCCAGTCCTGTCATGGACTATTTCTTGTGGGTGAGACAAAAGAAGGATGCTAAATTAACAGTTGATTCTTCAATAAATGTAAGACTGTATCCCACAAGCCCTCTTTGAATTAATTTCCTTATAAATCAATTTTGGCGCAAAGTGAGTATTTTGCCCCGAATCACAGAGGAATTCCTTGTTGTTCGATTCAATTCCCAAGAGAAGACATCCCAATAGTCATTACTAGACTTAGTGGGACCTGTTGGGTCCCATGTTCACACTGGAGGGCTGGGCCCCCAACGCAATATTCCACCTCTCCACCAATTCCAATATTGTTGGCCAGTGTGGGGGGGGGGGGGGGGGCATTCTGGAGCACTAGTATGGGTCTTGTGGGTTGAAGCGACTGGTTTCCAGAGGGCTAGTATGGTCATTGTGGGCCGAATAGATTCTTGGGCTGGCAGCTCAGACACTCAGGTCTGGTGTGCTGGCAACTCACTCACTGCTTAGTGCAGTTTCCTGCCACTTGAAGCAGGGTGCAAGGCCACCAAATTCAAGTGCACTTTCCTGCCACTTCAAGCAGGGTGCAAGGCCACCAAACTCAAGTGCAGTTTCCTGCCACTTGAAGCAGGGTACAAGGCCACCAATCTCAAATGCAGTTTCATACCACTACAAGCAGGGTGTAAGGCCACCAAATTCAAATGCAGTTTCATACCACTTAAAGCAGGGTGCAAGGCCACCATATTCAGATGCAGTTTCATACCAT
Organism: Malacoraja senta; assembly: GCA_038087875.1. Lineage (NCBI taxonomy): Eukaryota > Metazoa > Chordata > Chondrichthyes > Rajiformes > Rajidae > Malacoraja > Malacoraja senta. Next base: position 27,975,886 of record CM075986.1, on the reverse strand, counting down.
TTCAAGCAGGGAGCAAGGCCACCAATTCAAGTGCAGTTTCATACCATTTCAAGCAGGGTGCAAGGCCACCAAATTCAAGTGCAGTTTCATACCATTTCAAGCAGTGTGCAAGGCCACCAAATTCAAGAGCAGTTTCATACCATTTCAAACAGGGTGCAAGGCCACCAAATTTAAGTGCAGTTTCATACCATTTCAAGCAGCGTGCAGGGCCACCAAATTCACGTGCAGTGTCATACCATTTCAAGCAGGGTGCAAGGCCACCAAAATCAAGTGCCGTTTAATACCATTTCAAGCAGGGTGCAAGGCACCAAATTCGTGCCGTTTCATACCATTTCAAGCAGGGTGCAAGGCCACCAAATTCAAGTGCAGTTTCATACCATTTCAAGCAGGATGCAAGGCCACCAAATTCAAGTGCAGTTTCATACCATTTCAAGCAGGGTGCAAGGCCACCAAATTCAAGTGCAGTTTCATACCATTTCAAGTAGGGTGCAAGGCCACCAAATTCAAGTGCAGTTTCATACCATTTCAAGCAGGGTGCAAGGCCACCAAATTCATGCAGTTTCATACCATTTCAAGCAGGGTGCAAGGCCACCAAATTCAAGTGCAGTTTCAAACCATTCAAGCAGGGTGCAAGGCCACCAAATTCGTTTTTTTCCAAACTCAATATACAGTGCAAACAGGAAGTGGTCAAGATTGGACTTTTAATTATATAGATTTTCAAACCAAGCACATTTCCACTTGAAACCAAGCACAGTTTCCATTTTCAAACCAAGCACAGTTTCCATTTTCAAACCAAGCACAGTTTCCATTTTCAAACCAAACACATTTTGCATTTTCAAACCAAGCACATTTTCCATTTCAAATTAAGCACATTTTCTATTTTCAACCCAAGCACATTTACCATTTTCAAACCAAGCACATTTTCCATTTTCAAACCAAGCACATTTTCAAAGCAACCACATTTTCATTTTCAAACTGCAATTTCAAAGCACATTAAGGGCACTCACAGGTCAGTAAAACCACACTCAGTTTAATAGGCATGTGTTCAGTGTTATTCACAGCTCAGACTGAGAGTTGTGACCTCTCTCTCCCCATCTTTCAGAGACTGAGGCACGTCGACTCTTCTGGATTTTATAATCCCTCCCCCTCCCACCGGAAGGGGCGTGGCCTTCATGGTGTGATAGATAGGAGAGAGAATCTCAACATTTTTAAAACATTAATAAGTCTTTTATTTTTCATCGATGGGAAAAATCCTCTGGCCCTGACAGCTGAAGGTGGACTCTTTGTAAGATGCCCAAACATCACAGCCGTAAGTGGTAGCATTTTGTCTAAAATCAATATACAGTGCAAACAGGAAGTGGTCAAGTTTAGACTTTTAATTATATAGATAAGTTGTCAGGGCTCCTGCTTTTTAGAGAGGTGTGGAGTGTTTGTTTATTCTCCTTCCTTTTATCATTCTAGTAGCCGGGTGATCTGAAGTTAGGCACCAGGGTAGGTCCATTCTTTCTCATTTCTAATGATGTTGTCTGTTGCTGGGGAGTGGGGATTGCTGGCCTTCCCAAGTGTCTTATAGGGCATGACAGGGTCAATTCTTCCCGGCTGGTCGCCCTTTCTCTGGGGAGCTACATAACCTTCCGTTGTTTTCCTCACGTTCTTAGAGGTCTTTGTGTTCTTTTTACCTCACTCCCCAGACAGTCTTTTGTTGATCCAATGTCCTGCAGGCACAAAACTCAGCAATATATTAGTGCAATATCTTCATTTCCCCACTCCCATTCTTCCTGTGCAGTAAGTTTGTTTCTTCTCTTCCTAGTGCCTCTTCCATTCCTCAGTTGTTATATTTTCCCACACTAGCTACTATGTTCCTTTTCTTACTTTCTTTATTGCCCCTTGATTTGTCTTCAATCCAGCTATGTTCTGCTTTCTCGCTGGACACTCCCTACTCCAGTGACCTGATTGGGTACAGTTTAAACAAGCTCCTTGATTTATAATCGTCTTTGCTCTAAGGGGGTTTCTGGGATAATCATGAGAGGGTTTTTAATGTTCTTCCATTCAATTTCCAGTTTTTACTCTAATAGTATTTCCAATCTGCTCATTGTGGTACATTACTAAAGCGGGATCTAGAGTAGAGGTCATGTCTTCATGCCCACAATTCCAAGGTGGGTAGGTGGGTCAGGACTGAAAGAATGGCTTAGATTGAGTACGTGCCTTGTGACTTTTTGATTCTTGATACTCAGACCATCTCTCTCTCTGGTTTCTTGGGTCCCAGTAGTCTCTTAGATTAATGGACCTCCCATAACTCCTTGGATTTCGAATGTATCTATATCCTCTAGGATCTCTAACTTCTTCGTAATCCTGGAAATCCCTTCACGGACCCCTCTCTTTCATCCGTTTCTTCGTGGGTCAGGCCCTACTCCAATGTCCATCCTTCCACAAGTATAGTATTGGTTAGGCAGCATTGGGGGTCTTATTCTACCCCTGGGTTACATTGAAATGGGCTCAAGATTGGGAGTATAATGGTGATAATAATCTGAGTAGTCTGGGACCCTAATTTCTTCCAATCCGTAATTTGCAGGCACTCTGGGAATCCATGGGTCATAATTAGATGTTGGTAATTCTTCCATTGCTGTGCGTTCACTTTCCCTCTGGGTGACAGGATAATTCTGCTGGTTTCTACCCTCTTTCCAATAATATCTAACAGCTCTGGCTATTTGACTGGCTCGGCTCTCAGACCAGTTCCTGTTAATAGTTCTGATTAAATTTGCTATTCTAGTGGGTAAACAACTCAACAAGACTGCACAATATTGAGGGGAACTTGCTACATTCTGATAGTCCGAATCACCTTATTGTTCTAAATATAATTTTGAAAAGCGATCCAGGAATTCGTCTGCTCCTTCACCCTTTTCTGGTCTTAATTCCACGACTCGACTTTTCCTGATTCCTCAAACGTTTTTGCAAGGGCTGTTAAAACAGCCTTTTCCCTTGCACTGTCATCCATTATTGCACCTGCCAATTTTTCATAAATAGGCTGTCCTAGGGCTACCAAAAATCCAGTATTCTCAGCTGGAGTGATTATCTGTTGTATGGTCTCCCACAGGTCCCGTGAGGCTGCATGGTATACACGCATGGTGGTTCGCAAATACTCTATAAACGAAGCAGGGCACTACTTCCGGTCAGGGATTCTGTTTAGTACAGCCATTATTTCATGGGACTTCCACGGCATATGGGCGTCAGTAACGCGGGAATTATTCATACCCACTGCGCTGGCCGAATCTGCAATACCTATTCCTTCCCTTACTCGTAACTGCCTACAGGATACCTGTCCAAGTAATAAGCTTTCGGTTATGTCAAAGTCTATTTTGGTATCTACGATCACTGTCTCCCCCTCCGATAGATCTTCCGGTTCACTAAGGGTTTCCCAATACTGCCCAAATAAGTAATTCCTTTCCACCCGAGTGATCTGCCTAGGTTTTCGCTCACAGAAATACTCTGGCGTTTGCACTACATCTAACGTACCTTCCTTTTCTTTAAACACCGGAGCTAACCTTTTCGTTCTACTCCGGGTGCCATAAGCTACTGGACGATCTGTCAGAGATGGCGTGGAAAAGATCGATGGTACTTCAGTATCTGCTGTTGGCGAAACCTGTTCAGATGTAGAGTCTGAAGAAGGGTTTCGGCCCGAAACGTTACCTATTTCCTTCGCTCCATAGATGCTGCTGCACCCGCTGAGTTTCTCCAGCATTTTTGTGTACCTTCAGATGTAGAGTCTGCCGGAGTTGTTATAGATTCTGCAGATCTAAAATATTTATTACGGACACAAGTCATACATGGTGCTAACGAAGCCTGGTGATCACAAGAGGAACATGGTGGGAGCTGTGAACTTCCACTGACGTTAGCATTAGTCCACTCCTCTAAATACTCATCTTCTTCCTCATTGAGATCAACACCAACCATCGGATTCTTAATCTTTAATATTACAGGGACTCCTTTTCTTCCAGGTGATCCACCTTCCCCTTGTTCTGAGTGTTTCCCTTTATCTCCACTCCTGTTCCTATCACCACCTGGAGGGCGATCCACTTTACCATCTTTTAGTTCTATTCCAAGCTGAACGATCGCTCTTTCCCAACTAGCCATTCTCATCACCTCCTTATTCACCTTCTGATCCTGGAAATATTTTCTCCAAACCCTATTAATTCTTTTGCACCCTCGTAATTACTATGCTGCCAAATGATTAGTTCTATGTATTTTACCCATTTTACCGTTCTAATTCCCCCGGAGGCCGTAGTTTATTCCCTAATTTCTTATTTAATGCTCCTGATAAATTTCTTAATTTCTGTGCCTTGTGAGGAAACTCATTACACATCAATTGTAATGGGCTTTTTTCTTCTTCGGTTTAATCCCTGTCCACATTATTTCCCATACTTCCGAACAACTGAAATAGAATTTTCAATCTTCCGCTTTATCCCTAAATTTCCCAAGCACACAACTAGATAATTTCTAATGGTTCAAAGCGATCGCAGCTTCACAGCTAGTTACTCCTTCTTCCCCCAACTCCACACTCTTTCAACCTTATGATTTTTTTTCAATCAAAACATCTAAAATAATTTTCAGACACGCAATTAACACAGTCCACAAACAGGTTAACACTATTATGTCACTATTATGCACAGCCGCACTCCAAAATAAACCACAAACATTTGTTTACTATAAACCACGCACTCTAAGTAATCTTCCTCGTGGCGCAATCAATCAACGAGATGACTCCTCCCCTCGGCGCAGCGATCGAAGGAATACAGCCCCTGATCGAACCACCCGATTCGGATCCACAAAGCAATCCTAAACAAATATGAATCTCTAAATTAAACACTACGGATATCTAACTTAACCACACTCTCGCTTCAAGTTTTATTTGTGAATATTCACATAAGCAGCAATACAATGATGGTCCGCGGACTACTAAACATGTTCAAAAGTTTAACCTAATTACTCTAAATTTATTTACATACAGAAATATTTACAAAATCCGGATACCGATAGAGAGAACTATTTTCACCATTTACAAAATTATTTAAAGCACTAGCGCACAATTCACTCACACAAGATCTCGAATCCGCATCACACTGGTATCACGCAGTGAGCCTCTCCCTCTGATACCGAAGATTTTCCCTTTCCTAGTTTACTCTTCGCTGAGGGGTACTATCCCCATAAATGATTACTGTTCCTCCCGAATGCTACTATACTTCTGCCAAGACTGGATATTTATTGGGGGACCTCTATCCCACCTCTCTAAGTTCGACAGAATTAGGGGCACCCTTCACTGTGCGTGTTACTTTTTCTCAAATGGGGAAATTTCCGTCTCTCAGGTAAACTTTGCTATCAGGTACTCAGCAACAATCGACCGCAGGGTTACTACTTACTGTGGATCAGCCGCTATTCGGAATCAATCACGGACATGCACAAACTTCGTAGTTCTATATACAGGAATTTGAATCCCACCTTATGCAGAACTTCAAGATGAAGTCCAGTGTTTGGAAATTTCGCTGCAAATTTAGAACACTTGAAATAGAACTCCTAATTTTAAGTGCGTATCTTATTATTACGCGGGCTCTCTACTTCTTCTTCTTCTTCTTGCGTATGGCGTGCACAGCCTAAGGTTTTAGGACAACTTGTTCTATTTGTTCTTATTTGATTGTGCACGCCAGGTTGATTGTATTAGTCGAAACAGGGCGGACCACGTGAAGGTTGCAATCTCCCACCCCACGCGGGCTCTCGAATAAGCTAAATTGTCCAATTTGAATTTTCTTGAACAAACTAGAGGATTCCGGCCAATCTATACCCGGTTTATCCAAGCTCGGTACCTTCTCGATGCTCCTCGTCCGTCAAACAGGACTCAGATACTTACACACAGACACACCTCTCTGCTAATGTACCGAGGATCCAGCGCCTTGATGCTTCGTGCTGTGAATTATCGATGCCGTTTTTCAAAGTGGAGCTTTTCAATTCACGTTCCCGGCAGCGATCTGTTCAACGATAGAAACCGTCTTAAACCCCCACCTAATTCAGATACCAGGTCTACCCTTGGTCCACCCCACACCCGATGAAGTGCGCTAGGCTCTCGTTAAAGGCAGCTGCAGTCTGCCCAACTATGACCAATTTAGGCCTCCAACCAAGGACCGGGCCCACACCCCGCCCCACCAAGGCCTCTAATCCAGGCCTGGTTTTATGGGCCTCCAACTCAAAGGCATGCTAATCACTCTCCCGTGCTTGCTAGACTCTGTTCTAATGATTTCGTTTAGACCCTTTCCCAAGCCCACTCCAACTCATAAGGTGCTAAAAATGAATGCGACAACCGCACAGTGGCGCCGATTTCTGCACCCGTGGTCGAAACAGCTCAACACCCTTGATCGCAAACTTGTATTTGGGGGTCTTTCGAGATCCTGGACGAGTCCCCAATGATAATTCCTCGTTGCTAAGCTTCCCCCCAGTCTAGTTTCAGTAAAAACACTGAATCAAGCACTTGATTATTTTACCAAATGCTTGTCACAAATCATACACTGTACCTATCCCACCACGTGTTCGACCCCTGTGTCTATCTGTTCAAGCCCTCCAGGCCTCGCGCAGACAGAGACACTCTAGAAGGGTACACGGTCCTGAGCGCTCTTCCAGAAGATCGACCCTGAGCCTCGTGATCAAGGACTTTTATATGCCCTACGAACACGAGGGGCCGTACCACACGGGGGTTGTCTCTTAATCACCCAATTACAAATATCGATTAACACCATACATAACAGGCATTTCTCTAACCCAATGAAACAACAGTTCAATACATTGTATTCACAACGGACTTCGAGATGAAGTCAACTTGGAAACATTTGCCCTGATTAACAGAAATCTCAGACAAGGCTCAACACCCCATCCAATCAACACTTAGCAGAGTCAGATTCTGCTACATTATTTACAAGCTATTTACAAGGTGTATGTCTGGTTTGCAGCCATCCAATCCATGCATTTAGTACCAATTCAATTCAATTCAATTCAATTCAATTCCTTTATTGTCATCTTGCAAGCAACAGCTGTGCAGTGCAAAACGAAAAGACGTTTCCCAGGGAATACCGGAGCATCGCACATGACGTTTAAAACATTTCACACATAATAATAACAACACTAAAACAATCCAGTCCCTGATAGAACAGTATAAGTTAAAATAGATACAAACAACGTTAAAGTACAGTAAGACCAATCATAAACATGTCCGGGGATCATAAACTATGTTCTATCGGGGTGGCTGATTTTAGTGCCTTGCCTATTATTAAGTGCCAGTGCCAGTTATTAAACGTATCCGTGCAAGCCGCAGAATCAGGTGACTGTGAGTACAGAGTGCTGTTTAGGCGAAGCTGTTTAGCAATCTTGTAGTCCGCGCTTTGATGCTGCGATATCTCTTGCCTGATGGCAGGAGATCCAGGTGTATGTGGAGGGGGTGCATTTTGTCCTTGGCAATTTTTTGAGCTTTTTTCCGACAGCGGCTCAGGAACAGTTCTTGTACCGAGGGTAGGGAGAGGCCAATGATCTTCTCTGCTCCCCTCACTACCCTCTGCAGAGCCTTCCTGTCCAAGCAGTTGCAGGTGGAGTACCATGTATTTAAACAGTACGTGAGTACAGACTCCACCGTACCCCTGTAGAAAGTCCTGAGGATGTTGGTGGGGAGTGAGGCCTGTTTTAGTTTCCTCAGGAAGTGCAGTCGCTGATGGGCCCTTTTGATGGTCCCAATGGTGTTTCTGGACCAGGTGAGGCTGTCCGTAATTTGCACCCCGAGGAACTTTATGCTCTCCACTCTCTCCACTGTGGCACCACTGATGTTAAGGGGTGCATGCTTTGGCTGCGCCCTCCTGAAGTCGACAACCATCTCCTTTGTTTTTTCCACATTTAGTTCTAGATTATTTTTGCCGCACCAGTCCACTAGTTGTTTTACCTCCTCCCTGTACATTGATTCATCATCTCCGCTGATGAGTCCCACCACTGTTGTGTCATCCGCGAATTTTATTATCGTATTGTTCCTGAATCTGGCCGCACAGTCATGTGTGAGCAATGTGAACAACAGCGGGCTGAGCACACAGCCTTGAGGTGAGCCGGTGCTCAGCGTGATCGAGCCTGAAGTGTTCTTGCCCACACGGACTGACTGCGGTCTCTCTGTTAGAAAGTCCAAGATCCAGTGAAACAGGGTGGTGTTGAGGCCCAGCAGGGTTAGTTTCTCCACAAGTCTCTGTGGGATGATGGTGTTGAACGCAGAGCTGAAGTCAATGTACAGGATTCTGGCATATGTGTTACTTTTTTCCAGATGCGTGAGCACTGTGTGCAGCGTGGTAGAGATGGCGTCCTCTGTAGAATGGTTGGGGCGATAGGCAAACTGGAGGGGGTCTAACGATGAGGGGAGGCTGGCAGTGATGTGGGGTTTCACCAGGCGTTCAAAACACTTCATTATTATAGGGGTCAGGGCGACAAGGCGGTAATCATTTAGGCAGGCCACAACTGGTTTCTTCGCTATTGGGATAATTGTACTCGTTATTGATCAGATTGACAAGGCTCCCATTCTTTGCTTGCAAATTGTATCTAAGTTCCAGACTCTCTGGCACCTCTTGCAGCCTGTCCCATCTCTGCAGAGAGCAATTCCAATTTGACCAAATCACTCAGCAAACTCTGAAACTTAACCCCATTTTGAAGTCATGACTGGTCCAATTTAGCCAGGATTAACAAATAGACCAATTGATAATCAATGGGGAACCTGTGGAAAACACCATAAGATTTACCTATCTTGGCAGCATGTTCACAGCAGATGGAGATGTAGAGGTCAACATCAATTCCCGAATTGGTAAAGCTGCATCAGTCTTCAGAAGTATGCAGCCAATATGGTCTATTGGCAGGATATCCAAGATGCTAAAAGTCAAGCTCTTCCAGTCTGTAGTCCTTCCTACAGCCCTCTTTGCCAGTGATACATGGAAAATCAATGTGAAGATGACAAAGAAAATGGATGCATTCCAAAAACGCTGCTTGAGGAAGATCCTGAAGACTAGCTACAAAGACCACATCACAAACAAGGAGATCTAGCGGGAAACTGCAACAAAGCCTCTCAGCCAGGACATAGATGTACGCAGGATCAAATTTGCAGGACATGTACTCAATGTCACCAGAACGTGCACCTAAGATAGGAATGACATGGCAACCTGACGGAAGAAGGAAAAGAGGCCGACCAAAACTCATATGGAGGCCAACATTCCAGAAGGATTTGGAAGCCCGGGACGTTAACCTATCTTGGGTGGAAGACAACACACATGACCAAACAGAATGGCGAAAGCTTGCTACCCAAGGCACTCAACAGTGTGGGAGCAACTAAGTCTAAGTAACTAAGAGTGAGCTAATTGGCTGCAACTTCCTTTATTTAGTAGATCCTGGTAGCATAGGTGGTGAGAGCAGCTATTGAGGGGGGTTGTTCTGGAATGTCAGAACCAACTGTTGAGCCTTCTCGAGGTGTCGGCGGCCTAACTCAAGGAAACACCAATGAAGGTATGTGCCCACTTGATAACCCTAATGATATACTTGCATCTACTGGATTAGTTGTTTTTTTAAAGAGAATTAATGTGCCATGATCACATTGAAGGCTCGAAGGGCCGAATGGTCGAATGGCCTACTCCTGCACCTTTTGTCTATTGTCTAATTCATATGTAGGTAGCTGGGGTTTTTTGCATATGGATTCATTTATTGTAAGTTAGTGTTTTTAGTTAGATAATACTTTGGTTTTGGGCTTGGTTTTCTCAGTTGAGCACTTATCCTGGAGCTATAGCACAAATACTTTGTGTTTTAATTGTAACATCTTTGGGAAAAAACATGACACCTCCATTGCTTTCATAAGTAGGACTGAGCTCATGGATAATTTACATTTTTTAAGTAGCTGCAAAACATGGTAGCAAGAATCTCGGATTGTGGTGGCATATTTACAGGGTGAATCAAGCTGCTATCTCATTGCTCCAGCAACCTGTGATCAATCCCGACCACCAATACTTTCTAGGTGGAGTTTGCATGTTCTCCTTGCGGCTCTGTGGGTTTCCTCCTGTTTGCCTGGTTTGTTCCCATATTGCATGAATTTACTTTGAATCTTTGAATATTTTTCTTGTTTATTTCCATGCATAAATAGAAAAGAAGCATGAATAACCAGAATTGTTCTTGTAATATAGTACACTCATTGGTACGGAGAAAATTATTTAAGCACATTAGTTTCCTTTCAAAAATAAAGACTTAAACAACAATGACTGGTCGAGTTACAAACTGAAAGTACTGTATACCTAACTATATAACATTTAATTTAGATTCAGATAGATAGCTTATTTACATGATAATTTCACCATTTCGGAGTAACATAAATTAGCAATGTGTTAAATAGCAAATATTATGAACATTATGAAGTATATAAACAAGCAATATCTTCCAGAATTTAGAACACATTCTGTTTAAAATAATTGCTCCATAAATATATTCCATTTCAAAGTATTGCCTTTTATGATCGAGACCTGCTGGATACAGGATCGAATCTAAATAAGGATAATCTTCTGGGCACAGTTATTGATCCTCAGGAAGGTAGAAGTGGCAAAATGTATTATCTGGACAATGCATTTTGTTATGTAGAATAAAGTAAACACTGAGAAGTAATAGTCTGGTTATCTCACAGGAGATTAATGGGCCTGTCTCACCTACGCGACTTTTTCGGCGACTGTCATAGTCATAGCAGGTCGCCAAAAAAAGGTGAATGGACCCCCCCTACGACAATGTCTACAACAACCTACCATCTAGTCGACGTAAAGCCACGGCAAGCTACCGACAACCGGCGACCCATTAGGACGTCCACCGATAACCACACCTACGACAGCCTATGTCCACCCGCGACAAGCTACGACCCTGTCGGTGATAACTGAAGGCAACTTAAGACAATTCAGTCGCCGGTACCTGTCGCCTGTTGACTTAGGTAGTCGCCAATGGAATTCACAGAAGTCAGCACCGACGATGACCTACATCACCTGGCGACAACCTACATCATCCTGGCGACAAGGTACAACAGCACCTATGTCAGCAGAAGTCAAGCTACGCTCATTGGCATCAAGCCCACTGACACCGAAATTTTTTGAACATTTCAAAATCCAATGGCGACCAGAAAAACCCTACGACTCTTTGGGCGACTGAGGAGACTACTCACGACCATATAGGCGACACCCCGGCGACCATGTGGCGTCAGCCTAGTCACCTGTAGTCACCTAAAAAAATTGCCCAGCAGTAGAACCAGCATAAATCTCTTCATGTAGAAACAAAGAACAGCAGATAGACACAAAATACTGGAGTAACTCAGCGGGACAGGCAGCATCTCTGGGGAGAAGGAATGGGCGATGTTTTGGGTCGGGAACGTTCTTCATGATGAATTCCATTAAATTATGCAATAGTAACAAAATGTAAATAGTTAAACAGTCTTTAACTTTACTTCTGAATAAAAGCCATTTTCATTTATAAAGATGCTTTAAAATAGTGGCTGATCTTTCTTTCCCTCTGGATGGACCAAATGACCTAATTTTGCTCCTTTCACTTATGAATGTAATAATACCAACAACAAAAACATGATGTTCAAAATGAGTAGAAAGGAACTGCAGATGCTGGTTTAAACCGGAGATAACTCAGCGGGACAGGCAGCATCTCTGGAGCGAAGGAATGAGTGACATTTTGGGTTGAGACCCTTCTTCAGACTGACATCTGTGTAACAAGCTGATTGGAACAGAAACTGAAAGGATGCATGGAAGAGAGGAAAAAAGTGCGAGACTTTCAGTAAAAGAATTAGAGGAAATTGTGGTTGGCTTCCAGCAACCAGTAACAAACTGTGTCTAAATTAATGGCAGTTGCTTGCATAACATAGCTGTTTCCTCTTCTGTTACAGGACAAAGGAAAGATTGAATGAAACACTCATCAGATGTAAATACTGTTAACATCTGGATTAAATTTAGTAACAATGAAGATGTTGCAGGTAATTTATATCAAGATAGATTGAACAAGCCAGAGCTATTGTGGAAATCTGTGGAATTCATTGCCAAAAACGACTGTGGAGGCCAAGTCAATGGATATGTTTAAGGCAGAGATTGACAGATTCTTGATTAGTAAGGTTGGCAGGAGTAATGGGGTTGAGAAGGAAAAATAGACCAGCCATGATTGAATGATGGGGTAGACTTGATGGGCTGAATGGCCTAATTCAGCTCATGGAACTTATGATCTTGTGAACATGACTTATTTTAAAAATGCAAAGGTGAACATCCAATCTGACGCAGGTTGCCCAGAACTTGTGGGTGCTGGTTTATCCCAAAGACAGACAGAGTGCTGGAGTAACTCAGCGGGTCAGGCAGCATCCAAGGGTTCTGACCCGAAACGTCAGCTACTCCTTTTCTCGAGAGATGCTGCCTGACCAGCTGTTACTGCAACATTTTGTTGTTATGCCCAGAATTTGGAACTTGCTACCATTTAAGGCCAGAATTTCTTAGGACAGAGATAAGGTGATTGGTACCTTCTTCTTCTTAGTATGGCGTGCACAGCATAAAGTTGTAGGACAACTTGTTCTATTTGATCTTATTTGATTGTGCACGCCAGGTTGATTGCATTCATCGAAACAGGGCCACGTGAAGGTTGCAATCTTCCATCCCAGGTGATTGGTACCCAGAATCAGGAACTAAAAGACATCCTCTCGGTAATAGGCTCAATTTGACATTACATCCAACAATTTTTTTGCACATTCATGTGGGAAGTGCAGCAACCATTAATGGCACAATTCCAACTTCAGTCTAACACCAGCAATGCATGCTTTAGCCGTCATGCAGGGTAAAGGAATATTGCAGGCAGAATATCTAGGCAGCCCGAGATTTCCTAAAATAAACGTATATTCTCTTCAGTGAGATAAGTTGCTGGAGAAAGGACATGTCAAGGTCAGCAGGAGAAGACCCTGGCAGATGATGGTTCCAGCTGTCTCCCTCAGGTGTGAGAATCTACACTGTTGATCATGGCAAAAATAGGTGTGTTGTCACAAAGTATTGTACATGATGGTAATCTTCCAATTTCAATAATGGATCATTCATTCAGAGCACAGAACAGTACACGGAGATAGCTACAAAAAGCTGGAGTAACTCATTGGGAAAGGCAGCATTTCTGGAGAGAAGGAATAGAAACATAGAAAAATAGGTTCAGGATAGGCCACTCAGCATATCGAGCTTGCACCGCCATTCAATATGATCATGGCTGATCATTTAAAATCAGTGCCCCGTTCCTGATTTTTCCCCATATCCCTTGATTCCTTTAGACCTAAGAGCTAAAACCAACTCTCTCTTGAAAACATCCAGTGAATTGGCCTTCATTGCATTCTGTGGTGGAGAATTCCACAGATTCACAACTCTCTGGGTGTAAATGTTTTTACTCATCTCAGTCCTAAATGGCCTACCCCTTATTCTTAAACTGTGACCCCTCGTTCTGGACTCCACCAAAATCAGGAACATTTTTCCTGGATCTAGCCTGTCAAATCCATTAAGAATGTTATATGTTTCTATAGCATGCCCTCTCATCCTTCTAAATTCAGTGAATATAAGCCCAGTCTACCCATTTTTTCATCATATGTCAGTCTCGTCATCCCGGAAATTAACCTGGTGAACCGACGCTGCACTCCCTCAATAGCAATAATGTCCTTCCTCAAATTTGCAGACCAAAATTGCACACCATACACCAGGCATAGTCTCACCCGGGCCCTGTATAGCTGCAGTAGGACCTCCTTGCTCCTAAACTCAAATCCTCTCGCAATGAAGACCAACATGCCATTAGCTTTCTTCACTGCCTGCTGAACCTGCATGCTTACTTTCAGTGACTGATGTACAAGCACAACCAGGTGGCGATGCACCACCCCTTTTCCTAATCTGACACAATTTACATAATAATGTGCATTCCTGATCTTCCCACCAAAGTGGATAACCTCACATTTATCCACATTATACTGCACCTCCCAAGCATCTGCCCACTCATCCAACCTATCCAAGTCACTTTGCAGCCTCATAGCATCCTCCTCACAGCTCACACTGCCACCCAGCTTTGTGTCATCCGCAAACTTGTAGATGTTACATTTAATTCCCTCATCTAAATGGTTAATATATATTGTAAATAACTGGGGTCCCAGCACCGAAACTCGCGGCACCCCACTAGTCACTGCCGGCCATTCTGAAAAGGACATGTTAATTGCTACTCTTTGCTTCCTGTCTGACAAGCAGTTCTCTAGCCATTTTGATACCCCACCCCCAATGCCAAGTGCTCCAATTTTACACACAAATCACTTATGGGGGACATTGTCAAAGGCCCTCCGTTATCCATTCTACTTGTAACGTCCTCAAAAAATTCCAGTAGATTTTTCAATCATGATTTCCCCTTCATAAATCCATGCTGAATTTGACTGATTCTGTCACTGCTTTCCAAATGCGCTGCTATTACCTTTAATAATCGACATGCATCTTCCCCACTATCAATGTAGGGCTAACTGGTCTATAATTCCCATTTTCTCTCTCCCTCCTTTCTTAAAATGTGGAGTTACATTAGCTACCCTCCAGTCCACAGGAACTGATCCATTAGAACATTGGAAAATAATCACCAATGCATCCATGATTTCTAGGGCCACCTCCTTGAGTACTCTGGAGTGCAGACCATCAGGCCCTGGGGATTTATCTGTCTTCCATCCCAAAAGTTTACCTAATACCATTTCCTGACTAATGTGAATTCCCTTCACTTCCTCCCTCCCTCCCACTAGACCCTCAGTCCCCGAGCATTTCTGTGAGATTGTGTGTGTCTTCCTTCGTGAAGACAGAACCAAAGTATTCCTTTAACTGTTCTGCCCATTCTCTGTTTCCCATTATAAATTCACCTGTCTCTGATTGTAAGGGACCTACATTCGTCTTCAGTAATCTTTTCCTTATTACATCTCTAAAGTAACTTTTACAGTCAGTTTTTATATTCCCCACAAGCTTTCTTTCATGCTCGTTTCCCCCCACATAATTAAACCCTTTGTCCTCCTCAGTTGAATTCTAAATTTCTCCCATTCCTCCAGTTTGCTGCTTCCTTTGGCCATTATGCTTCTTCCTTGGATTTAACATTATCCTTGATTTCCCTCGTTAGCCACGGTTGAGCCGCCTCTCCCATTTTATTTTTTCGCCAGAGAAGGCTGAACAATTTTTGTAGTTCACCCATGCCATCTTTAAATCTTTGCCAATGCATCTCCACCGTCAACCCTCTAAGTATAATTTGCCAGTCTATCCTAGCCAATTCCCCTCATGCCTTCAAGTTCCATTTTCTTTAAGTTCAGGACCCTAGTCTGTGAATTAACCCAGTCCATCGTAATTCAGAATTCCACCATATTGTCATTGTTGCCCAAGGGGCTTTGCACAAAAGATAGCTAATTAATCCCTCCTCATTACACAATACCCAGTCTAGGATGGCCTGCCCTCTAGTCGGTTCCCCTACATCTTGGCTTAAAAATACATCCTGTACGCATTCCAGGAAATCCTCCTCCTCAGCGCTGATACCAATTTGGTTGGCCCAATCTATATGTAGATTAAAATCACCCATGATAACTGCTGTACCTTTGCTACACACATCCCTACATTCCTGCTTGATACTATCCCCAACCTCCCTGCTGCTATTTGGTGGTCTGTATACAATTCTAACATGCGTTTTCTGCCCTTGGCTATTTCACAGTTCTACCCATACCAATTCTACAGCATCCAAGCTAATGTATCTCCTGACTATTGCATTAATCTCCTCTTTAACCAGCAATGCCACCACACCTCCTCTTCCTTTGGTGAGGGAATGGGTAACATTTCTGGTCAATACCTTTCTTGAGACTGGTTAGGGATAAGGGAAATGAGAGATTTTGGTGATGATATAGAGAGATAAAGAGCAATGAAAGATATGCAAAAACAGTAAGGATGATAAAGGAAACAGGCCATAGATAGCTGTTTGTTAGGTGAAAACGAGAAGCTAGTGAGACTTGGTGCGGGTGTGATAGAGAGAGAGGGAATGCTGGGGCTACTTGAAGTTAGAGAATCAAACTACTGGGCTGTGCTGCCCATGTGAAATATGAGTTGCTGTTCCTCGAATTTGCATTTAGCCTCACTCTTACAATGGATGAGACCGAGGACAGAAGGAACGGCCATCGGCCCACAATGTTTGTGCTGAACATGATGCCTAGTTAAACTGATCTCATCTGCCTGTACATAATCTTTCTTTCTCTAATCCCTGCACTTTCAAGTGTCTATTTAAAAGCCTCTTAAGCACCACTATTGTACGTGCCTCCACCAAAACCCCTGGAAATGCATTCCAGGCCACCATCACTCTCTGTGCAAAAAAACATGCCCCGCACATCTCCATTAAGCTTTCACCTCTCAACTTATGCCCTCTAGTATTGGCCATTTCTACCCTGAAAAAAAGGTTCTGACTGTCTACCCTAGCTAAGCCTCTCATAATATGAGATATACCTCTGATGTTCGTTTGTGGGTGATAATCAAAGCAGGTGGTCTTGCAAAGGAGGATATGGCACTATGTGAAGGGAGGAACTGCAGATGCTGGTTTAAACTGAAAGACACAAAAGGCTCAAGCATCGTCTCATTCCAAAATGTCACCTATTCCTTCTCTCCAGAGGAGCTGTCTGACTGGCTGAGTTACTCCAGGCTTTTGTGGCTCTTAGGTTGTGGTACTGGTTTGCTGCTTTTGTATTGCCAGGCTGTGCAGCATGCAGATCATTGCAATGTAGTCTCCATATTTGCTTGTAAGATTTTTCCAGACTGATGTAGGCACCTCATTCTGATATTCAGAATGCCACTGGCATTTTTCATAACAATTAGTTTGCTTGCTGTGGCCCATAGCAGTGGTACTAAGCTACTGTGAAAGACTGGAAAATTGTTGTCAGTGGTCAGGGAAATAAAGTATAACCCTTGTTCCCCAGTGTCCAACCGCTCCTGATATTGATGCAGTCCTTCTAATGAAAGTACCCCTGCAATGTTTTGGGCAGGACATTTCAGGATTTAGACCCACAATAATGAAGGGATAGGGCCTAGAAAATAAAGAGCTGGAGTAACTCAACGGGTCAGGCAGCATCTTTGGACGACATGGATAAGTGACGTGTTCTTCAACCTGAAGAAAAGTCACCTATTAATGTCCTCCAGACATGCTGCCTGACCCACTTAGTTACTCCTGCACTTTGTGTTCTAGACATCATGTGCAGTTCATTGTGTCTACAATGAAGGAACAGTAATATATTTTAAAAGCAGGATGATGTGCAACTTGGAGCAAGACCTGCAAATGATAGTTTGCCAAGTACCTGAAAGACATTTGCTCTTGATGGTGAGACAAGTGGATTTGCAAGGTATTGTTATGTTAGCCCAGGTGGGCAAATGCAGTGCATTTTGTAGTTGGTTCATACTGCACCAATTGTGGATCCATGGAGGAGAAAATGGATATATAAGATGACGTATGATGGGGGGGGGGGAATCAAATGGGCTGCTCCATCTATCAAGTGTGCGTGTTTTGGTGTTCCCCTCATCCAAACAAATGGAATATTCCCCACCGAACTCCCCATTTCTGACTTGTCGATGATAAAAATAGTGTGTGGAGTCAGGAAATGATTCACACCTTCAGGATATGCCACCTCTGGCCCTGTTCTTTCTCATCTAATCCATTACTTGAGAGACCATAAATCAAGCTCAATTCATTGCAAAATCTTTTCACTATACCTCAGTACACGTGACAATATTAAACTAAACTAAATTAAACCAAACTAAACAAGGTGCAGACACTGAATCTCTTCAAAAGATAAAAGTTCGGGACACGCATCAGGAAATAAATAGAATTAGATTGTGAAATAATTCCCTGTGAGTCATTTGGCAATAAACTATCAATAATCCCACCTTCCTTTTAAGAAACTTGCCGTGTTTCCTGAAATAATTATGAATTGTGGCACTTCTCTTCGGCTGTGACTCTGAGCCTAGGTTTCTCACAGATTTCCAGCACTGTGATCTGCTGACTTGGGAGAACCCTGAGATTTTCCACTGCCCTGAGACTTTGTTCATAGTGTAGATCTTGTTGATCTGAGGCAACATGATAGAAAATACGGATCCTCTCCTGGGCCTGCACACAACTTAAAGCAACATGAGCGCTGATGTGGTAGCACTTGAAGTAGGCAACTATTAATTCCAATCCTAAGTCATCAGTAGTTATGCACCAATCGAAAAGTTACCTTTGAAACCTTGGTGGACACAAGGAACTGCACATGCTTGAACCGTGAGCAAAAAATACACAAAGTACAAGACATTGATGAGGCCACATTTGGAGTATTGTGGTCAGTTTTGACCATCCAGCTGTAGGCAGGATGTTGTTAAGCAGGAAAGAGTGCAGAGAAGATTTACCAGGATGTTACCAGGATTTGAGGGCCTGAGCTACATGGAAAGGTTGGGCAGGCTATGTCTTTAGTTCTTGGAGCATTGGAAAATGAAAGGTGATCTTATAGATGTGTATACGAATATAAGGGGAATAGATGTGATCTATGTATAGAGCTTTTTACCCATAGTAATGAAATCAAGAACCAGGGGACATAGGTTTATGTTGAGAGGGAAAAGATTTAACAGGTACCTGAAGGGCACTTTTTTTTCACACATATGTGGAATGAGCTGCCAAATTATATATTTCAGGCAGCTACATTATTAATATTTAAAAGACATTTGGATAGGTACCTGATAGGAAAGTTTTAGAGGGATATGTGCCAAACAGCAGCAGGTGGGACTAGTGTAAATGGGCAAGTTGGGACTTCTTCTTGCGTATGGCGTGCACAGCCTAAAGTTGTAGGACAACTTGTTCTATTTGATCTTATTTGATTGCATTCGTCGAAAGAGGGCGGACCATGTGAAGGTTGCAATCTCCCACCCCGGCATGTTGGGACAAAGAGCCTATTTCTATGCTGTATTTCTATGGCTCTATGGCTCTAAGTGCTGGAGTAACGGCAGGTCAGGCAACATCTCGTGAAAACATGCAGCGGGGACTTTTCAGATCGGCACCCATCTTCAGATTGTAGCGGGGGAAAGAAAGCTGGAAGAGAGGTGAGGTGGACAATGGTGAGGGGTTGGTTGGCAAATGGGTGGACATAGGCAAGACTGTGAGATGAAGAGAGGGGAGACGTGATCTGTGAGGCCAGAGGAATGGATATACGTGGAAGGGGACGGAAGGGACATTGCTGTCGGCCGAAACAGCTCCTACTTTATTCCCCGTTTGAGAACTGAAACGGCGCAACGCACGGTCAGGAGACTGCCGGAGTCTAAAACAGAAAACAAACTGCTTGGAGTAACTCAGTAGGCCAGGCAGCATCTGTGGTGGGGAAGAAATGGTCGACGTGGCTGGAATGTGAAATCCTTCTGCACAGTTACCCCAATGCTGATATCTCAACATCATCTTTGGAAACATGTTAACATGAATGTGTTCTAAATTAAAATATGTTACATTCAGAATTTCTTAATGACTTTTAAATGAAGTAAACACATCTCACGTCGTTGTTGATCGTGGGGCCATTAGAAAAACGATCAGACGCAAAGTACACACCCCCCTGTCTCTTGTCGATGAACATAAACAAACTTCAAGTAACCCTTGCTTTCTCTCTCTCTCTCTCCATCCCTCCCCCATCCTATTTCTCCGACTAGTATCGCCGTTCTCCTTATTCGGTTTTACCGATTTATGCCTCGTTATCACCTTCACCTCGGCTAACAATGGTCCATTCTACATTTTGCTTGATCATCCCCTTTGACCTCTCGTTTTCACAGCTTACCCTTCCATATCTCTGGCCTCCCTCTCCCCAGTCTGTAAAAAGGTCTCGACCCGAAACACCCATTCCTTCTCTCCTGATGCTGCCTGTCCCGCTGAGTTACTCCATCGTTTTGTGTTTATCGTCGATGTAAACCAGCATCTGCAGTTCCTTCCCACACAGATATTGATTTCCAGATACTTGCTTTCAGCTGAGCAACGCCGCATGATCGATCCTCCCTGTACCTGGAGACTGGGGAATATACATCAAAATAATTGCAGATGCTGAGAGTATAAACTAAACACACAACAATGCAGTAAAACAAAAACAGTTGGCCAGCACCTGTGGAAAGAGAAACAGATCGGAGCCCGGAGAAGCTGGAAAGCTGTGGGAGGAGAAAATAGAGTCGGGTCGAAACGCCCGAACTGAGGTAGACTGACAAGTCTGTTCCAGGCTCACATTAAGTTCCATTGACCAATATTTTGGCTCGAACTTTTCCAATCGACCACTTAACTGCATAGAATCGGCCCCTCTCTCCTGTCCCCTCCCGGCCTCCAGAAACCCAGATGGCCATCCCAAGTAAAGCGGTCCCAATTTGTCCCGTTGTGGTCTTTATTCTGGGGAACTGACACGCGGACTCGGGTTACCCCTTACAGTTTAGTCCGCGTGTTTCCTGTCACTTGACTGCCTCTTCCACCCCACTCTGACTTAAAGCGGAGCTTCAGTGTCTTTTTTTTAATTTTTTTTATTTTTTATTTTTTTTTATTTTTATTTTATTAGAAGTAAGTACAATTGTATACAATCATATTTTCATAATACCTTTTATGTACAGCTTCTTATTTTAAAATAAAGAAGAAAAGGAAAAAAGTTAGATAATGAAAAATAGAAAAATGTGAGATATATAGTGTGTGAAAAAGAAAAATAAAGAATGAAATAAGAAAGTTGAGACATAGAAAATAGAAGAAAGAGAATAAATGAAAAGAAGAGAAGAAAAGAAAATAGAAGGAGATCATTTATACACCTGTTTTGCACCATACGTTTCCAAAAAGACGACAAATGGAGACCAACTCGTTATGAATTGGTCAAATTTATCTATTAGGAGGAATCGCATTTCCTCAAGATGTGCGGTATTCAACATACTTGCAATCCACATTTTGAGCGTTGGTATTGGTGTATTTTTCCAAAATTTCAATATTAATTTTTTTGCTATTATTAAACCATAATTAAAAATTGACTTTTGAGATGAGCTCAATTTGTTCCCGTCTTCCATTACCCCAAATATAATCAATTCATTATTGGGTTCCATTTTTGTCTTAAATAATTTTGTAAATATTTCGAAAATATCACTCCAAAATCCATGAAGTTTTATACAAGAAACAAAAGAGTGTGTTATAGTTGCTTCTTGGATTAAACATTTATCGCAAATGGGCGATATATTTGGATAAAATTTATTTAATCTTGTTTTTGAGTAATATAATCTATGTAAAATTTTAAATTGGATTAGATTATGTCTTGCGTTAATCGAACACTTGTGAATGTATGTCAAATACTTTTCCCATGTAGCCTTCGTAATTTTTATCAATAATTCCCGTTCCCACTCTTCTCTAATTACCTCGGTCACAGGTAAATCTATATTTAAGATACTATTATATAAATATGCTATTAATTTTTGTGTATCAGCTTTTATATTCATTACTTCTTCTAGTAAATCAGGAGTTATTTTTTGATATCCCTGTATGTATGTCTTCAAAAAATTACAAATCTGAAAATATTTAAAATAATGAGTGTTTTTCAGTTTAAATTTTAATTGTAATTGTTGAAATGATAATAAATCTCCCATTTCATACATATCCCCGATCCTTTTAATTCCTAAACTTTCCCATTGATTATATATTTTATCCATCATAGATGGTTTAAATAAAGGATTATTCGCTATCGGTGTTAACAATGATAGGTTTCTTAATTTTAAGGATAGTTTTATTTGTTTCCATATTCTTATTGTATCTTGTATAATTGGGTTTTTCTTATATATTGTATTGTTCATTTTTTTCGGGGAGAAGAGGATTGTTCCTATATTACAAGGATAACAATCCTCTTTCTCCATTTTTATCCATTCTGTCTGTTGAGTTGAACTATCCAACCAGTAAATTATATTCTTAATATGTATTGCCCAATAGTAATACAAAAAATTAGGGAGTGAAAGTCCCCCGACATCTTTTGGTTTACATAAGTGTTCTTTTTTAATTCTATGTGATTTGTAATCCCAAACAAAATTAGTAATATTAGCATTCAGTTTAGAGAATAAATATTTTGGTACATATACTGGTATAGATTGAAATAAGTATAATAACTGTGGTAAGAAGCTCATTTTAATAGCATTTATTCTGCCTATTAATGATAAAGGGAGTGTTTTCCAAAATTTTATCATTATATTAAGTTTATTTATTAAGGGTATAAAATTAACATTGAATAAAGCTTTATGTTTTCTAGTAATCTGTATACCCAGATATTTGAATTTTTCTGTTGCTATTTTAAAGGGGAATTTCAATAAGTGTGTGGATTCTTGAGGTTTTAACGTCATAATTTCACTTTTGTTCCAATTTATTCTATATCCTGAAAAGGACCCAAATTCCTCTATTAAATTTAATAAATTTGGTATACTCGTTTGTGAATTTGTTATATATAACAAAATATCGTCTGCATACAATGAAATTTTATTATTTGAGTCCCTAGTATTATAACCCTGAATATTCGGATGGCTTCTTATACTTTCAGCCAGAGGTTCTATCATAAGGGCAAATAGCAGGGGTGATAAAGCACATCCCTGCCTATTACCCCTTGATAATTGAAATTTTTGAGATAACATGCTGTTAGTTAATATTCTTGCCATCGGTTTATCATATAATATTTTCACCCATGCAATAAAATTCTCTCCCATATTAAATTTTTGTAATACTATGTATAAATACTGCCATTCTACCTGATCAAATGCTTTCTCTGCGTCCAAAGAAATAATTGCTAAGTCTTTTTCTTCCTTTTTATGTGAGTACATTATATTAAACAGGCGTCTCAAATTATTAAATGAATATCTTTTGGGTATAAACCCCGTTTGATCAGGGTTTATCAATTTACTAATATATTTGCTTAGTCTTCTAGCTAAGGTCTTTGCTAGAATTTTCTGGTCGGTATTTAAAAGTGATATAGCTCTATATGAACCCGGTTCCTCTAGATCTTTATCTTTCTTTG
Organism: Malacoraja senta; assembly: GCA_038087875.1. Lineage (NCBI taxonomy): Eukaryota > Metazoa > Chordata > Chondrichthyes > Rajiformes > Rajidae > Malacoraja > Malacoraja senta. The sequence goes on along the minus strand of CM075986.1, from coordinate 27,952,761 downwards.
GAATAAGCGTAATAGTTGATTCTGCTAATGTTTCAGGTAATTTATTTTCTTTAAAAACGTGAGTATATAAATTAAATAGATAGGGGGTCGTTATCTCATGAAACTTTGCTGACTTCTCTCTCTCTTTGGCTTTCTCCACCTTCTCACAGAAGCTCACTTTCTGCTCTGCACAGTACAGCCTCAGGGAATCGACATTGAATTCAATATCAATTTCACACGTTTATCTTTACTTACAAACATTCATTTATTTTTCCTCCTCTAGCGTTTCTCACACCGTTCTACCCCTTCGCCGCGGCTTCACTTCGTCCAGGCACACCAATGCTACCGTTCTTCAACAAGTACCACCACCATCCGCAACACCTCGTATTCCGCTTGAGTAGCTTATAGCCCAACGGTATGATGATCGAATTCTCCAATTTTAGGTAAATAACCAACACAACATCTCCCACTTTTCCCGCCTCTTCCCTGTGCCCTGTCTGGGTGCGCACCTATTTCTTCCATCATCTGCCTCCATTCACTTCCTCTGGCTTCACATTTCTCGCCACTTCGGTCTTTTTGACCTTATCTCGCAGCCTTTTGTTTATTATCTCTGACCGTTGTCCCCCCACACACACACACCTGTATCCACCCGTACCTTGCGAGGCTTTGACTCGTGCCCACCTCTCCACCTGCTTCTCCCCTCTACTATATTAAGTCTGAAGAAGTGTCCATACCAGAAAAAACATGCTTATCCATCTTCTCCAGAGATGCTGTTGGACCCGCTGACTTACTGGCACTTTGTACCATTTTCAATCAATCAATCAATCAGAATTATTCATCACATACACAATAAAGTGCAGTGAAATGAACCTGCCAGCAGCGGTACAATAAAAAAAGAACACCTATTACACAATAAAAATTTAACACAAGCATTTGTGTTAAAAAATTATGAACCAGTATCTGCAGTTCCTTGTTTCTACATCATCTGGTTTCACAGTAGATGCCTGAACAGTTGTTTTTTTTCAGCTGCGTCTGTGTGCTAAACGCACTATAAATACAACAATCATTTTTAAGAATTCGATTTTAGTCCTACAATGTGAATTTAATCTTAGAATTAGTTCATATTAGTCCTTGGAATATTAGATCTCATCCAAATCTTCATCATTTTCATTGCCCTGGTGACCCTGGTGCAGTCTTGCCAAGGGTTTGATATTCTTGGTAAACTATGATTGCCACGACTGACAACAATACTTCAGCTGATGACCATTAGTAAGTTATTGTCCAATGCTTCTAATAAGGTTGGTGGGTTCACTTACCAGCTTGAGTACATACTCCCGTTAATGCCATTGCTCTGCTTGAATTTCCATCCCCTCAACAGAGAATCATTTGGATCACACGTTTTCACTTCTTGTTTCACTTCATACATATCCCTGTCTAACTTCATCCGCCTGTTATCTACCCATTTCCCTTGAATATGTTTGAACTTCTGAATTAAACTATTATTCTCTGCACTGATTTCTAAGTCTCCAATTTTTGCATCATTCACAGGCGTTTAATCTTTTCTCTCAGTACCGAAATAGAAGTCATATATGCATGTTACATATACCCCGATGTACAAACGAGCTCCTCTGCCATGAAGACAAATGTACTATCCTCAAGTGTGAAGCTGCCATCTTTACTATCACAAACCTGATGGCGAGCACATTACTAATTCTTCAATTCGAAGAATGGTTTTATTTGAGCTTATCAATTAAAGGTAGCTTAATCACACATATTTTTTATCGTAAATATTCTTCGTGTATTTCGTTGACATTACCAAATACTAGTTTTTAATTTCATTTCGAAACTGAATTTGCATTCCGTTTCTTACGTGTCCATTTGCTATTTTATTCTGTTTTAATTTATCATCCGTTTAAGGCAGTCATTCATCATAGCCAGTACAATTGCCATGAGGCAATTTGCGTTTGTAATATTATTCGAAACATTTCCCTTATAACATTTCCGCAGGGCCACTTGCCCTGACACGGAACAATTTTGAAGGGTGCAGAGCACATTAGTAAGTTACACGTCGCACATTGCATTTGCAAGGAAATATTTCCGGGTGTATGTGTGTGACAGGATTCGATATGAAATATATATATATAAATATCACACACACACACACACACACGCGCACCCGCACGCACGCGCACGCACACGGGTATATAGTCTGAAGAAGCGTCTCGACCCGAAACGTCACCCATTCCTTCTCTCCAGAGATGCTGCCTGACCCGCTGAGTTACTCCAGCATTTTGTGTCTATCTGTCCCTCTGATTTACTACAGCATTACGTGTGTGTGTGCGTGCGTGTGTTTGTAACCATCCGACGTGATTGCAGCCTGTGATGCGCTGACGTTTGGAACCAGTAGTCACGTCGCACCCGGCGAGGTCTCCGGGCTGCAAGGAGATGAAGGATGCTGTTGATGCCTTGCAGTGGACTGAACGATAAACTGTGTCAGAAAACACGAAGAACTCCTATTCTGATATTCAAGATGCATCATGCTTTCCATTGTTAAAATAATTCGCATTTATTACGAATCCACGCTGGGTTTTTTCTAATTGAGTTTGTGAATCCCGAGATCCAAACAACATCCCGCCTGAGATGCAGCGACCCGACTGACCTCCACTGAATGTAAATAAAAACGTGTTGCATCTTTGAGGCTTCGGCAACGCCTTGCAAGGGGCGACGGTTCTGGTCGGGTCACTTCTTCAGATTCATTGGAGTTGGGGCGAAAACGTTTTCTCCGAAATGCTCCGTGGTTCAGTCGCATGATGTATATATGATGCAAGCTTTCTCTCTGGGCCGAGCCCATGAACGTCGCCCATTCCTTCCCAAGATTCTGCCTGACTGCTTTGTTCAAAAGCAGCATCTGCAGTTCTTCCTATCTCTTGGTTAGAGGCAATTCGCGGTTTGAATTAGGCAGAAAGTGAAAGCTTAGAATTAAATTAAAGATTCCCTCAAACTATTGCTGTTGGAAACAAAATGAACAGGTACTTTGGATCCGTCTTCACTAAAGAAGACACAAACAATCTTCCTGATACAGTAGCTGCCAGAGGATCTGGGGTGACGGAGGAACTGAAGGAAATCCACATTAGGCAGGAAATGGTGTTGGTTAGACTGATGGGACTGAAGGCTGAAAACCCCCAGGGCCTGGTGGTCTGCATCCCAGGGTACTTAAGGAAGTGGCTCTAGAAATCGTGGATGCATTGGTGATAATTTTCCAAGGTTCTATAGACTCAGGATCAGTTCCTGTGGATTGGATGGTAGCTAATGTTATCCCACTTTTTAAGAAAGGCGGGAGAGAGAAAACAGGGAATTTTACTTCGGAGTCACGTGAGTGACTACGTGAAGAAGACCCCTCAGGGCGCATGCGCGTAATTACGCCTGAAGCATTGGCGCACGGACAGCGGGAGGACAGAGCTCCTCCTGTGGTGAGTACTTTAAAAACTCCAGCAAAGTATTGTGTCTTTTGCAGGTGCTGTGTATTTTCTCGATTTACAGGCACTATGGATAAACCGACCAGGGGCAGGCGAGCTGCGGAGAAAGTGAGAGAGAGCTGCGGGAGTGCGGTCTCTGAGCAGCTGCCTGGCACCCCTGTAGAGTCGCCGACCGGGAGCGGAGCGACGGCAGACCTGGTGCCTCAAGGCACACAGCCAACGCCAGTCGGGCGGAAGGCTAAGGCGAAGTCTGTCAGGCCCACGGACTCAGCTGAGTCGGGCCATGATGAGTCCCGGGCGGGACAGGATACCGTTTCACAACGGTTATCCCAGATGGAGCAACTCATCCAGGGGTTGCTCCAGAAACGCACACTCCAGGAGGAGTCGTGTGGGCGGCAGGACGTGGGAAAGGCTGCGCCGGCAGCACCTTGTAGAGGGCTGCTTGACGGCACCCTCTTTGATGAGGTAAGTGCTGAGGGTCAGCTTAACTCTGACCCCGACTCTGATGTGGACTACGAACTAAGCGAAGAACGGCCGTTGCCAGAGCTTCCACCTCTGGCAGCACGATTCGCTGTCGCATCAGAGTCGGGAAAGCCTCTGGGTGAGGAGCTGGCAACCAGCATAAACTATCTGGTCTCCTATCAGCTGCAGGAGCTGACTATTCACGAGACATTGAGAAAACATTAAACTCCCGTTAACTGCGAGCTGCTGAAGGTGCCAGTAGTCAACAGAATGATATGGGGCCAGACGGGGATAACCATGAGAGCCCAGGAAATAAAGCTGCAGCGCATCCTAAAATTGCTGGGTTCTGGAATCACGAGTTTCGCTAGAATTTTAGATGGAGAGGAAATTTCCAATTTACAGCAAGAGGTGCTGGGGCTATTCTGTAGTGCCCATTTCGAAATCAATTGTCTCCAAAAAAGCGCCATTCGGCCAACAATAAACCCAAAATATGCATCACTCTGCCAGCCTGGGAGCGTACAACCGGCAAATCTACTCTTCGGTGAGGATTTCGCGAAGAGGGTTAAAGAGCTGGAGGACGAGGCGAAGATGGTGGGCTTGATAAAGCAACCAGCAGCCGCAAAGTCACAAAAGAGGAAGTACCCCTACAAGCGTGGTGACTGGTCGGGACCAGGAACAAGTCGCACGAACATGCAGATGCGCAGTTGGCGTTCTGCAGCAGCAGCGCCAGCAAAAATGGGGTTTCCAGCTCGAGGCCGGGGACAAACGAATCCACCAGGTGCTAAGGAGGTATGTGGGTCTGGTTCTCATGTAGACAGATCAAATGTAATACAACTAAAAGTTGGGGGGAGATTACATCTGTTCCTAGAGGAATGGAAGCAAATTACCTCAGATATGTTTATACTGAGTGTTATTGAAGGGTTTCGAATAGAGTTTAATACAAATTCTGATTTACCCATGCAGCATGTTCCAAAAAGACGTTTTCAGTTCAGTCTAACTGAAAAAATGGAAGTCCAGGTGGAACTTGAAAGCTTATGTGATAAAGGTGTAATTGCAAAGTCAGTTTACCAAATCCATCAATTTGTGTCCAATATTTTCCCCAGACCAAAAAAGGATGGGGGATGCAGAATTATCCTGGACGTGACTAGTCTTAACCCTTTTGTACGGTATAGACATTTTAAGATGGAAACGTTTGTGACTGCTAAGCAACTTGTTTCCAGAGGATGCTATATGGCAACTATAGATCTTAAAGATGCGTATTACTCAGTTTCTGTTCATTTGCAGGATAGAAGATATTTAAAATTCACCTGGATGGAGCAATTATGGCAGTACAATGCACTGCCTAATGGTTTGTCTTCAGCTCCTAGAGTATTTACAAAGTTGTTAAAACCTATTCTAGGCATGATGAGAGGTCAAGGTCATGTGCTCATGGCTTAACTCGATGATATCTTGATTGTAGGACAATCAAAGGAAACAGCTGAAGCATCAGTGGCAGTTGCTAAATCCACTTTTCAAAGATTGGGCTTCATAAGCTATCCAGAGAAATCCAACTTAACACCTGTAACAAAAATTGACTATTTGGTGTTCACAATTGATTCAATCAACATGATTGTGTCCCTACCCAGGGAAAAAAGGGTAGAGCTAATTGATAGCTGTATCAAGTTAATTACTGAGACACAGCCTTCAATTAGACAGGTGGCAAGTCTGCTTAGGAAATTAGTGGCAGCATTTCCAGCAGTTTAATATGGCCCACTGCACTGTCAACAGTTACAGAGGGCAAAAGAACAAGCACTAAGGATACATTTGGGTCATTATAATAGCCCTATGCAGCTATCAGCAGAGATTGTTGCTGATGTACAATGGTGGATTCAGCATGTGTCCACTAGTTGTTCCAAAGTAATATTGGAGCAGCCTTCCATGATTTTGCAGACAGATGTCAGTGCACTCGGGCGGGATGCCACTGATACGAGTTCCAGCTGTGGAGGCAGATGGACTGAGCAAGAGTTATTGCTTATGCAAACATGGGGAATTAACTATTTAGAGCTTTTAGGAGTTTTTATGGACTTAAGGCTTATTGCTCTAACAAAAGTAACCTGCTTGTTCAGTGTCAAATTGACAACACTACAGCAGTTGCATATATTAATCACATGGGTGGAATCAAGTCGTTATCTTGTGACAGATTGGCTAATCAAATTTGGGCCTGGTGTATTGATAGTGATATTTGGCTTTCAGCTATTTATCTGCCAGGTAGACCCAATATTGTTGCAGATGCCAGGTCACGAAAATTCCATGATAATACAGAGTGGATGTTGAACCAGGACGTGTTCAATAACATAGTACTTGCATATGGAATGCCAGATATCGATTTGTTTGCATCCAGGCTTAACCACCAGCTGCCTAAATATGTTTCATGGGAACCAGATCCAGGGGCAGTTGCAATTGATGCTTTTTCGCTAAATTGGGGTAATATGTTTATGTATATTTTCCCACCATTCTGCCTCATAGGTCGGTGTCTGCAAAAAATCAAGCATGATGCCGCTTAATACCAAATTGGCCAACTCAATCGTGGTTCCCTTTGATGTTACAGGTAGCGATGCAACCTCCTTTGGTGGTTCCAAAGCGTAGGAATTTACTGGAGCACCCGGTAACACGTGAAAGTCATCCGTTATGTGATCGTATTGATCTGTTAATTTGCAGGTTTTAAGAAGGCCTTACCTGGGGCGAGGCAACATGGGTGAACGGTGGACATGCTCACTGCAGCCTGGAGAAAGAGTACTCAAAAGCAGTATATTACTTATGTAAAAAAATGGGAACAATATTGTGTTAAAAATAATTTTGAATATACTACTGTAGTTATTGAGAATGTTTTAGAGTTCCTATCCACACTCTATTATGATGAGGGTCTCCGTTATAGTGCTATCAATACAGCTAGAAGTGCTTTGTCCTCATATCTTTTAATGGGCTCACGGACAGATCGTATTGGTTCTCATTCTCTCATATCTCGATTGATGAAAGGAATCTTTAATTCCAAACCTCCTAAACCTAGGTATATGGTTATCTGGGATGTAAGTGTAATGTTGGTTCAGGCAGGAATTAACACTGATGTGTTTACATCTCATTCCACTAGGGCAGCAGCAACATCGGCGGCCAGGGCGATGAACGTTCCCATCGACCATATTCTAAAGGCCGCAGGGTGGTAAAATGAACTGATGTTTGAACAATATTACCATCGGCCGATTGCCGATGTAGAGCTGTTTGCCAATTCAATCTTAAGTTCTGTTTAATTCTGTTTAATTTTGCCCCTAGGATAGAGGGCTTATTGTTTGTTTGATGATTCAAATAAAACTGTTACTGCATGATATTCAGTGTCGTGTTTACAGCATTATTGATTATTACTCATCTGGAGTCAATCAATGCAGTGAGAAGCCGGGATTGTAATCTGCGGCATAAAATCACAGAGCTTTGAACTCTTCACGTAGTCACTCACGTGACTCCGAAGTAAAATAGTAAGATTAAACGAGAACTTACCAGTTTGAAGTTTAATCTTTATTTTATGAGGAGTTACGTTGGTGATTACGTGCCCGCCACGCCCAACCCTCTCTCATAAATAAGGTCATAATGGTAGTTCTCATGTTGCTTATCTTATTATATTACTTCAAATACTGTGTTATCTGTGATTTCATACCACTGCTTTGAAGATTGACGCGCATGCGCCCTGACGGGTCTTCTTCATGTAATCACCAACGTACATCCTCATAAAATAAAGATCAAACTTCAAACTGGTAAGTTCTCGTTTAATCTTACTATTATAGACCAGTTAGCCTGACGTCGTGCTGGAGACAATTATAAAATATGAAATAGCCGCACATTTGGATAGCAGTAACAGGATCAGTTTGAGTCAGCATGGATTTACGAAGGGGAAATCATGCATGACTAATCTTCTGGAATTTTTTGAAGATGTAACTTGGAAAATGGAGAAGGGAGAGCTAGTGGATGTAGTGTACCTGGACTTTCAGAAAGCATTTGATAACGTCCCAACATAGGAGATTAGTGAGCAAAATTAGGGCACATGGTATTGGTGGTAGAGTGCTGACATGGATAGAAAATTGGTTGGCAGACAGGAAACAAAGAGTAGGGATTAACGGGTCCCTTACAGAATGGCAGGCAGTGACTAGTGGGGTACCGCAAGGCTCGGTGCTGGGACCGCAGTTATTTGCAATATACATCAATGATTTGGATGAAGGGATTCAAAGTAACATTAGCAAATTTGCAGATGACACAAAGCTGGGTGGCAGTGTGAACTGTGAGGAGGATGCTATGAGAATGCAGGGTGACTTGGACAGGTTGGGGGAGTGGCCATATGCATGGCAGATGAAGTTTAATGTGGATAAATGTGAGGTTATCCACTTTGGCATCAAAAACAGGAAGGTAGATCACTATCTAAATGACGTCAACTTGGGAAAAGGTGAAGTACAGCGGGATCTGGGGGTCCTTGTTCATCAGTCTATGAAAGTAAGCATGCAGGTACAGCAGGCAGTGAAGAAAGCAAATGGCATGTTGGTCTTTATAACAAAAGGAGTCGAGTATGGGAGCAAAGAGGTCCTTCTGCAGTTGTACAGAGCCCTGGTGAGACCACACCTGGAGTATTGTATGCAGTTTTGATCCCCTAATTTGAGGAAGGACATTCTTGCTATTAAGGGAGTGCAGCGTAGGTTTACAAGGTTAATTCCCTGGATTGCGGGACTGTCATATGCTGAGAGAATGGAGCGGCAGGGCTTGTACACTCTGGAGTTTAGAAGGATGAGAGGCTATCTTATTGAAACATATAAGATTGTTAAGGGTTTGGAAATGCTAGTGGCAGGAAACATGTTCCCATGTTGCGGGAGTCCAGAACCAGGGGCCACAGTTTAAGAATAAGGGGTAAGCCATTTAGAACGGAGACGATGAAACACTTTTTCTCACAGAGAGTTGTGAGTCTGTGGAATTCTCTGCCTCGGAGGGCGGTGGAGGCAGGTTCTCTGGATGCTTTCAAGGGAGAGCTAGATAGGGCTCTTAAAGATAGTGGAGTCAGGGGATATGGGGAGAAGGCAGGAACGGGGTACTGATTGGGGATGATCAGCCATGATCACATTGAATGGCGGTGCTGGCTCGAAGGGCCGAATAGCATTCTCCTGCACCTATTGTCTATTGTCTAAAATTGATTTGTTTTTGTAACGTCAGAGGAATATCCTGATCTACACCTTAAAATGGGCCCATCAGTTCGAAGAGTATCAATCTCGTCAGTCCATTGAAGGGTGCTCCAGCTCGGGAGGATACTGGTTCCCCTCAACGCCAATCGAGCCGCTGCTCGGATTTCAGAACGCCACCTAACCATGTAACCATCGTTAGAAGATGATTTAAGCGAACGGCTGGAGACGAAGCATTTTGCTAGTTTTACTGACCGGAATCTTGGCCCGGGTGTGCCGTGACTTAGTAGGAGATTTTAATGAAAACGCGCAGAAAATACTGGGTGAAATGGTGAGTGTGTACAGTATATAAATATTATTGCAGACATATGTCGGGTTAATCGGGTCTTAGTTTTCCGAAATAGAATAACAAACCGGCATCTGCAATTCTTTCCTACACATAAATATTTATTTGGTGAAATTCTCTTGGTAGAACTATAACTTGAACCATGTGACATTATTGGAAACAAATACTGCTGGAAACACTGGTGGTCAGGCAGCCTCTGTGGTGGGAGAAACAGCGTTAATGTTTCAGCGACGCGAGTAGTGGTGACACTTGTTCAAGTGACGGGAGGAGATATAGATGACAGGGGGGAAACAAGGACTGGAACACCTGAAATGGACGCGGGTTTGATCTCTGGATGCGGGAGCGATGGAGGGGAAAGGATTGGTTTAAATCAATGCCAAACAATGTTTCTCGAGATCATATTGTTAAGAGTGAGCCGTGTGCAGCAGCCGGATTTGACATTGGTTCCTTCTGCAGGAAGGAGCGCTTACTCGGCAGTGCTTGCTTGAAAAGAAATCACTGGAAGCCAACAGAACTTGTCGAAGTTGGCGAGAGCAGGCGGGTGAGTGTTCACTTTGCGTGTTGTCAAATGTTTCTGCGGATGCTGGCAGCAGCAATAACTGCTCGGGCGATCAACTTAAACTCATTTTAACTTCATAAGTTCAGAAGTTTTAGGAGCAGAATTAGCCCATTCGGCCCATCAAGTCTATTCCGCCATTCAATCATGGCTGATCTATCTTTCCGCCTCAAACACCAATCCCCTGGCTTCGCCCCATAACCCCTGACACTCGTTCTAAACCGAATATAAATCATTTTAAAGACGAAACGTTACTTTGAGCTTCTTCAGAAGGCGATAAAACAGATGTTTGGATTTCTGCGAATTTCACAGTTGAGCAATCCCACGATAAGTGTGGTAAAGACCATTAATGCCATCGGCGATGTGCAGACACGGTTATAGAGATATGTTTTGCCATAATGCATAATCTATTGATGACTATTCGATGTGGAACCATTTGACCCCCTTCTGCCCGATTGTCACCCTGTGTATTTTGTCCCCAGGAGATCAGTATTGTCTACCATGTGTTGCCAGATCAACAAGGTCCACAGCATGAACCTGAAATCGGTCACATGGCCCCGGGACAAGGTGGCGAGACTCAGTGAACTATTGGATCGACTGATCAGAGAGCTGGAAAACTGTGTGAGGAACCCAGGCTCCGAGACCCGGCCACGGAGAAGCGCGTCGATTCACAATTATTTCCGCCAACTCAGCAAGTTTCTTAAGCAGAAGGTGAGGCCACAGAAGGTTAAACCCGAATAACTCTCGTGGATTACTTAACCAATCCACATCTATATTTCTCCCTCTCCTGACTCACGGTCTGAAGAAGGGTCTCGACCCGAAACGTCACCTATTCCTTATCTCCAGAGATGCTGCCTGTCCCGCTGAGTTACTCCAGCATTTTGTGTCTATCTTCCGTGCAAACCAGCATCTGCAGTTTCTTCTTACACACTTCGTCTGCTCCACTGCAAAATCTCCTTATGCTTTGCATACTTTGAAGAGGTGCTCCTCCTCTCTCCGACGAGTGTTCTGCAACACATTCTCTCGTTGCTCCCCTTTTGTGATTCCTCTTCCTCCTGCTCTCCGGCTCTACGACCACGTTTTAACCCAGGCTCGAACAATCATCCATTCTAAATTTCCTTGATCTACGTCCCCTTTGATCTCTTATTCCCACATCTTACCCTTCCATAACTCTGTCTCCCTCTCCCCTGACTCTCAGTCTGAAGAAGGGTCACGACCCGCAACGTCACCCATTCCTTCTCTCCAGAGATGCTGCCTGGGTTACTTCAGCATGTTGTGTCTATCTTCGACGTAAAGCAGCATCTGAAGTTGAAAACGCACCACCATGTTCAGGATCAGTTTATTTCCAGTTGTTATCAGGATATTGCATCATCCTACCACGACCAGAGAGCAGGGCTGAACTGATATCTACCTCTTTGGTGATCCACGGACTATCCTTGATCGGACTTTGCTGGCTTTACCTAGCACTGAACGATATTTCCTTATCATGTAGCTATATGGATCGATGGTGATCATGTATCTTCTTTCTGCTGACTGGTCAGCACGCAACAGAAGTTTTTCACGGCACCTCGGTACATGTGATAATAAACCATACTGTAATTCCCGCACTACTTGAACTCATTCTCTAATGCATGCTTTGCACATTTCTCTTTTGCAGGGATTCAGCGCCTGCGCTTGGGTAATAATGCGCACCGAGACCATGACGTTATTCAAACAAATCCCACTCTTATTTAGCAAAAATCCACGAGGCAAACTGAAGGATTTGCAAAGATTTGCATGTGGGAGTGGCGGCGCCTAACGGCAGCGGCTCAACTACAGTCGTTCGTCTTTTAATTTTTTTTTTTGTCTTGTTAAATGTTTGTCTTGAGCTTAGTTTTTATTATTTTTTAGCTGTGTATATGTGGGGGGTGGAGGGGGGGATGTTGGGGGAAACCGTTAGTCTCTTCCCTGTGCGGGGACCCGACTTTTTCCCTGTCGGATCTCCGATGTCGTTGGGCCTAACATTATGGAGCCGGCGGCGGCCTCCGGCCGGGACCAACCTGAGGGCTCCAGTCGCGGAGCCTGGGACCTGACATCGCGGAGCTTGCCGGCTTTGGAGCGGGGAGAGCTGTGGTGGCGCTCGGCTGCGACCCGACTTTGGGGTTTCGGAAGCTCCGGCTGCGGGCCCGGTGGACAGGAACATCGGGAGCTTCAGGTCCCTGGTGGGAGACGGCTTTTCGGAGCTCCCGCAACGGCAACTTCTCCCGCTGGAATCACGAGGTTTGGAGGACACGGAGCGAGGCCTAACATTGCCCGGCGCGGGTTAGCGGCCACGGGACTTACCATCGTCTGCCGGGGGCTTTAACATCGGAGCCCCAGTTCGCCTAGACGCTGCAGTTGGACTGCGGGTTGGACTGCTTGAACCGCGGGGTTTGAAGGACACGGAGCCGGGGCCTGGCATCGCCCGGCGTGGCTAAATGGCCACGGGAATTACCATCGTCCGCCGGAGGCTTTAACACCGGAGCCCCAGTTCGCCTAGACGCTGCAGTTGGACTGCTGGACCGCGGGTGAAGAATAAAGGGAAGAGATAAGACTTTGCCTTCCACCACAGTGAGGAGGTGTTGGAGACTCACTGTGACGGATGTTTATGTAAACTGTGTTAAGTGTGGGTCTTGGGTTTTTTTGTAATGTAAAACAAAACTGTAGTAATGATATTTCGTTCAAGCCTAGGTTTGAATGACAATAAATAGCATTCTATTCTATTCTATATATTTAAAGAGACGTTTATGTAAAAAGCACGGCAGTGTCTATGGAGTGAAGGAAATTGACAACGTGTCAGGTCAAGACCCTTCTTCTGACTAACGTGAGGGTGGGGGGACGGGGAGAAGAAAGGAAGAGGCGGAGACAATGGGCTGAGGGAGAGCTGAGAAGGGGAGCAGAAAGCAGGGACTACCTGAAATTGGAGAAGTCAATGTTCATACCACTGGGATGTATACTGTCATTTTACAATTTGACGGACTATTTATTTAAAAGAGGTTTGTTCAATAACCTGAAGCGGGGCAATAAATATCTTGCACTTGAACTTCATGTGAAATTGTTTTAATATTTAAAAAAAGGAACAGCAGATCCTGGTTTATGCCAACACACAGTGCTGGAGTAACTCAGCGGGCCAGGCAGCACCTCTGTAGAAAATGGATAAATGACTCGGCTCGGTTCTTCAGACTGGTTGGAGTATGGCCCAGGAGCGGTTGGAGCGGGAGGAGCACAAATCTGTAAGGTTCCTTTCGCATTTCAAAACAAGTGGGCTTGAGGATGCCGCTGATTGGTGGAAGCAGACTAGAAGAAGCAGCTGGTTGGGAGTCAGATCCCTGCTGAATTCTTCCAGCACTTTATATTGTTTCCTGGGTAAGGGGGGAGTATGAGGGCCAGGGCAGTTTACTGTTCTGGATGTCAAATGTGGGAGGTCATGGAGTCTGATAGCCCTCCATACGTCTACATCTGCGCCAGGGGTGTCGAGATTGGGCTCCTAAGGGACCGTATTAGGAACCTGGAGCAGCAGCTCGATGACCTCTCTCTGGTCAGGGAGAGTGAGGAGGTCAGAGAGAGGAGTTACAGAGAGGTGGTCACTCCAAGACCACGGGAGACAGACAAGTGGGTCACGGCTAGGAGGGGCAAGGGGCAGAGGCAGGGACTAGAGAGTAAGGCTGTACGCCTTGGCAATAAGTACTCCTGTTTGAGTATTGTTGGGGGGACAGCCTACCTGGGGGAAGCGACAGCGGCCGGGCCTCCGGGACAGAGACCGGCCCTTTTGCTCAGAAGGGTAAGGAAAAGAAGCGGAGGGCAGTAGTAATAGGGGACTCTATAGTTAGGGGGTCAGATAGGCGATTCTGTGGACACAGTCAGGAGACCCGGATGGTAGTTTGCCTCCCTGGTGCCAGGGTCTGGGATGTGTCCGAACGTGTCCAAGATATCCTGAAATGGGAGGGAGAGGAGCCTGAGGTCGTGGTACATATAGGTACCAATGACATAGGTAGAAAAAGAGATGAGGTCCTGAAAGGAGAATTTAGGGAGTTAGGAGGAGAGTTAAGGAGAAGGACTGCAAAGTTAACAATCTCAGGATTACTGTCTGTGCCACGCGACAGTGAGAGTAGGAATGGAGCGAGGTGGAGAATAAAAGCGTGGCTGAAGGACTGGTGCAGAGGGCAGGGATTCAAGTTTCTGGAACATTGGGACCTCTTTTGGGGAAGGTGTGACCTGTACAAAAAGGACGGGTTGCACTTGAACCCGAGGGGGACCAAGATCCTGGCGGGGAGATTTGCAAAGGCTACTGGGGAAACTTTAAACTAGAACGGTTGGGGGGGAGGGACTCAAATAGAGAAAGCTAGTAGGCAGTGTGTGAGGCAGGAGGCAGAGAAGGGAAGCACTCAGATCCAACATGTAGGGGAGAAAGTAGAAAAATATAATAAACAGAGAATAATAGGTGGTGGGTTTCTTAAATGTGTGAGCAGAGAGACAGAGGGGTGTAAAATGAGGGTAGAAGCAATCGGTAGCAAGGTGAAAAGCAAAAGTGGCAGGCAGACAAATCCAGGGCAAAATTCAAAAAGGGCCACTTTTCAATATAATTGTATAAGGGGGTAAGAGTGTTGTAAAAACAAGCCTGAAGGCTTTATGTCTCAATGCAAGGAGCATTCGTAATAAGGTGGATGAGTTGAATGTGCAGACAGTTATTAATGAACATGATATAGTTGGGATCACGGAGACATGGCTCCAGGGTGAACAAGGCTGGGAGCTGAACATCCAGGGATATTCAATATTCAGGAGGGATAGACAGAAAGGAAAAGGAGGTAGGGTAGCGTTGCTGGTTAGAGAGGAGATTAACACAATAGGACATTAGCTAGGAAGATGCGGAATCAATATGGGTAGAGCTGCGAAACACTAAGGGGCAGAAAACGCTAGTGGGAGTGGTGTACAGGCCACCTAACAGTAGTAGTGGAGTTGGGGATGGCATCAAACAGGAAATTAGTAATGCGTGCAACAAAGGTAAAACAGTTATAATGGGTGACTTCAATCTACGTATAGATTGGGTGAATCAAATTGGCAGGGGTGCTGAGGAAGAGGATTTCTTGGAATGTATGCGGGATAGTTTTCTAAACCAACATGTAGAGGAACCAATGAGAGAGCAGGCTATTCTAGACTGGGCATTGAGTAATGAGGAAGGGTTAGTTAGCAGTTTTGTTGTGCGTGGCCCCTTGGGCAAGAGTGACCATAATATGGTTGAGTTCTTCATTAGGATGGAGAGTGACATAATTAATTCAGAAACAAGAGTTCTGAACGTAATGAATGGTAACTGAGGGTATAAGATGTTAATTTGCCAAGATAGACTGGCAATTGATTCTTAAAGGGTTGACGGTGGATAGGCAATGGAAGGCATTTAAAGACTGCATGGATGAACTACAAAAATTGTTCATCCCAGTTTGGCAAAAGAATAAATCAGGGAAGGTAGTGCATCCGTGGATAACAAGGGAAATCAGGGATAGTATCAAAACAAAAGATGAAGCATACAAATTAGCCAGAAAAAGCAGCCTACCAGAGGACTGGGAGAAATTCAGTCCAGCAGATGAGGACAAAGGGATTAATTAGGAAAGGGAAAATAGATTATGAAAGAAAACTGGCTGGGAACATAAAAACTGACTGCAAAAGTTTTTATAGATATTTGAAGAGAAAAAGATTAGTTAAAACAAATGTAGGTCCCTTGCAGTCAGAAACAGGTGAATTGATCATGGGGAACAAGGACATGGCAGACCAATTGAATAACTACTTTGGTTCTGTCTTCACTAACGAAGACATAAATAATCTGCCGGAAATAGCTGGGGACCGGAGGTCAAATGAGATGGAGGAACTGAGTGAAATCCAGGTTAGCCGGGAAGTGGTGTTAGGTAAATTGAATGTATTAAAGGCCGATAAATCCCCAGGGCCAGATAGGCTGTATCCCAGAATACTTAAGGAAGTAGCCCCAGAAATAGTGGATGAATTAGTGATAATTTTCAAAACTTTTTAGATTCTCGAGTAGTTCCTGAGGATTGGAGGGTAGCTAATGTAACCTTACTTTTTTAAAAAGGGAGGGCGAGAGAAAACGGGGAAGTACAGACCAGTTAGTCTAACATCGGTAGTGGGGAAACTGCTAGAGTCAGTTATTAAAGATGGAATAGCAGCACATATTTTAAGTGGTGAAATCATTGGACAAAGTCAGCATGGATTTATGAAAGGTAAATCACGTCTGACGAATCTTATAGAATTTTTCGAGAATGTAAATAGTAGAGTGGATAAGGGAGAACCAGTGGATGTGTTATATCTGGACTTTCAGAAGGCTTTCGACAAGGTCCCACGTAAGAGATTAGTATGCAAACTTAAAGCACACGGTATTGGGGGTTCAGTATTGATGTGGATAGAGAACTGGCTGGCAGAAAGGAAGCAAAGAGTAGGAGTAAACGGGTCCTTTTCAGAATGGCAGGCAGTGTGGGGTACCGCAAGGCTCGGTGCTGGGACCCCAGCTATTTACAATATATATTAATGATTTGGACAAGGGAATTGAATGCAACATCTCCAAGTTTGAGGATGACACGAAGCTGGGGGGAAGTTTTAGCTGTGAGGAGAATGCTAGGAGGCTGCAAGGTGACTTGGATAGGTTGGGTTTGTGGGCAAATGCATGGCAGATGCAGTATAATGTGGATAAATGTGAGGTTATCCACTTCGGTGGCAAGAACAGGAAAGTAGACTATTATCTGAATGGTGGCCGATTAGGAAAAGGGGAGATGCAACGAGACCTGGGTGTCATGGTACACCAGTCATTGAAAGTAGGCATGCAGGTACATCAGGCAGTGAAGAAAGCGAATGGTATGTTAGCATTCATAGCAAAAGGATTTGAGTATAGGAGCAGGGAGGTTCTACTGCAGTTGTACAGGGTCTTGGTGAGACCACGCCTGGAGTATTGCGTACAGTTTTCGTCTCCTAATCTGAGGAAAGACATTCTTGCCATAGAAGGAGTACGGAGAAGGTTCACCAGACTGATTCCTGGGATGTCAGGACTTTCGTATGAAAAAAGACTGGATAGACTCGGCTTGTACTCGCTAGAATTTAGAAGATTGAGGGGGGATCTTATAGAAACTTACAAAATTCTTAAGGGGTTGTCCAGGCTAGATGCAGGAAGATTGTTCCCGATGTTGGGGAAGTCCAGAACAAGAGGTCACAGTTTAAGGATAAGGGGGAAGTCTTTTAGGACCGAGATGAGAAAAACATTTTTCACACAGAGAGTGGTGATTCTCTGGAATTCTCTGCCACAGAAGGTAGTTGAGGCCAGTTCATTGGCTATATTCAAGTGGGAGTTAGATGTGGCCCTTTTGGCTAAGGGGATCAGGAGTTATGGAGAGAAGGCAGGTACGGGATACTGAGTTGGATGATCAGCCATTATCATATTGAATGGCGGTGGAGGCTCGAAGGGCCGATTGGCCTATTCCTGCACCTTTTTTCTATGTTTCTAAATACAAACTGGCAGCAAAAAACCCCAGGATAAATCAGGGCCGGCAACAGATCACCTCAGGCGAGGACGTTCCGTGATAGACTGGTTGTTGGATAGTGCACAAGAGGAATACATCGTTGCGAACGGTGAAACTAGTTCATCGATGTTTAGTGGATGAATAGTGGAGATGGGGGGGGGAGGGTTGTGGGGGGGGGGGGGTCTAACGAGAAGAACTGGTGCAAAGTTAGCCAACCTTCAGGTAAAACGAATGGTGAGGTGGGGGTGAGATAGGAAGTGTTGTGGGAACAAAGGGGAGGGGGAAGAGAGGCATTTCATAGAAGTTACCTAAAATTGGATATTCAATGTTCATACCATTGGTTTGTAAACTACCCAAGCAAAATATCAGATGCTGTTCCTCCTCCAGTTTTTGTGTGGCCTCACTCTGGCAATGGACGAGGCCCAGAACAGAAAGATCAGTTTGGGAATGGGAAGGGAAGTGAACCATTAGGCTGCTGAGAACTGAGCACGTGTCTGGCAAAGCGGTTGCCAAGTGTACGCCTAATGTCGCAGACGTTCGGGAGGCCACAACAGAAACAAAGGATACGAGGTGACCAGGAAGTTACGGATTAAACTGTCTCTGCGGAAAGCAGAAAGGGGTGGAAGATGTGGCCAGTAGTAGGATCCCATTGGAGGTGGCGGGAATATTGGAGGATAATATGCTGTAAATCCTGGGGTTTGGTACGATGAGCATGGTAATGGGGTAGATGTTGGCCTACGACTGGCCACATCTTCATAAACCACCGCTTCCCCAGGTACTTTCCCCTACAACCGCAGGACAACTGTCCCTTTACCTCCCCCAAGCGCTGGCTCGGCGATCGTTTCGCTGAACACCTCCGCTCAGTCCGTCTTAACCTATCTCCCGGTGGCCCAGCACTTCAACTCCCCCTCCTATTCCTACTCTGACCTTTCTGTCCTGGGCCTCCTCCATTGTCAGAGTGAGGTCCTGCGCAAATTGGAATAACTGCACCTCAAACTTTCAAATAGCCCTTGCATTCTCTCTCCTTCCTCTTCCCCTTCCCAGTTCTCACACGGGTCTTAGTATCTCCGCCTGCATTTTATCTCGCCCCCCTCCTCTAACATCAGTCTGAAGAAGTGTCTCGACCCGAAACGTCGCCCATTCCTTCTCTCCATAGATGCTGCTGCACCCGCTGAGTTTCTCCAGCACTTTTCTCTACCTCCGCCTACATTTTATCTCGCCCCCTCCCTTGACATCAGTCTGAAGAAGTGTCTCGACCCGAAACGTCGCCCATTCCTTCTCTCCGTGGATGCTGCCGCTGAGCTACTGCAGCATTTTGTGTCAACCTTCACCAGCATTTGCCGTTCTTTCTTACACACCCAGGACTTGTTTGTTGCTCTCTTCGCCCTCCATAAAGTATGGAAGGGCGCTATCACAGCGAAGACCGCCTCCGGCGCCATATAGTTTTACAGCTGTTCTAATCCAATTAAACTCCAAACCCGTATGGTGTTGGGTTGTGGGCGAAAACGGGAGAACCCGGAGGAAACCCACGCGGTCACAGGATGAACGCGCAAACTCCACATACACTGCACCCGAGGTTAGCATCGCACCCGGGTCTCTCTGTGAACTTTTCAGCTTCGCCAACACATCCCATGCCGGCCACACGAGCCCAGGCTTCTCTGCTCCGGCACCGTGGCTCAGCGGCAGAGCTGCTGCCTTACATCGCTAGAGACCAGGGTTCAATCCTGAACGCGAGTGCCGTCTGTACGGAGTTGTGTTCTTCCAGTGAACGCGTGGGGTTTCTCCGGGTCTCCAACACTCCAAAGACGTACAGGTTTCGGTAAAAATTGTAAATTGTCCCAAGTGTTGTGGATAGTGTTCGTGTGAGCGAATCGCTGGTCGGCGCGAACTCAATGTTTCTCTTAATTCTAAATGTATTCATATTTACAAAATTTATCAAAATTAAAACAGGCCTTTATATTGTATATTTAATTCATAAGAACATCCAGGTTGCTCACAGCAGTATCATCAGATACGACATGACAAGGGAGAAAGTAGCTCAGGTGTGCTGGGCAGTGTGGGGTGGTCAGCGCGAACTCGTTGCGCTGAAGGGCTTATTTCCGCGCTGTATCTCTAAAGTCTAAAGTCAAGTATAAAATAAAATAAGGACTGGACTGCAAATGATGTTCAGTGGAGTTCTTTGGGGAGTATTTCCGATTGAATGCCTCGGGTCGCGTTACTTTGGACGACCAAGAGTCTACTAATTTCAACATTCACAGACGGACAAGAGGCACAAATACTTTTCTATAAATAAGTTTCAAAAGTTTTCCAAGTACAAAATCTTTATTACCTCGATTCAATTAAAAACAGCAGTTTTAAATAAATAGTCTGTAAATTATATTAAGGTGTATATTCACTACAGAGTAAGCACCAGACTCCAGCAAACATCCTCAAAATAAAATAAATACTGACAGTATATGTTTGCGTGTTAATATTATAAAATAGGTGTCATTTTCCACTAAACTGTGAATAAATAACATAAATCTGGTTAAATGTATAATGGTAACTTCCAGGAAACTTCCTCAAAACAAAATAAATACTTACAGTATATGTTTGCATGCTAATAGTATAAAAATAGGTTATCTTTTCAACTATGTAAATAAATAACATAAATCAGGTTAAATGTATATTGATCACATCTTCAGTTCGCCTCGTTGATTCTTGTCATTACGCGAGGCAACTGTTGGAAACACGCCCTGGTCTCGGCGCGGGTTACTTCCCAGGCGCAGGCGCTGAATCTCTGCAAAAGAGAAACGTTCGGAATTAGCATCAGAGAATGAATAGATTTAGATTGAGTGAAATAATTGCCCGCGGGTCGTTAGATGATAAGATTCAACCGTCTCACCTTCCGTTTTAGAAACTTGCCGAGCTTCCTGAAGTACTTGTGAATCGCGGCGCTTCTCCGTGGCCGGGTATCGGAGCCTGTGTTCCTCACACAGTTTTCCAGCTCTCTGATCTGCCCATCCAGGAGAAGCCTGAGACTCTCCACCTTGTCCCGGGGCCATGTGACCGAGGCCAGGTTCATACTGTAGATTTTGCTGAATTGACGCAACACTTGGTGGACAACACGGAGCGTGTCCGGGGCCTGCACACAACATAGAGCGACATCAGCGTGGCCATGGACCCGTGAGAACGGCCGGGAGGGGACAATATCACACTCATTTCTAAATCGAATAGTAATCAATAGTAGTCATAGTTTGATACAGTGTTGAAAAAAACTGCATACAGATGTGTACGTAGAAACTGGGCGTGCTGGTTTACACCCAAGATAGAAAGTTGGAGTAACTCAGCGGGACGGGCAGCATCTACGGATAGAAGGAATGGGTGAGGTTTCGGATCGAGACCCTTCTTCAGACTGAGAGTCAGGGGAGAGGGAGATACAAAGATAAGGAAGGGTAAGGTGTGAAAATGAGACATCAAAGGGAAATGTAGAATAGATCATTGTTAGCTAGGAGAAGTTGACAACGAAGTAAACAATGATAAAATCTAATCTGGGGACAGTCAGAGTGGTCGGAGAACTAGGAAGGGAGAGGGATGGAGAGAGAGGGAAAGCAAGGTTTACTTGAAGTTAGAGAATAATCAATAGATTATGCATGTTTGCAAAGGTTGTCTTGAAAACATTGTATAAACATTTCTGTTGTAAAGTAAAGTAAGTAAAGTAAGTTTATTTATATAGCACTTTTCAGTCGATTTCAATCAAAAGCCAAAGTGCTTTACAGGGAAGACTATCCATACAAATAATAAAAAGAGGTAGAAAAAAATGACACAACACACTATAAGAAATTCAACACGAACATCCCCCCACAGTAGAATCTACACTCTCCACTGTGAGGGAAGGCACTAAAATGTCCAGTCCTCCTCCTCCTAGTCCACCCGAGGTCGGGGCCAGTTTGAGGCCACCGCAGCCAGTCGCCGCAAAGGCAGCCCGATGATTATAGGCCCACCCGCATCGGGTGGAAAAGTCACCTTTCCGGCGTGAACACCTCGGTGAGATCAGTTTGAAGAATGGTCTCGACCCGAAACGTCACTCATTCCTTCTCTCCAGAGCTGCTGCCTATCTCACTGAGTTACTCCAGTATTTTGTGATCTACCTTCGATTTAAACCAGCATCTGCAGTTCTTTCCTATACAACTCACGGTTTAATTTGTGTAGGAAGGAACTGCAGATGCTGGGTCGGGAAGCATCTCTGGAGAGTAGGAATATGTGACGTTTCGGGTCGATACAATTCTTCAGATAGAATCTGACCCGTCGGAAGAAGGGTCTCGACCGAAACATCATCTATTCCTTTTCTCCGGAGATGCTGCCTGACCCACTTAGATACTCCAGAATTTTGTGTCATGTTTTACTTTAGCAGTGACTTTCAATTCAAGGATATGAAATCGCTTTTCCCTGAACGGCTGCGTTCGTTGAAACCCCAGTAGTTATGGGTATTTATTAAAATGGGCAAAATAATGTGATTACACTTAAACCACCGCGTCCCTGATTAAATTTACATGCGACCCGTACATTCATTGTCCCTGGGAACATTCGCGGATACATTAAATGACGCTTATAAATGTACACTCACCCGTCCTCTCTCCATGAGTTTGGACAAGTTCAATGTCCTGACTTCCAATGATGTCCTTTCAGCTGCGCACCGCCGCGTCAGGGGGGCTCCCTACAACAGGGGAAGCGGTCAAGTCCAGCTCCAGCACACAATTCACACACAGCAACATTATCTCTAACAATATTGTTGTTATCGGGCAACCTTTTGGGTTACAACTGACTATTTGAACCTACCCGCCCTTTTGCCCCCTTCCCTCCCCTCCTCTCATCCCACGTGAAGCGGTACAGCTCTGCATGCGGTTTATTGCACCGCGTATCCCACACACCTCCGGTACAGTAGACAAACGAGACGCAGTTTGGGTGACCGCTCTGCTGAACCTTCAGTTCAGTCGGCAAATGGGATGTGGAGCTGACTGGCGTCTACTCCATCTACCCACTCCTTCAGCGAGGCTCGCCCGCCCACTCCCTACATTGATCATTTACTTTATCTGTTCCAGTGCTCCAGACTTTAATAGTTTTCCTTCAGTCTACGCCTCCTCCACACGGCTCGCGGTTACACTGCGACAATCCTGTCCCGCCCTGGTTCTCCGACTAGTTTCACTGTCCTCCTAATTAATTTTACTGATTGTATGCCTCGCTGTCACCTTTCCCTCAGCCAACAATGAACCATTCTAAACTTCCTTGGTCAGCATCTGCACTTCCATATCAGTTTCATTCTCCCCTAACTCTTAGTCTGAAGAAAGGTCTGGACCCGAAATGTCACCCATTCCTTCGCTCCAGATATGTTGCTTATCCCGCTGAGTTACTCCAGCAATATTTGTCCGCCCCCTACTCTCTGATCATTTCCCCTTTCTCTGCAGCTGGAGTCTCGCTTCATTGCAAACCTTCTCAGCTGTGAAGAGGTCGTCGAGCTGAAACACTGCTTGTCGCGCCACAGAGGCCGCCTGACCTACTGAGAGTTCCACCAGGGTCAGTTTCTAACAACATCACACGAATGTGCACACTTTACTCACTTTAATGCTACAATGTGATTCTCTGTTTGCACTTACCATTTCCTTCAGCACAATCTGAGCTTCCTGATTAATGTCCTCATGCGGACCCCGGCAGCCCTGCGCCAGGACCCCCGCCAACAACACTGGTAAAACGCAGAGTCTCCATGCGTTCGCGAAGGACATGTTAAACCAACCCAGGGACAGTCGGCAGTCTGGAATCTGAGCAGTGGCGAGTCCGGGATTCAGGTCGGAATGCAATATCTGTCCGAGGTGACCTGCTTTGCTCTTGGATTGAAATGATACCCTCTGCTCGAGGCGATGGGCCCATTTTAAAGTGTTCATGAGGATATTCCTTTGACGTTTCAAAAACAAATCCCTTTTGCTTCTCACCGCAATACTTTGAGGGAATCTTTCATTTCGTTGCGAGCTGACTACAGCTGAAACCTTTCACTTTCTGCTCCATTCAAAGAGCGAATTGTCTCTGACAAACATAGATGTCGGTTGCTTCTCAGTATCTCAGGTGGGATGTTCTTAGATACCGGGATTCACAAAGCCAATTAGTAAAATTCCATTTTAAGAATGTTTAATTTTCTATAATTGCAGAATGATTTCAGTGTTGGAAATCATGGTACTATCTAATGATTAGACGGGGATTTTTTTAGGCGTTCAGGTTCTATTCACCTCTCTCTCCTGCAAGGGGAAAACAAAGCCATTTTCTTTGTACCTCCAGTTTCCATCTCCCATGACTCTCTGTCAGAAAGGTCTCTGCCCAAAACTTCATATATTCTTTTCCCCCTGAACTTTACAACTCCTCCCCCTTCTTTCGTGGGGTAGACTGAGATT
This sequence comes from Malacoraja senta, assembly GCA_038087875.1. Taxonomy (NCBI): domain Eukaryota; kingdom Metazoa; phylum Chordata; class Chondrichthyes; order Rajiformes; family Rajidae; genus Malacoraja; species Malacoraja senta. The sequence goes on along the minus strand of CM075986.1, from coordinate 27,928,805 downwards.
GAGACTGACCTCCCCCCTCCTCAATCTTTTCATATCCCCCAAGACTTTCCACTCGTCACTATAATTTCATGTTTCATGTATTTTGTGTTTTTTTATGACTGTTGGCAGAACAATTTCCCTCCTGGGATAGATAAAGTTCTATCGTGTCGTATCCTTAGATGTGTCTTACTTCCATTATCTCCTTGCAGTCCCAAAAGGTTGCTGGGTGCGGTGTGACTGAACTGATTCTGCACATTCCAGATCAGGGGAACATACATTAGACTCCTTTGGGTGTGACACTGTGGCCATTTCCATGGAAACATTGCATCCAAGTTCACCACAACACTCAGGGCACAGTCCTCTACCTGTGTGTGCCAGCTCGCAGCATTGCTGGAAAAAACTCACGTGATAAGGAATCCAGCAAGATTCGATGGATCAGATGGCGTCTTTGACCAAGTTCATGGTCCTTCCGCAGCAATTGATTTTGATTCCACAGAGTACAAAGGAATGGAGTTGCATGTATCATGAATTAGACCATATATTAAGTCGAGTGGAATTTATTGTCATTGCACAAGTACGATGAAAAATCGTGTTTGCAGAAGCATCACAGGCAACCGCACAAAAACAAGTTACACATTAAGTATACATAAATTACCCTCAAAATTTGTAAACGATTAAAAAAACTGCCAAAAAAGCAAGAAATCAGTGTAAAAATACAGGCGAGTAAGTCCATGGTAGTGTAACAGACGGATTGGAGTTTTCTGTTGTCATGGGAGGTTTTAGGTTGTGCAGGTTGGGTCAAGAACCTAATGTTTTGCGGAAAAAAAGGCTGATCCTGAGCCTGGTGATGTGGAAAGAAGGAATGGCCCAGATGATGACGATTTTTCATGATAGATACCACCTTTTTGAGCCTTTCAATTGAGTGGAATTCTATGCCTGAAATGGACTGGGATAAAGCCTCTTACATTCTAGTGCAATTGAATTACCATACCAGGCAGCAATGCGACGGTCAGGATATTTTCCCCAGTCTTTCCTATTGCTACACAACAGGAAGATGTACTCGAGGTAGCATGAGTGAAATCTGAACCCAGTCTGTCGACGGATCTTGACACAAAATGTCACCCACCCTTTTTCTCTAGAGATGCTGCCTGACCCATTGAATTCCTCTGTCATTTTGCGTTTATCTTGGGTGAAATTAATGATGGGTCTATCTTAGATGGAGCTTATCGGCATGGATGATTTGGGCCAAAGAGTTTGTTTCTGTGCTGTATGAATCTATGACTACATGAGTGCAGATTATTCTGTCTAAATAAATTTGGATAATTCCATGAGTGATTTTCCTTGAAACAATGAAGATAATGAAGACGAGAAGAAATTTGACAGCGGTTCTTAAAATTCTGAGGTATCATGATGCAATTGATAGGAATAACATACTTTCTCACAGCAGAGACATCGATAACCAGGCGTGTGGTTTTAAAATAAAGGTGGAATAAATAGAGAGGATTTGAGAAGTGTGATGAGGGTCAGTGTCAATGTCTGCAAGAGCAGAAGATGCAGAAACATCACTTTTAAAAGGTACTTGGATATGTAATTGAAGACCTGTAACTTACAAGATTTAGAATATTGTGTCAATGTTATAGGAAAGATGGCAAGCTGGAAAGGATGCAAGGATGATTCATGAAGATGTTACCAGGACACAAGGTCCTGGGCTATATAGTGGTTGACTCTACGACTTGGAGTGCAGGAGGACAAGGAGTGATCTTTTAAAGGTGTACAAAAGATAATGGAATGTTGGCCTTCATAACAAGAGGATTTCAGTACAGGAGTAAAGAGGTTCTTCTACAGTTGTATAGGGCTCTAGTAAGACCACATCTGGAGTATTGTGTACAGTTTTGGTCTCCTAATTTCAGGAAGGATATCCTTGTGATTGAGGCTGTGCAGCGTAGGTTCATGAGATTGATCGCTAGATGGTGGGACTGTCATATGAGAAAAGATTGAAAAGACTAGGCTTGTATTCACTGGAGTTTCAGAGGGGGGATCTTATAGAAACACATAAAATTGTAAAAGACTGGACAAGCTAGATGCAGGAAAAACGTTCCCAATGTTGGGCAAGTCCAGAACCAAGGGCCACAGTCCTAGAATAAAGGGGAGGCCATTTAAGAATGAGGTGAGAAAAAACTTTTTCTCCCAGAGAGTTGCGAATTTGCGGAATTCCCTGCCACAGAGGGCAGTGGACGCCAAATCACTGGATGGATTTAAGAGAGAGTTAAAAAGTGCTCTAGGGGCTAGTGGAATCAAGGGATATGGGGAGAAGGCAGGCACGGGTTATTGATTGGGGCGATCAGCCATGATCACAATGAATGGCGGTGCTAGCTCGAAGGGCCGAATGACCTCCTCCTGCACCTATTTTCTATGTTTCTATGTTTCTATGTGAGAGAAATAAATCAGGTAAATGCACAGAGTGTCTTGCCCAGAGTAGAGGAATCGAGTACCAGAGGACATAGGTTTAATGTGAGGAGGGAAACATCTAATGGAACATGAGGGGTAACTTTTTGTATGAATGGTGGTGGGTATATGAAACGTGCTGCTGTAGGAGGTATGTGTAGGAAAGAAATGCAGATGCTGGTTTAAATCGAAGGTAGGCACAAAATGCTGGAATAACTCAGCGGGACAAGCAGCATATCTGGAGAGAAGGAATGGGTGACGTTTCGAGTCGAGACCCTTCTTCAGACTGAAGATCAGTTCTTCTTTCCAGAGATGTTGCCTTGTCCCGCTGAGTTACTCCAGCATTTTGTGTCTACCTGCTCTTGGAGATAGTTGAGGCAGGAAGAATCGCAACGTTTAAGAAATATTTACATGGATAAATAGGGGAAGTGGGATTAGTGTAGATCAGTGTGGGCAAGTTGGGCTGAATGGCCTGTTTCCACACTGTATGACTCTATGACTCTATCTAATTTGTGGAACTAGCACAGAAGAGGAGATGAGGCTGGGGGAAGACAATCCATGACAACCTCAGCGGGATCAAGCAGCATTTGTGGAAGACATGTATTGGTGACATTTTGAGTCAGATCCCTTCTTCAAAGAGTCTATATTACACTACAAACCACTTCCAAAGGCACAAGATTAATGATCTGTTTCCATGCTGAATAGTTTCTTGATTTCATGCTTTATATCTTGATTATAATATCCATAATATAAATACATATGTATTGTTTCTATGAGTTATAAATGAAAATTACTTGTACTCGTACTTTGAAATGAACAGGAAGTTAAAGCACAATTGTCTTGAAACCAATTCTGGAAAACATAAACCACATTTCTCTTTATGATGATGATTGATGTTTTAAGCATTTCCAGCAGTTTCTGTTTTAATTTCACATTTATTTTGCATTTAACTCCTTCTGATTCTTGAGCAGCTGTACCTATGTATGTCCCCCATCCATGTTCTTCAGGGATGCTGCCTGACCCACTGCTGCCTGACCCACTGCAGTACTCCAGCACCTTGTGATATGTAAAAAGGAAAAGATTATTGAAGACAAATATAGGTCCCTCACAATCAGAGACAGGTGAATTTATAATGGGAAACAAATAAAGGACAGAACAGTTAAACAAATACTTTGGTTCTGTCTTCACTAAGGAAGACACAAACAATCTACCTGGGATACTAGGGGACCGAGGATCTGGTGGGTGGGAGGGACGAACTGAAGGGAATTCATATTAGACAGGAATTGGTTTTAGGTGTACTGTTGGGACTGAAGGCAGATAAATCCCCAGAGCCTGATGCATTGGTGATCATTTTCCCATGTTCTCTCGACTCTGTATAAATTCCGGTGGACTGGAGGGGAGCCAATGTAATCCATTTTTTAAGTGAGAAAACGGGGAATTATGGACCAGTTAGCCTTACATTGGTAGTGGGGAAGATGCTTGAGTCGATTGTTAAAGATTGTTAAAGCAGCGCATTTGGAAAGCAGTGACAGGATCGGTCAAAGTCAGCATGGATTTATGAAGGGGAAATCATGCTTGACTAATCTTGTGGATTTTTTTGAAGATGTAACAAGTAGAATGGATAAGGGAGGGCCAGTGGTTGTGGTGTATCTGGAATTTCAAGAAGCCTTTGACAAGGTCCCACACAAGAGATTCGTGTGCAAAATTAGAGCTCATAATATTGGGGGTAGGGTATTGACATGGATAGAAAACTGTTTGGCAGACAGTAAGCGAAGAGTTGGAATTAACGGGTCCTTTTCAGAATGGCTGGAAGCGACCCGTGGGGTGCCACGAGGCTCGGTGCTGGGACCCCAGTTATTTACAATATATATTAATGATTTAGATGAGGGAATTAAATGTGACATCTCCAATTATGCGGATGACAGAAAGCTGGACAGCGGTGTGAGCTGCGAAGAGGACACTATAAGGCGGCAAGGTGACTTGGATAGGTTGGGTGAGTGGGTAGATGCATGGCAGATGCAGTATAATGTGGATAAATGTGAGATTATCCACTTTGGTGTCAAGAACAGGAAGGCAGATTTTTTTTCTGAATGGTGTCAGATTAGGAAAAGGGGAGGTGCAACAAGACTTGGGTGTGTTTGTACATCAGTCACTGATAGTAAGCATGCAGGTCCAGCTAAAAGGAAAGCTAAAGGCCATCATTGGGAAAGGATTTGAGTTTTGGAGCAAGGAGGTCCTACTGCAGTTGTACAGGTCCCTGGTGAGACTGCACCTGGAATATTGTGAGGAATTTTGGTCTCCTAATTTGAGGAAGGACATTATTGCTATTGAGGGGGTGCAGTGTAGATTCACCAGGTTAATACCCGGGATGGCGGGACTGACATATGATGAAAGAATGGGTCAACTGGGCTTGTATTTACTGGAATTTAGAAGGATGAGTGGGAATCTTATAGAAACATGTAAAATTCTTAAAGGATTGTACAGGCTAATTCCAGGGAAAATGTTCGCGATGTTGGGGGAGTCCAGAACCAGGGGTCACAGTTTAAGAATAAGGGGTAGGCCATTTAGGACTGAGATGAGTAAAAACTTCTTCACCCAGAGAGTTGTGAATCGAATTCTCTGCCACAGGAGTCGGTGGAGGCCAATTCACTAGATGATTTCAAAGAGTTAGATTTAGCACTTAGGGCTAAAGGAATCAAGGGATATGCGGAAAAAGCAGAAACGGAGTACTGATTTTTGATGATCAACCATGATCATGTTGCTAGCTCAATGGGCCAAATGGCCTACTCCTATTTTTCCGTTTCTATGTATACACCAGCATCTCCTGCTCTTTGTTTCTAAATGAAGATGGCTAAACTGGATTTGAACCTAAACAGAAAAACGGTCTTATTGGACGAGAAAAGAAGGAATAGGAGGGAGATGGCTCTCAGAAATAGGATTCAACTACTTACCCAAACACAACAGCTGGGGTCACACAAGGGCTAACTAAGATCTAAGACTCAGAAGAGGAAACTCTGGATTGTGAGTACAACATTGTGTCTAGCTGATCGTATACTAATAAGAGCCCATGATGCTGGCAATGATATATTGACATGGATGGAAGATTGTTTGATAGTCGCAAAGCAATATTTAGGGATAAGGGTCATTTTATGTTGGCAACATAATCCAGATCTCTCAATTCCCTGCATATCCATGTACCACTCCAGAAGTCTCTTAAAGGCCATTATCTTATCAGCCTTCACCGCAATCCCTGACAGTGTGTTCCAGGATCCACCACCCTGTCCAACAATCTTGCCCACTCACATTAAAGGTGAGTATTTGATAGTTCCTGGATAACAAAGTTTTGATTACCTACCTTATCTTTGCCTCTCATAATTTTATACACCTCTGCCAAGTGTCCCCTCAACCTCTGGCATTGCAGAGAAAACAATCCAAGTCCATCCTACTTCAACTATTATCCACTAATCCAGGCATCATTCTGAAGAAGGGACTCGAACCGAAACGTCACCCATTCCTTCTCTCCAGTCTGTTCCGCTGCCTGTCCCGCTGAGTTACTCCAGCATTTTGTGTCTACCTTCGATTTAACCCAGCGTCTGCAGTTCTTTCCTAATCATTCTGGTAAACCTTCTTTGCACCATTTATAAAGCCTTCACATCCTCCCTGTATGTAGGTGACCAGAACTGCACACAATACTCCAAATGTGACCTAATCAGATTGCTAAGATGCTGCATCATGATGAAGACAATGAAGGCAAGAATACAATATGTCTTCTTTAAGAAGCCATTCATTCTGGTAGGAAGAACAAAAGGGCAGGGAATTATGTAAAATTGAGAAAATCCAGAAAGCAGCAGCACAAAAAGATTTGGATGTCCATAGGTATTGAAACATGTAAGATGGTTAGGGGACAAGAAGGAATAAATGCCAAGACAACACTCATGCGAGAATCTAGCAACAGAGACATGATCTTAGAATAAGGGGTGTCCACCTACTGTAAGTCTGCGTCGATGAAGAATTTCATCCCTCAGAGGGTGGTCCATCTTGAGAAATATTTGGACAGAGAGCTGTGTCAGGAGAGTTCTCCGAAAATATGTAACATTGAGCTAAGTAGATTTCTGCTCAGTAGCACAACAGAATATGTAAACATAGTACACTGTAAACAGTATAATAAACGAAAAATAGTTATGTGGTGTATACATACACATACTCACAAGCACACACACACACACACACACACACACACACACACACACACACACACACACACACACACACACACACACACACACACACACACACACATATATATATATATATATATATATATATATATATACACACACACATACGCATACACACATACTCAAAAAACAAACAATAGTAGTGCAATAATAATAATAATAATTATTATTATAATAATAATATGAATATTAATAATAATCATCTATTGTAGTTCAGAGCTTATTTGAGGTTATTGTGTTTAAAAGCCTGATGGCTATTTCTTAAGAAATTCTGGGATCTCTCTCATTAAATGCTATTATTTAGAAGAATTACATATTTCCTCTAACGGCCCACAGTAATGTGGGTGGAACAGCGGTGCAGTTGGTAGAGCTGCTGTCCTACGGATAACATGAATGTGCACATTCCACACGTTTTTGTGTGGAATGTGCACATTTCTATTATGATGGTGTGGGTTTTCTCTCGGTGCTCCAGTTTCTTCCCACAAGCAAAAGTCATATGGGTTGGTCATTATAAATTGACCTTAGTATATAGGTGAATGATATAACTTGGAGGAGGGGATATGAGGCAAAAACATTTGAATTAATGTTGGATAAGTATAAATGGGTGGATTGACTCACTGTGCAGTAGGACCTCTTTCTCTTCTAAACTATTCTACATGTTTCTGATATTCTTTCCTTTCAGGAGTTGAGAATGGGATGATGTTGAGAGTGTGGTTTACTTTAGTTTTTTGTTTAGTTTAGAGATTCAGTGCAGAAACAGGCCTTTCGGAACACCGTGTCTGCGCCACCCCGCACATTAGCAGGATCCTGCACATAGGGACATTTTACTATTTTTACCAAAGCCAATTCATCTATAAACCTGTAGGTCTTTAGAATGTGGGTAGAAACCGGAGGACTCGGAGAAAACCGACACGTCACAGGGGGAACGTACAAACTACTTGGGGACTTTTGGGGAAGGTGTGACCTGTACAAAAAGGATGGGTTGCACTTGAACCCGAGGGGGACCAAGATGTTAAAGAAGGAACTGCAGATGCTGGAAAATCGAAGGTACACAAAAATGCTGGAGAAACTCAGCGGGTGCAGCAGCATCTATGGAGCGAAGGAAATAGGTAACGTTTCGGGCCGAAACCCTTCTTCAGACTGATAGGGGGTGGGGAGAAGAAAGGAAAAAAGGAAAAAGGCGGAGGAGGAGCCCGAGGGCTGGGGGAGGGGAGGAGACAACCAGATGGCTGATGAAGGGGAGGGGACAGCAAGGGCTCGCAGAATTGGGAGAATTGGGACCAAGATCCTGGCGGGTAGATTTGCAAAGGCTACTGGGGAGACTTTAAACTAGAACGGTTGGGGGGAGGGACTGAAATAGTGAAAGCTAGTAGACAGTGTGTGAGGCAGGAGGCAGAAAAGGGAAGCACTCAGACCCAACATGTAGGGGGGAAAGAAGAAAAAAATAATAAACAGAGAATAAGAGGTGGTGGGTTTCTTAAATGTGTGAGCAGAGAGAAAGAGGGGTGTAAAATGAGGGTAGAAGCAATAGGTAGCAAGGTGAAAAGTAAAAGTGGCAGGCAGACAAATCCAGGGCAAAAATCAAAAAGGGCCACTTTTCAACATAATTGTATAAGGGGTAAGAGTGTTGTAAAAACGAGCCGGAAGGCTTTGTGTCTCAATGCAAGGAGCATTCATAATAAGGTGGATGAGTTGAATGTGCAGATAGCTATTAATGACTATGATATAGTTGGGATCATGGAGACATGGCTCCAGGGTGACCAAGGTTGGGAGCTGAACATCCAGGGATATTCAATATTCAGGAGCGATAGATAGAAAGGAAAAGGAGGTGGGGTAGCGTTGCTGGTTAGCGAGGAGATTAACGCAATAGAAAGGAAGGACATTAGCTTGGAGGATGTGGATTTGGTATGGGTAGAGCTGCGAAATACTAAGGGGCAGAAAACGCTAGTTGGAGTCGTGTACAGGCCACCTAACAGTAGTAGTGGAGTTGGGGATGGCATCAAACAGAAAATTAAAAATGCGTGCAACAAAGCTAAAATAATTATAATGGGTGACTTCAATCTACTTATAGATTGGGTGAATCAAATTGGCAGGGGTGCTGAGGAAGAGGATTTCTTGGAATGTATGCGGGATACTTTTCTAAACCAACATGTAGAGAAACCAACGAAAGAGCAGGCTATTCTAGACTGGGTATTGAGTAATGAGGAATGGTTAGTTAGCAGTCTTGTTGTGCGTGGCCCCTTGGGCAAGAGTGACCATAATATGGTTGAGTTCTTCATTAGGATGGAGAGTGACATAATTAATTCAGAAACAAGGGTTCTGAACTTAAAGAAAGGTAAATTTGAGGGTATGAGACGTGAATTGGCCAAGATAGACTGGCAATTGATTCGTAAAGGGTTGACGGTGGATGTGCAATGGAAGGCATTTAAAGCCTGCATGGATGAACTACTACAATTGTTCATCCCAGTTTGGCAAAAGAATAAATCAGGGAAGGTAGTGCATCCATAGATAACAAGGGAAATCAGGGATAGTATCAAAACAAAAGATGAAACATACAAATTAGCCAGAAAAAGCAGCCTACCAGAGGACTGTGAGAAATTCAGAGTCCAGCAGAGGAGGACAAAGGGCTTAATTAGGAAAGGGAAAATAGATTATGAAAGAAAACTGGCAGGGAACAAAAACTGACTGCAAAAGTTTTTATAGATACGTGAAGAGAAAAAGATTAGTTAAAACAAATGTAGGTCCCTTGCAGTCAGAAACAGGTGAATTGATCATGGGGAACAAGGACATGGCAGACCAATTGAATAACTACTTTGGTTCTGTCTTCACTAAGGAAGACATAAATAATCTGCCTGAAATAGCAGGGGACCGGGGTTGAAATGAGATGGAGGAACTGAGTGAAATCCAGGTTAGCCGGGATGTGGTGTTAGGTAAATTGAATGGATTAAAGGCCAATAAATCCCCAGGGCCAGATAGGCTGCATCCCAGAGCACTTAAGGAAGTAGCCCCAGAAATAATGGATGCATTAATGATAATTTTTCAAAACTCTTTAGATTCTGGAGTAGTTCCTGAGAATTGGAAGGTAGCTAATGTAACCCCACATTTTAAAAAGGGAGGGAGAGAGAAAATGGTGAATTACAGACCAGTTAGCCTAACATCGATAGTGGGGAAACTGCTAGAGTCAGTTATTAAGAATGGGATAGCAGCACATATTTTAAGTGGTGAAATCATTGGACAAAGTCAGCATGGATTTACGAAAGGTAAATCATGTCTGACGAATCTTATAGAATTTTTCGAGGATGTAACTAGTAGAGTGGATAAAGGAGAACCAGTAGATGTGTTATATCTGGACTTTCAGAAGGCTTTCGACAAGGTCTCACATAAGAGATTAGTATACAAACTTAAAGCAAACGGTATTGGAGGTTCAGTGTTGATGTGGATAGAGAACTGGCTGGCAGACAGGAAGCAAAGAGTAGGAGTAAACGGGTCCTTTTCAGAATGGCAGGCAGTGACTAGTGGGGTACCGCAAGGCTCAGTGCTGGGACCCCAGCCATTTACAATATATATTAATGATTTGGACGAGGGAATTGAATGCCACATCTCCAAGTTTGCGAATGACACGAGGGTGGGGGGCAGTGTTAGCTGTGAGGTGGATGCTAGGAGGCTGCAAGGTGACTTGGATAGGCTGGGTGAGTGGGCAAATGCATGGCAGATGCAGTATAATGTGGATAAATGTGAGGTTATCGACTTTGATGGCAAAAACAGGAAAGTAGACTATTATCTGAATGGTGGCCGATTAGGAAAAGGGGAGATGCAATGAGACCTGGGTGTCAAGGTACACCCGTCATTGAATGTAGGCATGCAGGTGCAGCAGGCAGTCAAGAAAGCGAATGGTATGTTAGCATTCAAAGCAAAAGGATTTGAGTATAGGAGCAGGGAGGTTCTACTGCAGTTGTACAGGGTCTTGGTGAGACCACACCTGGAGTATTGCGTACAGTTTTGGTATCCAAATCTGAGGAAAGACATTCTTGCCATAGAGGGTGTACAGAGAAGGTTCACCAGACTGATTCCTGGGATGTCAGGACTTACATATGAAGAAAGACTGGATAGACTTGGCTTATACTCGCTAGAATTTAGAAGATTGAGGGGGAATCTTATAGAAACTTACAAAATTCTTAAGGGGTTGGGCAGGCTAGATGCAGGAAGATTGTTCCCGGTGTTGGGGAAGTCCAGAACAATGGGTCACAGTTTAAGGATAAAGGGGGAAATCTTTTAGGACCGAGATGAGAAAAACATTTTTCACACAGAGTGGTGAATCTCTGGAATTCTTTCCCACAGAAGGTAGTTGAGGCCAGTTCATTGGCTATATTTAAGAGGGAGTTAGATGTGGTCCTTGTGGCTAAAGGGATCAGGGGGTATGGAGAGAAGGCAGGTACAGGATACTGAGTTGGATGATCAGCCATGATCATATTGAATGGTGGTGCAGGCTCGAAGGGCCGAATGGCCTAGTCCTGCCCCTATTTTCTATGTTTCTATGTCTATGTTACATGCATACAGCATCGTAGTTACGATCAAACCTAGGTCCCTGGCAACTCTACCGTTGTGCTGCTGTGCCTTGTGGTGTGGAGGTGGAGGCTATAGAAGGGACTTAACCTAGTATTCTGAAGGTCATATTCTGTCTTCCACCAATGTAGCATTTCACATTTCCCATAACCAGCCAATGTGTGTAAAATATTTTTAGGTTCAGCAAGAAACTGCAAAATTTGTGTGGGGAAACCTTGCAACCAAGAGGGTCTTGACATCGAATTCTGTTGGTGGTTTAAACTTCCTTCCTTACCTATGCAGGAGAACGCTTATTGACCAACTACATACACTGACAAATCTCACTCCCCACAGTTGATTGAAATAAGGTGAAAGTGACACTCAGACTGAAAGCAACGGTGAAACCTGCAGAAGACTGGCGATGATTAATGGAGATCACCGCCTCACCACCGTGAGAAAGAGAACCAAAGACAAAGAGAATAATAGAGGAAACTATTCAAATACTCTTGCAGGAAATGTGTTAGGTTGTGGCAACAGAGGGGCATCTGATCAACTCATTCCATAATCAAGTAGGACAGTGTTCCTTGGAATGTTGGAGGTTACAAGTGATCTAAAGAATGTATAAAATCATGAGGGGACAGATAGTGTGATTGCACTTTTTTTTCCATGGGAGGGGAATCAAGAACCAGAGGACATAGGTCTTACGGTGTGAGTTGCACGATTTAATAAGAACTTAAGAGGCAACTTTTCAAAACAGATAGCGCTGGGTGTATGGAAAGAGCTGCCAGATGATGTACTTAAGGCAGGTACTATAACAGCATTTAAAATATATTTACACAGGTAGATGGATAAGAAAGGGACAGAGGGATGTGGGCTAAACCTGGGCAGGTAATACAGGTTGGCATGGACAAGTTGGTGCAAAGGGCCTGTTTCCGTTAAATGACTCTATAACTCTAAAGTGTTAATTAAGGCAAACCGCTCCTGTACACTTTACAGTTTGTTTACAGAGGGTCTCTTGTTTAATGCTCTCTCTTTTATTCAGCAGGATATTGTTCAAATAGGAAAGGAAAAAATGCTGAAATGGAGATTAAGAAATACATCAAAGGAACGAAAGGAAGAAAATCAAAGAATCTTGAAATCATATATCACTATTCTTTGAAAGAATAATTCAAATAGGTTAATTTTATTTGTAAAAATCCCCATTCCACATAAGTATTTCTTGGAAATAAAGAGTTATGGATTCAGACAGGACAGGGAAATGGGCCACTTGGACCACCATTCCATGTTGACCATCAAGAAACCATCTACACTAATCCCACTGCCAACACTTGGTCTGTAGCCTTCTGTCCTTTGGTAATTCATGTAGTTGGCTTGGTGCTTTTAAAATGGTGTCAGAGTACCTGCATCCACCATCTTCTCAGAAAGTGTTCTCGATTACAAACACCATCTAGGTCATTTTATTCCCATCAGATCCCCTTCTACACTCATACACCTCACCTTAAACCAAGTCATCTGGGGTTTTTTTCCTCCCCAAAGTAAGGAAAGGTTTCTCACTATCTACCCTACCTATGCTGGCATAATTTTCACGTGCCTGAGGACTGGAAGGTAGTCAATGTAACCCCACTTTTTAAGAAGGTAGGGAAAGAGAAAACAGGAAATTATAGACCTGTTAGCCTTATATCGGCAGTGGGGAAGATGCTTGCATTGATTATTAAAAATGTAATAGCAGCACATTTGGAAAGCAGTGACAGGATCAGTCAAAGTCAACATGGATTTATGAAGGGGAAATCTTGCTTAACTAATCTTCTGGAAATTTTTGAGGATGTAACAAGTAGAATGAATAAGGGAGAGCAAGTAGGTGTGTTGTTTCCGGACTTTCAAAAAGCCTTTGACAAGGTCCCACACATGAGATTAGTGTGCAAAATTAGAACACATGGGAGTAGGGTATTGACATGATTAGAGAACTGGTTGGCAGACAGGAAGCAAAGAGAAGAAATTAATGGGTTATTTTCAGAATGGCAGGCAATGACTAGTGGGGTGCTGCAAGGCTCAGTGCTGTGACCCCAGTTGTTTACAATATATATTAGTGATTTAGACAAGGGAATTAAATGTAACATCTCCAAGTTTGTGGATGACACAAAGCTGGGTGTGCAGAGTGAGCTGCGAGGAAGATGGTAAGAGGCTGCAGGGTGACTTGGATAGGTTGGGCGAGTGGCACATGCATGGCAGATGCAGTATAATGTGGATAAATGTGAGGTTATCCACTTTGGTGCCAAGAACAGGGAGGCAGACTATTAACTGAATGGTGTTGAAAGGAACTGCTGATGCTGGTTTAAACCAAAGATAGACACAAAAAGCTGGAGTAACTCAGCAAGACAGGCAGCATCTCTGGAGTGAAGGATTGGGTGACGTTTCAGGTCGGGACCCTTCTTCAGACTGAATGATCACCCAATACGCACCCATATGAGGAAAGAAGGGTTTGACTGGAGTTGTATTCACTAGAATTTAGAAGGATGAGAGGGCATCTGAGAGAAACTTATAAAATTCTGAAGGGATCGGACAGGCCAAAGGCAGGAAAATGTTCCAGATGTTGGGGGAGTCCATAACCAGGGGTCACATTTTGAGAATAAGGGGTAGGCCATTTAGGACTGAGATGAGGACAACGTTTACACCTAGAGAGTTGTGAATCTGTAGAATTCTCTGCCATGGAAGGCGGTGGAGGCCAATTCATTGGATGTTTTCAGGAGAGAGTTATATTTAGTTCATCAGGCTAGCAGAATCAAGGGATATATGGATAAAATAGGAATGGGGTACTGATCTTGTATGATCAGCCATGATGATATTGAATGGAGGTGCTGGCTCGAGAGACCGAATGGCCTACTCCTGCACCTTCTTCTATGTTTCTACATTTCTACAACAAACCAAGACTATCCAATCTCTTGTCATTACTGAACAAATCAATCCTGGCAGCGTCCTGGTTAATCTCCTCTACTCCACCTCCATGAGCATTCATATCCTTCTTGTGCTGAGATCCCAGGAACTGCATTGAAGACTCAAACTGTGGGATAACAAAACCTCGACAAAATGTTAGCATGAGCTCCATGCTCCTATACTCCATACCCAGTCTAATGAAGCTCAAAATCCCATATGCTTTCTTAACCACCGAATCTATCTTTGCTACCTTAGTACATAGAACAGTACAACACAGAAAAATACACTAGGGCCTACAATGTCCATGTTGAACATAATACCAAGACCATCAATTATCTACCTGCAATTATCAACATGGAAAGACGGGGCCAACCAAGTGATTCTGTCTTGAGGGGAAGGAAAAGCAGAGCAACAGCGTTAGCTGGTGTATATTCACAAATATTTAAGGGCAAGTTGATAAACGAACAAGTAAACGCAGCAAATCGTTGAATTTGTAAACAGAACCATTACAAGGTAAATCTGGCAATCGTATTAGACACTTACAACTCACTAACCTGGCATTAGCTGTCGTGTAAAGCTGGCAATCTAAGATTCAAAAAAGGTACGTCATAGCTTTGGAGAGAATGCAGATGCATTTTTACTAAAGTGAGACAAAGGGTAAATGATGGGCAGATATTTCAATATTCACTCAACAAGGCAACCGGCTTGGCTGTCCGCTATAACCGAATATAAATATAACCGCTTTAAGGCGCTGTGGTAGAGTTGATGACTTATAGACCAGAGACCCAGATTTGAACCTGACTACAGGTGTTGTCTGTAAGGAGTTTGCACGTTCTCCCCGTGACCTGCGTGGGTTTTCTCCGGCTGCTCCGGTTTCTTCCCACACTCCAAAGACGTTGTAGGTTAATTCGCTTGGTAAATTTGTAAATTGCCCCGAGTGTGTGTGGGATGGTACTAGTGTACGGGGATCGTTGCCGTGACTCGGTGGCCTGTTTCCGCTCTGTATCTCGGTGGGCATGTTTCCGCTCTGGATCTCTAAACTAAACTAAACATCTTCTGATATTTCGGATGTTCATAATAAGCTTTAACATCTCACTATTTACAAACCAACTAACCAGGCATCTAGCGCATTATAGCTATTTGAATTATTCGCTAATATTGTCTCACGATTTTCAACAGTTACAGTCAGGGGAGGGTAAACTAGAGGTATGAAAAAGTACAAAGTACATGGCTTTGTTTTCCCCTTGCAGTCGTGAGGGATCAATAGAGCCTGAACTATCACAAAAAAAATCCCCGTCTAATCAAGATAGTACCTTGATTTCCAATACTGAAATCATTCTGCATTGATAGAAAATTAAACATGCATAAAATGGAATTTTACTAATTGGCTTTGTGAATCTCGGTATCGAAGAACATCGCACCTGAGACACTGAGAACCAACCGACCTCAATTAAGTCTCTGTTGGTCAGAGGCAATTCGCTTTGAATGGAGCAGAAAGTGAAAGGTTTCAGCTGTAGTCAGCTCGCAACGAAATTAAAGATTCCCTCAAAGAATTGCGGTGAGAAACAAAGGAGATTTGTTTTTGAAACGTCAAAGGAATATCCTGATGTACACCTTAAAATGGGCCCATCGCCTCGAGCAGAGGTTATCATTTCAATCCAAGAGCAAAGCAGGTCATCTCGGACAGATATTGCATTCCGACCTGAATCCCGGTCTCGCCACTGCTCAGATTCCAGTTGGTTGGTTGAACATGTCCTTCGCGAACGCATGGAGACTCTGCGTTTTACCAGTGTTGTTGACGATGGTCCTGGCGCAGGGCTGCCGGGGTCCGCATGTGCAGGAGGACATTAATCAGCAAGCTCAGATTGTGCTGAACGAAATGGTAAGTGCAAATAGTGAATCATGTTGTAGCATTAAAGTGAGTAAAGTGTTAAACCCCGTGTGATGTTGTTAGACCCTGGTGGAACTCTCAGTGGGTCAGGCGGCCTCTGTAGCGCGACAAGCAGCGTTAATGTTTCAACTCCAACGGCCTCTCTACTGCTGAGAAGGTTTGCAATGAAGCGCGTCTCCAACTGTAGAGAAAGGGGAACTGATCAGAGAGAAGGGGGCGGACACAAAATGCTGGAGTAACTCAGCACGACCGGCAACATATCTGGAGAGAAGGAAAGGGTTATATTTTGGGTCGAGACCCTTCTTCAGACTGAGAGTCAGGAGAGAAGGAAACTGGAGAAATGGGTGAGATGTGAAAACGTAAGATTAAAGCATTAATGACCATGGCTATCTGGACTACACTTCTTCCCACCCTGCTTCCTGTAACGACTCTATCCTCTACTCCCAATTCCTCCATCTACGCCGCATCTGCACCCAGGATGAGGTGTTCCAAACCAGGGCATCGGAGATGTCCTCATTCTTTAGGGAAGAGGGTTCCCCTCTTCGACTATAGATGAGGCACGCACCAGGGTCTCTTCTATATCCCATAGCTCCGCTCTCACTCCCCCCCCACTCGTAACAAGGACAGAGACCCCCTTGTCATCACCTTCCACCCTACCAGCCATCACATACAACAGATAATACTCCGACATATTTGCCATCTCCAACGGGATCCCACCGCTGGCCACATCTTCCCATCTCCTCCCCTTTCCGCTTTCGGCAGAGGCCGCTCCCTCCGTAACTTCCTGGTTAATTCGTCTCTTTCCACACAAACTACCCCCTCCCCTGGTACTTTCCCCCTTACAACCGCATTTACTCCCCCCTCAACTCCATCCAGACTCAAGCAGTCTTTCCAGGCGAGGCGGAGGTTCACCTGCACCTCCTCCAATCTCATCTATTGCATCCGCTGCTGTCGGTGTCAACTGCTCTACATCAGCGGGAACGAGCACAGGCTTGACGATCGCTTCGCCCAACACCTTTGCACAGTTCGCATAAACCAACCTGATCTCCAGGTGGCTCAGCACTTCGATTCCCCCTCCCATTCCGAATCCGACCTTTCTGTCCTGGGCCTCCTCCATGGCCAGAGTGAGTCCCACCGCAAATTGGAGGAGCAGCACCTCATATTTCGCTGCGGTAGTTTACACTCCAGCGGTATGAACATTGACTTCCCCAATTTCAGGTAATCCTTTCTTTCTCCCTCCTTCCCCTCCCCTTCCCAGCTCTCCAACAGCCCACTGTCTCCACCTATTCCTTTCCTTCAGAGATGCTACCTCACCCGCTGAGTTTCTCCAGCTTTTTTCTCTACCTTCGATTTTTCCAGCATCTGCAGTTCCTTCTTAAACAAAGGAAATGTAGAATGGTTCGTTGTTGGCTGAGGCGGAGGTGATAACGAGGCATACAAACAGTAAAATTTATCAGGACAGTAAAACTATTTAGAGAAGTAGGGAGGAACAAGGTTGCGCATGGAGCATAGGCACCAGTGTAATGGGAGCAGAGTCATGTGGAGGAGGTGTGGACAGAAGGAAAACAATGAAGTCTGGCGCACCAGGAACAGACAAATTTAATGGATTATGTTCGTTCTAGTGAGGGGACTGGAATTGCTGTTGAATTCGATGTCGTCCGGATGGCGCTAATGTAGCGAGTGGGCGGGTGAGCCTCGCTGAAGAAGTGGGTAGACGGAGTAGTCGACTGAACTGAAGTTTCAGCAGACGCGGTGTACGGGAAACGCGGTGCGATAAACTGCATGCAAAGCTGTACCGCTTCACGTCGGAAGAGAGGATGGGAAGGGAGGGGAGGGGACAAAAGGGCGGGTGCGGTCAAATAGTCAGGTGCAATCCAAAAGGTTGCCCGACAGCAAACAATGTTATTAGAGAAAATGTTGCTGTGTGTGAATTGTGTGCCGGAGCCGGACTTGACCGCTTCCCCTGTTGTAGGGAGCCCCCCTGACCCGGCGGTGCGCAGCTGAAAGGACATCATTGGAAGTCAGGACATTGAACTTGTCCAAACTCATGGAGAGAGGACGGGTGAGTGTGCATTTTCTAAGCGTCGTTTAATCTCACCGCCAATGCTCTCGGGAACAATTAATATACGGTTCGCATATATTCTTAATCTGGGACGCGGTTTTTCAAATATAATCATATTATTGTGTCCATGTTGATAAAGACACAACACAACTGGGTTTTCAACGAGCGAAACAGTTCTGTGAAGAACGATTTCATGTCCTTTCATTGAAGGAGTTGGTCAGCTAAAGTAAAACATGACACAAAATGCTGGAGCAGCTCAGCGGGTCAGGCATCATCTCTGAAGGAAAGGAATAGGTGACGTTGCGGGTCCAGACACTTTCGTCGACGGGTCAGTTTCTGGCTGCAGCAGGATCTCGATCCAAAACGTCACCTATTCATTTTATCCAGAGATGCTGCCTGACCCGGGGACTACTCCGCATTGTGTGCCTATCTTCGGTGTAAACCTACATCTGCTGTTCCTTCCTACACAAAGTAAAACATGAGTTTCCTCAACGAGCTGCTAACGCTGTAAAGTTGCCAACAACAATGTTTAGACAAGGTTTTCCAGACAACTGCAAACATGCATAATCCACTGATCACTATTCGAATTAGAAATGAGTGTGATATTGTCCCCTCCCGGCCGTTCTCACGGGTCCATGGCAACGCTGATGTCGTTCTGTGTTGTGTGCAGGCCCCGGACACGCTCCGTGTTGTCTACCAAGTGTTGCGTCAATTCAGCAAAATCTACAGTATGAACCTGGCCTCGGTCACATGGCCCCGGGACAAGGTGGAGAGTCTCAGGCTTCTCTTGGATGGGCAGATCAGAGAGCTGGAAAACTGTGTGAGGAACACAGGCTCCGAGACCCGGCCACGGAGAAGCGCCGCGATTCACAACTACTTCAGGAAACTCGGCAAGTTTCTTAAACGGAAGGTGAGACGGTTGAATCTAATCATCTAACGACCCGCGGGCAATTATTTCACTCAATCTAAATCTATTCATTCTCTGATGCTGATTCCGAACGTTTCTCTTTTGCAGAGATTCAGCGCCTGCGCCTGGGAAGTAACCCGCGCCGAGACCAGGGCGTGTTTCCAACAGTTGCCTCGCGTAATGACAAGAATCAACGAGGCGAACTGAAGATGTGATCAATATACATTTAACCTGATTTATGTTATTTATTTACATAGCTGAAAAGATAACCTATTTTTATAATATTAACATGCAAACATATACTGTAAGTATTTATTTTGTTTTATACGAAGTTTCCTTGAAGTTACCAATATAGATTTAACCAGATTTATGTTATTTATTTATATAGTTGAAAAGATAGCCTATTTTTTATAATATTATCATGCAAACATATACTGTAAGCATTTATTTTGGGTTGATGGTTTCCTGGAAGTCACCAATACACATTTAACCTGATTCATGTTATTTATTCACAGTTTAGTTGAAAATGACACCTATTTTATAATATTAACATGCAAAAATTGACTGTCAGTATTTATTTTGTTTTGAGGATGTTTTGGAGTCTGGTGCTTACAGTGCAGAGAATATACACCTTAATATAATTTGGAGACTATTTATTTTAAACTGCTATTTTTAATTGAAACGAGGTAATAAAGATTTTGTACTTGTACCGCTTTTGAAACTGTTATTTTTTTTTAAGTCTTTGTCTGTGAGTGATGAAATGAGTAGATTCTTAGTGATTGAAGTTTCACCCAAAGTAACGCGACCCTCTGGCATTCAGTCGAACATATCTCTCACCTTTTACTTTCTCTACTCCTGAAAAGAACTTTACTTACATTCGCGGCCTAGTATTTACTTACTTCACACTTTACTTCAGATTTTCGAGATGCAACACGGAGACAAGGCTTTCGGCACACCGAGTCGGCGCAGACCAGTACACTAGCACTATCATCCTGTACACTAGCACTATCCTACACGCACAGGGGCAATTTACATTTGTGTTTACTGAGGCTAAGTAACCTTTAAACTTGCAGGACGGAACTGCAGATGCTGGTTTTCACCGAAGATAGACACAAAATGCTGGAGGAACAGCGGGACGCAGCATCTCTGGTGAAAAAGGATTAGGTGAAGTTTCGGGTCGAGACCCTTCTGGACCCGAAACATCCCTTGTCTCCAGTATTCTGGATGACCAGTTGAGTTGCTCCAGCATTTTGTGTCTTTCGTCATCACCTTGCAGTCGGTAGAGGTCGCTAAGTGTGAATTAATTGCATATCTACTTCAGGGGAACATACGTTTAAGAAAGAACTGCAGATGCTGGTAAAATCGAAGGTAGATACAAAATGCTGAAGAAACTCAGCGGGTGAGGCAGCATCTATGAAGAAGATGTCTCGACCCGAAACGTCGCCTATTCCTTCTCTCCATAGATGCTGCCTCACCTGCTGAGTTTCTCCAGCATTTTGTATCTACCTTTAGGGGAACATAGATTAGGGCTACATGTATATATGTATGTAGTTTGAGTGAGGGCTACATGTATATATGTATGTAGTTTGTTTTGTTGTGCTATTCTTATAACAAATGTAAAGCACTTTGGCCAACGAGAGTTGTTTTTTAAATGTGCTATATAAATAATTGTGACTTGACTTGACTTGACTTGATTAACTATCCCTTTACTCTCTTTCCCTTTACCTCCGTCCTTGACTATCCCATTTGACACCCCACCCTTATTTAGTTTAAAACCACCTGTGTCAGTGGCAAACCTGCCTGCCAAAATGCCGTCCCCCACCTGTTAAGGTGCAATCCATCCCTTTTGTGCAGTTCCCCCTTACTCCAAAACAGATCTCAGTGGTCCAAGAATCTAAATCCCTGCCCCCTGCACCAGTTCCCCAGCCACACATTCAGGTCCTGTATCT
The DNA here is from genome assembly GCA_038087875.1 of Malacoraja senta. NCBI lineage: Eukaryota > Metazoa > Chordata > Chondrichthyes > Rajiformes > Rajidae > Malacoraja > Malacoraja senta. Next base: position 27,907,861 of record CM075986.1, on the reverse strand, counting down.
CCCTTTTCCTGATCTCGCCAGCACGAGGAACTGGAAGCAAACCGGAGATAACCACCCTGGAGGTCCTGCTTGTCAGCACATTTCCAAGCTCTCTAAAGTCACGCTTCAGAATATTCATCCCCCTCTATCCGATATCGTTTATGCCAACATGCACTACAACTTCCGGCTGTTCACCTTCGCCCTTGAGGATTTTCTGCACTCTGTCCATGATATCCTGGATCCTGGCACCCGGGAGGCAGCACACCATCCTTGAATCCCGTCTGTTTCTGCAGAAACCCCTGTCCGTACCTCTCACAATGGAGTCTCCAACCACCACTGCGTTGCCTGACATCGGCCTCCTTGGTTTTGGCTCAACAGCAGTTTTTGCATCGCAAGCCAGTGCGCCGCTCAGTGCGTCAACTTCTTCTGTCCTGACAGCTTTTAAGTGGGGAATATGTTCACAAGAGGTACAACACCAGGGGACCTGTGCATTCCATGTTTACTTCCGTTTCTCACTGTCACTCACCTTCCCTCTTCCAGTACCTTCGGTGTAAGAATCTTGCTATAGGACCCGTCGAGGAACGACTCAGCCTCTCAGATGAACCTGAGGTCATCCACTTGCTTCTCCAGTTCCCCAACACTGTCCTTCCAGAGCTGTACCTGGATGCACTTCTCACACTTGTAGTAGCCAGAGGCACCAGCGGTGTCCTTGACCTCCCACATACTGCAAGCATCGCACTGAATCAGCTTGCCTGACATCTCCTTGTTTCGTCTCTCCCTCTCCAGAAATTTGCGTAGCCTCCTCCCCTCAGCCTCCTCGCCAAAGACTCTCGAGCCAAAGACTCACACTTCCCTCACAAGACTCTCGAGCCAAAGACAGGCACTTCCCTCACAAGGCACTTCCCTAGAGCAGCCTTGCGTATATTCACTGATAAATTGCCTAATTTACCAATTTACAAACCAAATTCATCAGTTTTAAACTGTTTTCCCCCTCTAACTCACTTCTAACTCTCCTCCCACACGGGCTGGAGCCAATCAGTTCGTTTTCCTGCTCCCCTTTACTGCTGTTTCTTCAAAATCCATGGAAGCTCTGAGGTTCTGATTCCGGGGTCAGCTCTGGTCTCATATCAGGAAGGATGTCAAGAGTTCAGAGTGAAGCCAGAATGGGTGAGCAATGAAAGGTCTCAGTCATGTGTAGACACTCGGGCTATTCGTTGCAGGGGAGGGGAGTAGGAGACTGAGAGCATGTTCACAATCCTGTGGTGGAACAAATAAGGAGAAGTTGTTTCAAGAGATGTACAACATGGACTTCAGGAGATCACACCAGAGGCAACGGCAGAGAGTGGAGAGACAGCGCTTCAGGAGACCATTCACAAAGAGGGCTGGGCCGAGCACTGAAGAGGAAACCATGTAAAAGTCTGGGAGGAAGGACAAGGCTATAAGGGAGATAGACACAAAATGCTGGAATAACTCAGTAAGGCAACATCTCTGGAGAAAATGAATGGGTGACGTATTGTTTTGGGTCGGGATCCTTCTTCAGAGATTCTGCCTGATCCAGTGAGTTGCGCAGGCATTTTGTTTCTATTTTCAGTATAAACTAGCGTCTGTTGTTCCTTCCTACACAAGCTAAAAGGGGACCTGGGAGTGTGCTCGTTCAAAGAGACTGGCTGCCACCCACTGCACCCATCGACTCCTGCAGCAGTATTGGTGCCAACTCCACACCTCCCTGCATGCCAACATCTCCAACGCAACACAACCCCTTTTGCCCAATACCACCCTCCCATCCCAACACCCCTCTCCGCCCCCCCATCCACCACGGCGTACCCCACCCACCCGGGGTGCTCTGCCCACCCTCGGGTCATGGGTACTATGTGTGCCACACTATCTCACTGACCCCGAGCCCCGCTCCGGGGCAGTCCCGCCATCACCCCGTCCATCTACACACCCGGAAACACAGCGATAAATGGAGCGGGCGCGGATGCCCCGTAACCAGTACATCAGTGACCTATCGCCCGGATCCCCCGATAACTGGTCCTCCTTATACCTGATACCCGGTGACCAATGTCCCACGTAGGTGGGGGATATATCCCCCCCATTTTTTGAGGTGGGGGATCCCCCAGTTTTTGGAGGTCGAGCTATAACAAAAATAATAATCACCTGCTCCTGTCTCTCATATAGGCCCTACATTATCTTAAAAATACTTCAAACAAAAAACATTGAAATCATACTTCTACAATGCACTAAAACATGATTTTGATACATCAAATTTCAAAACGTCCCTCCTATGGGATGCCCTCCCACACCCACCCCCCACTCGGTCCCGCCGCTCCCTCCGCTCCCTCGCTGGGTACCCCTGAGACCAGTGATCAGTGATCGCTCAGCTCCCCAACTTTCAAAAACGCTCCGTGGCCCCTGAAGTGTATGGCATCCCAGAGGCTTTCATCAACGTCTTCAAGAACATTTAGGAGGGATCCAGTTGTTGCGTCAAAGTTGATTCAGGTTGACCATTTCAAGCAGGGTGCAAGGCCACCAAATTCGTGCAGTTTCATATCATTTCAAGCAGGGTGCAAGGCCACCAAATTCAAGTGCAGTTTCAAACCATTTCAAGCAGGGTGCAAGTCCACCAAATTCGTTTTCAAACTCAATATACAACGCAAACAGGAAGTGGTCAAGATTGGACTTTTAATTATATAGATTTTCAAACCAAGCACATTTCCATTTTGTAACCAAGCACAGTTTCCATTTTCAAACCAAGCAGTTTCCATTTTCAAACCAAGCACAATTTCCATTTTCAAACCAAGCACAGTTTCCATTTTCAAACCAAACGCATTTTGCATTTTCAAACCAAGCACTTTTTCCATTTTCAAACTAAGCATATTTCCCATTTTCAAACCAAGCACATTTACCATTTTCAAACCAAGCACATTTTCATTTTCAAATTTCATTTTCAAACCACATTTTCATTTTCAAACTTCATTTTCAAGGCATATTAACGGCACTCACAGGTCAGTAAAACCACACTCACAGTTTAATAGGCATGTGTTCAGTGTTCAGTGTTCAGTGTTATTCACAGCTCAGACTGAGAGTTGTGACCTCTCCCTCCCCATCTTTCAGAGACTGAGGCACGTCCACTCTTCTGGATTTTATAAGCCCTCCCCCTCCCACCGGAAGGGGCGTGGCCTTCATGGTGTGATAGACAGGAGAGAGAATATCAACATTATTTAAACATTAATAAGTCTTTTATTTTTCATAGATGGGAAAAATCCTCTGGCCCTGACAGCTGAAAGTGAACTCTTTGTAAGATGGCCAAAAATCACAGCCGTAAGTGGTAGCATTTTGTCTAAAATCAATATACAGTGCAAACAGGAAGTGGTCAAGTTTAGACTTTTAATTATATAGATAAGTTGTCAGGGCTCCTGCTTTTTAGAGAGGTGTGGAGTGTTTTTTTATTCTCCTTCCTGTTATCATTCTAGTAGCCGGGTGATCTGAAGTTAGGCACCAGGGTAGGTCCATTCTTTCTCCTTTCTAATGATGTTGTCTGTTGCTGGGGAGTGGGGATTGCTGGCCTTCCCAAGTGTCTTATAGGGCATGACAGGGTCAATTCTTCCTGGCTGGTCACCCTTTCACTGGGGAGCTACATAACCTTCCGTAGTTTTCCTCCCGTTCTTAGAGGTCTTTGTATTTTTTTACCTCACTCCCCAGACAGTCTTTTGGTGACCCGCTGTCCTGCAGGCACAAAACTCAGCAATATATTAGTGCAATATCTTAATTTCCCCACTCCCATTCTTCCTGTGCAGTAAGTTTGTTTCTTCTCTCCCTAGTGCCTCTTCCATTCCTCAGTTGTTATATTTTCCCACACTAACTACTATGTTCCTTTTCTTACTTTCTTTATTGCCCCTTGATTTTTCTTCAATCCAGCTATGTTCTGCTTTCTCGCAGGACACTCCCTACTCCAGTGACATGATTGGGTACAGTTTAAACAAGCTCCTTGATTTATAATCGTCTTTGCTCTAAGGGGGTTTCTGGGATAATCATGACAGGGTTTTTAATGTTCTTCCATTCAATTTCCAGTTTTTACTCTAATAGTATTTCCAATCTGCTCATTCTGGTAGATTACTAAAGCGGGATCTAGAGTAGGGGTCATGTCTTCATGCCCACAATTCCAAGGTGGGTAGGTGGGTCAGGACTGAAAGAATGGCTTAGATTGAGTATGTGCCGTGTGACTTTTTGATTCTTGATACTCAGACCATCTCTCTCTCTGGTTTCTTGGGTCCCAGTAGTCTCTTAGATTAATGCACCTCCCATAACTCCTTGGATTTCGAATGTCTCTATATTCTCTAGGATCCCTAACTTCTTCGTAATCCTGGAAATCCCTTCTCTGATCCCTCTCTTTCATCCGTTCCTTCGTGGGATAGGCCCTACTCCAATGTCCCATCCCTCCACAAGTTTAGCATTGGTTAGGCAGCATTGGGGGTCTTATTCTACCCTTGGGTTCCATTGAAATGGGCTCAAGATTGGGAGTATAATGGTGATAATAATCTGAGTAGTCTGGGACCCTAATTTCTTCCAATCCATAATTTGCAGGCACTCTGGGAAACCATGGGTCATAATTAGATGTTGGAAATTCTTCCATTGCTGTGCTTTCACTTTCCCTCTGGGTGACAGGATAATTCTCCTGGTTTCTACCCTCTTTCCAATAATATCTAACAGCTCTGGCTATTTGACTGGCTCGGCTCTCAGACCAGTTCCTGTTATTAGTTCTGATTAAATTTGCTATTCTAGTGGGTAGACAACTCAACAAGACTGCACAATATTGAGGGGAACTTGCTACATTCTGATAGTCCGAATCACCTTATTGTTCTAAATATAATTTTGAAAAGCTATCCAGGAATCCGTCGTCTCCTTCACCCTTTTCTGCTCTTAATTCCAGGACTCGACTTAATTTTCCTGGTTCCTCAAACATTTTTGCAAGGGCTGTTAAAACAGCCTTTTCCCTTGCACTGTCATCCATTTTTGCACCTGCCAATTTTTCATAAATAGGATGTCCTAGGGCTACCAAAAATCCAGTATTCTCAGCTGGAGTGATTATCTGTTGTATGGTCTCCCACAGGTCCCGTGAGGCTGCATGGTATACACGCATGGTGGTTCGCAAATACTCTATAAACGAAGCAGGGCACTACTTCCGGTCAGGGATTCTGTTTAGTACAGCCATTATTTCATGGGACTTCCACGGCATATGGGCGTCAGTAACGCGGGAATTATTCATACCCACTGCGCTGGCCGAATCTGCAATACCTATTCCTTCCCTTACTCGTAACTGCCTTTAGGATACCTGTCCAAGTAATAAGCTTTCGGTTATGTCAAAGTCTATTTTGGTATCTAGGATCACTGTCTCCCCCTCCGATAAATCTTCCGGTTCACTAAGGGTTTCCCAATACTGCCCAAATAAGTAATTCCTTTCCACCCGAGTGATCTGCCTAGGTTTTGGCTCACAGAAATACTCTGGCGTTTGCACTACATCTAACGTACCTTCCTTTTCTTTAAACACCGGAGCTAACCTTTTCGTTCTACTCCGGGTGCCATAAGCTACTGGACGATCTGTCAGAGATGGCGTGGAAAAGATCGATGGTACTTCAGTATCTGCTGTTGGCGAAACCTGTTCAGATGTAGAGTCTGAAGAAGGGTTTCGGCCCGAAACGTTACCTATTTCCTTCACTCCATAGATGCTGCTGCACCCGCTGAGTTTCTCCAGCATTTTTGTGTACCTTCAGATGTAGAGTCTGCCGGAGTTGTTATAGATTCTGCAGATCTAAAATATTTATTACGGACACAAGTCATACATGGTGCTAACGAAGCCTGGTGATCACAGGAGGAACATGGTGGGAGCTGTGAACTTCCACTGACGTTAGCATTAGTCCACTTCCCTAAATACTCATCTTCTTCCCCCTTGAGATCAACACCAACCATCGGATTCTTAATCTTTAATATTACAGGGACTCCTTTTCTTCCAGGTGATCCACCTTCCCCTTGTTCTGATTGTTTCCCTTTATCTCCACTCCTGTTCCTATCACCACCTGGAGGTCGATCCACTTTACCATCTTTTAGTTCTAATCCAAGCTGAGCGATCGCTCTTTCCCAACTAGCCATTCTCATCACCTCCTTATTCACCTTCTGATCCTGGAAATATTTTCTCCAAACCGGATTAATTCTTTTGCACCCTCGTAATTACTATGCTGCCAAATGATTCGTTCTGTCTATTTTACCCATTTTACCGTTCTAATTCCCCCCGGAGGCCATAATTTATTCCCTAATTTCTTATTTAATGCTCCTAATAAATTTCTTAATTTCTCTGTCTTGTGAGGAAACTCATTACACATCAATTGTAATGGGCTTTTCTCTTCTTCGGTTTGATCCCTGTCCACATTATTCCCCATACTTCCGAACAACTGAAATAGAATTTTCAATCTTTCGCTTTATCCCTAATCTCCCAAGCACACTACTAGATAATGGCTAATGGTTCAAATCGATCGCAGCTTCACAGCTAGTTACTCCTTCTTCCCCCAACTCCACACTCTTTCAACCTTATGATTTTTTTTCAAACAAAACATCTAAAATTATTTTTCAGACACGCAATTAACACAGTCCACAAACAGGTTAACACACTACCTATCACAATTATGCACAGCCACACTCCGAAATAAACATTTGTTTACTATAAACCACGCACTCTAAGTAATCTTCCTCGTGGCGCAATCAATCAACGAGATGACTCCTCCCCTCGGCGCAGCGATCGAAGGAATACAGCCCCTGATCGAACCACCCCGATTCGGATCCACAAAACAATCCTAAACAAATATGAATCTCCAAATTAAACACTACGGATATCTATCTTAACCACACTCTCGCTTCAAGTTTTTATCTGTGAATATTCACATAAGCAGCAATACAATGATGGTCCGCGGACTACTAAACATGTTCAAAAGTTTAACCTAATTACTCTAAATTTGTTTACATACAGAAATATTTACAAAATCCGGATAACGATACAGAGAACTATTTTTACAATTTACAAAATTATTTAAAGCACTAGCACACAATTCACGCACACAAGATCTCGAATCCACATCACGCTGGTATCACGCAGTGAGCCTCTCCCTCTGATACCGAAGATTTTCCCTTTCCTAGTTTACTCTTCGCTGAGGGGTACTATCCCCATAAATGATTACTCTTCCTCCCGAATGCTACTATCCCTCTGCCATGACTGGACATTTATTGGGGGACCTCTATCCCACCTCTCTAAGTCCGACAGAAGTAGGGGTACCCTTCACTGTTAACCATATAAATAACCATATAACCATTACAACACGGAAACAGGCCAACTCGGCCCTTCAAGTCCGTGCCGAACATTTTTTTCCTTCTTCCTTCCGCCTAGTCCCATCTACCTGCACTCAGACCATATCCCTTTCCCGTCCATATACCCATCCAGTCTATTTTTAAAGGATAAAATCGAACCTGCCTCCACCACTTCCACTGGAAGCTCATTCCACACAGCTACCACTCTCTGACTAAAGAAGTTCCCCCCAATGTTACCCCTAAACTTCTGTCCCTTAATTCTCAAGTCATGTTCCCTTGTTTGAATCTTCCCTACTCTCAATGGGAAAAGCTTATCCACTTCAACCCTGTCTAACCCGCTCATCATTTTAAAGACTTCTATCAAGTCCCCCCTTAACCTTCTGCGCTCCAAAGAATAAAGACCTAACTTGTTCAACCTTTCTCTGTAACTTAGTTGCTGAAACCCAGGCACATTCTAGTAAATCTCGTCTGTACGCTCTCTATTTTGTTGACATCCTTCCTATAATTAGGCGACCAAAATTGTACTCCATACTCCAGAATTGGCCTCACCAATGCCTTGTACAATTTTAACATTACATCCCAACTTCTATATTCAATGGTACACAAAAATGCTGGAGAAACTCAGCAGGTGCAGCAGCATCTATGGAGCGAAGGAAATAGGTAACGTTTCGGGCCGAAACCCTTCTTCAGACTGATAGGGGGTGGGGAGAAGAAAGGAAAAAAGGAAAAGGCGGAGGAGGAGCCCGAGGGCTGGGGGAGGGGAGGAGACAACCAGATGGCTGATGAAGGGGAGGGGACAGCCAGGGCTAGCAGAATTGGGAGAATTCAACGTTCAGGCCACCAGGATGTAGACTGCCCAAGCGGAATATGAGGTGCATTTCCTCCAATTTACGGTGTTGCTCGCTGTGGCCATGGAGGAGACCCAGGACAGAGAGGTCAGATACGGAATGGGAGGGGGAGTTGAAGTGCTGAGCCACCGGGAGTTCAGGTTGGTTATTGCGGACCGACCGGAGGTGTTCGGCGAAACGATCGCCAAGCCTCTGCTTGGTCTCACCGATGTAGATCAGCTGGCATCTAGAGCAGCGAATGCAATAGATGAGGTTGGAGGAGATGCAGGTGAACCTCTGTCGCACCTGGAACGACTGCTTGGGTCCTTGAATGGAGTGGAGGGGGGAAGTGAAGGGACAAGTGTTGCATCTCTTGCGGTTGCAAGGGAAAGTACCAGGGGAGGGGGTGGTATGGGAGGGAAGGGAAGAATTGACAAGGGAGTTACGGAGTGAGCGGTCTTTGCGGAAGGCAGACATAGGGGGAGATGGGAAGATGTGGCGAGTGGTGGGGTCACGTTGGAGGTGGCGAAACTGACGGAGGATCACTTGTTGTATGTGACGGCTGGTGGGGTGAAAGGTGAGGACTAGGGGGACTCTGCCTTTGTTGTGAGTGGGGGGATGGGGAGAGAGAGCAGTGTTGCGGGGTATGGCAGAGACCCTGGTGCGAGCCTCATCTATGGTGGAGGAGGGGAACCCCCGTTCCCTGAAGAATGAGGACATTTCAGATGCCCTGGTGTGGAACGCCTCATCCTGGGAGCAGATGCGGCGTAGACGGAGGAATTGGGAGTGGGGGATGGAGTCCTTACAGGAAGCAGGGTGGGAAGAAGTGTAGTCCAGATAGCCATGGGAGTCGGTAGGTTTGTAGTGGATGTCGGTAAGGAGTCTATCACCTGCGATGGAGATAGTGAGGTCAAGGAATGGTAGGGAAGTGTCGGAAATGGTCCAGGTGTATTTGAGTGCCGGATGGAAGTTGGTGGTGAAGCGGATGAAGTCAGTCAGTTGTGTGTGGGTGCAGGATGTGGCACCAAAACAATCATCGATGTAGCGGAGGTAGAGGTCGGGGATGGGGCCCTGGTACGCATTGAACAAGGATTGTTCTACGTACCCGACAAAGAGGCAGGCGTAGCTGGGGCCCATGCGTGTGCCCATAGCTACGCCTTGTATTTGGAGGAAATGGGAGGAGTCAAATGAAAAGTTATTAAGTGTAAGTACCAGCTCCGCTAGGCGGAGGAGGGTGTCAGTGGCCGGGTATAGATTGCTTCTACGGTCGAGGAAAAAACGGAGGGCTTTGAGACCATCCTGGTGGGGGATGGAGGTGTACAGTGACTGGACATCCATGGTGAAGATGAGGGGGTGAGGGCCTAGAGAGTGGAATGCGCGGAGATGACGGAGAGTGTCTGAGGTGTCTTGAACATAGCTGGGGAGGGATTTAACCAAGGGGGATAGTATGGAGTCGAGGTAGGTGGAGATGAGTTCGGTGGGGCAAGAACAGGCAGAGACAATGGGTCTACCGGGACAGTCAGGTTTGTGGATTTTGGGGAGAAGGTAAAAGCGGGCTGTGCGGGGCTGGGGAACGATGAGGTTGGAGGCTCGTTCGGGCAGGGCGTGGGAGTGGATGAAGTTGGTGATGGTGCTGGAGATGGTGGCCTGGGGCTCGTCAGTGGGGTCATGGTCCAAGGGTAAGTAGGAAGAGGTGTCCGAGAGTTGGCGCGTGGCCTCAGCTTTGTAGAGGTCGACGCGCCAGACTACCACGGCACCTCCCTTGTCGGCGGGTTTGATAACCCAATCTAGGTTGTTGCGGAGTGAGTCGATGGCAGTGCGTTCAGGGGGTCCGAGAGTTGGCGCGTGGCCTCAGCTTTGTAGAGGTCGACGCGCCAGACAACCACGGCACCTCCCTTGTCAGCAATGCTCTGATTTATAAAGGCCAGCACACCAAAAGCTTTCTTTACCACCCTATCTACATGAGATTCCACCTTCAGGGAACTATGCACAGTTATTCCTAGATCCCTCTGTTCAACTGCATTCCTTAATTCTCTACCATTTACCATGTACGTCCTATTTTGATTTGTCCTGCCGAGATGTAGCACCTCACATTTGTCAGCATTAAACTCCATCTGCCATCTTTCAGCCCACTCTTCCAAATGGCCTAAATCTCTCTGTAGACTTTGAAAATCTACTTCATTATCCACAACACCACCTATCTTAGTATCATCTGCATACTTACTAATCCAATTTGCCACACCATCATCCAGATCATTGATGTACATGACAAACAACAGTGGACCCAACACAGACCCCTGAGGCACCCCACTAGTCACCGGCCTCCAACCTGACAAACAGCCATCCACCATTACTCTCTGGCATCTCCCATTCAGCCACTGTTGAATCCATCTTGCTACTCCACCATTAATACCCAACAATTGAGTCTTCTTAACCAACCTTCAATGAGGAACCTTGTCAAAGGCCTTACTGAAGTCCATAGAGACAACATCCACTGCTTTACTCTCATCAATTTCCCTAGTAACCTCTTCGAAAAATTCAAGAAGATTAGTCAAACATGACCTTCCAGGCACAAATCCATGTTTTTTTGTTGTTGCTTTAAAAAATATATATATATTTATTAGAAGTACATTACATTACAACCGCATACATTAGTACTCGTCATTTATATCTTCTTACAATTAATGTACTCCATTTATTTTTTAGACTAGAAAAGGAAAAGATTGAAAGAAAGAAGAAAGTGAAGGAAAAAGTGAAAGTGTAGAAAATGTGACAACAAAAAAGGACTAAGACCCTATAAGAGCAAAATTAAAAACAAAAGTTAAGAAATAGGCCCTAGAAAAGAAAGAGAAAGAGAAAGAGGAAAAAGAGAGAAACAAATATTTTTATGAACATTACGTAAATGGGACATATCAACTCTTCAACTATCATCCCCCCTTACCTGACCTCAATTTTTTTTTTTTAAGTACTTTTGCACCCTATATTTGTAATAATTCTATAAATGCAGACCACGTCAGGTGGAAGTGATCTGGTTTACCTGCTAGGAGGAGTCTTATCTCTTCTAGGTGTAATGTTTCAAACATATTTGAAATCCACATATTTATAGTTGGTATTGGAGCCTTCTTCCAAAATTTTAGAATTAGCTTATTTCCAGTTATTAACCCATAGTCCATTAGTTTCTTTTGAAACACATTTAGTTCTGGACCATCTTCCGTTATTCCGAAGATAATCCATTCTGCTTTGGGTATCAGTCTTGTTTTAAATAACTTTGTAAAGATTTCAAAAATTTCATTCCAAAATTTTTGAATTTTTGTACAGAAAACAAATGAGTGCGCTATAGTAGCTTCTTGGGATTGACATTTATCACAAATAGATGATACATTTGGGAAAATTTTATGAATTTTAGTTTTCGAATAATATAATCTATGTAAATTTTAAATTGTATTAAAGTGTGTCTTACATTAATCGAGCATTTATGCACGTTTAATAAGTATTCATTCCAACTTTCCTTTGAAATTTTAATAGCTAACTCTTGTTCCCAGTCTCTTCTGATACCCTCCGTAGATGGTATTTGTACATTTAAGATAATATTATACAAATATGATATTAAGTTTGCTGATTCCGCTTTTATCTGCATTGCCTCGTCCAATACATCTACTGGGTTATTATAATGATCTTTTGTATATTTTTTCAAATAGTCGCATATTTGAAAATATTTAAAATATTGATTATTTCCGAGTTTATATTTTATTTGTAATTGTTGAAATGAAAGTAATTTTCCAGTTTCATACAAGTCACCAAGCGTTTTAATTCCTAGTCTATCCCAATGTGTAAAAGCTTTATCTATAATAGAAGGATTAAACGAAGGGTTATTAACTATAGGTAATAAAAGTGATAAATTTCTTAATTTTAAGTTTTGTTTTATTTGTTTCCAAATTCGGATTGTACTATGAATAATTGGGTTCTTATTATAATTTATGTTATTCAATTTCATTGGAGAAAGGAGGATCGCTCCAATGTTTCTAGAGGAGCAATCCTCTTTCTCCATTACAATCCAGTCCACTTGCTGGGCGGAGTTATCCATCAGTTGAATCATATTTTTAATATTTACTGACCAATAATAATACATAAAATTAGGTAGTGCTAAACCCCCTAATACTTTAGGTTTATTCAGATGAGTTTTTTGTATTCTATGTGATTTATAGTCCCATATAAAATTAGTGATATCTGAGTCGAGTTTTTTAAAAAACTTCTTTGGTAAGTATATAGGAATTGATTGAAATAGGTATAAAATTTGTGGTAGAAAGATCATTTTTATTGTGTTTATTCGGCCTATTAAAGACATCGGGAGCGTTTTCCAGAATTTAATTAATGTGTTTAATTTATTAAGTAGGGGGTCAAAATTTGCCCTAAACATACCTTGATATGTTCTGGTAATTTCGATTCCCAAGTATTTAAATTTTTCTGTAGCTATTTTAAAAGGGAATTTTAAAAGATGTGTTGAATCTTTCGGTTTTATTGACATAATTTCACTTTTATTCCAATTTATTCTATATCCAGAAAAAGATCCAAAGTCTTCAATTAAATTTAATATATTTGGTATAGTGATTTGAGGTTTTGTAATGTACAGTAATATATCATCCGCGTATAAAGATATTTTATTATATGAGTCTTTAGTATTATATCCATGGATATCAGGGTGTATTCTAATTTTTTCTGCTAGCGGTTCAATAATGAGAGCAAACAGCTGTGGTGATAATGAGCATCCTTGTCTATTTCCCCTTGATAGTTGGAATTTCGAGGATAATATGTTATTAGTTAGTATTCTAGCTGTAGGTTTGTTATATAGTAACTTGATCCATAGAATAAAATTCTCTCCCAGTTGAAATTTTTGTCATACTTTGTCCATATAATTCCATTCTACTTGATCAAATGCTTTTTCAGCATCCAGCGAAATAATTGATCATTCTTGATCTTCAGATTTGTGTGAGTGCATTATGTTGAGTAGACGTCTCATATTGTTAGATGAGTATCTCTTAGGGATAAACCCCGTCTGATCTGTGTTTATTAATTTACTAATGTATTTACTTAATCTTCTAGCTAATGTTTTCGCTAATATTTTTTGATCTGTGTTTAACAATGCTATAGCTCTATATGAACCAGGTTCTTCTACATCTTTGTTTTTCTTAGGTATTAGTGTAATTGTTGATTCCGCTAATGTATCAGGTAGTATTCGTTTTTTAAAAGCATATTGGTACATTTTTTGTAATCTTGGTATTATTTTATCATAAAAGCTTTTATAAAATTCATTAGTAAATCCGTCAGGGCCTGGTGTTTTTCCATTCTTTAGTGAGTTTATTGTATCTTCTAATTCCTTAATTGAGATTTGTGCACCCAGTTCCTCTTGTTCCTTCAGCTCTAACTTTGGAAGATTACAGGTATCCAAAAACTTTGTGATATTATTGGAATCAGTTGTCGTTTTAGATGTATACAAATTCTCATAAAATTGTGCAAATCTTTTATTAATATCCTTCGGTGTTGTTAATAATTCCCCTTTATCTGATTTGATCTTTGGTATAGTATGTTCCTTTTCTCGTTTTTTTAGCTGGCGAGCCAAAAGTTTATGCGGTTTATCCCCAAATTCAAAGTGCTCTTGTTTTGTAATTTGAAAAAGTCTTATAAGTTTGGCAGATAATAATTTATTTAATTTAAATTTCAAAATTATTATTTTATTATGTTTATCTATTGATGGATCTTTAGCATTATCTATATCCATTTGTCTAATAAGTTCTTCTAACTGTCTTTGTTCATTCTTATTCTTTTTATTTTGAAAAGCTTGATATGAAATTATAATACCCCTAATGTATGCTTTAAAAGATTCCCATAATACAGTAGGCGATATATCTGGAGTATCATTTATTTGAAAAAAGACCTCCATTTGTTCTTTTAAATATATACTCGCTTGTGGATCTTTTAGAATTTGAGAATTAAATCTCCAAAGCGATTTATTCTTAAACAATCCTAATCCCAATCCTGTTCCTAATCAGACCCTGCTTATCCAGATGCTTATCTATATTATCTCTAAGTATCCTTTCCATTAATTTGCCACCACTGACGTCAAACTAACAGGTCTATAATTGCTAGGTTTACTCTTAGAACCCTTTTTAAACAACGGAACAACATGCGCAGTACGCCAATCCTCCGGCACTTTGTTCGGGTTACTTTTCCTCAAGTGGGGAAATTCCCGTCTCTCAGGTAAACTTTGCTATCAGGTACTCAGCAACAATCGACCAGCGGGTTACTACTTACTGTGGATCAGCCGCTATTCGGAATCGATCACGGACATGCACCAACTTCGTAGTTCTATATACAGGAATTTGAATCCCACCTTACGCAGAACTTCAAGATGAAGTCCAGTGTTTGGAAATTTCGCTGCAAATTTAGAACACTTGAACTAGAACTCCTAATTTTAAATGCGTATCTTATTACTACGCGGGCTCTCTTCTTCTTCTTGCGTATGGCGTGCTGAGCCTAAAGTTGTAGGACAACTTGTTCTATTTGATTGTGCATGCCAGGTTGATTGCTTTAGTCAAAACAGGGCGGACCACGTGAAGGTTGCAATCTCCCACCCCACGCAGGCTCTCAAATAAGCTAAATTGTCCAATTTGAATTTTCCTAAACAAACTGGAGGATTCCGGCCAATCCATACCCAGTTTATCCAAGTTCAGTACTGTAGGTATGTTACAAAACTTACCTTCAGTCGCGCTGTAATTCTGCCACTGGCCGTGTGCGCGATTTTGGCGCCTTTAAGGGGGGGGCGGGGTTAAAACGCGGTTTCTCCTCCCTTGTCCTGGAAATATTTTGTTGGAGTACAAACCTTCGCTGACAAAATCGTTCCTACCGGCGATTTGTGAATTTTTTTTAAAAATTAAATCGTCAATGTCAGCGCTACAGTCATTTTAAAAGCAGCTCCTGAAGCGTCAACGCCAATAACGGGGACAGATTTCACACAATGGACAGGTAAACGAAAGTGCTTTCTTTAAATGTATAAAAGTGCTTCTTAAGAAGCCTTTAATTCACATTTTGTCATGCGACACGGTGATTTTATTCCCCGAATTAACGGCAGTATTTTTCATGCCAATACGGGGTTAAATTCACCGCAAATGAACGTTCCAAAAGATCGCGTTCCAGAAATTCTCACTCGCAAGATGAATTAAATCCCCATTAATTTACAGGTATTAAACATTCAATTCCTTCCATTTGGCCTGTAAATTCATGAAAATTAGATTTAAAAATTATGTTATATTGTGAATTATTGTGCGAATGTTATTTGGACACTTAGGCTATTTAAAAATGTTAATCTATTCTTAAGAAATTGATAGATGTTTAGATCTAGTAATTGAATTTTGTAATTAGCTACAATTAGGTAACTAACTAATTATATGCTTTACTTTCATGTCTTCGAAGTAAGATTGTTTCATATTTGTTTCAGAATGCTTCAATCTATAATACCTGAAAATTTCTTTCAGTTACCATAATTTTTAAGAAAGTTATGGGCTTTTAACTGTCCTCGATCACAGCTTTTGTGTTAAGTCAATGGAAAAGCAATAGGGAACTAGATGCTAATTTCTGAGTATGATAATGGCCATAACATTTTTAATACTGAAGATATGAAAGTGAATTAAGTGTCAAATTAAACTTCTTTTTATGCTTTATCTGATGGGATAAATTGCAGACTTTATTTTTTAAATCTCAAAATTTTGTAACATTGCTAAGTACTGTAGATTGGTTATGCATGACAACCAATCATTTATAAGTTAGCATCACTAACCCCACTGTAACGTTTATACTAACACTTACTTCCAGCACTGCCCAGTTCGAGCTGCAGTTAAGATGTTCTGACAACTAACCATCCTCTATGCTGTTAAAGTTGCTATGCTGATTAAAGATGACTTTGGATCACATAGTGTGTGTCACTCATATTTACATGGTGTCTAGACTGGGTTGACCCACTTCTTCCTGTATATCGTTTTTTATTTTCTTTTGTTAGTTTTATTTTGTTTTATGATGGCTTCCTCTTGCCGAAAGCCTGCATCTTTGACACAGACATCGGTGAACGTTGGGCAACTTTTGAAATTGATTCCCGACACTACATGAACATCGCACATTGAAATGAACCAGAGCTGTCAAAGCCTCCCTTCTACTTAATTTTGTGGGTCCAGATGCCCTTCGACGATCCAGAACATTCTGCTATGCTCCGGCTGTCGATGCCAACAACCTGGTAAAAAAAACCAGCTGAATCTGCTGACGACCCCAATGTTTTGCTACGTATATTTAGCCAGATCTGTGACCTGCCCTCCAATCACATTTTGGACAGGGCAAGGTTTTTCTCTCGCCGACAGCTCCCTGGCGAACGAGTAGAGTTGTTTATCACAGATTTTAGTGACAGGTATGAGCGACCAAAAGCTCAGATCAGAACTTCTGCGAAAGGCAGATTTAACCCTTGACAAAGCTGTTTATGCTTGTCGCACAGCAGAATTTATTGACCCAATAGACAGTCTGCATGGAACCGAAACCAAATCCATTAATCAGACAGGCCTCACTAGGCAGTGAGCACAGACAGATAACAAGCGATTTATGACCCAAGCAAGCCAGGCAGTTTACAGCGAGCCTCCTAAAAAGTGTTCTAATTGCAATTACTTGCACAACAGGCAATCACCTTCTCCTGCATACAGAAAGGCCTGCAATTACTGTAAAAAGTTAAACCATTTCACAGCCACCTGTCGGGTCCGTGGGAAGAAATCACCCAGTTCCAGGCCTAATCTCAACTTTTTGCAACGAGACAATAACAGTCTCATTCCTCCATACCAACTCGAATCCACCCCCGATCACAGTCCAATTAATTCGCAAGAAGATCCAACTGTTTACTCATTACAGCATGCTGTTGGCAAGAATTCCGATCCTACAGTACTGGTATCTTTTAACAATGTTGGTTTTGCAGCAAAATGAGATACTGGTGCAAAAGTCAATACTATGTCAATCAACCTCTGCAACAAAATAAAAATTACCGAGCCGCTGATCAAGGACAGCTCCACTCTGCATGCTTACGGAGGGGAGGTGCTGGTTCTGGTTCCACTGGGTAGAACCACTTTAAAATGTGTGCTGCAAAAGACCACAAGGAATCTGACCTTCTATGTTTTGAATTTCAATTCTGTGACTCTGCTGGGCAACCGTGCTTGCCAGG
Organism: Malacoraja senta; assembly: GCA_038087875.1. Lineage (NCBI taxonomy): Eukaryota > Metazoa > Chordata > Chondrichthyes > Rajiformes > Rajidae > Malacoraja > Malacoraja senta. Next base: position 27,890,458 of record CM075986.1, on the reverse strand, counting down.
AACTGGGGCTGATTTCCTTTGATAAAACGGTCCATAAGCTGCTGATGTCGATGGACCCGCTTACAGAATACCCTGATTTGTTCGATAACAAACTAGGCAAGCTGCCTGTGACCTACAAGATTTCTACTGACTCCAACGTGCAACCTGTCGTCTGGGCGCCACACCGCTTGTCATTTGCAATGAAGGACAGGGTTCAATCTGAGCTGAAAAAATTGGTCTCCTTGGGCGTGATTGAAGCAGTCAGCGACCCCACCGACTGGGTATTAACCATGGTTGCCACCTTCAAGAAGGACAAAAATGAAATCCGTCTGCGCATCAACCCGAAAGACCTCAACATCGCCACTATCCTATGAAGAACGTCGAGGATGTTTTAAATTTTTTTTTTTTAATTTATCATTACACTTATAGGGCGCCTTTCAAAGACTCTCAAGGACGCCTTGCAGATAAGCAGAATTACAAAACATATAAGCAGAATAAAAAATAAAAAATAATAGGGACATCAACAACATCACAATACACAAATTAAGGACAGAAATCATTTCGAAGGGACAAAAAAGAAAATCAGAAACAATTTCAGGCGAGAGCAGCGGCAGCTAAACCGCGCTAGCGTCCACTCTCCCCTCCGACCGCCATCTTGAACACAGACTAACAAAGACACAACACACAAAAAATCATCTCCCCACAATGAATTACCACTGTGGGGGAAGGCACAATGTCCAGTCCCCAACCCCAGTTCTCGCAAAGACGGCATATTGAGGCCTCCACAGTTGCCTCTACGGAGGCCCGATGTTCCTGGCCGTTCTCGCCGGGTGCAGTTGTCCCGGCGTCGGGAGAGTCCTCGCAGCGGCTGGGACGGCTGGAACGGCCGATCTCCTATTGGAGTCCGTGGCTTCCGAAGCCGACAAGGCCGCGCCGATCCGGAGCTCAGAGGCTCCCGATGTTGGAGTCGGCGCCGCAGCTGGTCACTCCGCAATCCCGCAGCCCGGAGGTGTTGAGCTCGGCGGTCGCAGCTCACCGGACCTCCAGCGCGTCTATCCAGCGTGGCGACCCAGGCAAGGCATCGCCCGCTCCGCTCCGCGATAGCGCTCCAGCACTGTGCCGCCACCAAAGCTGAAGGTGCGAGGCGATCCCCGCCAGGAAACGCCGCTCCAGGCCCACTGGTAGGCCGCAAGGACGGGTCGACGGGGCAGCCCGGAGAAAAAGCCGCCTCACCGACCAAGGCAGGGACCTAAAAATAGTTTCCCCCACAAGAAAAGTCAAGATTCCCCAGAAAAGACAGACATAGATTAACCAAAAACTAAAGAAAAAAGTGAAATCAACGGACGGCTGCTGGTCAGCAGCCGTTCCTCAAGATGGCTCCTCCTCCTCTTGCAACAAAGGACGGACTAGCCACGCTATTTTCCGTCCTTGATGCAAAGAACTCTTTCTGGCAGATACCGTTGGACAAAAGGTCTTCAAACCTCACCACATTTTCCACTCCATTTGGCAGATACAAGTTTCTGAGAATGCCATTCGGAATCAACTCCGCCAGTGAGGTTTTCCAGAGAACCGTGGAGCAACTGTTCCAGGACTTACCCTGTGCCATTATTGTCGACGACATCCTGGTGTATGGCAAAGATGTGACGGAGCACGATCACAACCTTCGGCTTGTCATGGATCGCGCACGCAATATCAACCTCAAGCTGAATCCAAACAAATGCAAGTTCAGGGTTTCAGAGGTCCCCTATGTAGGCCACGTTTTCAATCCCGACGGCCTCAAACCTGATCCGAAGAAAGCTGCTGCCATCACAGAAATGCCTGCCCCCACAGACGTGCACGGCCTGCAGCGTTTCCTGGGCATGGTAAACTATCTCGGTAAGTTCATACCGAATCTCAGCGAACTAAGCTCCGCTCTACGTCAGTTGACTAAAAAGGACACTGCCTGGTCATGGTTCCAGCAACATCAGATTGCATTTGACGCTTTAAAATCTAAACTGACCAGTGCACCGACCCTCATGTTTTTCAATCTGAAACGTCCGGTGACGATCACCTGCGATGCCTCGCGATTCGTGCTCGGCGCAGCTTGCCTACAGCCATCTGCCGATGGCACCCTGCTACCTGTTTCGTATGCCTCCCACACCATGACCGACACGGAACGGCGCTACGCGCAGATCGAGAAGGAGCTGCTGGCTGTCGTCTTTGCCTGCTCCAAATTCAATGACCTCATCTTTGGGAACACATTCACGGTCGAGACCGACCACCAGCCACTGGTAACAATTCTGAAAAAGCCCATCCACACCGCACCAGCTCGCCTGCAACGCATGATGATGCAGCTGCAGCGCTTCGACTTCACTAATACCTACAAAAAGGGTAAGGACATGCACGTTGCGGACACTCCCTCTGGTGCACCTCGGGCGTCTTGCGAACAACATCCCTACGAACAGGAAGATTTTACGGTCCTCGGCGTCAATTTTGTCTCGACTAAGCAACTGCGCAGCTTGGCCGAACACACTGCCACCGACGACACTCTCCAAATACTCTCATCAGTCATCAAAAAAGGCTGGCCAGACAAACAATCAAGCGCACCAACCGAGGCGCAGCCGTTCTTCCTAGTATGCGATGAACTGGTAATTCATGATGGTGTCATAGTCAAGGGCCACAATGTAGTGATCCCTTCATCACGTGCGATGAATACTACAAAGAGGTACACAGGAGCTGATGCCACACTGGCACGCGCTCATAGTCTTTTCTACTGGCCGGGGATGGCCAAGTACATACGGGACCGCACAGCCTCCTGCCCCACCTGCAACAGTCTCGTACCACACCAGCAGAAGCAGCCCCTTCTGCTACAAACCCCACCAGCCCTGGCCTGGACGTCGGTGGCGGCAGACATTTTCAAATGATGCAGAAAGCACTACCTCGTTCTAGTTGACTCCTTTTCTAACTAGTTTGAACTCGACACGCTGACCTCCCTCACATCCGAGATGGTCATCCGGAAACTAAAGAGACACTTCTCCACTTTCGGGTCACCCGTTCGCTTGCAAACCGACAACGGTAGACAGTTCACAAGCCACGTGTTCAAGCTTTTCGTAGACCGATGGAACTTCCAACACATCACGAGCAACCCCGCGTATCCACAGAGTAATGGACTAGCTGAGCGTGCCATCAGAAGCGCCAAGCAACTGTTAGAGCGAGCGCGCTTTCAAACGCGGACGTGTATCTCGATTTCTTGAATCTCAGAAACATTGCCAGAGACGGAACCCTGGGGTCACCAGCCCAGCGACTTACATCAAGATCTACAAGACCCCCGGTTCCATTCGCGCAACAGCTGGTCCCTCGGGTGCTGAAGCCTGCCACTGTCCAGAAATGTATCCAGCAGAAGCATGACATCCAGAAACGTTCATACGACAGATCCAGCAAACCACTAAATCCTCTACTGCCAGGTCAGGTCGTTCGCTTACAAACATCCGTGGGACACACCCGTCTGGGTACTGTTGTCGACCTGGCTGACGAACCACGGTCTTACCTGGTGGACTGCGAGGGGGCGGTATACCGGAGAAGTTGACAACACCTGCTTGCTGTGCGGGAACCTCGTCCACCACCGGCCGGACCTCATGCTCCACCGTTCCAGTTCCAGCCCCCTGTTGCCATGTCTCCTACCCATCCACGCATGCCTTACTCCCCTCCACGCCCCGCGGTCGTGACTAACCACGGGGCCTGCCCTCCTGCATGTTTTCCCTTTCGGTCACCACAAGCTTCTCCCGCGCCATTCTCGCCTCCGGCCTCTTCGCCTAATCTTCCAGGAGAGGAAGGAGAGGGTTTGGTCCGAACGCGTTCGTGCAGTGTTAGTAGACCACCGGATAGATATGGCGAATATGTTTAACTCCATGGCATGGGTGCCCTTTACACTTAGTCTTTAGGGGGAAGGATGTAGATTGGTTATGCATGTCAACCAAATATATATGTTAGCATCACTAACCCCACCCCACTGTAACGTTTATACTAACACTTACTTCTGGCACTGCCCAGTTCGAGCAGCAGTTAGGATGTTCTGACAACTAACCATCCTCTATGCTGTTAAAGTTGCTATGCTGATTGAAGATGACTTTGGATCACATAGTGTGTGTCACACGTATTTACAGGTACCTTCTCGATGCAACTCGTCCGTCAAACAGGACTCAGATACTTACACACAGGCACACCTCTCTGCTAATGTACCGAGGATCCAGCGCCTTGACGCTTCGTGCTGTGAATTATCGATGCCGTTTTTCAAAGTGGAGATTTTCAATTCACGTTCCCGGCAGCGATCCGTTCAACGATAGAAACTGTCTTAAACTCCCCACCTAATTCAGATACCAGGTCTACCATTGGGCCACCCCACACCCGATGAAGTGCGCTCGGCTCTCGTTAAAGGCAGCTGCAGTCTGCCCAACTATGACCAATTTAGGCCTCTAACGAAGGACCGGGCCCACACCCCACCCCACCAAGGCCTCTAACGCTGGCCTGGTTTTATGGGCCTCCAACTCAAAGGCATGCTAATCACTCTACTGTGCTTGCTAGACTCTGTTCTAATGATCTTGTTTAGACCCTTTCCCAAGCCCACTCCAACTCACAAGGTGCCAAAAATGAATGGGACAACCGCACAGTGGCGCCGATTTCTGCACCTGCGATCGAAACAGCTCAACACCCTTGATCGCAAACTTGTATTTGGGGGTCTTTAGAGATCCTGTACGAGACCCCAATGATAATTCCTCGTTTCTAAGCTTCCCCCCAGTCTAGTTTCAGTAAAAACACTGAATCAAGCACGAATCAACTACAGATTATTTTACCAAATGCTTGTCACAGATCACACACTGTACCTATCCCACCACAGGTTTGATCCCTGTGTCTATCTGTTCAAGCCCTCCAGGCCTCGCGCAGACAGAGACACTCTAGAAGGGTACACGGTCCTGAGCGCTCTTCCAGAAGATCGACCCTGAGCCTCGTGATCAAGGACTTTTATATGCCCCACGAACTCGAGGGCCGAACCACACGGGTGTTTTCTCTTAATCACCCAATTACAAATATCGATTAACACCATAAATAACAGGCATTTCTCTAACCCAATGATACAACAGTTCAATACATTGTATTCACAATGGACTTCGAGATGAAGTCAACTTGGAAACATTTGCCCTGATTAACAGAAATCTCAGACAAGGCTCAACACCCCCATCCAATCAACACTTAGCAGAGTCAGATTCTGCTACATTATTTACAAGCTATTTACAAGGTGTATGTCTGGTTTGCAGCCATCCAATCCATGCATTTAGTACCAGATTGACAAGGCTTGCAAGGCTTCCCATTCTTTGCTTGCAAATTGTATCTAAGTTCCAGACTCTCTGGCACCTCTTGCAGCCTGTCCCATCTCTGCAGGGAGCAATTCCAATTTGACCAAATCACTCAGCAAACTCTGAAACTTAACCCCATTTTGAAGTCATGACTGGTCCAATTTAGCCAGGATTAACAAATAGACCAATTGATAATCAATGGGGAACCTGTGGAAAATGCCATATGATTTACCTATCTTGGCAGCATGTTCACAGCAGATGGAGATGTAGAGGTCAACATCCATTCCCGAATTGGTAAAGCTGCATCAGTCTTCAGAAGTATGCAGCCAATATGGTCTATTGGCAGGATATCCAAGATGCTAAAAGTCAAGCTCTTCCAGTCTGTAGTCCTCCCTACAGCTCTCTCTGCCAGTGAGACATGGAAAATCAATGTGAAGATGACAAAGAAATTGGATGCATTCCAACAACGCTGCTTGAGGAAGATCCTGACGACTAGCTACAAAGACTACATCACAAGCAAGGAGATCTAGCGGGAAACTGCAACAAAGCCTCTCAGCCAGGATATAGATGTACGCAGGATCAAATTTGCAGGACATGTACTCAATGTCACCAGAACGTGCACCTAAGCTAGCAATGACATGGCAACCTGATGGAAGAAGGAAAAGAGGCCGACCAAAACTCACATGGAGGTGAACATTCCAGAAGGATTTGGAAGCCTGGGACGTTAACCTATCTTGGGTGGAAGACACTACACATGACCAAACAGAATGGCGAAAGCTTGATGCCCAAGGCACTCAACAGTGTGGGAGGAACTAAGTCTAAGTAACTAAGAGTGAGCTAATTGGCTGAAACTTCCTTTATTTAGTAGATTCTGGTAGCATAGGTGGTGAGAGCAGGTATTGAGGGGGGTTGTTCTGGAATGTCAGAACCAACTGTTGAGCCTTCTCGAGGTGTCGGGGGCCTAACTCAAGGTAACACCAATGAAGGTATGTACCCACTTGATAACCCTATTGATATACTTGCATCTGCTGGATTCGTTTTTTTTTTAAAGAGAATTAATGTGCCATGATCACATTGAATGGCGGTGCTGGCTCGAAGGGCCGAATGGCCTACTCCTGCACCTTTTGTCTATTGTCTAATTAATATGTAGGTAGCTGGAGGTTTTTGCATATGGATTCATTTATTGTAAGTTAGTGTTTTTAGTTAGATAATACTTTGGTTTTGGGCTTGGTTTTCTCAGTTGAGCACTTATCCTGGAGTTATAGCACAAATACTTTGTGTTTAAATTGTAATATCTTTGGGAAAAAACATGACACCTCCATTGCTTTCATAAGTAGCACTGAGCTCATGGATAATTTACATTTTTTAAGTAGCTGCAAAACATGGTAGCAAGAATCTCGGATTGTGGTGGCATATTTACAGGGTGAATCAAGCTGCTATCACATTGCTCCAGCAACCTATGATCAATCCCGACCTCCAATGCTTTCTAGGTGGAGTTTGCATGTTCTCCTTTCGGCTCTGTGGGTTTCCTCCTGTTTGCCTGGTTTGTTCCCATATTGCATGAATTTACTTTGAATCTTTGAATATTTCTCTTTGATGTTTATTTCCATGCATAAATAGAAAAGAAGCATGAATAACCAGAATTGTTCTTGTAATATAGTACACTCATTGGTACAGAGAAAATTATTTAAGCACATTAGTTTCCTTTCAAAAATAAAGACTTAAACAACAATGACTGGTCGAGTTACAAACTGAAAGTAGAGTATACCAACCTATACAACATTTATTTTAGATTCATGATGGATAGATAGCTTTATTACATGATAATTTCACCATTTGGGAGTAACATAAATTAGCAATGTGTTAAATAGCAAATATTATGAACATTATGAAGTATATAAACTAGAAATATCTTCCAGCATTTAGAACACATTCTGTTTAAAATAATTGTTCCATAAATATATTCCATTTCAAAGTATTACCTTTTATGGTCTAGACCTGCTGGATACTGGATCGAATCTAAATAAGGATAATCTTCTGGGCACAGTTATTGATCCTCAGGAAGGTAGAAGTGGGAAAATGTATTATCTGGACAATGCATGTTGTTATGTAGAATAAAGTAAACACTGAGAAGTAATAGTCTGGTTATCTCGCAGGAGATTAATGGGCCTGTCTCACTTACGCAACTTTTTCGGCGACTGTCAAAGTCATAGCAGATCGCCGAAAAAACGGTGACTGGACCCCCCCCTACGACAATGTCTACAACAACCTACCACCTAGTCAACGTAAAGCAATGGCAAGCTACCGACAACAGGCGACCCATTAGGACGTCCACCGATGACCACACCTACGACAGCGTATGTCCACCCGCGACAAGCTACGACCCTGTCGGCAACAACTGAAGGCAACTTAAGACAATTAAGTTGCCGGTACCTGTCGCCGGTTGACGTAGGTAGTCGCCAATGGAATTCACAGAAGTCAGCACCGACGATGACCAACGTCAGCTGGCGACAACCTACGTCATCCTGGCGACAACCTATGACAGCACCTATGTCAGCAGAAGTCAAGCTACGCTCATTGGCGTCAAGCCCACTGTCAACGAAAATTTTTGAACATTTCAAAATCCAATGGCGACCAGAAAAATGCAATGACTCTTAGGGCGACTGAGGAGTTCTGGGGGATGTGGGACCAGTACAAACAGGACAGTCTGCACCTCGGCTGGAATGGAACCAATGTCCTTGGGGGAGTGTTTGCTAGTGCTGTCGGGGAGGATTTAAATTAATGTGGCAGGGGAATGGGAGCATGAGTAGAGAGACAGAGGGGTGTAAAATTAGGGTAGAAGCAACAGGTAGCAAGGTGAAAAGTAGCAGGCAGAAAAATCCAGGGCAAAAATCAAAAAGGGCCACTTTTCAACATAATTGTATAAGGGGTAAGAGTGTTGTAAAAACAAGCCTGAAGGCTTTGTGTCTCAATGCAAGGAGCATTCGTAATAAGGTGGATGAGTAGAATTTGCAGATAGTTATTAATGAATATGATATAGTTGGGATCACGGAGACATGGCTCCAGGAGGACCAAAGCTGGGAGCTGAACATCCAGGGATATTCAATATTCAGGAGGGATAGACAGAAAGGAAAAGAAGGTGGCGTAGCGTTGCTGGTTAGAGAGGAGATTAATGCAGTGGAAAGGAAGGACATTAGCTTGGAGGATGTGGAATCGGTATGGGTAGAGCTGCGAAACACTAAGGGGCAGAAAATGCTAGTGGGAGTTGTGCACAGGCCACCTAACAGCAGTAGTGGAGTTGGGGATGGCATCAAACAGGAAATTAGAAATGCGTGCAACAAAGGTAAAACAGTTATAATGGGTGACTTCAATCTACATATAGATTGGGTGAATCAAATTGGCACGGGTGCTGAGGAAGAGGATTTCTTGGAATGTATGCGGGATAGTTTTCTAAACCAACATGTAGAGGAACCAACGAGAGAACAGGCTATTCTAGACTGGGTATTGATTAATGAGGAAGGGTTGGTTAGCAGTCTTGTTGTGCGTCGCCCCTTGGGCAAGAGTGACCATAATATGGTTGAGTTCTTCATTAGGGAGAGTGACATTGTTAATCCAGAAACAAGGGTTCTAAACTTAAAGAAGGGTAACTTTGAGGGTATGAGATGTGAATTGGCCAAGATAGACAGGCAAGTGATTCTTAAAGGGTTGACGGTGGATATGCAATGGAAGGCATTTAAAGACTGCTTGGATGCACTACAACAATCGTTCATCCCAGTTTGGCAAAAGAATAAATCTGGGAAGGTAGCGCATCTGTGGATAACAAGGGAAATCAGGGGTAGTATCAAAACAAAAGATGAAATACAAATTAGCCAGAAAAAGCAGCCTACAGAGGACTGGGAGAAATTCAGAGTCCAGCAGAGGAGGACAAATGGCTTAATTAGGAAAGGGAAAATAGATTACGAAAAAAACTGGCAGGGAACATTAAAAACTGACTGCAAAAGTTTTTATAGATATGTGAAGAGAAAAAGATTAGTTAAAACAAATGTAGGTCCCTTGCAGTCAGAAACCGGAGAATTGATCATGGGGAACAAGGATATGGTGGACCAATTGAATAACTACATTGGTTCTGTCTTCACTAAGGAAGACATAAATAATCTGCCGAAAATAGCAGGGGACGGGGGGTCAAATGAGATGGAGGAACTGAGTGAAATCCCGGTTAGCCGGGAAGTGGTGTTAGGCAAATTGAATGGATTAAAGGCTGATAAATCCCCAGGGCTAGACAGGCTGCATCCCAGAGTACTTAAGGAAGTAGCCCCAGAAATAGTGGATGCATTAGTGATAATTTTTCAAAACTCTTTAGATTCTGGAGTAGTTCCTGAGGATTGGAGAGTAGCTAATGTAACCCCACCTTTTAAAAAGGGGGGGAGAGAGAAAACGGGGAATTACAGACCAGTTAGTCTAACATCGGTAGTGGGGAAAATGCTAGAGTCAGTTATTAAAGATGGAATAGCAGCACATTTGGAAAGTGCTGAAATCATTGGACAAAGTCAGCATGGATTTATGAAAGGTAAATCATGTCTGACGAATCTTATAGAATTTTTCGAGGATGTAACTAGTAGAGTGGATAAGGGAGAACCAGTGGATGTGTTATATCTGGACTTTCAGAAGGCTTTTGACAAGGTCCCACATAAGAGATTAGTATGCAAACTTAAAGCACATGTTATTGGGGGTTCAGTATTGATGTGGATAGAGAACTGGCTGGCAGACAGGATCAAAGAGTAGGAGTAAATGGGTCCTTTTCAGAATGGCAGGCAGTGATTAGTGGGGTACCGCAAGGCTCAGTGCTGGGACCCCAGCTATTTACAAAATATATTAATGAGCTGGATGAGGGAATTGAATGCAACATCTCCAAGTTTGCGGATGACACGAAGCTGGGGGGCAGTGTTAGCTGTGAGGAGGATGCTAGGAGGCTGCAAGGTGACTTGGATAGGTTGGGTGAGTGGGCAAATGCATGGCAGATGCAGTATAATGTGGATAAATGTGAGGTTATCCACTTTGGTGGCAAAAACAGGAAAGTAGACTATTTTCTGAATGGTGGCCGATTAGGAAAATGGGAGATGCAACGAGATCTGGGTGTCATGGTACACCACTCATTGAAAGTAGGCATGCAGGTGCAGCAGGCAGTGAAGAAAGTGAATGGTATGTTAGCATTCATAGCAAAATGATTTGAGTATAACAGCAGGGAGGTTCTACTGCAGTTGTACAGGGTCTTGGTGAGGCCACACCTGGAGTATTGCGTACAGTTTTGGTCACCAAATCTGAGGAAAAACATTCTTGCCATAGGGGGAGTGCAGAGAAGGTTCACCAGACTGATTCCTGGGATGTCAGGACTTTCAAATGAAGAAAGACTGGATAGACTCGGCTTGTACTCACTAGAATTTAGAAGATTGAGGGGGATCTTATAGAAACTTACAAGATTCTTAAGGGGTTGGACAGGCTAGATGCAGGAAGATTGTTCCCGATGTTGGGGAAGTCCAGAACAATGGGTCACAGTTTAAGGATAAGGGGGATGTCTTTTAGGACCGAGATGAGAAAATCATTTTTCACACAGAGAGTGGTGAATCTGTGGAATTCTCTGCCACAGAAGGTAGTTGAGGCCAGTTCATTGGCTATATTTAAGAGGGAGTTAGATGTGGCCCTTGTGGCTAAAGGGATCAGGGGCTATGGAGAGAAGGCAGGTACAGGATACTGAGTTGGATGATCAGCCGTGATCATATTGAATGGCGGTGCAGGCTCGAATGGCCGAATGGCCTACTCCTGCACCTATTTTCTATGTTTCTATGTTTCTATGTTTACTCCCGACCATACAGGGGACACCCCGGATACCATGTGGCGTCAGCCTAGTCACCTGTAGTCACCTAAAAAAATTGCCCAGCAGTAGAAACAGCATAAATCTCTTCATGTAGAAACAAAGAACAGCAGATAGACACAAAATACTGGAGTAACTCAGCAGGACAGGCAGAATCTCTGGGGAGAAGGCATGGGTGACGTTTTGGGTCGGGAACGTTCTTCATGATGAATTCCATCAAATTATGCAATAATAACAAAATGTAAATAGTTAAACAGTCTTTAACTTTACTTCTAAATAAAAGCCATTTTCATTTATAAAGATGCTTTAAAATAGTCAAATGTCCACGTTTGTTTCATAATAGTAACAGCAATTGTTTTGTGTTAATTAACCCACACACTGAAACGTTACCAAAATTGTTCAAGAGCTTGGGCAAAGAGAAGATTTAAGAAGGATTTAGAAGAGAAAAGAGGAAGCAGACCAGATTCGTAAGGGAGGACTGTGGTGATATGTGGTGAGAAGAGGTGCAGCTACGGCACGAGGCAGAATAGGAAGGATGTGGGTATTGCAGATGCATATGGGACTGGAGAAGATGACAGCCACAGTGAGGGGTGAAAGAATGGATTTGTAAACTGTAAGCATGATTTAACTGGGAGGCAAAGAAGGTCAGGAAGCATAGGTTTGATAAATTTATGTTCATAAGGTCATAAGTCAGAGGAGCAGAATTAGGACATTCGCCCCATCGAGTCAAATCCACCATTCAATCGTGGCTGATCTTTCTTTCCCTCTGGATGGACCAAATGACCTAATTTTGCTCTTTTCACTTATGAATGTAATAATACCAACAACAAAAACATGATGTTCAAAAAATGTAGAAAGGAACTGCAGATGCTGGTTTAAACCTGAGATAACTCAGCTGGACAGGCAGCATCTCTGGAGAGAAGGAATGGGTGACGTTTCTGGTCGAGAACCTGCTTCAGACTGACATCTGTGTAACAAGCTGATTGGAACAGAAACTGAAAGGATGTATGGAAGAGAGGAAAAAAGTGCGAGACTTTCAGTAAAAGAATTAGAGGAAATTGTGGCTGGCTTCCAGCAACCAGTAACAAACTGTGTCTAAATTAATGGCAGTTGCTTGCATAACAGAGCTGTTTCCTCTTCTGTTACAGGACAAAGGAAAGATTGAATGAAACACTCATCAGATGTAAATACTGTTAACATCTGGATTAAATTTAGTAACAATGAAGATGTTGCAGGTAATTTATATCAAGATAGATTGAACAAGCCAGAGCTATTGTGGAAATCTGTGGAATTCATTGCCATAAACGACTGTGGAGGCCAAGTCAATGGATATGTTTAAGGCAGAGATTGACAGATTCTTGATTTGTATGGTTGGCAGGAGTAATGGGGAGAATGCAAGAAAATGTGGTTGAGAGGGAAAAATAGACCAGCCATGATTGAATGGTGGGGTAGACTTGATGGGCTGAATGGCCTAATTCTGCTCATGGAACTTATGATCTTGTGAACATGACTTATTTTAAAAATGCAAAGGTGAACATCCAATCTGACGCAGGTTGCCCAGAACTTGTGGGTGCTGGTTTATACCAAAGACAGACACAAAGTGCTGGAGTAACTCAGCGGGTCAGGCAGCATCCAACGGTTCTGACCCGAAACGTCAGCTACTCCTTTTCTTGAGAGATGCTGCCTGACCAGCTGTTACTGCAACATTTTGTTGTTATGCCCAGAATTTGGAACTTGCTACCATTTAAGGCCAGAATTTCTTAGGGCAGAGATTGGTACCTTCTTCTTCTTAATATGGCGTGCACAGCATAAAGTTGTAGGACAACTTGTTCTATTTGATCTTATTTGATTGTGCACGCCAGGTTGATTGCATTCGTCGAAACAGGGCCACGTGAAGGTTGCAATCTTCCATCCCAGGTGATTGGTACCCAGAATCAGGAACTAAAAGACATCCTCTCGGTAATAGGCTCAATTCGACATTACATCCAACAATTTTTTTGCTCATTCATGTGGGAAGTGCAGCAACCATTAATGGCACAATTCCAACTTCAGTCTAACACCAGCAATGCATGCTTTAGCCGTCATGCAGGGTAAAGGAATATTGCAGGCAGAATATCTAGGCAGCCCGAGATTTCCTAAAATAAACGTATATTCTCTTCAGTGAGATAAGTTGCTGGAGAAAGGACATGTCAGGGTCAGCAGGAGAAGACCCTGGCAGATGATGGTTCCAGCTGTCTCCCTCAGGTGTGAGAATCTACACTGTTGAGCAAAGCAAAAATAGGTGTGTTGTCACAAAGTATTGTACATGATGGTAATCTTCAAATTTCAATAATGGATCATTCATTCAGAGCACAGAACAGTACACGGAGATAGACACAAAAAGCTGGAGTAACTCATTGGGAAAGGCAGCATTTCTGGAGAGCAGGAATAGAAACATAGGGAAATAGGAGCAGGATAGGCCATTCAGCATATCGAGCTTGCACCGCCATTCAATATGATCATGGCTGATCATCTAAAATCAGTGCCCCGTTCCTGCTTTTTCCCCATATCCCTTGATTCCTTTAGACCTAAGAGCCAAAACCAACTCTCTCTTGAAAACATCCAGTGAATTGGCCTTCATTGCTTTCTGTGGCGGAGAAATCCACAGATTCACAACTCTCTGGGTGTAAAAGTTTTTCCTCAACTCATTCCTAAATGGCCTACCTCTTATTCTTAAACTGTGACCCCTGGTTCTGGATTCCCCTAGCATCAGGAATATTTTTCCTGCATCTAGCCTGTCCAATCCTTTAAGAATGTTATATGTTTCTATAACATTCCCTCTCATCCTTCTAAATTCAAGTTAATATAAGCCCAGTCTACCCATTTTTTCATCATATGTCAGTCTCGTTATCCCAGGAATTAACCTGGTGAACCGACGCTGCACTCCCTCAATAGAAATAATGTTCTTCCTCAAATTTGCAGACCAAAATTGCACACCATACACCAGGCGTGGTCTCACCTGAGCACTGTATAGCTGCAATAGGAACTCCTTGCTCCGAAACTCAAATCCTCTTGCAATAAAGACCAACATGCCATTAGCTTTCTTCACTTCCTGCTGTACCTGCATGATTACTTTCAGTGACTAATGTGCAAGCACAACCAGGTCGCGTTGCACCTCCTCTTTTCCTAATCTGACACCATTTACATAATAATGTGCATTCCTGATCTTGCCTCCAAAGTGGATAACCTCACATTTATCCACATTATACTGCACCTCCCAAGCATCTGCCCACTCACCCAACCTATCCAAGTTACCTTGCAGCCTCATCGCATCCTCCTCACAGCTCACATTGCCACCCAGCTTTGTGTCATCTGCAAACTTGTAGATGTTACATTTAATTCCCTCATCTAAATCGTTAATATATATTGTAAATAACTGGGGTCCCAGCACCGAAACTCGCGGCACCCCACTAGTCACTGCCGGCCATTCTGAAAAGGACATGTTAATTGCTACACTTTTCTTCTTGTCTGACAAGCAGTTCTCTAGCTATTTCAATACCCCACCCCCAATGCCAAGTGCTCCAATTTTACACACTAATCACTTATGGCGGACATTGTCAAAGGCCCTCCATTATCCATTCTACTTGTAACGTCCTCAAAAGATTCCAGAAAATTTTTCAATCATGATTTCCCCTTCATAAATACATGTTGACTTTGACCGATTCTGTCACTGCTTTCCAAATGCGCTGCTATTACATCTTTAATAATCGACATGCATCTTCCCCACTATCAATGTTGGGCTAACTGGTCTATAATTCCCATTTTCTCTCTCCTTTCTTAAAAAGTGGAGTTTCATTAGCTACCCTCCAGTCCACAGGAACTGATCCAGCGTCTATAGAACATTGGAAAATAATCACCAATGCATCCATGATTTCTAGGGCCACCTCCTTGAGTACTCTGGAGTGCAGACCATCATGCCCTGGGGATTTATCTGCCTTCCATCCCAAAAATTTGCCTAATAGCATTTCCTGACTAATGTGAATTCCCTTCCCTTCCTCCCTCCCACTAGATCCTCAGTCGCCGAGTATTTCTGGGAGATTGTGTGTGTCTTCCTTAGTGAAGACAGAACCAAAGTATTCCTTTAACTGTTCTGCCCGTTCTCTGTTTCCCATTATGAATTCACCTGTATCTGATTATAAGGGACCTACATTTGTCTTCTGTAATCTTTTACTTATTACATCCCTAAAGTAACTTTTACAGTCAGTTTTAATATTCCCCACAAGCTTTCTTTCATGCTCTTTTTCCTCCTCTTAATTAAACCCTTTGTCCTCCTCAGTTGAATTCTAAATTTCTCCCATTCCTCCAGTTTGCTGCTTCCTTTGGCCATTATGCTTCTTCCTTGGATTTAACATTATCCTTGATTTCCCTCGTTAGCCACGGTTGAGCCGCCTCTCCCATTTTATTTTTTCGCCAGAGAGAGCTGAACAATTTTTGGAGTTCACCCATGCCATCTTTAAATCTTTGCCAATGCATCTCCACCATCAACCCTCTAAGTATAATTTCCCAGTCTATCCTAGCCAATTCCCCTCATGCCTTCAAGTTCGCTTTTCTTTAAGTTCAGGACACTAGTCTATGAATTAACCCAGTCCATCCTAATTCAGAATTCCACCATATTGTCATTGTTGCCCAAGGGGCTTTGCACAAAAGATAGCTAATTAATCCCTCCTCGTTACACAATACCCAGTCTAGGATGGCCTGCCCGCTAGTCGGTTCCTCGCTTAAAAAAACATCCTGTATGCATTCCAGGAAATCCTCCTCCTCAGCGCTGATACCAATTTGGTTGGCCCAATCTATATGTAGATTAAAATCACCCATGATAACTGCTGTACCTTTGCTACACACATCCCTACTTTCCTGCTTGATACTATCCCCAACCACCCTGCTGCTATTTGGTGGTCTGTATACAACTCTAACAAGCGTTTTCTGCCCTTGGCTATTTCACAGTTCTACGCAAACCGATTCTACAGCATCCAAGCTAATGTATCTCCTGACTATTGCATTAATCTCCTCTTTAACCAGCAATGCCACCCCACCTCCTCTTCCTTTGGTGAGGGAATGGGTTACATTTCTGGTCAATACCTTTCTTCAGACTGGTTAGGGATAAGGGAAAGGAGAGATTTTGGTGATGATGTAGAGAGATAAAGAACAATGATAGATATGCAAAAACAGTAAGGATGATAAAGGAAACAGGCCATTGATAGCTGTTTGTTAGGTGAAAACGAGAAGCTAGTGAGACTTAGTGCGGGAGGGATCGAGAGAGAGGGAATGCTGGGGCTACTTGAAGTTAGAGAAATCAAATTACTGGGCTGTGCTGCCCATGTGAAATATGAGGTGCTGTTCCTCGAATTTGCATTTAGCCTCACTCTTACAATGGATGAGACCGAGGACAGAAGGAACGGCCATCGGCCCACAATGTTTGTGCTGAACATGATGCCTAGTTAAACTGATCACATCTGCCTGTACATAATCTTTCTTTCTCTAATCCCTGCACTTTCAAGTGTCTATTTAAAAGCCTCTTAAGCACCACTATTGTACGTGCCTCCACCAAAACCCCTGGAAAATCATTCCAGGCCCCCATCACTCTCTGTGCAAAAAAACGTGCCCTGCACATCTCCATTAAGCTTTCACCTCTCAACTTATGCCCTCTAGTATTGGCCATTTCTACCCTGAAAAAAAGGTTCTGACTGTCTACCCTATCTAAGCCTCTCATTATATGAAACATACCTCTGATGTTCATTTGTGGGTGATAATCAAAGCAGGTGGTCTTGCAAAGGAGGATATGGCACTGTGTGAAGGGAGGAACTGCAAATGCTGGTTTAAACTGAGACACAAAAGGCTCAAGCATCGTCTCATTCCAAAATGTCACCTATTCCTTCTCTCCAGAGGAGCTGTCTGACTGGCTGAGTTACTCCAGGCTTTTGTGGCTCTTAGGTTGTGGTACTGGTTTGCTGCTTTTGTATTGCCAGGCTGTGCAGCATGCAGATCATTGCAATGTAGTCTCCATATTTGCTTGTAAGATTTTTCCAGACTGATGTAGGCACCTCATTCTGATATTCAGAATGCCACTAGCATTTTTCATAACAATTAGATAGCTTGCTGTGGCTCCCGTTACAGTGGTACTAAGCTGCTGCGATAGACTGGAAAATTGTTGTCATTGGTCAGGGAAATAAAGTATAACCATTGTTCCCCAGTGTCCAACCGCTCCTGATATTGATGCAGTCCTTCAGGCCATTTCAGGATTTAGACCCAGCAATAATGAAGGGATAGGGCCTAGAACATAAAGAGTTGGAGTAACTCAACGGGTCAGGCAGCATCTTTGGACGACATGGATAAGTGACGTGTTCTTCAACCTGAAGAAAAGTCACCTATTAATGTCCTCCAGACATGCTGCCTGACCCACTTAGTTACTCCTGCACTTTGTGTTCTGGACATCATGTGCAGTTCATTGTGTCTACAATGAAGGAACAGTAATATATTTTAAAAACAGGATGATGTGCAACTTGGAGCAAGACCTGCAAATGATAGTTTGCCAAGTACCTGAAAGACATTTGCTCTTGATGGTAAGACAAGTAGATTTGCAAGGTATTGTTATGTTAGCCCAGGTGGGCAAATGCAGTGCATTTTGTAGATGGTTCATACTGCACCAACTGTGGATCCATGGAGGAGAAAATGGATATATAAGATGACATATGGGGGAGGGGGGGGGGGTCAAATGAGCTGCTCCATCAATCAAGTGTGTGTATTTTGGTGATCCCCCCATCCAAACAAATGGAATGTTCCCCACCGAACACCCCATTTCAGACTTGTCGATGATAAAAATAGTGTGTGGAGTCAGGAATTGATTCACAACCTTCAGGATATGCCACCTCTGGACCTGTTCTTTCTCATCTAATCCATTACTTGAGGAGACCATAAATCAAGCTCAATTCATTGTAAAAGCTTTTCACTATACCTCGGTACATGTGACAATATTAAACTAAATTAAATTAAATCAAACTAAACAAGGTGCAGACACTGAATCTCTTCAAAAGATAAAAGTTCGGGACACGCATCAGGAAATAAATAGAATTGGATTGTGAAATAATTCCCTGTGAGTTATTTGGCAATAAACTATCAATAATCCCACCTTCCTTTTAAGAAACTTGCCGTGTTTCCTGAAATAATTCAGAATTGTGGCGCTTCTCTTCGGCTGTGACTCAGAGCCTAGGTTTCTCACAGATTTCCAGCACTGTGATCTGCCGACTTGGGAGAACCCTGAGATTTTCCACTGCCCTGAAGTTTTGTTCATAGTGTAGATCTTGTTGATCTGAGGCAACACTTGATAGAAAATATGGATCCTCTCCTGGGCCTGCACACAACACAAAGCAACATGAGGGCTGATGTGGTAGCACTTGAAGTGGTCAACTGTTATTTCCAATTCTAATTCATCAGTAGATTATGCACCAATGCAAAAGTTCCCTTTGAAACCTTGGTGGACACAAGGAACTGCACATGCTTGAATCTTGAGCAAAAAATACAGGAAGTACAAGACATTGATGAGGCCACATTTGGAGTATTGTGGTCAGTTTTGACCATCCAGCTGCAGGCAGGATGTTGTTAAGCAGTAAAGAGTGCAGAGAAGATTTACCAGGATGTTACCAGGAATTGAGGGCCTGAGCTACATGGAAAGGTTGGGCAGGCTAGGTCTTTAGTTCTTGGAGCATTGGAAAATGAAGGGTGATCTTATAGATGTGTATACGAATATAAGGGGAATAGATGTGGTCTATGTATAGAGCTTTTTACCCATAGTAACGAAATCAAGAACCAGGGGACATAAGTTTATGTTGAGAGGGGAATGATTTAACAGGAAACGGAAGGGCAATTTTTTTCAAGCATATGTGGAATGAGCTGCCAAATTAGATATTTCAGGCAGCTACAATATTAATATTTAAAATACATTTGGATAGATACCTGATAGGAAAGTTTTAGAGGGATATGTGCCAAACAGCAGCAGGTGGGACTAGTGTAAATGGGCATGTTGGGACTTCTTCTTGCGTATGGCGTGCACAGCCTAAAGTTGTAGGACAACTTGTTCTATTTGATCTTATTTGATTGCATTAGTCGAAACAGGGCGGACCATGTGAAGGTTGCAATCTCCCACCCCGGCATGTTGGGACAAATAGACTATTTCTATTCACCCATTCCTTCTCTCCAGAGATGCTGCCTGACCCGCTGAGTTACTCCAGCATTTTGTGTCTACCCGTCCCTCTGATTTACTACAGCATTATGTGTGTGTGTGTGTGTAACCATCCGACGTGATTGCAGCCTGTGATGCGCTGACGTTAGGAACCAGTAGTCACGTCGCACCCGGCGAGGTCTCCGGGCTGCAAGGAGATGAAGGATGCTGTTGATGCCTTGCAGTGGACTGAACGGTAAACGGTGTCAGAAAACACGAAGAAATCCTATTCTGATATTTAAGATGCATCATGCTTTCCATTGTTAAAATAATTCGCATTTATTACGAATCCACGTTGTTTTTTTTCTAATTGAGTTTATGAATCCCGAGATCCAAACAACATCCCGCCTGCGATGCAGCGAACCGACTGACCTCCACTGAATGTAAAAAAAAACGTGTTACATCTTTGCGGCTTCGGCAACGCCTTGCAAGGGGCGACGGTTCTGGTCGGCACCCTTCTTCAGATTCATTGGAGTTGGGGCGAAAACATTTTCTCCGGAATGCTCCGAGGTTCAGTCGCATGTTGTATATATGATGCAAGCTTTCTCTCTGGGTCGAGCCCATGAACGTCGCCCATTCCTTCCCAAGATTCTGCCTGACTGTTCAAAAGTCCAGCATCTGCAGTTCTTCGTATCTCTTGGTTAGAAGCAATTCGCGCTTTGAATTAGGCAGAAAGTGAAAGCTTAGAATGAAATTAAATATTCCATTGGGGGGTTTAGCACTACCTAATTTTATGTATTATTATTGGTCAGTAAATATTAAAAACATGATTCAACTGATGGATAACTCCGCCCAGCAAGTAGACTGGATTGTAATGGAGAAAGAGGATTGCTCCTCTAGAAACATTGGAGCGATCCTCCTCTCTCCAATGAAACTGAATAACATAAATTATAATAAGAACCCAATTATTCATAGTATAATCCGTATTTGGAAACAAATAAAACAAAATTTAAAATTAAGAAATTTATCACTTTTATTACCTATAGTCAATAATCCTTCGTTTAGTCCTTCTATTATAGATAAAGCTTATACACAATGGGATAGACTAGGAATTAAAACGCTTAGTGACTTGTATGAAACTGGAAAATTACTTTCATTTCAACAATTACAAATAAAATATAAACTCGGAAATAATCAATATTTTAAATATTTTCAAATATGCGACTATTTGAAAAAATATACAAAAGATCATTATAATAACCCAGTAGATGTATTGGACGAGGCAATGCAGATAAAAGCGGAATCAGCAAACTTAATATCATATTTGTATAATATTATTTTAAATGTACAAATACCACCTACAAGTATCAGAAGAGACTGGGAACAAGAGTTAGCTATTAAAATTTCAAAGGAAAGTTGGAATGAATACTTATTAAACGTGCATAAATGCTCGATTAATGTAAGACACACTTTAATACAATTTAAAATTTTACATAGATTATATTATTCGAAAACTAAAATTCATAAAATTTTCCCAAACGTATCATCTATTTGTGATAAATGTCAATCCCAAGAAGCTACTATAGCGCACTCATTCGTCTTCTGTACAAAAATTCAAAAATTTTGGAATGAAATTTTTGAAATCTTTACAAAGTTATTTAAAACAAGACTGATACCCAAAGCAGAATGGATTATCTTCGGAATAACGGAAGATGATCCAGAACTAAATGTGTTTCAAAATAAATTAATGGACTATGGGTTAATAACTGGAAAAAAGCTAATTCTAAAATTTTGGAAGAAGGCTCCAATACCAACTATAAATATGTGGATTTCAAATATGTTTGAAACATTACACCTAGAAGAGATAAGACTCCTCCTAGCAGGTAAACCTGATCACTTCCACCTGACGTGGTCTGCATTTATAGAATTATTACAAACATAGGGTGCAAAATTACTTTAAAAAAAATAAAAAATTGAGGTCAGGTAAGGGGGGATGATAGTTGAAGAGTTGGTATGTCCTATTTACGTAATGCTCAAAAAAACATTTGTTTTTCTTTTTTTTTTTTTAATTTTCCTCTCTCTCTTTCTCTTTTTTTTCCTAGGGCCTATTTCTTAACTCTTTTTCTTTTGTTTTTTAATTTCGCTCTTATAGGGTCTTCGTCCTTTTTTGTTTTTACATTTTCTACACTTTTCTACACTTTCACTTTTTCCTTCACTTTCTTCTTTCTTTCAAACTTTTCCTTTTCTAGTGTAAAAAAATAAATAAAGAGAGTACATTAATTGTAAGAATATACAAATGACGAGTATTAATGTATGTGGTTGTAATGTAATGTACTTCTAATAAATAAAAAATAAAAAAAATAAAAATATTCCCTCAAACTATTGCGGTTGGAAACAAAATGAACAGGTACTTTGGATCCGTCTTCACTAAAGAAGACACAAACAATCTTCCTGATATAGTAGTGGCCAGAGGATCTGGGGTGACGGAGGAACTGAAGGAAATCCACATTAGGCAGGAAATGGTGTTGGTTAGACTGATGGGACTGAAGGCTGAAAAATCCCCAGGGCCTGGAGGTCTGCATCCCAGGGTACTTAAAGTTTGCGGTCATCGGCGGTGAAGCGCTGCGTCGCCGGTAGCGAGGACCGCGCGGCAACGGCGATAGCATCGAGCCTATCCACCGGAGCGCCGCACGGATGTTGCGCGGGGGCCGAGTTAATTTAAACACGGCGGGTCCCACGTGCTTGCGGTAAGCAAAAAAAAGGGCGGGCCGACTGCGATGACGTCCGCCCGCCACACGTGACTCACCAGCGGCGGCTGTGGCGGCGGCCATCCTGATCGCGGCGCTGTAGCGGTGGCTGTGACTGCGGCCGCGCAGCACACGTGCCTCACTGGCGGCGGCACGTGCCTCACTGGCGGAGGCTGTGGCAGAGGAGGTTTGACGCACGGCGCTCGAGCCATACTGGCGGCGGCCCGTGCGAGCGGCCGTGCCGCACTTGTGCATCACTGGTGGAGGTTGTGCGGTGAGTATAGTGTTTTCGACATTGTCGATTTTATTTTAGCACCGTGCGGTGTTGGGAACACCGTCGCATGGCCCGGGAATTGTACGTTCTCACGAGTGCGCGGTCTATGGCGGCAGATTCTTCCCGTTTCGCCGCCAATGACCGCAGATTCGTGAGACAGGCCTTTAAGGAAGGGCCTAGAAATCGTGGATACATTGGTGATAATTTTCCAAGGTTCTGTAGATTCAGGATCAGTTCCTGTGGATTGGAGGGTAGCTAATTTTATCCCACTTTTTAAGAAAGGCGGGAGAGAGAAAATAAGGATTATAGACCAGTTAGCCTGACATCGGTGGTGGGGAAGATACTGGAGACAAATATAAAATATGAAATAGCCGCACATTTGGATAGCAGTAACAGGATCGGTTTTAGTCAGCATGGATTTACGAAGGGGAAATCATGCTTGACTAATCTTCTGGAATTTTTGGAAGATGTAACTTGGAAAATGGACAAGGGAGAGCTAGTGGATGTAGTGTACCTGGACTTTCAGAAAGCATTTGATAAGGTCCCAACATAGGAGATAAGTGGGCAAAATTAGGGCACATGGTATTGGTGGTAGAGTGCTGACGCATAGAAAATTGGTTGGCAGACAGGAATCAAAGAGTAGGGATTAACAGGTCCCTTACAGAATGGCAGGCAGTGACTAGCGGGGTACCGCGAGGCTCGGTGCTGGGACCGCAGCTATTTGCAATATACATCAATGATTTGGATGAAGGGATTCAAAGTAACATTAGCAAATTTGAAGATGACACAAGGCTGGGTGGCAGTGTGGATGCTATGAGAATGCAGGGTGACTTGGACAGGTTGGGGGAGTGGGCATATGGATGGCAGATGAAGTTTAATGTGGATAAATATGAGGTTATCCACTTTGGTATCAAAAACAGGAAGGCAGATTACTATCTAAATGACGTCAACTTGGGAAAAGGGGAAGTACAACGGGATCTGGGGGGTCCTTGTTCATCAGTCTATGAAAGTAAGCTTGCAGGTACAGCAGGCAGTGAAGAAAGCGAATGGCATGTTGGTCTTTATAACAAGAGGAGTCGAGTATAGGAGCAAAGAGATCCTTCTGCAGTGGAGGCAGGTTCTCTGGATGCTTTCAACAGAGAGCTAGATAGGGCTCTTAAAGATAGTGGAGTCAGGGGATATGGGGAGAAGGCAGGAACGGGGTACTGATTGGGGATGATCAGCCATGATCACATTGAATGGCGGTGCTGGCTCGAAGGGCCGAATGGCCTACTCCTGCACCTATTGTCTATTGTCTATTGTCTAAAATTAATTTGTTTTTGTAACGTCAGAGGAATATCCTGATCTACATCTTAAAATGGGCCCATCAGTTCGAAGAGTAGCAATCTCATCAGTCCATTGAAGGGTGCTCCAGCTCGGGAGGATACTGGTTCCCCTCCTCAACGCCAATCGAGCCACTGCTCGGATTTCAGAACGCCACCTAACCATCTAACCATCGTTAGAAGATGGTTTTAGCGAACGGCTGGAGACGATGCATTTTGATAGTTTTACCGACGGGAATCTTGGCCCGGGTGTGCCGTGACTTGGTAGGAGATTTTAATGAAAAAGCGCAGAAAATACTGGGTGAAATGGTGAGTGTGTACAGTATATAAATATTATTGCAGACATATGTCGGGTTAATCGGGTCATAGTTTTGCCAAAATTGAATAACAAACCGGCATCTGCAGTTCCTTCCTACACGTGAATATTTGGTGAAATTCTCTTGGTTGAACTATAACTTGAACCACGTAATATTATTGGAAACAAAAACTGCTGGAAACACTGGTGGTCAGGCAGCCTCTGTGGTGGGAGAAACAGCTTGAATGTTGAATAGATGACAGGAGGGAAACAAAGACTGGAACACCTGATGTGGACGCGGGTTTGATCTTTGGATGCTAGAGCGATGGAGGGGAAAGGGTTGGTTTAAATCAATGGCAAGCAATGTTTTTCGAGATCATATTGTTAATAGTGAGCCGTGTGCAGCAGCCGGATTTGACATTGGTTCCTTCTGCGGGGAGGAGCGCTTACTTGGCAGTGCTTGCTTGAAAATAAATCAGTGGAAGCCAACAGAACTTGTCGAAGTTGGTGGAGAGCAGGCGGGTGAGTGCGTGTTGTCAAATGTTTCTGCGGATGCTGGCAGCAGCAATAACTGCTCGGGCGATCAACGTAAACTCGTTTTAACTTCATAAGTTCAGACGATTTAGGAGCAGAATTAGGCCATTCAGCCCATCAAGTCTACTCCGCCATTCAATCATGGCTGATCTATCTTTCCGCCTCAAACACCAATCCTCTGGCTTCGCCCCATAACCCCTGACACCCGTTCGAAACCGAATCATTTTAAAGACGAAACGTTACTTTGAGCTGCTTCAGAAGGCGATAAAACAGTTGTCTGGATTTCTGCGAATTTCAAAGTTGAGCAATCCCACGATAAGTGTGATGAAGACCATTAATGCCATCGCTGTTATAGAGATAGGTTTTGCAATAATGCACAATCTATTGATGACTATTCGATGTGGAAATCTCTGTACCATTTGCCCCCTTCTGCCCGATTGTCACCCTGTGTATTTTGTCCCCAGGAGATCAGTATTGTCTACCATGTGTTGCATCAGATCAACAAGGTCCACAGCATGAACCTGAAATCGGTCACATGGCCCCGGGACAAGGTGGCGAGACTCAGTAAACTATTGGATCGACTGATCAGAGAGCTGGGAAATTATGTGAGGAACCCAGGCTCCGAGTCTCGGCCACGGAGAAGCGCGGCGATTCGCAATTATTTCCGCAAACTCAGCAAGTTTCTTAAGCAGAAAGTGAGGCCACTGATACATGTTAAACCCGAATAACTCTCGTGGATTACTTAACCTAATCCATATCTATATTTCTCCCTCTCCCCTGACTCACGATCTGAAGAAGGGGCTCAACCCGAAACGTCACCTATTCCTTTTCTCCAGAGATGCTGCCTGTCCCGCTGAGTTACTCCAGCATTTTGTGTCTATCTTCTGTGCAAATCAGCATCTGCAGTTCCTTCTTACACACTTCGTCTGCTCCACTGCAAAATCTCCTTATGCTTTGCATACTTTGAAGAGGTTCTCCTCCTCCGACGAATGTTCTGCAACACATTCTCTCGTTGCTCACCCTTTGTGATTCCTCTTCCTCCTGCTCTCCGGCTCTACGACCATGTTTTAACCCAGGCTCGAACAATGATCCATTCTACATTATCCTTGATCTACGTCCCCTTTGATCCCTAATTACCACATCTTACCCTTCCATAACTCTGTCTCCCTCTCCCCTGACTCTCAGTCTGAAGAATGGTCACGACCCGGAACGTCGCCCATTCCTTCTCTCCAGAGATGCTGCCTGGGTTACTTCAGCATGTTGTGTCTATCTTCGACGTAAAGCAGCATCTGAAGTTGAAAACGCACCACCATGTTCAGGATCAGTTTATTTCCAGTTGTTATCAGGATATTGCATCATCCTATCACGACCAGAGAGCAGGGCTGAACTGATATCTACCTCTTTGGTGATCCACGGACTATCCTTGATCGGACTTTGCTGGCTTTACCTAGCACTGAACGATATTTCCTTATCATGTAGCTATACACAGTAAATGGATCGATGGTGATCATGTATCTTCTTTCTGCGGACTGGTCAGCACGCAACAGAAGTTTTTCACGGTACCTCGGTACATGTGACAATAAACCATACTGTAATTGTCACACTACTTGAACTCATTCTCTCATGCATGCTTTGAACATTTCTCTTTTGCAGGGATTCAGCGCCTGCGCTTGGGTAATAACGCGCACCGAGACCATGGCGTTATTCAAACAAATCCCACTCTTATTTAGCAAAAATCCACGAGGCAAACTGAAGGATTAGCAAAGATATATTTAAAGATACTTAAAGATATCGTTTATGTCAAAAGCAAGGCAGCATCTATGGAGCGAAGGAAATGGGGAACGTTTCGGGTCAAGACCCTTCTTCAGACTGACGTGAGGGTGGGGAGGCGGGGAGAAGAAAGGAAGAGGCGGAGACAATGGGCCGAGGGAGAGCTGAGAAGGGGAGCAGAAAGCAGGGACTACCTGAAATTAGAGAAGTCAATGTTCATAACGCTGGGATGTAAACTGTCATTTTACAATTTGACGGACTATGCATTTAAAAGAGGTTTGTTCAATAACATGAAGCGGGGCAATCAATATCTTGCACTTGAACTTCATGTGAAATTGTTTTAATATTAAAAAAGGAACTGCAGATGCTAGTCTATGCCAACACACAGTGCTGGAGTAACTCAGCGGGCCAGGCAGCATCTCTGTAGAAAATGGATAAATGACTCGGCTCGGTTCTTCAGACTGGTTGGAGTATGGCCCAGGAGCGGTTGGAGCGGGAGGAGCACAAATCTGTAACGTTCCATTCGCATTTCAAAACAAGTGGGCTTGAGGATGCCGCTGATTGGTGCAAGAGGACTAGAAGAAGCAGCTGGTTTGGAGTCAGATCCCTGCTGATTTCTTCCAGCACTTTGTATTGTATCCTGGGTAAGGGTGGGAGTATGAGGGCCAGGGCAGTTTACTGTTCTGGATGTCAAATCTGGGAGGTCATGGAGTCTGATAGCCCTCCAGACGTCTACATCTGCGCCAGGTGCGTCGAGATGGGGCTCCTAAGGGACCGTATTAGGAACCTGGAGCAGCAGCTCGATGACCTCTCTCTGGTCAGGGAGAGTGAGGAGGTCATAAAGAGGAGTTACAGAGAGGTAGTCACTCCAAGACCACGGGAGACAGAAAAGTGGGTCACGGTTAGGAGGGGCAAGGGGCAGAGGCAAGGACTAGAGAGTACACTGGTGGCTGTACGCTTTGGCAATAAGTACTCCTGTTTGAGTACTGTTGGGGGGGACAGCCTACCTGAGGGTAGCGACAGCGGCCGGGCCTCGGATACAGAGACCGGCCCTGTTGCTCAGAAGGGTAAGGAAATGAAGAGGAGGGCAGTAGTAATAGGGGACTCTATAGTTAGGGGATCAGATAGGCGATTCTGTGCACGCAGTCAGGAGACCCGGATGGTAGTTTGCCTCCCTGGTGCCAGGGTCTGGGATGTGCCTGAACGTGTCCAAGATATCCTGAAATGGGAGGGAGAGGAGCCTGAGATCGTGGTACATATAGGTACCAATGACATAGGTAGAAAAAGAGAAGAGGTCCTGAAAGGAGAATTTAGGGAGTTGGGAGGAGAGTTAAAGAGAAGGACCACAAAGGTAACAATCTCAAGATTACTGCCTGTGCCACGCGACAGTGAGATTAGGAATGGAGCGAGGTGGAAAATAAATGCGTGGCTGAAGGACTGGTGAAGAGGGCAGGGATTCACGTTTCTGGGTCATTGGGACCTCTTTTGGGGAAGGTGTGACCAGTACAAAAAGGACGGGTTGCAATTGAACCCGAGGGGGACCAATATCCTGGCGGGGAGATTTGCAAAGGCTACTGGGGAGACTTTAAACTGGAACGGTTGGGGGGAGAGACTCAAATAGAGAAAGCTAGTAGACAGTGTGTGAGGCAGGCGGCAAAGAAGGGTAGCACTCGGACCCAACATGTAGGGGAGAAAGAAGAAAAATATAATAAACAGAGAATAAGAGGTGGTGGGTTTCTTCAATGCGTGAGCAGAGACAGAGGGTTGTAAAATGAGGGTAGAAGCAAGGTGAAAAGTAAAAGTGGCAGGCAGACAAATCCACGGCAAAAATAAAAAAGGGCCACTTTTCAACATAATTGTATAAGGGGTAAGAGTGTTGTAAAAACAAGCCTGAAGACTTTATGTCTCAATGCAAGGAGCATTCGTAATAAGGTGGATTAGTTGAATGTGCAGATAGTTATAAATGAATATGATATAGATGGGATCACGGAGACACGGCTCCAGGGCTGGGAGATGAACATCCAGGGATATTCAATATTCAGGAGGGATAGACAGAAAGGAAAAGGAGGTGGGGTAGCGTTGCTGGTTAGAGAGGAGATTCACGCAATAGAAAGGAAGGGCATTAGCTTGGAGGATGTGGAATCGATTTGGGTAGAGCTGCGAAACACTAAGGGGCAGAAAACGCTAGTGGGAGTTGTGTACAGGCCACCTAACAGTAGTAGTGGAGTTGGGGATGACATCAAACAGGAAATTAGAAATGCGTGCAACAAAGGTAAAATAGTTATAATGGGTGACTTTGAGGGTATGAGACGTGAATTGGCCAAGATACACTGGCAATTGATTCTTAAAGGGTTGACGGTGGATAGGCAATGGAAGGCATTTAAAGACTGCATGGATGAACTACAAAAATTGTTCATCCCAGTTTGGCAAAAGAATAAATCAGGGAAGGTAGTGCATCCATGGATAACAAAGGAAATCAGGGATAGTATCAAAACAAAAGATGATGCATACAAATTAGCCAGAAAAAGCAGCCTACCAGAGGACTGGGAGAAATTCAGAGTCCAGCAGAGGAGGACAACGGGATTAATTAGGAAAGGGAAAATAGATTATGAAAGAAAACTGGCAGGGAACATAAAAACTGACTGCAAACGTTTTTTATAGATATGTGAAGAGAAAAAGATTAGTTAAAACAAATGTACGTCCCTTGCAGTCAGAAACAGGTGAATTGATCATGGGGAACAAGGACATCGCAGACCAATTGAATAACTACTTTGGTTCTGTCTTCACTAACGAAGACATAAATAATCTGCCGGAAATAGCAGGGGTCGGAGGGTCAAATGAGATGGAGGAACTGAGTGAAATCCAGCTTAGCCGGGAAGTGGTGTTAGGTAAATTCAATGGATTGAAGGCCGATAAATCCCCAGGGCCAGATAGGCTGCATCCCAGAGTACTTAAGGAAGTAGCCCCAGAAATAGTGGATGCATTAGTGATAATTTTTCAAAACTCTTTAGATTCGGGAGTATCATCCTGAGGATTGGAGGGTAGGTAATGTAACCCCACTTTTTAAAAAGGGAAGAAGAGAGAAACCGGGGAATTACAGACCAGCTAGTCTAACATCGGTAGTGGGGAAACTGCTAGAGTCAGTTATTAAAGATTGAATAGCAGCACATTTGGAAAGTGGTGAAATCATTGGAAAAAGTGAGCATGGATTTATGAAAGGTAAATCATTTCTGACGAATCTTATAGCATTTTCGAGGATGTAACTATTAGAGTGGATAAGGGAGAACCAGTGGATGTGTTATATCTGGACTTTCAGAAGGCTTTCGACAAGGTCCCACATAAGAGATTAGAAAGCAAACTTAAAGCACACGGTATTCGGGGTTCAGTATTGATGTGGATAGAGAACTGGCTGGCAGACAGGAAGCCAAGACTAGGAATAAACGGGTCCTTTTCAGAATGGCAGGCAGTGACTAGTGGGGTACCGCAAGGCCCGGTGCTGGGACCCCAGCTATTTACAATATATATTAATCATTTGGACGAGGGAATTGAATGCAACATCTCCAAGTTTGTGGATGACACGAAGCTGGGGGGCAGTGTTAGCTGTGAGGAGGATGCTAGGAGGCTGCAAGGTGACTTGGATAGGTTGGGTGAGTGGGCAAATGCATGGCAGATGCAATATAATGTGGATAAATGCGAGGTTATCCACTTTGGTGGCAAGAACAGGAAAGTAGACTATTATTTGAATGGTGGCCGATTAGGAACAGGGGAGATGCAACGAGATCTGGGTGTCATGGTACACCAGTCATTGAAAGTAGGCATGCAGGTACAGCAGGCAATGAAGAAAGCGAATGGTATGTTAGCATACATAGCAAAAGGATTTGAGTATTGGAGCAGGGAGGTTCTACTGCAGTTGTACAGGGTCTTTGTGATACCACGCCTGGAGTATTGCATACAGTTTTGGTCTCCTAATCTGGATAGAATCGGCTTGCACTCGCTAGAATTTAGAAGATTGAGGGGGGATCTTATAGAAACTTACAAAATTCTTAAGGGGTTGTACAGGCTAGATGCAGGAAGATTGTTCCCGATGTTGGGGAAGTCCAGAACAAGGGGTCGCGGTTTAAGGATAAGGGGGAAGTCTTTTAGGGCAGAGATGAGAAAAACATTTTTCACACAGAGAGCGGTGAATCTCTGGAATTCTCTGCCACAGAAGGTAGTTGAGGGCAGTTCATTGGCATTATTCAAGAGGGAGTTAGATGTGCCCTTTTGGCTAAGTGGATCAGGGGGTATGCAGAGTAAACAGGTACAGGATACTGAGTTGGATTATCAGCCATGATCATATTGAATGGCGGTGCAGGCTCGAAGGGCCGAATGGCCTATTCCTGCACCTATTTTCTAGGTTTCTATGTTTCTAAATACAAACTGGCAGCAAAAAAAACAGGATAAATCAGGGCCGGCAACAGATCACCTCAGGCGAGGACGTTCCGTGATAGAATGGTTGTTGGATAGTGCACAAGAGAAATACATCGTTGCGAACGGTGAAACTAGTTCATCGATGTTTAGTGGATGAATAGTGATGGGGGAGGGGGGGAGGTTGTGGGGGGGGGGGGTTCTAACGAGGAGAACTGGTGCAAAGTTAGCCAACCTTCAGGTAAAACGAATGGTGAGGTTGGGTGAGATAGGAAGTGTTGTGGGACCAAAGGGGAAGGGGAAGAGAGGCATTCGTAGAAGTTACCTAAAATTGGATAATTCAATGTTCATATCATTGGTTTGTAAACTACCCAAGCAAAATATCAGATGCTGTTCCTCCTCCAGTTTTTGTGTGGTCTCACTATGGCAATGGATGAGGCCCAGAACAGAAAGATCAGTATGGGAATGGGAAGGGGAGTGAACG
Organism: Malacoraja senta; assembly: GCA_038087875.1. NCBI lineage: Eukaryota > Metazoa > Chordata > Chondrichthyes > Rajiformes > Rajidae > Malacoraja > Malacoraja senta. The sequence goes on along the minus strand of CM075986.1, from coordinate 27,859,253 downwards.
TGATTAGCTACAAGAAGACCCATTAGGCTGTGTAGAACTGAGCACGTGTCTGGCAAAGCGGTTGCCAAGTGCACGCCTAATGTCGCAGACGTTCGGGAGGCCACATCAGAAACACAGGATACAGTAGATGCGGTTAGAGGAGCTGCACATGAACCTATGTCGTGCACCTGGAAAGATTGCTGGTGTCCCTGGATGGAGTCGAGGGAGCAAGTATCAGGGCAGGTGTTACATCGCCTGCGGATATAAACAAAACTTCTTGGGGAGCAGTTCGTTTGGGTGGATAGGGGGCGAACCAAGAGTTGTGGATGGAGCAATCTCTGCAGAAGATGGGAAGTGGTGGAGATGGGATGATGTGATTAGTGGTGGAATAACATTGGAGCAGACAGAAATTATGATTTATAGGATGCGGAGGCTGGTGGGGAGAAAATTGAGACAGGATCTCACAATCCCCTCAGATTTTGTATAGTTGAAGCCGACTACGGTGTCGCCTTCTTCCCAGCTGCAAGCCGTGCGGCCTCCTAAAGAATGCGAGAAGGCAGCTCCTAAACTCCACAGTGTTCCAGCCCGGCGCAGCTGACACACCCGAGGGAGATGTTCTGTGTTAAACTTGGGTTAAACCAACATTTATACTTCGCATCACACCTTGTCTTTCACAGCAGCTTGCTGGGGCCACAATCATCTGAAGAAGATCAATCGCATTCCCCCATCCATAAGACGCGGGAACTTGTAATTTTATTTGATGGAAAGATGTAGCACGGAAACAGGCACTTCGGCCCACCGAGGCTACACTGACCATCGATCACCCGGTTCACAGTAGTTCTATCTTATCCCACTTTCGCATCCACTCCCGACACACTAGGGGGTATTAAATTAAACATGGCCAACATCTCCCCCCATTACCATGCTCATCGTACCAAACCCCAGGATTTACAGCATATAATCCTCCAATATTTCCGCCACCTCCAATGGGATCCTACTACTGGCCACATCTTCCCATCTCCACCCCTTTCTGCTTTCCGCAGAGACTGTGTAATCCGTAACTTCCTGGTCACCTCGTCCCTTCCCACCCAAACCACCGCTTCCCCAGGTACTTTCCCCAGCAACCGCAGGACACCCGTCCCTTTACCTCCCCCAAGCGCTGGCTCGGCGATCGTTTCGCTGAACACCTCCGCTCAGTCCGTCTTAACCTATCTGATCTCCCGGTGGCCCAGCACTACAACCCCCCCTCCTATTCCTACTCTGACCTTTCTGTCCTGGGCCTCCTCCATTGTCAGAGTGAGGTCCTGCGCAAATTGGAGGAACTGCACCTCAAACTTTCAAATAGCCCTTGCATTCTCTCTCCTTCCTCTTCCCCTTCCCAGTTCTCACACGGGTCCTAGTGTCTCCGCCTGCATTTTATCTCGCTCCCCTCCTCTGACATCAGTCTGAAGAAGTGTCTCGACCCGAAACGTCGCCCATTCCTTCTCTCCACAGATGCTGCTGCACCCGCTGAGTTTCTCCAGCACTTTTCTCTACCTCCGCCTACATTTGATCTCGCCCCCCTCCCTTGACATCAGTCTGAAGAAGTGTCTCGACCCGATACGTCGCCCATTCCTTCTCTCCGTGGATGCTGCCGCTGAGCTACTGCAGCATTTTGTGTCAACCTTCACCAGCATTTGCAGTTCTTTCTTACACACCCAGGACTTGTTTGTTGCTCTCTTCGCCCTCCATAAAGTATGGAAGGGCGCTATCACAGCGAAGACCGCCTCCGGCGCCATATAGTATTACAGCTGTTTTAATCCAATTAAACTCCAAACCCGTATGTTGTTGGGTTGTGGGAGAAAACGGGAGAACCCGGAGGAAGCCCACGCGGTCACAGGATGAACGCGCAAACTCCGCATACACTGCACCCGCGGTTAGCATCGCACCCGGGTCTCTCTGTGAACTTAGTCAGCTTCACCAACACATCCCATGCCGGCCACACGAGCCCAGGCTTCTCTGCTCCGGCACCGTGGCTCAGCGGCAGAGCTGCTGCCTTACATCGCTAGAGACCCGGGTTCAATCCTGAACGCGAGTGCCGTCTGTACGGAGTTTGTGTGTTCTCCCAGTGAACGCGTGGGGTTTCTCCGGGTCTCCAACACTCCAAAGACGTAAAGGTTTCGGTAAAAATTGTAAATTGTCCCCAGTGTTGTGGATAGTGTTCGTGTGAGGGAATCGCTGGTCGGCGCGGACTCAATGTGCCGAAGGGCCTGTTTCCGCGCTGCATTTCTTAATTCTAAATTTATTCATATTTACAAAATTTATCAAAATTAAAACAGGCCTTTATATTGTATATTTAATTCATAAGAACATCCAGGTTGCTCACAGCAGTATCATCAGATACGACATGACAAGGGAGAAAGTAGCTCAGGTGTGTTGGGCAGTGCTGGGTGGTCAGCGCGAACTCGTTGCGATGAAGGGCTTATTTCCGCGCTGTATCTCTAAAGTCTAAAGTCAAGTATAAAATAAAATAAGGACTGGACCGCAAATGATGTTCAGTGGAGTTCTTTGGGGAGTATTTCCGATTGAATGCCTCGGGTCGCGTTACTTTGGACGACCAAGAGTCTACTAATTTCAACATTCACAGACGGACAAGAGGCACAAATACTTTTCTACAAATAAGTTTCAAAAGTGGTCCAAGTACAAAATCTTTATTACCTCGATTCAATTAAAAACAGCAGTTTTAAATAAATAGTCTGTAAATTATATTATGGTGTATATTCACTACAGAGTAAGCACCAGACTCCAGCAAACACCCTCAAAATAAAATAAATAATGACAGTATAATTTTGCGTGATAATATTATAAAGTAGGTGTCATTTTCAACTAAACTGTGAATAAATATCATAAATCTGGTTAAATGTATATTGATCACATCTTCAGTTCGCCTCGTTGATTCTTGTCATTACGCGAGGCAACTGTTGGAAACACGCCCTGGTCTCGGCGCGGGTTACTTCCCAGGCGCAGGCGCTGAATCTCTGCAAAAGAGAAACGTTCGGAATCAGCATCAGAGAATGAATAGATTTAGATTGAGTGAAATAATTGCCCGCGGGTCGTTAGATGATAAGATTCAACCGTCTCCCCTTCCGTTTAAGAAACTGGCCGAGTTTCAAGAAGTAGTTGTGAATCGCGGCGCTTCTCCGTGGCCGGGTCTCGGAGCCTGTGTTCCTCACACATTTTTCCAGCTCTCTGATCTGCCCATCCAGGAGAAGCCTGAGACTCTCCACCTTGTCCCGAGGCCATGTGACCGAGGCCAGGTTCATGCTGTAGATCTTACTGAATTGACGCAACACTTGGTAGACAACACGGAGCGTGTCCGGGGCCTGCACACAACACAGATCGACATCAGCGTGGCCATGGACCCGTGAGAACGGCCGGGAGGGGACAATATCACACTCATTTCTAAATCGAATAGTAATCAATAGATATCATATAACCATAGAAGAAGGAATCAAATACACAGGACAAGATGTTAAGAAGTCCCTTGTGCCAATAGGTGGGGAGCATTTCACGACATTCGTTGATTGTTGAGAGTGGTAGACGCTCAACATCGGGGGGGGGGGGGGGGGGTACACCCTCCACAAGGGCGGCCCGCTGCAGGATGATCAACCCTCAGCGCATGTCCCGTGTCAAACCGTCCCAAAGATTCACCCCGACATACTTGGGGCCCAGCATGGGTCTTTCCGCTTGAGCCAAATCCACCGGCTGCTTCTTTCAGCCGCCTCTGAGAGTGATCTTATGGTCTTCCGCAGAGCCTGACCGTGGATTCCAAGCTCCTTCAGCAGTCTGATGGTAGATGACGCAACAAATCCTCTGCATCCCACTTCAACTGGATAGACTTTGGTGTTCCAGCCACGCTGCGTTGCCTCTGCTGCAAGCTCTGCGTAGCGCAGCTTCTTACGCTCATAGGCCTCCTCAACAGAGTTCTCCCATGGAACTGTGAGCTCTATGATGTAAGCAGTCTTCTGTGAAGGGGACCAGAACACCAAGTCTGGCCTGAGGGTGGTGGAAGCAATTTCAGGTGGAAAAATTAGTTGTCGGCCGATGTCCGCCAGCATCCTCCAGTCACGGGCCCTGCATTGGCTTCCTTCTTCTGATCTGGTGGAAGGAAGTTTAGAAGTTTTCTGTCCTTCTCGGACAAAGGTTATTACCCTTAGGGGAGGGTTGCTTGCTCTCGGAGGCAAGGAGTTGGTCGCACACCGCCTGTTCTCAAGGGCTGATGCCAGGCTTTTTAGTACCTGATTATGCCGCCACGTGTATCTCCCTTGCGTGAGGCTGGTCTTGCAGCCTACCATGATGTGTTTGAGGGTCGCTGGAGTTGGGCAGATGGCACAGGTTGGATCCTCGCCGTACCACTGATGGAGGTTCTTTGGTGATGGAAGCACGTCATATGTCGCTCTGATGATGAAGCTGATCTTGCTTGCTTCCATTTCCCATAGTTCTTTCCAGCTGATCTTCCTCCGCTCCACACCTTCCCACTGCATCCATTGCCCCTGCTTGGCAAGAGAGACCGCCTTTGCACTTCTTGCGGCCTCCTCCTGTCGCCGCACCTCCTCAACCACCAACGTCCTCCGCTCTGATGTTGTGGCCTTTCGCCAAGTTGGTTTACTTGTCGTAAGGCCAAAGCCTCCTCTTCCCTGCTGGACTTGCCCCACTATGTCTTTGTGCCTCAGGGCTGATGAAGCTTGCTGTACTGCATCAGATGGTGTCCACTTCCGGCCAGTTGCTAGGGGCGGCGCAACAGCACTGATGATCTTGTCTCTAGAGTCCCTCAGTGTCATCTGGAGTCTTACTTTAGAACACTTATATTCCTCTGTTAGACTAGTGAGAGGTAGTTCCAGGACCCCTTTGCCATAGAGGCCGATGTTAGTTAGACATCGTGGGACACCGAGCCATTTCTTCACGTATGAAGTTATGGTTCGCTCCATCTTCTCCACAGTTGTTATTGGGGCTTCATAAACGGTCAGTGGCCACATTGTCCGAGGAAGGAGTCCAAACTGTAGGCACCAGAGCTTCAGTTTCCCAGGCAGTAGGGTCTGATTGATGTTCTCCAGTCCATTGACAATTTCTTGCCTTAGTTGTTGCACCTGCTCTTTGTCCTTGAGACTTGCGTTATACCATCTTCCCAGGCTTTTAACTGGCTGCTCAGACACTGTTGATATTGGGTCGTCACCAATACAGAACCTTGTGTCTCTAAGCACCCCCTTGACTATGGAGATGCTTCGAGATTTACTTGGTTTGATTTTCATTCGGGCCCACTTGATGTTCTCCTGCAGCTTTCCAAGTAGCCGCTTGGTGCATGCTGCAGTAGTGGTTAGTGTTGTCATGTCGTCCATGTATGCCCTGATGGGTGGCAGACGGAGCCCAGCCCTGGTTCGTTCACCGCCCACCACCCATTTTGAGGCCCTGATGATGACTTCCATGGCCATTGTAAAGGCCAAGGGTGAGACTGTGCAGCCTGCCATGATGCCTACTTCCAAGCGCTGCCATGTTGTACTGAAGTCAGCTGTTGTGAAGCACAGCTGCAGGTCTTGGTAATATTTCTTGACCAGTGTGGTGATGAGCTCTGGTACATGGAAAAAGGCAAAAGATTCCCAAAGGAGTTCATGGGGAACTGAACCAAATGCATTGGCCAGATCGAGGAAGATCACATGTAGGTCTCTCTTGTCCTTCTTAGCTGCTTGGATCTGGTGCCAGATCATGCTTGTATGCTCCAAGCAACCCGAAAATCCTGGAATTCCTGCTTTCTGTACAGATGTATCAATGTACTTGTTGTTACCAGATAGGTGGACAGCCTTTGTGATACAATGCTAAAAAAGATTTTTCCCTCGACGTTGAGGAGACATATTGGCCGGAATTGGCTGATGTCTGACGAATCCTTTTCTTTAGGTATTAGCACGCCGCCGGCCCTTCGCCAAGCCTTAGGTATTGTTTGCTTCTTCCACACCACCCTCATGAGCTTCCATAGAAAGCGTAACACATCTGGTGCGTTCTTATAGAGCTTGTATGGTACTCCGTTTGGCCCCGGAGCTGAAGCTGAGACTCTCCACCTTGTCCCGAGGCCATGTGACCGAGGCCAGGTTCATGCTGTAGATCTTACTGAATTGACGCAACACTTGGTAGACAACACGGAGCGTGTCCGGGGCCTGCACACAACACAGAACGACATCAGCGTGGCCATGGACCCGTGAGAACGGCCGGGAGGGGACAATATCACACTCATTTCTAAATCGAATAGTAATCAATAGATATCATATAACCATAGAGTCATAGTCTGATACAGTGTGGAAGAAACCGCATACAGATGTGTACGCAGTAACTGCAGGTGCTGGTTTATACCCAAGATAGAAAGTTGGAGTAACTCAGCGGGCCAGGCAGCATCTCCGGATAGAAGGAATGGGTGAAGTTTCGGATCGAGGCCCTTCTTCAGACTGAGAGTCAGGAGAGGGGGAGATACAAAGATAAGGTAGGGTAAGGTGTGAAAATGAGTCATCAAAGGAAAATGTAGAATAGATCATTGTTAGCTAGGAGAAGTTGACAGCGAAGTAAACTGATAAAATCTAATCTGGGGACAGTCAGAGTGGTCGTAGAACTAGGAAGGGAGAGGGATGGAGGGAGGGGGAAAGCAAGGTTTACTTGAAGTTAGAGAATAATCAATAGATTATGCATGTTTGCAAAAGTTGTCTTGAAAACCTTGTATAAATATGTCTGTTTGCCACCTTACCGGCGTGAACACCTCGGTGAGATCAGTTTGAAGAAGGGTCTGGACCCGAAACGTCACTCATTCCTTCTCTCCAGAGCTGCTGCCTATCTCACTGAGTTACTCCAGTATTTTGTGATCTACCTTCGATTTAAACCAGCATCTGCAGTTCTTTCCTATACAACTCACGGTTTACTTTGTGTAGGAAGGAACTGCAGATGCTGGGTCGGGAAGCATCTCTGGAGAGTAGGAATAGGTGACGTTTCGGGTCGATACCATTCTTCAGATAGAATCTGAGCCGTCGGAAGAAGGGTCTCGACCGAAACATCATCTATTCCTTTTCTCCGGAGATGCTGCCTGACCCACTTAGATACTCCAGCATTTTGTGTCATGTTTTACTTTAGCAGTGACTTTCAATTCAAGGATATGAAATCGCTTTTCCCTGAACTGCTGCGTTCGTTGAAACCCCAGTAGTTATGGGTATTTATTAAAATGGGCAAAATAATGTGATTACACTTAAACCACCGCGTCCCTGATTAAATTTACATGCGACCCGTACATTCATTGTCCCTGGGAACATTCGCGGATACATTAAATGACGCTTATAAATGTACACTCACCCGTCCTCTCTCCATGAGTTTGGACAAGTCCAATGTCCTGACTTCCAATGATGTCCTTTCAGCTGCGCACCGACGCGTCAGGGGGGCTCCCTACAACAGGGGAAGCGGTCAAGTCCGGCTCCAGCACACAATTCACACACAGCAACATTATCTCTAACAACATTGTTGTTATCGGGCAACCTTTTGGGTTACAACTGACTATTTGAACGTACCCGCCCTTTTACCCCCTTCCCTCCCCTCCTCTCATCCCACGTGAAGCGGTACAGCGCTGCATGCGGTTTATTGCACCGCGTATCCCACACACCGCGTGTTCTCCGCTACAGTAGACAAACGAGACGCAGTTTGAGTGACCGCTCTGCTGAACCTTCAGTTCAGTCGGCAAATGGGATGTGGAGCTGACTGGCGTCTACTCCATCTACCCACTCCTTCAGCGAGGCTCGCCCGCCCACTCCCTACATTGATCATTTACTTTATCTGTGCCAGTGCTCCAGACTTTAATAGGTTTCCTTCTGTCTACGCCTCCTCCACACGGATCGCGGTTACACTGCGTCAATCCTGTCCCGCCCTGGTTCTCCGACTAGTTTCACTGCCCTCCTAATTAATTTTACTGATTGTATGCCTCGCTGTCACCTTTCCCTCAGCCAACAATGAACCATTCTAAACTTCCATGGTCAGCATCTGCACTTCCATATCAGTTTCATTCTCCCCTAACTCTTAGTCTGAAGAAAGGTCTGGACCCGAAACGTCACCCATTCCTTCGCTCCAGATATGTTGCTTGTCCCGCTGAGTTACTCCAGCATTATGTGTCCGCCCCCTACTCCGATCATTTCCCCTTTCTCTGCAGTTGGAATCTCGCTTCATTGCAAACCTTGTCAGCTGTGAAGAGGTCGTCGAGATGAAACATTGCTTGTCGCGCTACAGAGGCCGTCTGACCTACTGAGAGTTCCACCAGTGTCTGTTTCTAACAACATCACACGAATGTTTACACTTTACTCACTTTAATGCTACAATGTGATTCTCTATTTGCACTTACCATTTCATTAAGGACAATCTGAACTTGCTGATTAATATCCTCCTGCAAATGCGGACCACGGCAGCCCTGCGCCAGGACCCCCGCCAACAACACTGGTAAAACGCAGAGTCTCCATGCGTTCGCGAAGGACATGTTCAACCAACATAGGGACAGTCGGCAGTCTGGAATCTGAGCAGTGGCGAGTCCGGGATTCAGGTCGGAATGCAATATCTGTCCGAGATGACCTGCTTTGCTCTTGGATTGAAATGATACCCTCTGCTCGAGGCGATGGGCCCATTTTAAGGTGTACATCAGGATATTCCTTTGACGTTTCAAAAACAAATCTCTTTTGCTTCTCACCGCAATCCTTTGCTGGGGCGGTGGACCGGAGCGGAGACTTCGGGACCCGGGGCTGATGCTGTGGCGGGCCGTCTCGGAGCGGAGACGGCGTTCCGGCTTTCGGCGGCGGCGACATCACCACGGAGGTCCGCTGGACTGGAGGGCGGCATCTTCGGCCTGGATCGATCGCCTCAGCGCAGAGGGAGAACAAGGAGGGAAGAGACGGAGACTAAGACTTTGCCTCCATCACAGTGAGGGTGTGCTTGGTGAACTCACTGTGGTGGATGTTTAATTTGTGTTTATTGTATGTTTTGTTATTATTGGTTCTGTGTATGACTGCAGGCATCACAATTTCGTTCAGACCGAAAGGTCTGAATGACAATAAAGGAAACTTGACTTGATTCTTTGAGGGAATCTTTAATTTCGTTGCGAGCTGACTACAACTGAAACCTTTCACTTTCTGCTCCATTCAAAGAGCGAATTGTCTCTGACCAACATAGATGTCGGTTGCTTCTCAGTATCTCAGGTGGTATGTTCTTAGATACCGGGATTCACAAAGCCAATTAGTAAAATTACATTTTCTAAATGTTTAATTTTCTATACTTGCAGAATGATTTCAATGTTGGAAATCATCGTACTATCTAATGATTAGACGGGGATTTTTTTAGGCGTTCAGATTCTATTCACCCCTCTCTACTGCAAGGGGAAAACAAAGCCATTGTACCCTTTCAATACTTCCAGTTTCCATCTCCCATGATTCTCTGTCAGAAAGGTCTCTGCCCAAAACATCATATATTCCTTTCCCCCTGATGTTTACAACTCCTCCCCCTTCTGTCGTGCGGTAGACTGAGACTGAGACTGACTCCCCCCTCCCCCTCCTCAATCTTTGCACATCCCCCAATCGTCACTATAATTTCATGTTTCATCAATTTATTGTTTTTTATGATTGTTGGCAGAACAATTTCCCTCCTGGGATAAATAAAGTTCTATCGTATCGTATCCTAAGATGTGTCTTACTTCCATTATCTTCTTGCAGTCGCAAGAGGTCGCTAGGTGCTGTGTGACCGATCTGATTCTACACTATGTACATCAGGGGAACATACATCAGACCCCTTTGGGTGTGACACTGTGGCCATTCCCATGGAAACATTGCATCCAGGTTCAGCAGAACACTCTGGGCATAGTCCTCTTCCTGTGTGTGCAAACTCGCAGCATTGCTGCAAAAAATCTCATGATAAGGAATCCAGCCAGATTCGGTGGACCAGAGGGCGTCATTGACCAGGTTCATGGTCCTTCCGCAGCAGTTGGTTTTTGATCCCAACGCATAGCGGGGGTTGGACCAGATTACCGACTCCCGCTCCGAATTTCAATGTTTGTAGATTTTGTCTTTTAAACTTCAACCGGTGGTTGTGAATCTACTTGCGAAAAAAAGCAATCTCCCAATATATTATCTCCCTGAACTCTTCGTGGTTTTGAATATTTCTGTTCATTTCCCTTTCTTCGGAATACTTTATTGAAATGTCTGCACGTCTATTATTCTTCATCTCGCCTTATTAAAATGCATCTGCACTCTCTCCAAAGCTTTGACGTTCCTTTTTGATCTTAGATTGCCAGATTAGATTATAATACGCCAGTTGATGCCAGGTTAGTGAGTTGTAAATGCTTAATATGATTGCCGGATTTACCTTGTAATCGTCCAGTTTACAAAGTCAACGATTTGCAACGTTTACTTCCCCGTTTATTAACTTGCCCTTAAATATCCAGGGAATATCCACCAGCTAACAATACTGCTCTTCTGCTTTTCATTCCCCTTAAGACAGAACCATTTGGATGACCCCGTCTTTCCATGTTGATTCACTCAATTAATCTATATAACTAAAAGTCTCATCTTGACCACTTCCTGTCTGCGCTGTATATTGATTTTAGAAAAAAACGCTACCATATATCGTTATGCTTTTTTGGCCAACTTACTCAGTCTTCCTCCGCTGAGGCAACCCCGAGGATTTTTTCGATCGATAAAAAATAAAAAAAGTTATGAGTGTTTAAAAAGTTATGAGTGTTTGAGATCAGCTGATTAGTCCTCTCGCCTGTCAATCGCCATGATGAAGGTAACACCCCCTTCCAGGGAGGGCAGGAGTATAAAACCCCTGGATGCGTGGACCTGAGTCAATCACTCTGGAAGATCGTGAGGGAGAGCCACAACTGTGATCCTAAGCAGTGAATCAACTGAAATGTGAGTCTGCAATGTACTTGCAATAAATGATTTGTTAGCCCTTAATGAAAAGGAAATGAGTTGTTTGGCCTGCCCTGTGTTTGAAACTGCAATGGAAATGAAATGAAAATTCACTGAGTAGTTTGGCCTGTGCTTGAAACTGCAATGGAAAAAAAATGAAAATGCAATGAGTTGTTTGGCCTGCCCAGTGCTTGAACCTGCAATGGAAATGGAAATGAAATGAAAATGCAATGAGCTGTTTGGCCTGCCCTGTGCTTGAAACTGCAATGGAAATAGAAATGAAATGAAAATCCAATGAGCTGCTTGGCCTGCCCTGGGCTTGAAAATGCAATGGAAATGAAAATGAGATGAAAATGCAATGAGCTGTTAGGCCTGCCCTGTGCTTGAAACTGCAATGCAAATGGAAATTAAATGAAAATGTAATGAGCTGTTTGGCCTGCCCTGTGCCTGAAACTGCAATGGAAATGGAAATGAAATGAAAATGCAATGAGCTGTTAGGCCTGTCCTGTGCCTGAAACTGCAATGGAAATGGAAATGAAATGAAAATGCAATGAGCTGTTTGGCCTGCCCTGTGCTTGAAACTGCAAAGGAAATGGAAATGAAATGAAAATGCAATGAGCTCTTTGGCCTGCCCTGTGCTTGAAAGTACAATGGAAATGGAAATGGAAAGTAAATGAAAATGCAATGAGATGTTTGGCCTGCCCTGTGCTTGAAACTGCGATGGAAATGGAAATGACATTAAAATTAAATGAATTGTTTGGCCTGCGCTGCGCTTGAAATTGCAATGTTAATGAAATGAAATGAGTTGCTTGGCCTGCATCTTTTCAACTATGTAAATAAATAACATAAATCTGGTTAAATGTATATTGGTCACATCTTCAGTTCGTCTCGTTGATTCACATGGCCGTCCGAAGGAGGGTGCGATGGGTGCGTTCCCTTTTATATTAAACTCAGTGTATAGAAAGGAACCGCAGATGCTAGTTTACATACCGAAGATAGACGCAGAGTAATTCGGCGGGTCAGGCAGCATCTCTGGAGAAAAAGGATGAGTGACGTTTCGGGTCGGGTCTGAAGAAGGGTCCCGACCAGAAACGATGCCTGTCCTTTATCTCCAGGGATGCAACCTGTCCTGCCGAGTTACTCCAGCACTTTGTGTCCATCTTTTACATCAAACTAAAGTTGTCTTGCACAACTTACCCCCCCACCCACCCCCGCCCTCCGCCACGCAATTATATTGAAATATAACTTCGCTGTGCTTCCCTGAACGACTCGGGCTGTAGTGTTCTCTTGGGTTTAGACTTTCTGTTACCTGCTGCGAGAGGCAAGAAGAGCGTTTAATTGTATATGCACCAAATAACGCTACAATGAAAGCATTACTTGCCGCAGCATAACAAGTCTGCAAGCACAATATAACACAATAGCTATTCATATAACGATTATCTATTCATAGATAACACAATAAGCAATAAAACAGTAATACGTTAAAAAACATTATTTGGAGGGCGCAGCGGTAGAGTTGCTGCCTCAGAGCGTCAAAGACCTGGGTTCGATCCTGAAAACGGGTGCTGCCTGTGTGGAGTTTCTACGTTGTCCCTGGGATCGCGTGGTTTTCTCCGGGTGCTCCAGTTTCCCCCCACACTCCAAAGACTTGTAGGTTAATTGTCTTCGTAAAGTTGTAAAATTGTCCCCAGTGTGTAGGATAGTGCTAGTGCACGGGGATATCACTGGTCGGCGCGGACTCGTGCCGAAGGGCCTTTCCGCGCTGTATCTTTAAAGTCTAAAAAGACTCAAAGTCCTTAGTGCAACCAAGACGGTTCGTAGTTCTTAGTCCAGTTAGTGTTTGTAGTGTTCGAGATGGCGATTGGGGAGGAGCTGAAGAAGGGTATCGACCCGAAACGTCACCCATTCCTTCTCTCCAGGGGTGCTGCCTGTCCCGCAGAGTTACTCCAGCATTTTGTGTCTACCTTCGAGTTTTAGACAAAACAGCATCTGCAGTTCTTTCCTGCAGAGCTTATTCAGTTTAGTTTAGAGACACAACGTGGAATCAGGCCCTTCGGCCCACCAAGTCCACGCCGACCAAAGACCCCTGCAGACTATCACTATCCCACACACACACTGGGGACAATCTACAATTCTACCGAGCCAATTATCCTACGTCTTTGGAGGGTGGGAGGAAACCGGAGCACCCGGAGAAAACCCGCATGGGTCACGGGTGAACTTACAAACTCCGTATAGACAGTACCCGTAGCCAGGAACGAAGCCGGCTCTCTGAAGCTGTAAGGCAGCAACTCTACCGCTGGCTAAATGCTGTTGACGGGACTGAAGGTGAATGGGACAGCGACAGTTGGGGATGGTTAAGATAACTCGTTCGTTTTAGTGCAAGAGGTTTTCTTTACTGCAAAAACTTACAGTATTTTATTTGCATGCTCCTTTATAACAATTTACATAACATTTTACAACAGAACAACTTGATTATTAAAACAAGGACCTTCAATTCTTGATTTAGAAAAATGTATACAACAATGACCCCAATCATCCCATTCCACCCAGTCATTACTCTTGACACAACCAAAATTATTTCAGAAATATTGGTCATAAATTTGGTGCAAAAATGCTCCAAAATAATGCTCAGAATGCACCAGAGAGCATCTAAAACACCGGCCACGAGGGTCTTCGCGCTGCGCGCACATTATTTCACATCATTTTTTTGTAATCAGTCATGCCACCCCCCTTTTTGAAATGTTTTGTACGGGCCTGGATTCTTGTAATTACTTGAGACAATTGTTGGAAACACGCCCTGGTCTCGGCGCGCGTTACTTCCCAGGCGCAGGCGCTGTATCTCTGCAAAAGAGATAGTTCGGAATCACGCATCAGAAAATGAATAGATTTAGATTGAGTGAAATAATTGCCCGCGAATCGTTAGATGATACGATTTAACCGTCTCACCTTCCGTTTAAGAAACTTGCGGAGTTTCCTGAAGTAGTTGTGAATCGCGGCGTTGCTCAGTGGCCGGGTATCGGAGCCTGGGTTCCTCACACAGTTTTTCAGCTCTCTGATCTGCCCATCCAGGAGAAGCCTGAGACTCTCCACCTTGTCCGTGGGCCATGTGACAGAGGCCAGGTTCAACCTGTAGATCTTTCTGAATTGACGCAATACTTGGTCGACAACACGGAGCGTGTCCGGGGCCTGCACAGAACATAGGGCGACATCAGCGCGGCCACGGACCCGTGAGAACGTCCAGGACCGGACAATATCACACTCATTTCTAAATCGAATGGTGATCAATAGATGTCATAGAACCACAGAGTCATAGTCTGATACAGTGTGGAAGGAACTGCATACAGATGTGTACGTAGAAACTGCAGGTGCTGGTTTACACCCAAGATAGAAAGTTGGAGTAACTCAGCGGGCCATGCAGCATCTCTGGATGGAAGGAATGGGTGAAGTTTCGGGTCGAGATTCTTCTTCAGACTGAGAATCAGGGGAGAGGGAGATACAAAGATAAGGAAGAGTAAGGTGAGAAAATGAGATCAAAGGGGATAAAGCTCAAGGAAAATGTAGAAAATATCATTGTTAGCTAGGAGAAGGTGACAACGAAGCATACAGAGATAAAATCTAATCTGGGAACAGTCAGAGTGGTTGGAGATCTAGGAAGGGAGAGGGGCGGAGAGAAGGAAAGCACGGGTTAGTTGAAGTTAGAGAGTAATCAATAGATTATGCATGTTTGCAAAAGTAGTCTTGAGAACCTTGTATAAACATTTCTGTTGGCACCTTTCCGGCGTCAACACTTCGGTGCGATCAGTTTGAAGAACTTCTTCCGACGGGTCAGATTCTATCTGAAGAATGGTGTCGACCCGAAACGTTACCCATTCCTTCTCTCCAGAGATGCTGCCTGTCCCGCTGAGTTACTCCAGCATTTTGTGATCTACCTTCGATTTAAACCAGAATCTGCAGTTATTTCCTACACAACTCACGTTTTACTTTGTGTAGGAAGAACTGCAGATGCTGGGTCGGGAAGCATCTCTGGAGAATAGTCAGCTCTGGGCAGCTGACTGGCGTCTACTCCATCTACCTTTTGTCCAGAGATGCTACCTGACCCACTGAGATACTCTAGCATTGTGTGTCATGTTCTACCTTAGAAGACTAACTCCATCAATCAAATGATATGAAATCGTTCTTCCCAGAACTGCTGCGTTCGTTGAAACCCCAGTAGTTGTGGGTATTTACTAAAATGGGCAAAATAATGTGATTACACTTAAACCACCGCGTCCCTGATTAAATTTACATGCGACCCGTACATTCATTGTCCCTGGGAACATTCGCGGATACATTAAATGACGCTTATAAATGTACACTCACGCGTCCTCTCGCCGTGAGTTTGGACAAGTTCAATGTCGTGACTTCCAATGATGTCCTTTCAGCTGCGCACCGACGCGTCAGGGGGGCTCCCTACAACAGGGGAAGCGGTCAAGTCCAGCTCCAGCACACAATTCACACACAGCAACATTATCTCTAACAACATTGTTTGTTATCGGGCAACCTTTTGGGTTACAACTGACTATTTGAATGTACCCGCCCTTTTGTCCCCTCCCCTCCCCTCCTCTCAACCCACGTGAAGCGGTACAGCTCTGCATGCGGTTTATTGCACCGCGTATCCCACACACCGCGTGTTCTCCGCTACAGTAGAGAAACGAGACTCAGTTTGGGTGACCGCTCTGCTGAACCTTCAGTTCAGTCGGCAAATGGGAAGTGGAGCTGACTGTTGTCTACTCCATCTACCCACTCCTTCTGCGAGGTTCGCCCGCCCACTCACTACATTGATCATTGACTTTATCTGTTCCAGTGCGCCAGACTTTAATAGTTTTCCTTCTGTCCACGCCTCCTCCACACGGCTCGCGGTTACACTGCGACAATTCTGTCCCGCCCTGGTTCTCCGACTAGTTTCACTGTCCTCCTAATTAATTTTACTAATTATATGCCTCGCTGTCACCTTTCCCTCAACCAACAATGAACCATTCTAAACTTCCTTGATCAGCATCTTTCATATCAGTTTCCTTCTCCCCTAACTCTTAGTCTGAAGAAAGGTCTGGGCCCGAAACGTCACCCATTCCTTCTCTCCCGAGATGCTGCCTGTCCCGCTGAGTTACATCAGCATTTACTGTCCGGCCCCTACTCTCTGATCATTTCCCCTTTCTCTGCAGCTGGAGTCTCGCTTCATTGCAAACCTTCTCAGCTGTGTAGAGGTCGTCGAGCTGAAACACGTCATAACTTTTTTATCTTGGCACCGATCGGAACAAAACTTGGTGGTTTGGAGCAGAGGAGTTGGCGAAAAAATCCTAGCGATATAGGGTAGCGTTTTTGCGCAAATTTAATTACAACGCAGACCGGAAGTGGTCAAGATGGAAGTCTTAGTAATTACAGATGTATATTGGCATCACAGCTTGTGAGAAAAGATGCTGCTGTTTGGACATGTCAATGCCATATGACTCGGTCTAAGTCAGCCGGGAGGGTTCAGGCCATTTCATGGGGTTCAGTCATTTGGGACGGTGCCTCAAGTTCCTTTGGCTGTGAACTGTTGCAAACCACTTCACGCCATGGGATACCCTGCACATGAGGGGGCCTCAAACTCATTTGGAGTCAAGTGGCCACAGTAGGAAAGTGCAACCTTGGGACTGGCACTGTGGTGCCGAAAGTACCAGCTGTCTCTAGTAGGACTCAGGCCAGTCATCTGCATTTCTCTTCTTCATATCAGAGCAGATAACCTCACACTGCCTACATTTAACGATATTTGTCCAGTTCATGCCACACAGATAGCCTATCAATATCCCTCCTTACACGTACACTCCTCATAAAGTGTAGGAAAGCACTGCAGATGTTGGATTACACCCGATAGACACAAAAATCTGGAGTAATCCAGCAAGTCAGGCGACATCCCTGGAGAAAAGGATTAGGTGATGTTTTGGGTCGAGACCCTTCTTCAGACCTCTCACAACCTGCTTTCCTTTCTGCCTTATATCCCGACTACAACGCGCTTGATCCCCTCCTTCATTCAAGTTGCCAATATTAGCTATAAGTATTTAAGGCCCGGGCAGTGATCTCGGGGGTAACCCACATAAATCTGAAAAGGAATGGGGCAAGGTCACTTTAAAGTCACCATCTCACTCAGTACGTGCAGAACATCAACATGGATGATATGTAATAGCTGTAGTTTGTCACAGCCTAGAGTCGGGGTCCCGGGTAACAGGACCAACACAATCCAACATCCCCAAAGTCTAGGAAAACTCATGTTCTAGAAGGCCAGATGAAAGCGACGATCTGAGGAAGCAGAGCAATAACACATATTAGCAATCAGCGCCCAACAAAGACAATGTAATAGTCCATTGTGAATGAAACAACTCTTACCTTTAAGATGTATTTCCGGTAAGGACGTCTGTATGGACTGAAGTCTAGGGCAGATGGGCATGCTGAATATAAACGGTCCATCATTTGCATCGTAATAGTGATACGTCGACACTGAGATTTACGGAGCCATATTCGCTTACTAAGTGCTAGGAATTTACTGGTGAATTAACAATGATTAACACAACGGCGGTGCAACTGGAGCCCGCGATTTCGCTTTGAGCCCGGAGGTCTTCAGTCACATTGGTGAACGGCGAAGCTCGTAGCTGGGGAACTACCTGACCGATTCAGAACCAAAAGCGAACATTGTGGTCTCCCTCACAAGTCCGGAAGGTGCAGTTTGCCGAGGGCCCTGTTCTGTGGAGGTTTAGCTGGAGGCACCTGTGGTGCATCCTGTGGTCATGTAAGTTTCCTTATAAGGGCTATTAATAATGTTCTGCCATCACCGCAGAACCTCAAACAATGGGTAGGTGGGGACCCGACGTGTCCCTTGTGTTCAGAGGTGGCAACATTGAGGCATATTTTGTCAGGATGTAGGACTAGTTTTTCTCAGGATCGGTATACTTGGCGGCATAACCAGGTATTGAAATGCATAGCTGCAGCAATTGAGAGGAGGAGAGTACAGGTGAATTCGGTGGGCATGAGGACTGGGCTTGATTTTGTCCGTGAGGGAAAGGTGGAGGAGGGAAGTTTGCAGATAGGTATGAATCAAGCCAGTTATGGGGTGCCAATAACTTGGAGACGCGAGTAGATTTAGGAGGAAAGCTTGTTGTTATTATTAGTTTGAGACCTGATATAGTGTTATGGTCAGTTAGACAGCGGATAGTGTATTTTATGAAACTGACGGAGCCTTGGAGAACTTGGTGGATGAGGCTTATGAAAAGGAAAAGGTTTAGATGTGTAGAGTTGGAAGCAGAAGTTCAGCAGCGAGGATGGAGAGCAAGAGTACGTCCCGCAGAGCTGGGGTGTAGAGATTTCATGGCGAGATCAATCACGTCGCTATTTGAATTTTAGGAATTCGTGGACAGGGTTTGTGTTAGGCTGTAAAGCAAATGTCAGAGGCAGCAGAGCAAGGCAGTAGGTGGATTTGGTGGGGAAGAAATAGTGTCAGTTGGGGGTAGAAAGGAACCATATGACATGCAGTAAGTGTATTTCATTGTAATCGTAGTCTGTGCAAGTGTATTCTGGTCTTATGCAACGGTGAGATTGTGGTGTTACAAGCTTAATGATGGGCTAGGATTTGTGGAAGATAGGAACCAGGTGTTTATCATTTGTTAGAGTGAACTAGTGTATATAGAGACTGCCTGTGGCGAATTCTTAAAGTGTATGGCATCCCAGAGGCTTTCATCAACATCTTTAAGAACCTTTACGAGGGATCCAGTAGTTTCGTCAAGGTTGATTCAGGAAACACAGAATTCTTTGACATTGTCACAAGGGTAAGACAAGGTTGCCTACTATCCCCCTTTCTGTTTATTGTCACGATCGACTATGTCATGCGGAAGACAATAAACAAACCTGACTATGGAATACCGTGGCGAACAGGAAGACGCCTCACAGACCTAGATTTTACCGATGACATTCTACTATTAGCAGATTCGAGACGCCCTTCAAGAGATGACAACTGCTCTGGAGGAGAAGGCTTCAAAGGTTGGATTAAAGATCAGCTGCCAGATGACGAAGACCATGCAGGCTGGAGACCAGCAGCCAATAGACCAACTGATAATCAATCGGGAACCTATGGAAAATGCCATAAGATTTACCTCTCTTGGCAGCATGTTCACAGCAGATGGAGATGTAGAGGTCGACATCAACTCCCGAATTGGTGAAGCTGAATCAGTCTTCAGATGAATGTAGCCAATATGGTCTATTGGCAGGATATTCAAGATGCTAAAAGTCAAACTCTTCCCGTCTGTAGTCCTCCCTACAGCCATCTCTGCCAGTGAGACATGGAAAATCAATGTGAAGATGAAAAAGAAATTGGATGTATTCCAACAACGCTGCTTGAGGAAGATCCTGAAGACTAGCTACAAAGACCACGTCACAAACAAGGAGATCTACCGGGAAACTGCAACAAAGCCTCTCAGCCAGGACATATACTCACAGGGCTGCCAACATTGGGTGAGTGTTGGGAGTGAGAAATTGCGAGAGACCAAGCCCGAGGGAGCATAGCGACCGGGGTGGGTGGGTGGGAGAAGGGTTTCCACCCTCCCATTGTTATGGAACTTTTGCATTTTTCAGCTTGAAATTGTGCAATATGGTGCATACTGTAGCGAGCCTTTTTAACTTACACTTGAATGCAATATATATGCTTTAAATTGGATTGGAGCGTTTTTGAAAGGGGGAGGCTGAGCGATCACTGATCACTGGCCTTGGGGGTACCCGGTGAGGGAGTGGAGCAACCGAGTGTGGAGAGGGTGTGAAAGAAGGGTGTGCCCCCTCCCAGGGTAGGAACGTTTTGAAATTTGATGTACTAAAATCATGTTTTAGTGCATTGTAGAGGTATGATTTCAATGTTTTTTGTATGAAGTATTTTTAAGAGGTAACTTTTTAACGGGTAACTTTATCCACACGAAGGGTGATGGGTGTATGGAACAAGCTGCCAGAGGAGGTAGTTGAGGCAGGGACCATCCCAACATTTAAGAAAAAGTTAGACTGATACATGGATAGGACAGGTTTGGAGGTATGGACCAAAAGCAGGTAGCGTAGCTGGGACATGTTGGCGGGTGTGGGCAAGTTGCGCAGAAGGGCCAGTTTTCACACTGTCTCACTCTATGATTACATTATACCTCCACCATGCATGAATGCTTCAAAATCAAGTGATCGAGTTTTATTGCCATATACTCAAGCATAGAAACATAGAAAATAGGTGCAGGAATAGGCCATCGGCCCTTCGAACCAGCACTGCCATTCAATATGATCATGGCTATTCATCTAAAATCAGTACCTCTTTCCTGTTTTTTCCCCCATATCCCTTGATGTCGTTAGCCCCAAGAACTAAATGTAACTCTCTCTTGAAAACATCCAGTGAATTGGCCTCCACTGCCTTCTGTGGCAGAGAATTCCACAGATTCACAACTCTCTGTGTGAAGAAAGTATGTCCTCATCTCAGTCCTAACTGCGCCCCCCCCCCTTTATTCTTAAACTGTGACCCCTGGTTCCGAACTCCCCCAACATCGGGAACATTTTTCCTGCAGTTACAGTAAGTGAAAATCTAGCAGGCAAGCAGGATGCTTTCTCCAACCACCCCCATTTGAAGTCCACAGTTCCACAGTTTCTACCCAGTGCTTGGTACCTACTTCCAGCAGCACTGGTTGTCCTCCTGGATGCACCGAACCGCAGCCTGATCCATGCGGTCACCTGGGGGAATTTGGCACAGAGACTCTCACGGCAGCGGCGCAACGCTTCCGACGCCTTGCACTGAGGCTGCTCCATGGCCGGAGCTGCAATGAGCGACTCGCCAGCCCGGCAAACACTCGCCAGCCCCGCTCCCCGTCCGCATCTGTCCCAGCCGCTGCTTCTGCTTCCAACACCATGGCCCGTGCAGTTGATATGAGTTTAGAAATTTTCGTTGATCACAGAATTTCTCGCAGAAATTTGTGATCAGCGTGAGAATTTGTCGAAATTCGTGATTCTCACGCACAATGCATGGTTGGCAGCCCTGCCTCTCTATCCTCCTCTCTCCCCCATCTCCCCCTCTCTCTCTCTCCCCCTCTCTCTCTCCCCCTCTCACTCTCCCCCTCTCTCTCTCCCCTCTCTCTTCCCCTCTCTCTCTCCCTCTCTCTCACCCCTCTCTCTCCTCTCTCTGTCCCCCTCTCTCTCCCACTCTCTCTCACCCCTCTCTTTCCACCTCTCTTTCTCTCCCCTCTCTCTCTCCCCCCCACCCACCTCACTCTCATCCCTCTATCTCCCCCCTCTCTCTCCCCCCTCTCTTCTGCTCTCTCTCCTCTCAACCCCCCTCTCTCTCTCCCCCTTTATCTCTCCCCTCCCCTCTCTTTCCGCTCTCTCTCCTCTCTCTCCCTCTCTGTCTCTCCACTCACCCCCTCTCTCTCTCCCCTGTCTCCTCCTCTCACTCTCCCTTCCCTCTCTCTTCTCTCTCTCCCCTCTCTCTCTCCTCTGTTCCCCTCTCTCTCCCCCTCTCTCTCTTCCCCCTTTCTCCCTCCCACCTCACACTCTCCCCTCTCTCTCGTCCCCTCTCTCCTCTCTCCCCCTCTCCTCTCTCTCCCTCTCTCCCTCTCTCTCCCCTCTCTTTCCCCTCACTTTCCCCCAACTCTCTCTCCCCCTCTCTCTCTCCCCTTCTCTTTCGTCTCTCTCTCCCCCTCTTCTCTCTCTCCCCCTCTCTCTCTCTCTCCTCTCTCTCCCCCCCCTCTCTCTCTTTCTCCCTCCCTCTCTATCTCCCCCTCTCTCTCCCTCTCCCTCTCCACACACTCCCTTCTCTCTCTCTCTCTCTCTTCCCCCCCTCTCCCATCTCTCTCTCCCTCCCCCTCTCTCCCCCCCATTTCTCCACCTCACACTCCCCCTTGTTCTCTCTCTCCTCTCTTTCTCCTCTGTCTCTATCTCCTCTTTCTCTTTGCCCCCCATCTCTCACTTTCCCCCGTTTCTCTCTTTTCCCCTCTCCCTCTTCCCCTCTCTCTTTTACCACCCTCTCTCTTCCCCCTCTCTCTCCCATTCTCTCCTACCCTCTCCTCCTTCTCCACCCCCTCTCTTCCCTCTTTCTTCCCTCTCACCCCTCTCTCTCTCCCACCTCACTCTCCCCCTCTCTCTCCCCTCTTCCCCCCCTCTCCCTCTTCTCTCGCTCTCTCCATTCATTCCCCCTCTGTCTCTCCCCTCTCTCTCCTCCTACCCCCCCCCCCCCACTCTCTCCCCTGTTTCCCTGTCTCCTTCCCCTCTCTCTCTATCCACCTCCATTTGAGAGTCTCTGTGCCGAAGGCACGGATACTCTCGCGGCAGCGGCGCAACGCCTCCGACGGCCCGGGACTCTCGCACTGGGGCTGCTCCATGGCCGGAGCTGCAGCGAGCGACTCGCCAGCGCCCGCAAACACTCGCCAGCCCCGACTCCCAGCATCTGTATCCGCCCGCTGCTTCCATCCCTCCCTCAGCCCCGGCTCTCCAACACCCGCGGACCATGCAGTTTATCTGAGTGTTGAAATTTTCGTTGATCACAGAATTTCGCACCACAGAGCGCGAGAAATTTCTGATCAGCGTGAGGGCGTGAGAGTTTATTCAAATGCGCGATTCTCACGCTCAAAGCTTGAGAGTTGGCAGCCCTGTACTCAGAATGTCACCAGAACGTGCACCTAAGATAGCAATGACTTGGCAACCTGACAGAAGAAGGAAAAGAGGCCGACCAAAACTCACATGGAGGTGAACATTCCAGAAGGATTTGGAAGCCCGGGACGCTAGCCTATCGAGGGTGGGAGACGTCACACATGCCCAAACAGAATGGCCAAAGCCCAATGCACTCAACAGTGTGGGAGGAACCAACTGTGGAGCCTTCTCCAGATGTCGGGGGCCTAACTCAGGGAAACGCCAACGACGGGATGTGCCCACTTGATAATCCCAATGATATACTTGCATCTACAGGAATAGTTGTTTTCTTTTAAAGAGAATTACTATGTAGGTAGCTGGGGTATTTTTGCATCTGGAGTCATTTATTGTAAGTTGGTGTATTTAGTTAGATAATACTTTTGTTTTGGGCTTGGTTTTCTCAGTTGAGAACTTATCCTGGAGTTATAGCACAAGTACTTTGTAGTTTAATTGTAATAGCTTTGTAAAAAAAAACATGACATCTCCATTGCTTTCATAAGTAGGACTGATCTCATGGACAATTTACATTTTTAAAGTAACAGCACTACATTGTTAGCAATAATCTCGGATTGTGGTGGCATATTAGCAGGGCTGGTCGAGCTGCTGTCTCATTGCTCCAGCAACCCGTGATCAATCCCGACCTCCAATGCTTTCTAGGTGGTGTTTGCATGTTCTCCATGCGGCTCTGTGGGTTTCCTCCTGTTTGACTGGTTTGTTCCCATATCGCATGAATTTACTTTGAAACTCGGAATAATTCTCTTTGATGATTATTTCCATGCATAAATAGAAAAGAAGCACGAATAACCAGAATTGTTCTTGTAATGTAGTACACTCATTGGTACAGAGAAATGTATTTAAGCACATTAGTTTCCTTTAAAAAATAAAGACTTAAACAACAATGACTGGCCGAGTTATAAACTGAAAATATGTATACCTACCTATACAACATTTAATTTAGATTCATGATAGATAGATAGCTTTATTACATGATAATTTCACCATTTGGGAGTAACATAAATTAGCAATGTGTTAAATAGCAAATATTATGAACATTATGAAGTATATAAACAAGCAATATCTTCCAGCATTTAGAACACATTCTGTTTAAAATGATTGCTCCATGACAATTGCATTTCAAAGCATTACATTTTATGGTCTAGACCTGCTGGATACAGGATCTAATCTAAATAAGGATAATCTTCTAGGCACAGCCATTGATCCTCAGGAAGGTAGAAGTGGCAAAATGTATGTTCTGGACAATGCATGTTGTTATGTAGAATAAAGTAAACACTGAGAAGTAATAGTCTGGCTATCTCACAGGAGATTAATGGGTGTGTGTATGCAACTTTTTCGGCGACTGCCGGCGACTGACATAGTTATAGCAGGTCACTGAAAAAACGGTTGACTGGACCCCCCTATGACAATGACTACGACAATGTCTACAACAACCTACCACCTAGTCAACATCAAGCTACGGCTAGCGACTGACAACCAGCGACCAATTAGTTCGCCCACCTACGACCACACCTATGACAACCTACGTCCACTCGCGACAAGCTACGACCCTGTCGGTGATAACTGAAGGCAACTTAAGACAATTCAGTCGCCGGTACCTGTCGCTGGTTGACGTAGGTAGTCGCCAATGGAATTCACAGACGTCAGCACCGACGTCGACCTTCGTCACCTGGCGACAACCTACGTCATCCTGGCGACAAGGTACGACAGCACTTACGTCAGCAGAAGTCAAGCTACACTCATTGGCGTCAAGCCCACTGTTGCCAAAATGTTTTCAACATTTCAAATTCCAGCGGCGACCAGAAAAATGCTACGACTCTTTGGTCGACTGAGGAGACTACTCACGACCAACCAGGCGCCACGCTGGTGACCATGCGGCGACAGCCTAGTCGCCTGTAGTCACGTAAAAAATCCTTAAAGTTGTATTTCCTCCCAGCAGTAGAAACAGCATAAATCTCTTCATGTAGAAACAAAGAACAGCAGATAGACACAAAATACTGGAGAAACTCAGCGAAACAGGCAGCATCTCTGGGGAGAAGGAATGTGCGATGTTTTGGGTCGGGAATGTTCTTCATGATGAATTCCATTAAATTATGCAATAGTAACAACATGTAAATAGTGAAACAGACTTTAACTGTACTTCTAAATAATAATCATTTATATAGATGCTTTAAAATAGTCAATTGCCCAAGTTTGTTTCATAATAGTAACAGCAATTGTTTTGTGTTAATTAGCCCACACACTGAAACGTTACCAAAATTGTTCAAGAGCTTGGGCAAAGAGAAGATTTAAGAAGGATTTATAAGAGAAAAGAGGAAGCAGACCAGATTCGTAAGGGAGGACTGTGGTGATATGTGGTCAGAAGAGTTGCAGCTATGGCACGAGGCACGAATAGGAAGGATGTGGGTATTCCAGATACGTATGGGACTGGAGAAGATGACAGCCACAGTGGGGGGTGAAATAATGGATTTGTAAACTGTAAGCATGATTTAACTGGGGGCAAAGAAGGTCAGGAAGCATAGGTTTGATAAATTTGTGTTCATAAGGTCATAAGTCATATTAGCCAAATCAGGACATTCGCCCCATCGAGTCAAATCCACCATTCAATCGTGGCTGATCTTTCTTTCCCTCCGGTTAGTAGACTTGATGGGCCAAATGGCCTAATTTTGCTCCTTTAACTTATGAATGTAATAATACCAACAACAAAAACATGATTCAGCAGGACAGGCAGCATCTCTGGAGAGAAGGAATGGGTGATGTTTCGGGTCGAGGCCCGTCTTCAGACTGACATCTGTGTAACAAGCTGATATTCGAACAGAAACTGAAAGGGTGTATGGAAGAGAGAAAAAAAGTGCAACACTTTCAGTAACGGTGGTTTCAGCAAAGAATTAGAGGAAATTGTGGCTGGCTTCTAGCAACCAGTAACAAATTGTGTCTAAATTAATGGCAGTTGCTTGCATAACATAGCTGTTTCCTCTTCTGTGACTGGACAAAGGACAGATTGAATGAAACACTCATCAGATGTAAGTACTGTTAACATCTGGATTAAATTTAGTAACAATGAAAATGTTGCAGGTAATTTATATCAAGATAGATTGAACAACCCAGAGCTATTGTGGAAATCTGTGGAATTCATTGCCATAAAAGACTGTGGAGGCTAAGTCAATGGATGTTTTTAAGGCGGAGATTGACAGATTCTTCATTAGTATGGTTGGCAGGAGTAATGGGGAGAATGCAAGAAAATGGGGTTGAGAGGGGAAAATAGACCAGCCATGATTGAATGGTGGGGTAATAATAATAATAATGGATAGGATTTATATAACGCCTTTCTAATACTCAAGGCGCTTTACATCGCATTATTCATTCACTCCTCAGTCACACTCGGTGGTGGTGAGCTACTTCTGTAGCCACAGCTGCCCTGGGGCAGACTGACGGAAGCGTGGCTGCTAATCTGCGCCTACGGCCCCTCCGACCACCACCAATCACTCACACACATTCACACACATTCACATGCAGGCAAAGGTGGGTGAAGTGTCTTGCCCAAGGACACAACGACAGTATGCACTCCAAGCGGGATTCGAACCGGCTACCTTCCGGTTGCCAGCCGAACACTTAGCCCATTGCGCCATCTGTAGACATAGAAACATAGAAACATAGAAAATAGGTGCAGGAGGAGGCCATTCAGCCCTTCGAGCCAGCATTGCTATTCATTGTGATCATGGCTGATCGTCCCCTACCAATAACCCGTGCCTGCCTTCTCCACATATCCCTTGAGTCCACTAGCCCCTAGAGCTCTATCTAACTCTCTCTTAAATCCATCCAGTGATTTGGCCTCCACTGCCCTCTGTGGCAGGGAATTCCATAAATTCACAACTCTCTGGGTGAAAAAGATTTTTCTCATCTCAGTCTTAAATGACCTACCCTTTATTCTAAAACTGTGGCCCCTGGTTCTGGGCTCGCCCAACATTGGGAACATTTTTCCTGCATCTAGCTTGTCCAGTCATTTTATAATTTATATGTTTCTATAATATCCCCCCTCATCCATCTAAACTCCAGTGAATACATAGATACATAGATACATAGAAATTAGGTGCAGGAGTAGGCCATTCGGCCCTTCGAGCCTGCACCGCCATTCAATACGATCATGGCTGATCATCCAACTCAGTATCCCGTAACTGCCTTCTCTCCATACCCCCTGATCCCTTTAGCCACAAGGGCCACATCTAATTCCCTCTTAAATATAGCCAATGAACTGGCCTCAACTACCCTCTGTGGCAGAGAGTTCCAGAGATTCACCACTCTCTGTGTGAAAAAGTTTTTCCTCATCTCGGTCTTAAAGGATTTCCCCCTTATCCTTAAGCTGTGACCCCTTGTCCTGGACTTCCCCAACATCGGGAACAATCTTCCTGCATCTAGCCTGTCCAACCCCATAAGAATCTTGTACGTTTCTATAAGATCCCCTCTCAATCTCCTAAATTCTAGCGAGTATAAGCCAAGTCTATCCAGTCTTTCTTCATATGAAAGTCCTGACATCCCAGGAATCAGTCTGGTGAACCTTCTCTGCACTCCCTCTATGGCTATAATGTCCTTCTCAGATTTGGAGACCAAAACTGTACGCAATACTCCAGGTGTGGTCTCACCAAGACCCTGTACAACTGCAGTAGAACCTCGCTGCTCCTATACTCAAATCCTCTTGCTATGAAGGCCAACATACCATTCGCTTTCTTCACTGCCTGCTGCACCTGCATGCCTACTTTCAATGACTGGTGTACCATGACCCCCAGGTCTCGCTGCATCTCCCCATTTCCTAATCGGCCACCATTTAGATAATAGTCTGCCTTCCCGTTTTTGCTACCAAAGTGGATAACCTCACATTTATCCACATTATACTGCATCTGCCAAACATTTGCCCACTCACCCAGCCTATCCAAGTCACCTTGCAGTCTCCTAGCATCCTCCTCACAGCTAACACTGCCCCCCAGCTTAGTGTCATCCGCAAACTTGGAGATGTTGCTTTCAATTCCCTCGTCCAGATCATTAATATAAATTGTAAATAGCTGGGGTCCCAGCACTGAGCCTTGTGGTACCCCACTAGTCACTGCCTGCCATTGTGAAAAGGACCCGTTTACTCCTACTCTTTGCTTCCTGTTTGCCAGCCAGTTCTCTATCCACATCAATACTGAACCCCCAATACCGTGTGATTTAAGTTTGTATCCTAATCTCTTATGTGGTACCTTGTCAACATGAATATATGAATACAAGCCTAGTCTTTTCAATCTTTCCTCATATGACAGACCTGTCATTCCAGGATCAATCTCGTCAACCTACGCTGCACTGCCTCAATCACAAGGATGTCCTTCCTCAAATTAGGAGACCAAAACTGTACACAATACTCCAGATGTGGTCTCACCAGAGCCCTATACAACTGCAGAAGAACCTCTTTACTCCTATACTGATATCCTCTTGTTATGAAGGCCAACATTCCATTAGCTTTCTTCACTGCCTGCTGTACCTGTAAGCCAACTTTCAGTGACTAGTGTACAAGGACGCCCAGGTCTCGCTGCACCTCCCCCTTACCTAACCTAACCCCATTGAGATAATAATCTGCCCCCTTGTTTTTGCCGCCAAACTGGATAACCTCACATTTATCTATATTATACTGCATCTGCCACGCATCTGCCCACTCACTCAACCTGTCCAGGTCACCCTGCAACCTCCTAACATCCTTTTCACAGTTCACACTGCCACCCAGCTTTGTGTCATCCGCAAACGTGCTAGTGTTGCTCCTAATTCCCTCTTCCAAATCATTAATATATATGGTAAACAATTGCGGCCCCAACCAGAGCCTTGCGGCACTCCACTCGCCACTGCCTGCCATTCTGAAAATGACCCGTTCACTCCTACTCTTTGCTTCCGGTCTTCCAACCAATTTTCTATCCACGTCAACACCCTACCCCCAATACCATGTGCTGTAAATTTAGTCACCAGTCTCCCGTGCGGGACCTTATCAAAGGCTTTCTGAAAGTCTAGATACACTACATCCACTGGCACCCCTTCATCCATTTTACTTGTCACATCCTCAAAAAATTCTAGAAGATTAGTCAAGCATGATTTCCCTTTCATATATTCATGTTGACTTGGACTAATCCTTTTACTGCTATCCAAATGCCCCATTATTACCGCTTTTTTAATTGACTCCAGCATCTTTCCCACCACCGAAGTCAGGCTAACTGGTCTGTAATTCCCCGTTTTCTCTCTCGCTCCTTTCTTGAAAAGTGAGATAACATTAGCTATCCTCCAATTCACAGGAACTGATCCTGATTCTATTGAACATTGGAAAATGATCACCAATGCATCCACTATTTCTAGAGCCATCTAGAATGCAGACCATCAGGCCCAGGGGATTTATCATCCTTCAGTCCCATTAGCCTACCCAATACTATTTCTCGCCTAATGAAAATTTCTTTCAGTTCCTCTACCCCCTTAGTTCCTCTGCCCTCCAGTACATCTGGGAGATTGTTTGTGTCTTCCTTAGTGAAGACAGATCCGAAGTACCTATTCAACTCTTCTGCCATTTCCTTGTTGCCCATAATAATTTCACCCGTGTCTGCCTTCAAGGGACCCACTTTTAACTTTGCTACTCTTTTCCCCTTAACATATCTAAAGAAGCTTTTACTGTCTTTCTTTATATTCCTGGCCAGCTTCCCTTCATACTACATCTTTTCAGCCCGTATTGCCCGTTTTGTTTCCTTCTGTTGTCCTATGAAAGTTTCCCAATCCTCTGGCTTCCGGCTACTCTTTGCTGTGTTATACATCTTTTCTTTTAGTTTTATTCCATCCCTAACTTCTCTTGTCAGCCACGATTGCCTCCTACTCCCCTTAGAATCGTTCTTCCTTTTTGGAATGATATGATCCTGCATCTTCCGGATTATGCCCAGAAATTCCTGCCATTGCTGTTCCACCGTCATTCCTGCTAGGATCCCTTTCCAGTCTACATTGGCCAGCTCCCCTCTCATGCCTTCATGGTCCCCTTTGTTCAACTGCATCACTGCCACTTCCGATTTAACGTTCTCCTTCTCAAATTGCAGATTAAAACTAATCATATTATGATCACTACCTCCAAGCGGTTCCTTTACCTCGAGTTCTCTTATCATATCTGGTTCATTGCCTTTTCTCTGCTCGGCTCCAATACAAGCTGCTCTAAGAATCCATCTCGGAGGCATTCTACAAACTCTCTTTCTTGGGGTCCTGAACCAACCTGATTTTCCCAGTCTACCTGCATATTGAAAATCCCCCCATCACCATAGTGGCATTACCTTTGTTACGTGCCAGTTTTAATTCCTGCTGCAACTTACACCCTACATCGGGCAACTATTTGGGGGTCTCTAGATAACACCAATTAGTGTCTTCTTGCCTTTGCAATTCCTCAACTCATCCACAGTGACTCTACCACGTCAGTCCCTATGTCTTCCCTTGCAAGGGACTGAATTCCACCCCTCACCAGCAGAGCTACCCCCCCCCTCCTCTGCCCACATGCCTGTCCTTTCTATAGAATGTATAACCCTGAATATTAAGTTCCCAGGCCCCGATCCTCCTGCAGCCACGTCTCAGTAATCCCCACAATGTCATATGTACCAACCTCTAACTGAGCCTCAAGCTCATCTTCTTTACTTCTTATACTTCGTGCATTCATATACAATACTTCTAATTCCTTACGCATCTCACCTTTCACATCGATCCCTATTACACTTGGCCATACTCTCCTATCCCTTTGCGAGATTCCTTTCCCGTTAATTCTGGGTTCATTAACCATCCCTTTACTCTCTTACCCTTTAACTCCATCCTCGACTATCCCATTTGACACCCCACCCCCCTTATTCAGTTTAAAACCACCCGTGTTGCAGTGGCAAACCTGCCTGCCAGAATGCTGGTCCCCCATCTGTTAAGATGCAATCCGTCCCTTTTGTACAGTTTCCCTTTACTCCAAAACAGATCCCAGTGATCTAAGAATCTAAATCCCTGCCCCCTGCACCAGTTCCTCAGCCACACATTCAGGTCCAGTATCTCACTGTTCTTGCTCTCGCCAGCACGAGGAACTGGAAGCAAACCGGAGATAACAACCCTGGAGGTCTGCTTTTCAGCATTTTTCCGAGCTCTCTAAAGTCACGCTGCAGAATATTCATCCCCTTCTTTCCGACATCGTTTGTGCCAACATGCACTACCACTTCCGACTATTCACCTCCGCCCTTGAGGATTTTCTGCACTCTGTCTGTGACATCCTGGATCCTGGCACCAGGAAGGCAGCACACCATCCTCGAATCCCGTCTGTTCCCACAGAAACCCCTGTCCGTACCTCTCACAATGGAGTCTCCAACTACAATGGCGTTGCCCGACGTTGGCCTCTTTGGTTTTGGCTCAAAAGCCCTTTTTGCTTCGCAAGCCAGTCTGCCGCTCAGTGTGATAATGTCTTCTGTCCCGACAGTTTCTAAGTGAGTGAACCTGTTCACAAGAGGTACAACACTCGGGGACGTTTGCATTCCATGTTTCCCTCCCTTTCTCATCGTCACCCACCTTCTCTCTTCCAGTACCTTAGGTGTAACAATCTTACTGTAGGACTTGTCGAGGAACGATTCAGTATCTCGGACGAACCTGAGGTCATCCACTTGCTTCTCCAGTTCCCCAACACGGTCCTTCAGGAGTTGTACCTGGATTCACTTCTCACATTTGTAGCAGCCAGAGGCACCAGCAGTGTTCTTGACCTCCCACATCCTGCAAGCATCACACTGAATCAGCTTGCTTTACATCTCCTCCCTCTCCCTCTCCAGCGTTTTGCGAAGCCTCCTCTCCTCAGCCTCCTCTCCTCCGCCTCCTCGCACTTGATGGGTTGAATGGCCTAATTCTGCCCTTGGAACTTATGATCTAAAGAACATGAGCTATTTTAAAAATGCAGAGGTGAACATCCACTCCGACGCAGGGTGCCCAGAATTGTGTAGGAAGGAACTGCGGGTGCAGGTTAAAATCAAAGACAGACACAAAGTGCTGGAGTAACTCAGCGGGTCAGGCAGCATCCAAGGGTTCCGACCCGGAAAGTCAGCTACTCATTTTCTCGAGAGATGCTGCCTGACCAGCTGTTACTCCAACATTTTGTTTTTATGCCCAGAATTTGGAACTTGCAACCATTTAAGGCCAGAATTTCTTAGGAACAGAGATAAGGTGATTGATACCCAGAATCAGGAACTAAAAGACATCCCCTCGGTAACAGGCTCAATTCGACATTACATCCAACAATTTTTTTGCACATTCATGTGCGAAGTGCAGCAACCATTAATGGCACAATTCCAACTTCAGTCTAACACCAGCAATGAATGATTTAGCCGTCATGCGGGGTAAAGGAATATTGCAGGCAGAATATCTAGGCAGCCCGAGATTTCCTAAAACAAACGTATATTCTCTTCAGTGAGATGAGTTGCAGGAGAAAGGACATGTCAGGGTCAGCAAGAGAAGACCCTGGCAGATGATGGTTCCAGCTGTCTCCCTCAGATGTGAGAATCTACACTGTTGATCATGGCAAAAATAGGTGTGTTGTCACAAACAATTGTACATGATGGTAATCTTCCAATTTCAAAAATGGATCATTCATTCAGAGCACAGAACAGTACACGGAGGTAGACACAAAAAGCTGGAGTAACTCATTGGGAAAGGCAGCATTTCTGGAGAGAAGGAATAGAAACATAGAGAAATAGGTGCAGGATAGGCCATTCTGCATATCGAGGTTGCACCGCCATTCAATATGATCATGGCTGATCATCTAAAATCAGTGCCCTGTTCCTGCTTTTTCCCCATATCGCTTGATTCCTTTAGACCTAAGAGCTAAAACAACTTTCTCTTGAAAACATCCAGTGAATTGGCCTTCATTCCCTTCTGTGGCAGAGAATTCCACAGATTCACAACTCACTGGGTGTAAAAAATTGTCTTCATCTCAGTCCTAAGTGGCCTACCCCTTATACTTAAACTGTAACCCCCAGTTCTGGACTCCCCCAACATCAGGAAATGTTTTCCTCCATCAAGCCTGTCAAATCCTTTAAGACTTTTATATCTTTCTATAACATTCCCTCTCATCCTAAATTCCAGTGAATACAAGCCCAGTCGACCCATTTTTTCATCATATGTCAGTCTCGTCATCCCGGGAATTAATCTGGTGAACCGACGCTGCACTCCCTCAATAGCAATAATGTCCTTCCTCAAATTTGCAGACCAAAATTGCACACAATACACCAGGTGTCATCTCACCCGGGCCCTGTATAGCTGCAGTAGGACCTCTTTGCTCCTAAACTCAAATCCTCTTGCAATTGAGGCCAATTAGCTTTCTTCACTGTCTGCTTTACCTGCATGCTTACTTTCAGTGACTGATGTACAAGCACTACCAGGTCACGTGGCACCTCCCCTTTTCCTAATCTGACACCATTTAGATAATAATCTGCCTTCCTGATCTTACCACCAAAGTGGATAACCTCATATTTATCCAAATTATACTACAGGTGCCATGCATCTGCCCACTTACCCAACCTATCCAAATCACGCTGGAGCCTCATAGCATCCTCCTCACAGCTCACACTGACACCCGGCTTTGTGTCTTCCGCAAACCTGGAGATGTTACATTTAATTCCCTCATCTAAATTGTTAATATATATTGTAAATAACTGGGATCCCAGTACCGAACCTTGCGGCACACCACTAGTCACTGCCGGCCATTCTGAAAAGGACATGTTTATTGCTACTCTTTGCTTCCCCGTCTGCCAAGCAGTTCTCAATCCATTTCAATATGCCACTCCCAATACCATGTGCTCGAATTTTACTCACTAATCACTTAGGGGGGACATTGTCAAAGGCTTTTTGAAAGTCCAGATACACCCCATCCACTGGCTCTCCCTTATCCATTCTACTTGTAACGTCCTCAAAAAATTCCAGAAGATTAGTCAAGAATGATTTCCCCTTCATAAATCCATGCTGACTTTGACCGATTCTGTCACTGCTTTCCAAATGCGCTGCTATTACATCTTTAATAATCGACTCATGCATCTTCCCCACTATCAATGTAAGGCTAACTGGTCTATAATTCCTCTTTTTCTCTCTCCCTCCTTTCTTAAAAAGTGGAGTTACATTAACTACCCTCCAGTCCACAGGAACTGATCCAGCGTCTATAGAACATTGGAAAATAATCACCAATGCATCCATGATTTCTAGGGCCACCTCCTTGACTACTCTGGGATGCAGACCACCAGGCCCTGGGGATTTATCTGCCTTCCGACCATAAATTCAGCTCAATTCATTTCAAAAGCTTTTCACTGTACATCGGTACATGTGCCAAATTATTATAAGTAAACTAAATTAAACCAAACTAAACAAGGTGCAGACACTGAATCTCTGCAAAAGAGAAAAGTTCGGGACACGCATCAGGAAATAAATAGAATTAGATTGTGAAATAATTCCCTGCGAGTCATTCGGCAATAAACTACTAATAATCTCACCTTCCTTTTAAGAAACTTGCAGTGTCTCCTGAAATAATTCAGAATTGTGGCGCTTCTCTTTGGCTGTGACTCTGCGCCTAGGTTTCTCACAGATTTCCAGCACTGTGATCTGCCGACTTGGGAGAACCCTGAGATTTTCCACTGTCCTGAGACTTTGTTCATGGTGTAGATCTTGTTGATCTGAGGCAACACTTGATAGAAAATACAGATCCTCTCCCGGGCCTGCACACAACACAAAGCAGCATGAGGGCTGATGTGGTTGCATTTGAAGTGGTCAACTATTATTTCCAAATCGGTCATCAGTAGATTATGCACCAATGCAAAAGTTACCTTTGAAACCTTGGTCGACACAAGGAACTGCACATGCTTGAATCTTGAGCAAAAAAACACAGAACGTACATGACATTGATGAGGCCACATCTGGAGCATTGTGGTCTGATTTGATCATCCAGCTGTAGGCAAGATTTTGTTCAGCAGGAAAGAGTGCAGAGAAGATTTACCAGGATGTTGGGCAGGGCGAGGTTGGGCAGGCTAGGACTAGTTCTTGGAGCATTGGAAAATGAAGGGTGATCATAGATGTAAGGAGATTATAAGGAGAATAGATATGGTTGATGTATAGCGATTGTTACCCATAGTAAGGGAATCAAGAACCAGGGGACATCGGTTTATGGTGAGAGGGGAAAGATTTAACAGGAACCTGAAGGGCACTTTTTTCACACAGTTATGTGGAATGAGCTGCCAAATGAGATATTTGAGGCAACTACAATAATAATATTTAAAAGACATTTGGACAGGTACGTGATAGGAAAGTTTCGAGGGATATGTGCCAAACAGAGGCAGGCGGGGCGTGTAAATGGGCATTTCTGTATGCTGTATTTCTATGGCTCTATGGCTCTAAGTGCTGGAGTAACGGCAGGTCAAACACCATCTCAAGAAAACATGCAGAGGCGACTTTTCAGATCGGCACCCATCTTCAGATTATGGCTTGGGAAGAAAGCTGGAAGAGAGGTGAGGGCGGGCAAGTGATAGGTGGACAATGGTAAGGGGTTGATTGGCAAATGGGTGGACAAACGCCAGTCATGAATAGGAGGCTGTCTGTGAGATGAAGAGAGGGGAGACGTGGTCTGTGAGGCCAGAGGAATGGATATACTTGGAAGGGGACAGAAGCAGTGGTGGAAATGGGGGGGGGGGGGTACGCAGGGGGACGGCGTTCCCCTACTTCTCAGTTTCCAGTTTCCATCCTGTGCGTGAATTCGCAGCTTTATCCTGCGCTACTTCACCCAAGGGCGAGCGAACGAGCGGAAAGACGGACGAAAGCAACGATCATAGAGCGGAATAGATGATATTTCGGATCGAGACCCTTCTTCAGACTGATTCAGGGGAAAGAGGAACAATAGATATAGACGGTACTAAGGACAAATGAATGGAAGATATGCCTATACCTCCCGTTTCCCTTTCCCTTGACGGTCAGTCTGAAGAAGGGTCTCC
Source organism: Malacoraja senta (assembly GCA_038087875.1). Classification (NCBI taxonomy): domain Eukaryota; kingdom Metazoa; phylum Chordata; class Chondrichthyes; order Rajiformes; family Rajidae; genus Malacoraja; species Malacoraja senta. The sequence continues at coordinate 27,823,597 of CM075986.1, read as the reverse complement.
GTCCGAAATGTCCCCTAAGCCGTTGCTTTCGTCCGTCTGTCCGCGCGTTCGCTCGCTCTTGGTGCCGGCGCTTCTCCCCTCAGACTCCGCCAAACAAACACAACCACACACATACACACACAGCATGTCCGGCTGATCTGTGCGGGCCGAGACCAGCAGCAGGGCGAAGGATGACATAAAACGGGTCATGGCAGCTATCGAAAAAGTACGGAAATGGTAATGGGAAAATAAACAAAAGGAAATAGATGTTTAACAAAAAAAAGGGGGCCTGTGATCGCTCCGTGCCCATGTCGGAGGGAGGGGGGGCCGGCTTTAAGCCGATTGGACCAATTGCTCCCAATTGGGCCCCGCGCCAGAGTAATCTACTCTCGGCTCGGGTAGATCTACCCCAGGTGGAGGGGGGAGAGGGGGGTGGAGAGGGAGTAGAGGGGTGGAGGGGGAAGAAAGGGATAGACGGGGAGGGGGTGTGAGGGGGAATGGAGAAGGGGGAGGTGGGTCGTTCCAACACGGTCCCGGGGCAGCGCTCCCGCGCCTTCAGTCTCAGTGCTTCACGCACGCATCCCGCCAGCCCCCCCCCCCCCCCCTCACTCTCTCCGGGAAGAAGCGGTGAACAATACTGGGAGGGATGATGACAATACTGGGGTTGGAGCAACGTTTACAAACCTCGGCCTCAGCTCACACCTGTCCGCCGGACCCCGGCATCCGCTCCTGCCACCGGCCCTCTCCCTACCTCTCTCCTCCCTTTCTATCCCTCCCTTCCCTTCTTCCCTCCCTTCTCTCCTTCCCTCCCTCCTTCCTCTCTCTCTATTCCCTTCTCACCTTCCCTCCCTCCCTTCTTTCTGTCCCTCGTCTCTCTCTTTTCCCTTCTCTCCTTCCCTCCCTCCCTTCTTTCTCTCCTTCCCTTCTTTCTCTACTTCCTTCTCTCCTCCCTCCTCTCCCTTCCTCCCACACACACACACACAGATAACGCACAGACAACTAACACACACACACATCATGCACAGACAACTAACACACACACACACACACACACATAACTTAGTTAGGCTGGGTAGGATGAGGCTGAATCCCAAAATGTTATGCCTGGACTGGTTTTTCGCCAATAGTTATTGTTTTTCCAGGATCTAGTTAATTAATTTTTTTTCATTTCACAGTCACTAAAACAAATGGTATTGTAACTGTGTACTTTTCAGATGTGATCTATACATTTTGTTTGTTACTTGAAGGCTTGTAGGCTAACATGTATGCAATTTTATATAAAAATAGTAAGATTAAACGAGAACTTACCAGTTTGAAGTTTGATCTTTATTTTATGAGCAGTTACCATGGTGATTACGTGAAGAACCCGCCAGGCCGCATGCGTGTCAATCTTCAAAGCAGCGGTGTGAAATCACAGATACAGGTGATGAAATCACAGATATAGTAAGATTAGAGAACTACCAGCTGACCTTTATGAGAGAGGGAGGGCACGTAATCACCAACGTAACTCCTCATAAAATAAAGTTCAAACTTCAAACTGGTAAGTTCTCGTTTAATCTTACTATATTACTTCGGAGTCACGTGAGTGATTACGTGAAGATTTCAAAGCTCTGTGATTTCATGCCGTGAGAAACGAGTCTACACAACCACAACTGCTTCAATTGACAGATAAATGAAACATTCATAATGAATAAATAATAAAAATAGTAACCCCTCTCAACCGGGAGGAAACTATATAACTGAGCCTAAAATAGAGTTGGCAAATACCCCTGGTCTGGCAATGGGTTATTATAAAATGTTTGGAAAACTCGTTCGTTAGACCATCCTGCAGTCGCTAGGATGTGGTCTAGAGGACCATACATAACCCTTGCTGCTGATGTTGTAGCAGCCCTGGTGGAGTGAGATTAGAAAATATTAGTATCTACTCCTGCATAAGCCAAAGCCCCGTTTTAACCACCTGGAGATAGTCTGAATTGATACCTTCTTATGAGTTTTTTTGTAACTAACAAACATAGCTAGTATCAGAGACTCTAAGGCTCTAGGTGACCTTGATGTAATGTTGAAAATGTGTGACCACACATAACTGAAGGTCCCTGAGGGATGCCATGAGACTAGTTTGAGACCTGACGCCCCTTCTGCTCTGCTTAACTAAATCATAAACATAAAATATTATATTATTTGCAGATGTAACCATCCCGTCCAGTTGCAATTATGTAGCGATTGAACCCGTTGTGCTGAGACCAGCGCCATGAGGATAACTACCATATGAGAGCCGGGCCAAAGCTGAGGATGTAGCTGGATCCCCCTGGTGAAGTAGTGTTAACACAATGTCAATATCCCATACTGTCCTGTACTTGTCCTGGGAGAACTTGTGTTAAAGATATCCTTTACAAACTCGATATCCTAGGGGAAACCCGACAGAGTGGGTCCCGTTCGCTGCAGCAAATATGATGGGAAGGCACGTTAGGCACAGTAAATGGCCCTATAACTCAATTATTGTCAAAGACCCATTTCAAAACGAACTCCAAGACGTCAGTAATCTGTACCGTATTAAATGTAACATTAGCATTTAAACAAAACGCTTCCCATCTCCTGAAGAGGAAATGTACTGCTTTTTGATGCTATCCCTGCACTCTGCAGTGAGCACACACATGGATCGGTATGACAACCCAACCCGTAGGGGCAGTCTATTCAGAATCTGTAAGTCAATAAATTGATTTTATCATGCAAAGGCTGGTTTCCCGAGCCACAGGCTGAACCAGCAAAGTTTACTTTTAGAATAAGCGTATAAGGTTGTATTATTATTCCCGACAAAAGCGGGAATCATGCCTGCATAGGCCAGTCAGACAGTACGAAAACCTAAAGCGGGATCTTGCTGAATTTATTTTAAGACCCAACTGATGAGGCAAAATGGAGGAAGACATAAAAGACCATTCCTCCTCCTTGCCGCGAGAATGTATCTCTCGCCACTGTTATGCCACATATTTTTGCAACCGGTGAATAAGCAAGAAAACAACATATCGATATTCGGTGTTCCATCGAACCAGAATTTCATAAATACTGTGTGATCCAACACCCATTCTGTGTTGTCATTGATCTGTACTTGATGATACACCAGTGGCAAATGAGATTAGGTAAACTATTACAGGATACTTTTACTTGATTGCACCCATATGACTAACATATGCCACCACCATAGTGTATAAACTTGAAGTTGAGCATGCAGATTATGCATATTCGCTCAATAACCCTTTAACCCATAGAATGCACCTAGTGTCTTTTGATAGTTGATACCAATAACTGAAGAATTGGTTACTCATGCAAATCTCCTCCACCTCCGAACTAGAGATGACATTCGCAATTTTCCACGTTTGAGCCCTTAGCATCAGTTTGTAATATAACTGAAATTTTACTGACCAAACTACTGGAGCAATGCTGAATACTGTTCGTCCATCATTGTGACTTTGGTAGCTTCAGCTGGTAATAGCATAGGTGTGTTAACAATGATCTACATGGCACTTGAGAGGTTGCCACTTTGCACGATGTCAGTTCTCCCACTTGCACAGCTGAATCACAGCTACTATATTGTCAATTACTCTTGATGAATAGAAGGCTACTTTATAACAACAAGGGTGTTACAGGTTTCTATTAACTCCAATCTCTTGCCCCAGGGCGGAGTCATAGGCTAATTAAAGGTAAATCCCAATGACCAACAACTCTATTTGGTAACAACTTAAATTTAACTGGATGGAGGAGCCCAATTTCTCAAATATAGTTTGAGGTTGAAACAGTTGATTTTAGTAAAATACAGCGTTAGTATATCATCCAGTCAAGACATAACAAGTGTTTTTGACTCTGAGAAGTCCAAGCACAGATTTTAGTAATTTGGTAAATAACCTGGGTAAATAATTTAGCCCATTTTGCAATGCTTTACTGTTATCATTACTGTTATCATTACTGTTATCATTACTGTTATCATTGCCTCATCATTAGCAAGTGTTACCATTACTGTTATCATTGCCTCCTCCTGATAATTTCAAATGTCTCCGATGATCGCTGTAAATGGGAACTGCATAGAATGTATCTTTGAGATCCTTATGAATATCAGTTGTTAGTCAGTAACGAAGTTTCCTATTCGGAAATGTTTATACTGCACATGCGAGTTAAACGACATTCTTGATTTTTCACAATGAACAGGCCACGCCTGCCATCATCCATGCCTGCCTCGAAAAACAACTCTGGCCCGATTTCCGAGCCTGTCTTGAAAGACAATCCTGGCCATAATACTGAGCCTACCTCATAATTCTGAACCTGCCTCTAAAGGCAACCCTGGCCATAATTCTGAGCCTGCCTCGAAAGACAACTCTGGCCACAATTCTGAGCCTGCCTCGAAAGACAACTCTGCCCATATTTCCGAGCCTGTCTCGAAGGCAATCCTGGCCATAATACTGAGCCCGCCTCAAAACCCAATTCTGGCCCCAATTCCAAACCTGCTTGGAATGCTAGTATTGTGCAGTTTTACATGGTTAGATGTCGCTAAGTAGATGACAATGCCTTAACCATTTGTGTATTGTACAAACAAGTGTAAATATTACCAACTTGTAACTGATCCACTTACCCCATGTTTCAGAAGTGCCAGACCCACCTATCTGCCTCGTTACCTTAGTTGTAGAGTAGAACTGGTAGGGTGCGTGGAACCTCTGCCCAGCTTTCATGCTGCCACCAGCTTCAGTGAACCGCTTACTGCCGATGAAGGCATGGGATGCATTGTCGCTGAAACGATGAAGCTTTGCTCGTTGTTGGTACCTTGATTGGTCCGACAGCTTTTGCTTCCTCCTCGAGGTTTTGCCTGTTGAATAGGTTTTATCTGAATAGAAGATTCGGCGGCTGGCTCTAATGTCCCCCTGATAGCGCTGTTCACTGCCGGCACTTGTAGCATGAGGGGAACTCTGGCCCCTTCCGGGTATTCTGCCAACGGCTGGTAACCAACTCTTCTGGCAGCAACACCTTCGTTTGTGAGGATTCTCTTGAAGCCATACGCATGCGCTCCAGTATGTTCCACGGATATACTTTAGAATTTGAAGTCAGTTACATAATGACCACTTGCACTGCCCTCCTCAGAGAGGGTGATTCGTAGGCAGCCCTGAAACAGGTGCTGCCGCAGGCCCCTGAGGATACCTGCGCTGATAAGGCCCTTCCAACGGACCTATACCAGGATGGAACATTTTTCCCTGATTCTGTTGGGATGGCAAACCTTGCTGCCAGGAATGGTACCTCTGACTCGTGCCCTTCATCCCTTGGGGTATGATCCACGGCAAAACCCACAGACTCGGCAGCAGAATAATACTGGCCACGCATGCTCTCCTCCTCCAAGAGGGAGACATTAAGCAGCCCTGAAACAGGTACCGCTGGCGCGGGCTCTCGAAGAGGCCGGCGCTGACACAACTCCTCCTGTTGGAGTGTATCTTGGTGGAGCATCCTCTCCATTAGGAGCTCCATCCTGGACAACTGTCCAAATATGTTATTCATTGCCGGAGGAGAACCCTCCCGACCTACTCGTCCGAGTCCATAGGCCTGACCGACTTATTGTTGGTTTTACCCCATGTCCTGGGGACCACAGCGGTCTGGGAGCTGCTGACCGCACTGTCAGCGACTCTGGTGGTGATACTGCCTTCCTCCTGGATTTACCCCTCAACGGGAACCACAGCGGTCTGGAAGCCACTGACTGCATTGTCGGCGACTGGGATCGCGAACCCGACGTACGCCGGCTATCCGCGCTTCCGCGGTCGGAACCGGAGTCTCCCCACAGCCCATAGCCGGTTTCCCCTCACCGGACTTCGCGACAATATCCAGCAGGAAACCTCTGTAAGAAGAGGTTCCTGCAAGAACAACAGAACCTGGTAAGAAACACAAAACTTATCTGTAGGTTTAAACTTACCGCTGGCAGGAGCGACGCGCCTGCCAGTCCGGTGCTTCGCCATGCGACAGACGTAATGGCGCGCATGCGGCCTGGCGGGTTTTTCACGTAGTCACTCACGTGATTCCGAACTAAAATGTTGCTTAGATCTGTTTGGTCCATCACAGGCAGTTTTTAAGCGCACATTTTGATTACTTTCCATTCTACCATAGAGATATAAAATCTATAATAGACTTTATTTGTATTTCTATGATTCTTCAGACCTTGGCTGGGAACCTGGGGCTCAACAAAATTGTTCTCAATTGGGCCCCGCACCTCCTAAGGCAGGCCCTGGGAGGGGGGGGGGGGGGGGGCTTGAGTGGGTAAAGGATTTTCTGGAGCTCCTTCCAAATGGCAATATTTTGTATGTTCAAAGTTAAAAAGGAGGACTAGGCAGGCATATCAAAATGATCACCTGCAGCTGAGAAAAAAAAGATGATTTGTGCATGAAGAATCCATGACCGAAGCAGTTACTAGAGCGGAGACGGAAGCCGGTTATGGAAATGGTGCTGAACATTACCCATGACCCTACTACGGCTTTTTCGTCGAGTGGACTATCTTGCTCCGCTATAGAATCTTTGGTTTCCAGTCTCCATGAAATGGAGAGTGTGGAGGAAAGTGGCGCTGGAAGTGGCACTGTAAGCTGTGGATCTCTCTCGCTCTCTCACTCCCTCTCTCTCACCCTCTCGCCTCCACATTCCCTGAATCATTGTGCGTATTCCGGGGACGTCTGCATGTGTGGTTCCTTCCTGTTGGGGGGGGGGGGGTGAACCCTGGCCCGTGGCGGCTCCTGGCCCGTTCCCTCTGTGGTTCCCACCTGGACCGCTGAGTTCCTCCAGCATTCCGTGTTTTTTGTTTGGCTCTGGAGTTGAAGGTGGACACGGGGGGCTAGGGTGGCTCAGCGGGACAGGCGGCGGCTCTGGGGAGTGGGTGACGTTTCGGGTCGAGACCCTTCTGCAGGCAATCACAAATACTCTCACCGACGAGAGTACAGTTCAGTCTGAAGAAGGGTCTTCACTCCAGAGTCTCTGCCTGTCCCGCTGAGTTACTCCAGCTTTATGTCTAACTTCAATTTCAAGAGTTAAATAAACAACACAGAGTGCTGGAGCAGCTCAGCGGGCTAGGCGGCATCTGTGGAGGGATTGATTAGGAGTTGTTTCGCGCCAGGGTTCTTCAATACGAAGGAACTACAGATCAATGATACCAGAACAGATACTAGTATCTTTGCTGCAGAGCAGGCATAATATTCTTCCGATTTCAATCGTAATTCCGATTTTATTGTTTTCCTATTTTCAATTTTTTGTGCCCGATTATTTGGCGGCCAATCAACCGCTGTCTCTAAGGGGGTTGCGTCCAATCACCGACCAGTTTCCCTTAAAATTTCCGTCCAATCAACAAATCGGTCTCCTCCCGTCCAATCAGCCGCCGTTTCCAAGAGCAATGTGTCCAATCACATTATGCGCTGGTCAATCAGCGGCCAATCAGACACAGTCTCCTAGGGGCCTTTTGATCAATCACCGACCTGCTTCCCTCACCGAAGCAGACGTTGGCTGCAGCCAACAGAGAGAGAAAGAGAGAGAGAGAGAGAGAGAGAGAGAGATGCAAGAAAGCAGCTATGACATGTAATACACAATAAACTATATTATAAATACACAATAAACAAGTTATGCATTATTCTACTCTTACATGGGTATTACCACACATTAACTCCCCCCCCTTCCTTCCCAACCTCAGCCTCGCGGATCTTAGAGTACCCCTAGTTTCTGAAACCCATTTCCATCACTGGACGGAAGGGACATTGCTGTCGGCCGAAATAGCTCCCACCTCATTCCTCATTTGAGAACTTTTGCTTTAATTATAGCGGAACTCCTTTAATCAAATGGCGGAAGGCACGCACAAGAGACTGCAGCTGCCGGAGTCTAAAACAGAAAACAAACTGCTGGAGTAACTCAGCGGGCAGGCAGCATCTGTGGTGGGGAGGAAATGGTCGACGCGGCTGGAATGTGAAATCCTTCTGCACAGTTACCCAAATGCTGATATCTCAACATCATCTTTGGAAACATATTAACATGAATGTGTTCTAAATTAAAAGATGTCACATTCAGAATTTCTTAATGACCTTTATATGATACAAACATGTCTCACGTCGTTGTTGATCGTGGGGCCATTAGAAAAACGATCAGACGCAAAGTACACACTCCCCTGTTTCTTATCGATGAACATAAGCAAACCCTTGCTTTCCCTCCTTCTCGTACTCATTGCTTTCTCTCTCTCTCCGCCCCACCCCATCCTATTTCTCCGACTAGTATCGCCGTTCTCCTTGTTAGGTTTTACCGATTTATGCCTCGTTGTCACCTTCACCTCAGCTAACAATGGTCCATTCTACATTTTGCTTGATCATCCCCTTTGACCTCTCGTTTTCACAGCTTACCCTTCTATATCTCTGCCTCCCTCTCCCTAATCTGTGAAGGGTCTCGACCCGAAACACCGATTCCTTCTCTCCTGATGCTGCTGTCCCGCTGAGTTACTCCATCGTTTTGTGTCTATCGTCGGTGTAAACCAGCATCTGCAGTTCCTTCCCACACAGTATATTGATTTCCAGATACTTGCTTTCAGCTGAGCAACGCCGCATGATCGATCCTCCCTGTACCTGGAGACTGGGGAATATACAACAAAATAATTGCAGATGCTGAGAGTATAAACTAAACACACAAGAATGCAGCAAAACAAAAACAGTTGGCCAGCACCCGTGGAAAGAGAAACAGATCGGAGCCCGGAGAAGCTGGAAAGCTGTGGGAGGAGAAAATAGAGTCGGGTCGGGTCGGGTCGAAACCGCCCTAATTGAGGTAGACTGACAGGTCTGTTCCAGGCACACATTAAGTTCCATTGAGCAATATTTTGGCACCAACTTTTCCAATCGACCACTTAGCTGCATAGAATCGGCCCCTCTCTCCTGTCCCCTCCCGGCTCCAGAAACCTAGATGGCCATGGGTAAAGCGGCGATTAATTTAGACCGGCTTTGCCCCGTTGTGCTCTTTATTCTGGGGAAATGACACGCGGACTCGGGTTACCGCTTTCAGTTTAGTCCGCGTGTTTCCTGTCACTTGACTGCCTCTTCCACCCCCACTCTGACTTCTCTCTCTCTTTGGCTTTCTCCAGCTTCTCACAGAAGCTCACTTTCTGCTCTGTACAGTACAGCCTCAGGGGATGGACATTGAATTCAATATCAATTTCACACGTGTATCTCTACTTACAAACATTCATTTTACTTCGGAGTCACGTGAGTGAGTACGTGTAGAACCCGCCAGCACGCATGCGCGCCATATCGTCGAACGCATTCCGCAGCAACTGGCCGGCTGGCGATGGGTTCCAGCGGTAAGTTTAAAAAAGACCCACAGGTAAGTTCTTACCTATTCTGAGGTCGTTTTTTGTTCTGGTAAATTTATTTACAGAATGGTGTTTCCAGTATAAATGGATAAGTCGAGGGCCGAGTCCAAACAGACCGCGACGAAACAGGCTGCGGACCGCGGATGTACGGGCAGTCAGCAGCGGCCGAATTCACCTCCCGGTTCGCTGGCAGTTGAGCCAGCAACCTCCGACTTGGTCCATCATCTAGAATCCGCAGTGGTTCCCCAGAAAGGGGGTAAAGCCCAGCGTAAGTCGGATAGGCCCGTGGAATCCGACGAGTCGGGCTGTGAAGATTCACCTCCTGCAAAGGATAGCGCCCTAGGGCGTATATCTCGCATGGAGCGTTTGATGGAGCAGATGCTCCAACGCGACATGCTCCAGCAGACGGAGCTTTGTCAGCGTGGGTCTCCTCGGACACCCACGGCAGCACCTGGTACACCATGGTACACCATGGTATCTCCCTCTCCTCGGAGGGGAGCATACGGAGTCAGTACTGGGCTGACTCTGAAGTCGGGGATTTGGCTGAAGGTACGTCTAGTGTGCCGGGGGTGCATGAAGCTCAGAAATCATCACGTTTGATCTCCAAATTCGCGATACCCTCGCTCACTGGGGAACCATAACAAGAACAGCTGGCGGAGAGTATTGATTACTTCATATCCCACCAGCTGCAGGAGCAAGTTCTAACGGATACAGCTGCCAAGTACTTGGCACCTGCAAACTGTCCTTCCCTAAATGTTCCTGCGGTGAACAATTCAATTTGGGGACACATTGGTGGGGGCATCAGAGCCCAAGACGTAAAATTCCAAAAGGTCCTCAAATTGCTGGCGTCGGGCATTATGGCGTTTGCCAGGTCTATAAATGGAACATCGCTATCGGATGAGCAGGAGGATGCCCTGCCACTGTTATGCAGTGCTCAGTATGAGATCAACTGCTTCAGGAAAAGTGCCATCCGACCTGCCCTGAACCCTAATGTTGCGGGGTTATGCAAAACCAGCAAGACCCAGCCGCCAAGTCTTCTATTCGGGGAGAACCTGTCAAAACAGGTCAAGGACCTGGATGAGGATGCAAAGGCTGTCGGGCTAATAAAGGCGCCGTCAACCGGCAAGGCCTCCCAACTTCGGCGGCAGCACCCCTATGCATCCACCAGCAGGAAACGATATCCGGAGGCTGGTGAAAGCTCGAAGGCCGTGTTTTCTGGACAAAGATTTTTTTTAGGCCAAGGCCAGAACGGCCTTCTTGGAAAATGCGCCAACCCTACATCGCAGCACCCTTACCCCCCAGGACTCGGGGACGGAAGAGGTAAATACAAACCCATTGGTAACCATGGAGGTAGGTGGGTCTGGCTTCTTCCGGGACTTTAGGGGTGAAAACAATTCACAGGTTGGTGGTAGGTTACACTTGTTTTGGTGTGCATGGAGTTCAATAACGTCTGACCCTTTTATACGGCACAGTATTCAAGGTTATAAAATTGAGTTCCTTCGCAATTCATTTCCACCCACACAGCATGCACCTAAACGGATGTCTGTGCTCTCACAGCAAGTAAGTTTAGATGTGCATACAGAAGTTTTGAGGTTGCATTCAAAAGGGATAATTGAGAGAGCTCGGCATGCCTCTCATGAATTTGTATCTAATATTTTTACAAGGAAAAAGAAAGATGGCGGTTGCCGCATCATCATTGATTTAACACAGCTTAATACTTTTGTGCAGTACAAACACTTCAAAATGGAAATATTTTTTACTGCCAAACACTTGATTTCCAAAGGATACTTCATGGCTTGCATTGATCTTAAAGATGCGTACTATTCAGTACCCATATACAAGGATCACCGAAGGTATTTGAAATTTAACTGGATGGGCAACTGTGGCAGTTTAAGGCTTTGCCTAATGGGTTAACATCAGCCCCCAGATTGTTTACCAAAATTTTTAAACCAGCACTTGCGCTTCTCAGGGCGCAGAAATATATTGTCATGGATGATATCTTAATTATTGGGAAAACTCTGGAATCATCTAAATTAGCGGTTGCAGCCACCAAACTATTATTTGAGAAGTTGGGGTTTCTCAACCATCCAGATAAATCCAAATTGATACCTTCCACGGTTATGGATTATTTAGGATTTGCTGTTAACTCTGTTCACATGTCTGTGACTCTGCCTGGGGGCAAGGCCACAGAATTAGTCGAGGCCTGTCACAGCATTATTGTCGCTAAGCAACCCTCAATTCGACAAGTAGCTAGGATGATTGGCAAGCTAGTGGCGGCATTTCCAGCCACACAGTTTGGACCTTTGCATTATCAAAATTTACAGAGGGCAAAGGTACAAGCACTCAAAATTCGTGCTGGTCACTTTGACAGACCTATGCGGTTACCAGCCAATGCTATTTCTGAATTGCAATGGTGGATATTAAACATTCGGCATTGTTCTAATACCATTGTAGTCAGTAGTCCTTCAGTTGTATTTCAGACTGATGCTGGCGCTCTAGGTTGGGATGCTACTGATACCGTCTCTAGTTGTGGTGGCAGATGGGACATGCATGAATCTTCTTTGCTTCAATCACATGGTATTAATTATTTAGAATTGTTGGGTGCGTTCTATGGCCTAAGAGCCTACTGCACAGACATGCGTCATCTGCATGTCCGACTTCAGGTTGACAACACCACTGCGGTGGCTTATACCAATCACATGGGTGGAATTAAGTCGATACCCTGTGATTATTTGGCTAACCTTATTTGGCACTGGTGCATCAAGAGAAATATTTGGGTATCAGCTACTTACCTTCCAGGTAAGCTTAATACAGTGGCGGACACCAGGTCGTGACTATTTAATGACAACACCGAGTGGATGTTGGACCACAAAGTATTTACCGACGTTGTAGCTCAGCATGGAACACCGGATATCAACCTGTTCGCCATCCAGGCTCAATCACCAATTGCCAACATATGTTGATTGGGAGCCAGACGCTGGGGCAGTGGCAATGGATGCGTTCTCGCTACATTGGGGAGGACTGTTTTTCTATGCATTTCCTCCCTTCTGCCTCATCAGTCGGGTCTTGCAAAAAATCCAACAAGACTCCGCGTCGGGTATTTTGGTAGTACCCGACTGGCCTACTCAGCCATGGTTCCCTGTGATTCTGGGTATGGTTTCAGAACCTTGTATGGCCATTCCCAAAAATCGTGGTTGATTGGTGCATCCTGTGACAGGTGAGAGTCACCCGTGCCATGACCGGTTAAATTTGTTAATTTGCAGAGTCTGAGGAGACATTTCTTGGGGCTCGGACTGGCGGCTCGAACATTGGATATGATCAAGGCAGCATGGAGAGATTCCACCAAAAAACAATATATCTCCTATATTTGAAAATGGGAGACGTTCTGTGTACGAACTGACATCACACATAACTCGGCTCGTGTGACTGATGTATTAGAATTCTTGTCCAGTCTTTACTTTGATGAAGGTCTGTCCTACAGTGCCATTAACTGTGCCAGAAGTGCACTGTCATCCTACTTATGGCGAGGGTCGAGACACCACGCTATCGGGTCTCACCCTCTAGCGTCGAGACTTTTGAAGGGTATTTTTAATAACAATCCCCCCAGGCCTAGGTACTCCCACATTTGGGATGTTAGCACTGTCCTGACACTGCTTAGGGGATGAACTCCAGCTACGTCCCTGTCTCTGACCAAGCTAACTTATAAAGTGGTTATGCTGATGGCACTGATCTCGGCTCAACGAGTCCAGTCGCTGCATAAATTGCGGCTGGACACTATGACTATAACTGCCAATAAATTAACATTCTACATTTTCGAATTAATTAAACAGGATAGACCAGGGGCATCTGGTCATAATCTGGAATTCGTAGCCTATCCCATGGACCATCGTTTATGCATAGTCACCCATTTACTTCAATATGTCAGGGTCACAAAAAAACTTAGGGACTCTGAAATGGCTTTATTTGTCAGTCATATAAAACCTCACAATAGGGTGTCTGTGCAGACCATCTCTAGGTGGCTAAGACAGGTTTTGGCTATGGCAGGTGTGGATACTGATGTTTTTAAATCTCATTTCACAAGGGCTGCATCGACTTCCGCAGCAATACAGATGGAAGTTCCTATGGACCACATCCTTGCGACGGCAGGATGGTCTACAGAAAGAACTTTTCAAACATTTTACAAAAAAAAACATTGCCAGGACAGGGTTGTTTGCGGAGAGGATTTTAAACTCTGTATTATAATTTGCCCTGAGTGTAAGGGGTCATTATTATTTCTTTGTTAATAAAGCATCCGCATGTTCAAATAACCATGTCATGCCTGAATGCATTCTACAGTTACTCCTCCTTGGTCAGTTATTACAGTGTGTGACGCATGGACTCGTTCCACGGCATGAAATCACAGAGCTTTGAAATCTTCACGTAGTCACTCACGTGACTCCGAAGTAAAATATTAAGATTAAACGAGAACTTACCAGTTTGAAGTTTGATCTTTATTTCATGACGAGTTACGTTGAGGGATTACGTGCCCTTCGCTCCCAACCCTCTATCATAAAGGTCAACTGGTATTCTAGTTTTCTCTAATCTTACTATGTTTAGTTCACCAACTGTCATCTGTGATTTCACACCGCTGCTTTGAAGATTGACGCGCATGCGTGCTGGAGGGTTCTTCACGTAATCCCTCAATGTAATTCCTCATAAAATAAAGATGAAACTTCAAACTGGTAAGTTCTCGTTTAATCTTACTATTTATTTTTCCTCCTCTAGCGTTTCGGACACCGTTCTACCCTTTCGCCTCATCCAGGCACACCAATGCTACCATTCTTCAACAAGTACCACCACCATCGCCGGAAACATTAGCTCTACAACACCTCGTATTCCGTTTGAGTAGCTGATAGCCCAACGGTAAATGGGAATAGTGCTGGAGGATTGGCGTACTACGCATGTTGTTCCGTTGTTTTAAAAGGGTTCTAAGAGTAAACCTAGCAATTATAGACCTGTTAGTTTGACGTCAATGGGGGGCAAATTAATGGAAAGAATACTTAGAGATAATATATATATATAAGCATCTGGATAAGCAGGGTCTGATTAGGAACAGTCAACATGGATTTTTGCCTGGAAGGTCATGTTTGACTAATCTTCTTGAATTTTTCGAAGAGGTTACTAGGGAAATTGATGAGGGTAAAGCAGTGGATGTTGTCTATATGGACTTCAGTAAGGCCTTTGACAAGGTTCCTCATGGAAGGTTGGTTAAGAAGATTCAATTGTTGGGTATTAATGGTGGAGTAGCAAGATGGATTCAACAGTGGCTGAATGGGAGATGCCAGAGAGTAATGGTGGATGGCTGTTTGTCAGGTTGGAGGCCGGTAACTGTTGGGGTGCCTCAGGGGTCTGTGTTGGGTCCACTGTTGTTAGTCATGTACATCAATGATCTGGATGATGGTGTGGAAAATTGGATTAGTAAGTATGCAGATGATACCAAGATAGGTGGTGTTGTGGATAATGAAGTAGATTTTCAAAGTCTACAGAGAGATTTAGGCCATTTGGAAGATGGCAGATGGAGTTTAATGCTGATAAATGTGAGGTGCTACATCTTGGCAGGACAAATCAAAATAGGACGTACATGGTAAATAATATAATAATAATAATAAGTTTATTTATATAGCACATTTTCCAATTGAATTAAATCAAAAGCCAAAGTGCTTTACAGTTAACTAACCATACAAATAATAAAAAGAGATAGAAAAAATGACAACACACTATAAGAGATTTTACACAAACACGAACATCCCCCCACAGTAGAATCTACACTCTCCACTGTGAGGGAAGGCACTAAAATGTCCAGTCCTCCTCCTCCTCCTAGTCCACCCGAGGTCGGGGCCAGTCTGAGGCCACTGCAGCCAGCCGCCGCAACGGCAGCCCGATGTTGTCTGCCCACCCGCATCGGGTGGAAAAGTCCTCAGCAGCTTGAAAATGTCTGAAGCGGCCGCTCCTTCCCCGGAGACTGCGACGCCCGCGGACTTCAGGCCGCGCCGGTTGGAGCTTCGACTCCGGCGGGATGCCCTCAAACCACAGACCGCGGCTGCCCGATGTTGGTGGTCGGCGGCCACAGCACTCCGGAGCGGCGACCCAGCAAGGCATCGCCCGCTCCCCGTTGGTGTCCCAGCACTGTGCCGCCGAAGCTGTGGTCCCCGGCAGGAACGCCGCTCCAGCCCGATGGAAGGCCGCATGGGGAGATCGGAGACGCGATTAGGAGGAAAACCGCATCTCCGACCAGGTAGGACTGGGGTTAAAACAGTTCCCCCCCACATAGAAAGAATAGACTCCAATAAAAAAAATGTTTCAGACAATAAAAAAGTTAGACGACGGACTGCAGGCAGGCTGCCATACAAACGACGCCCACTCCTGCACATCCGCCATCTTGGAATGGTAGTGAATTGAGGAATGCAGTTGAACAGAGGGATCTAGGAATAACTGTGCATAATTCCCTGAAGGTGGAATCTCATGTAGATAGGATGGTAAAGAAAGCTTTTGGTGTGCTGGCCTTTATAAATCAGAGCATTGAATATAGAAGTTGGGATGTATTGTTAAAATTGTACAAGGCATTGGAGAGGCCAATTCTGGAGTATGGAGTACAATTTTGGTCGCCTAATTATAGGAAGGATGTCAACAAAATAGAGAGAGTACAGAGGAGATTTACTAGAATGTTGCCTGGATTTCAGCAACTAAGTTACAGAGAAAGGTTGAACAAGTTAGGTCTTTATTCTTTGGAGCACAGAAAGTTAAGGGGGGACTTGATAGAGGTCTTTAAAATGATGAGCAGGTGAGACAGAGTTGACGTGGCTAAGCTTTTCCGATTGAGAGTAGGGAAGATTCAAACAAGGGGACATGACGAGAATTAAGGGACAGAAGTTTAGGGGTAACATTAGGGGGAACTTCTTTACTCAGAGAGTGGTAGCTGTGTGGAATGAGCTTCCAGTGGAAGTGGTCGAGGCAGGTTTGATTTTATCCTTTAAAAATAGATTGGATGGGTATATGGACGGGAAAGTAATGGAGTGTTATGGTCTGAGTGCAGGTAGATGGGACTAGGGGGGAGAAAGAAGGGGAAAAAAGTGTTCGGCACGGACTTGAAGGGCCGAGATGGCCTGTTTCCGTGCTGTAATGGTTATATGGTTATATGGTATGATGATCGAATTCTCTAATTTTAGGTAAATAACCAACACAACATCTCCCACTTTTCCCGCCTCTTCCCTGTGCCGTGGCTGGTTGCGCACCTATTTCTTCCATCATCTTGCTCCATTCACTTCTTCTGGCTTCACATTTCTCGCCACTTCCGTCTTTTTGTCCTTATTTCGCAGCCTTTTGTTTATTATCTCTGACCGTTGTCCACTCATCTTATCAATTAACCCCCCCCCCCCCACCTGTATCCACCAGTGCTTTAAAGCATATAATCCTCCAACATGTCCGCCACCTCCAATGGGATCTCACTACTGGCCACATCTGCCAATCTCCGCCCCTGTCTGCGATCCGCAGAGACCGTTCCCATCCGTAACTTCCTGGTCACCTCGTCCCTTCCCACCCAAACCACCCGTTCCCCAGGTACTTTCCCCTGCAACCGCAGGACACCTATCCCTTTACCTCCCCGAAGTAATGGCTCTGCGATCGTTTCGCTGAACACCTGCGCTCAGTCCGTCTTAACCTATCTGATCTCCCGGTGGCCCAGCACTTCAACCCCCCCTCCTATTCCTAATATGAACTTTCTGCCATGGGCGCCCTCCATTTTCAGAGCGAGGCCCAGCGCAAATTGCAGGAACGGCACCTCAAACCTTCAAATAGCCCTTGCATTCTCTCCCCTTCCCCTTCCCAGTTCTCCCACGGGTCTTCATTCTCCCACGCCTACATTCTATCCCGCCCCCCACCCGTGACATCAGTCTGAAGAAGTGTCTCGACCCGAAACGTGGCCCATCCCTTCTGTCCATAGATGCTGCCTCACACGCTGAGATACTCCAGCATTTTGTGTCAGCCTTCGCCAGCATTTTGTGTCAGCCTTCGCCAGCATTTGTAGTTCTATCTCACACACGCGGGACTTGTTTGTTGGTCTGTTTTTACAACTGTTTTAATCCAATTAAACTCCAAACCCGTACGTTGTTGGATTGTGGGAGAAAATGGGAGAACCCGGAGGAAACCCACGCGGTCACAGGATGAACGCACAAACACCACGTCCACAGCACCCGAGGTTAGCATCGCACCCGGGTCTCTCTGTGAACTTGGTCAGCTTCACCAAAACATCCCTTGCCGGCCACACGAGCCCAGGCTTTTCTGCTCCGGCACCGTGGCTCAGCGGCAGAGCTGCTGCCTTACATCGCTAGAGACCCGGGTTCAATCCTGACTAAGAGTGCCGTCTGTACGGAGTTTGTGTGTTCTACCAGTGAACGCGTGGGGTTTCTCCGGGTCTCCAACACTCCAAACACGTACAGGTTTCGGTAAAAATTGTAAATTGTCCCCAGTGTTGTGGATAGTGTTCGTGTGCGGGAATCGCTGGTCGGCGCGGACAATGTGCCGAAGGGCCTGTTTCCGCGCTGTATCTCTTAATTCTAAATTTATTCATATTTACAAAATGTATCAAAATTAAAACAGGCCTTTATATTGTATATTTAATTCATAAGAACATCCAGGTTGCTCACAGCAGTATCATCAGACACGACATGACAAGGGAGAAAGTAGCCCAGGTGTGTTGGGCAGTGCGGGGTGGTCAGCGCGAACTCGTTGCGCTGAGGGGCTTATTTCAGCGCTGTATCTCTAAAGTCTAAAGTCAAGTATAAAATAAAATAAGGACTGGACCGCAAATGATGTTCAGTGGAGTTCTTTGGGGAGTATTTCCGATTGAATGCCTTGGGTCGCGTTACTTTGGACGACCAAGAGTCTACTAATTTCTACATTCACAGACGGACAAGAGGCACAAATACTTTTCTATAAATAAGTTTCAAAAGTTTTCCGTACAAAATCTTTATTACCTCGATTCAATTAAAAACAGCAGTTTTAAATAAATAGTCTGTAAATTATATTAAGGCGTATATTCACTACAGAGTAAGCACCAGACTCCAGCAAACATCCTCAAAATAAAATAAATACTGACAGTATATGTTTGCGTGTTAATATTATAAAATAGGTGTCATTTTCAACTAAACTGTGAATAAATAACATAAATCTGGTTAAATGTATAATGGTAACTTCCAGGAAACTTCCTCAAATCAAAATATATACTTACAGTATATGTTTGCATGCTAATATTATAAAAATAGGTTATCTTTTCAACTATGTAAATAAATAACATAAATCAGGTTAAATGTATATTGATCACATCTTCAGTTCGCCTCGTTGATTCTTGTCATTACGCGAGGCAACTGTTGGAAACACGCCCTGGTCTCGGCGCGGGTTACTTCCCAGGCGCAGGCGCTGAATCTCTGCAAAAGAGAAACGTTCGGAATCAGCATCAGAGAATGAATAGATATAGATTGAGTGAAATAATTGCCCGCGGGTCGTTAGATGATTAGATTCAACCGTCTCACCTTCCGTTTAAGAAACTTGACGAGTTTCCTGAAGTAGTTGTGAATCGCGGCGCTTCTCCGTGGCCGGGTATCGGAGCCTGTGTTCCTCACACAGTTTTCCAGCTCTCTGATCTGCCCATCCAGGAGAAGCCTGAGACTCTCCACCTTGTCCCGGGGCCATGTGACCGAGGCCAGGTTCATGCTGTAGATCTTGCTGAACTGACGCAACACTTGGTAGACAACACGGACTGTGTTCGGGCCCTGCACACAACACAGAACGACATCAGCGTGGCCATGGACCCGTGAGAACGGCCGGGAGGAGACAATATCACACTCATTTCTAAATCGAATAGTAATCAATAGTAGTCATAGTCTGATACAGTGTTGAAAAAAACTGCATACAGATGTGTACGTAGAAACTGCGCGTGCTGGTTTACACCCAAGATAGAAAGTTGGAGTAACTCAGCGGGACGGGCAGCATCTCCGGATAGAAGGAATTGGTGAAGTTGCGGATCGAGCCCCTTCTTCAGACTGAGAGTCAGGGGAGAGGGAGATACAAAAATAAGGAAGGGTAAGGTGTGAAAATGAGACATCAAAGGGAAATGTAGAATAGATCATTGTTAGCTAGGAGAAGTTGACAACGAAGTAAACAATGATAAAATCGAATCTGGGGACAGTCAGAGTGGTCTGAGAACTAGGAAGGGAGAGGGATGGAGAGAGAGGGAAAGCAAGGTTTACTTGAAATTAGAGAATAATCAATAGATTATGCATGTTTGCAAAAGTTGTCTTCAAAACCTTGTATAAACATTTATGATGGCACCTTTCCGGCGTGAACACCTCGGTGAGATCAGTTTACTCCAGTATTTTGTGATCTAACTTCGATTTAAACCAGCATCTGCAGTTCTTTCCTCACGGTTTACTTTGTGTAGGAAGGAACTGCAGATGCTGGGTCGGGAAGCATCTCTGGAGAGTAGGAATAGGTGACGTTTCGGGTCGATACCATTCTTCAGATAGAATCTGACCCGTCGGAAGAAGGGTATCGACCGAAACATCATCTATTCCTTTTCTCCGGAGATGCTGCCTGACCCACTTAGATACTCCAGCATTTTGTATAATGTTTTACTTTAGCAGTGACTTTCAATCCAAGGATATGAAATCGCTTTTCCCAGAACTGCTGCGTTCGTTGAAACCCCAGTAGTTATGGGTATTTATTAAAATGGGCAAAATAATGTGATTACACTTAAACCACCGCGTCCCTGATTAAATTTACATGCGACCCATACATTCATTGTCCCTGGGAACATTCGCGGATACATTAAATGACGCTTATAAATGTACACTCACGCGTCCTCTCGCCGTGAGTTTGGACAAGTTCAATGTCCTGACTTCCAATGATGTTCTTTCAGCTGCGCACCGACGCGTCAGGGGGGCTCCCTACAACAGGGGAAGCGGTCAAGTCCGGCTCCAGCACACAATTCACACACAGCAACATTATCTCTAACAACATTGTTGTTATCGGGCAACCTTTTGGGTTACAACTGACTATTTGAACGTACCCGCCCTTTTACCCCCTTCCCTCTCCTCCTCTCATCCCACGTGAAGCGGTACAGCGCTGCATGCGCTTTATTGCACCGCGTATCCCACACACCGCGTGTTCTCTGGTACAGTAGACAAACGAGACGCAGTTTGGGTGACCGCTCTGCTGAACCTTCAGTTCAGTCGGCAAGTGGGGTGTGGAGCTGACTGGCGTCTACTCCATCTACCCACTCCTTCAGCGAGGCTCGCCCGCCCACTCGTTACATTGATCATTTACTTTATATGTTCCAGTGCGCCAGACTTTAATAGTTTTCCTTAAGTCTACGCCTCCTCCACACGGCTCGCGGTTACACTGCGACAATCCTGTCCCGCCCTGGTTCTCCGACTAGTTTCACTGCCCTCCTAATTAATTTTACTGATTTTATGCCTCGCTGTCACCTTTCCCTCAGCCAAAAATGAACCATTCTAAACTTCCTTGGTCAGCATCTGCACTTCCATATCAGTTTCATTCTCCCCTAACTCTTAGTCTGAAGAAAGGTCTGGACCCGAAATGTCACCCATTCCTTCGCTCCAGATATGTTGCTTGTCCCGCTGAGAGTATCCGCCCCCTACTCTCTGATCATTTCCCCTTTCTCTGCAGCTGGAGTCTCGCTTCATTGCAAACCTTCTCAGCTGTGAAGAGGTCGTCGAGCTGAAACACTGCTTGTCGCGCTACAGAGGCCGCCTGACCTACTGAGAGTTCCACCAGGGTCAGTTTCTAACAACATCACACGAATCTAAATGGTGGCCGATTAGGAAATGGGGAGGTGCAGCGAGACCTGGGTGTCATGGTACACCAGTCATTGAAAGTAGGCATGCAGGTGCAGCAGGCAGTGAAGAAAGCGAATGGTATGTTGGCCTTCATAGCAAGAGGATTTGAGTATAGGAGCAGGGAGGTTCTACTGCAGTTGTACAGGGTCTTGGTGAGACCACACCTGGAGTATTGCGTACAGTTTTGGTCTCCAAATCTGAGGAAGGACATTATAGCCATAGAGGGAGTGCAGAGAAGGTTCACCAGACTGATTCCTGGGATGTCAGGACTTTCATATGAAGAAAGACTGGATAGACTTGGCTTATACTCGCTAGAATTTAGGAGATTGAGAGGGGATCTTATAGAAACGTACAAAATTCTTATGGGGTTGGACAGGCTAGATGCAGGAAGATTGTTCCCGATGTTGGGGAAGTCCAGGACAAGGGGTCACAGCTTAAGGATAAGGGGGAAATCCATTAAGACCGAGATGAGGAAAAACTTTTTCACACAGAGAGTGGTGAATCTCTGGAACTCTCTGCCACAGAGGGTAGTTGACGCCAGTTCATTGGCTATATTTAAGAGGGAGTTAGATGTGGCCCTTGTGGCTAAAGGGATCAGGGGGTATGGAGAGAAGGCAGGTACGGGATACTGAGTTGGATGATCAGCCATGATCATATTGAATGGCGGTGCAGGCTCGAAGGGCCGAATGGCCTACTCCTGCACCTATTTTCTATGTTTCTATGTTTCTATGAATGTTCACACTATACTCACTTTAATGCTACAATGTGATTCTCTATTTGTACTTACCATTTCATTAAGGACAATCTGAGCTTCCTGATTAATGTCCTCCTGCTCATCCGGACCCCGGCAGCCCTGCGCCAGGACCGCCGCCAACAACACTGGTAAAACGCAGAGTCTCCATGCGTTCGCGAAGGACATGTTCAACCAACCCAGGGACAGTCGGCAGTCTGGAATCTGAGCAGTGGCGAGTCCGGGATTCAGGTCGGAATGCAATATCTGTCCGAGGTGACCTGCTTTGCTCTTGGATTGAAAGGATAGCCTCTGCTCGAGGCGATGGGCCCATTTTAAGGTGTACATCAGGATATTCCTTTGACGTTTCAAAAACAGACCCCTTTTGCTTCTCACCGCAATACTTTGAGGGAATCTTTCATTTCGTTGCGAGCTGACTACAGCTGAAACCTTTCACTTTCTGCTCCATTCAAAGAGCGAATTGCCTCTGACCAACATAGATGTCGGTTGCTTCTCAGTATCTCAGGTGGGATGTTCTTAGATACCGGGATTCACAAAGCCAATTAGTAAAATTCCATTTTATGAATGTTTAATTTTCTATAATTGCAGAATGATTTCAATGTTGGAAATCATGGTACTATCTAATGATTAGACGGGGATTTTTTTAGGCGTTCAGGTTCTATTCACCCCTCTCTACTGCAAGGGGAAAACAAAGCCATGTTCTTTGTACCTCCATTTTCCATCTCCCATGACTCTCTGTCAGAAAGGTATCTGCCCAAAACTTCATATATTTTTTTTCCCCTGAACTTTACAACTCCTCCCCCTTCTTTCGTGGGGTAGGCTGAGATTGAGACTTACCCCCCCCCCTCAATCTTTTCATATCCCCCAAGACTTTCCACTCGTCACTATAATTTCATGTTTCATGTATTTTGTGATTTTTTTTATGACTGTTGGCAGAACAATTTCCTTCTATAAAGTTCTATCGTGTGGTATCCCAAGATGTGTCTTACTTCCATTATCTCCTTGCAGTCCCAAACGGTTGCTGGGTGCGGTGTGACTGAACTGATTCTGCACATTGCAGATCAGGGGAACATACATCAGACCCCTTTGGGTTTGACACTGTGGCCATTCCCATGGAAACATTGCATCCAGGTTCATCACAACACCCAGGGCACAGTCCTCTACCTGTGTGTGCCAGCTCGCAGCATTGCTGGGAAAAACTCACACGATAAGGAATCCAGCGAGATTCGGTGGATCAGATAGTGTCTTTGACCAAGTTCATGGTCCTTCAGCAGCAGTTGATTTTTGATTCCACAGAGTACAAAGGAATGGAATTGCATGTATCATGAATTAGACCATATATTAAGTCGAGTGGAATTTATTGTCATTGCACAAGTACGATGAAAAATCGTGTTTGCAGAAGCATCACAGGCAAATGCACAAAAACAAGTTATTAAGTATACATAAATTACCCTCAAATTTTGTAAAAGAGAAAATACTGCCCAAAAAGCAAGAAATCAGTGCAAAAATACAGGCGTGTATGTCCATGGTTGTGCAACAGATGAATTGGAGTGTTCTGTTGTCATGGGAGGGTTTAGATTGTGCAGGTTAGGTCAAGAACCTAATGTTTTGCGGAAAAAAAGGCTGATCCTGAGCCTGGTGATGTGGGAAGAAGGAATGGCCCAGATGATGAAGATTTTTCATGATAGATACCACCTTTTAGAGGCTTTCAATTGAGTGGAATTCTATGCCTGAAATGGACTGGGCTGAGTCCACCACTCTCTCAAGCCTGTTGCATTCTAGTGCAATTGAATTACCATACCATCCAGCAATGCAACGGTCATTCCGATTGCTACACAACAGGAAGATGTACTCGAGGTAGCATGGGTGAAATCTGAACCCAGTCTGTCGACGGATCTTGACACGAAATGTCACCCACCCTTTTTCTCTAGAGATGCTGCCTGACCCACTGAATTCCTCTGACACTTTGCGTTTATCTTGGGTGAAATTAATGATGGGTCTATCTTAGATGGAGCTTATCGGCGTGGATGATTTGGGACAAAGAGTTTGTTTCTGTGCTATGACTACATGAGTGCAGGTTATTCGGTCTAAATAAGTTTGGATAATTCCATGAGTGATTTTCCTTGAAACAATGAAGATAGTGAAGAAGAAAAGAAATGTGACGGCGGTTCATAAAATTCTGAGGTATCATCATGCAATTGATAGGAATAACCTACTTTCTCACATCAGAGACATCGATAACCAGGCGTGTGTTTTTAAAATAAAGGTGGAATAAATAAAGAGGATTTGAGGAGTGTGATGAGGGTCAGCGAGTCAATATCTGCAAGAGCAGAAGATGCAGAAACCCTCATCACTTTTAAAAGGTACTTGGATATATAATTGAAGATCTGTAACTTACAAGATTTAGAATATTGTGTACAGTTTTTGGCTCAATGTTATAGCCAAGATGGCAAGCGGGAAAGGATGCAAGGATGAATCATGAAGGTTCTGAGGTATATAGAGTGGTTGACTCTATGACTTGGAGTGCAGGAGGACAAGGAATGACCTTTTAGAGGTGTACAAAAGATAATGGAATGTTGGCCTTCATAACAAGAGGATTTCAGTACAGGAGTAAAGAGGTTCTTCTACAGTTGTATAGGGCTCAGGTAAGACCACATCTGGAGTATTGTGTACAGTTTCGGTCTCCTAATTTGAGGAAGAATATCCTTGTGATTGAGGCAGTGCAGCGTAGGTTCACGAGATTGATCCCTAGATGGTGGGACTGTCATATGAGGAAAGATTGAAAAGACTAGGCTTGTATTCACTGGAATTTAGGAGGATGAGGGGGAATCTTATAGAAACACATGGAATTGTAAAAGTCTGGACAAGCTAGATGCAGGAAAAATGTTCCCGATGTTGGGCAAGTCCAGAACCAAGGGCCACAGTCCTAGAATAAAGGGGAGGCCATTTAAGACTGAGGTGAGAAAATTATTTTCACCCAGAGAGTTGTGAATTTGTGGAATTCCCTGCCACAGAGGGCAGTGGAGGCCAAATCACTGGATGGATTTAAGGGAGAGTTAGATAGAGCCCTAGGGGCAAGTAGAATCAAGGGATATGGGCAGAAGGCAGGCACGGGTTAATGATTGGGGATAATCAGCCATGATCACAATGAATGGCGGTGCTGGCTCGAAGGGCCAAATGGCCTCCTCCTGCACCTATTTTCTATGTTTCTATATTTCTATGTGAGAGAAATTAATCAGGTAAATGCACAGTGTCTTGCCCAGAGTAGAGGAATCGAGTACCAGAGGACATAGGTTTAATGTGAGGAGAGAAACATCCAATGGAACATGAGGGGTAACTATTTGTATGAATGGTGGTGGGTATATGAAACGTGCTGCTGTAGGAGGTATGTGTAGGAAAGAAATGCAGATGCTGGTTTAAATCGAAGGTAGGCACAAAATGCTGGAGTAACTCAGTGGGACAAGCAGCATATCTGGAGAGAAGGAATGGGTGACGTTTCGGGTCGAGACCCTTCTTCAGACTGAAGATCAGTCCTTCTTTCCACAGATGTTGCCTTGTCCCGCTGAGTTACTCCAGCATTTTGTGTCTACCTGCTCTAGGAGATAGTTGAGGCAGGAACAATCGCAACGTTTAAGAAATATTTACATGGATAAATAGGGGAAGTGGGATTAGTGTAGATCAGTGTGGGTAAGTTGGGCCGATGTGCCTGTTTCCACACTGTATGACTCTATGCCTCTATCTAATTTGGGGAACTAGCACAGAAGAGGAGATGAGGCCGGGGGAAGACAATCTATGACTACCTCAACGGGGTCAAGCAGCATTTGTGGAAGACATGTATTCGTGACATTTTGTCAGATCCCTTCTTCAAAGAGTCTATATTACACTACAAACCACTTCCAAAGGCACAAGATTAATGGTCTGTTTCCATGCTGAATAGTTTCTTGATTTCATGCTTTATATCTTGATTATAATATCCATAATATAAATACATATGTATTGTTTCTATGAGTTATAAATGAAAATTACTTGTACTCGTACTTTGAAATGAACAGGAAGTTAAAGAACAATTGTCTTGAAACCAATTCTGGAAAACATAAACCACATTTCTCTTTATGATGATGATTGATGTTCTAAGCATTTCCAGCAGTTTCTGTTTTAATTTCACATTTATTTTGTATGTAACTCCTTCTGATCCTTGAGCAGCTGTACCTATGTATGTCCCCCATCCATGTTCTTCAGGGATGCTGCCTGACCCACTGCTGCCTGACCCACTGCAGTACTCCAGGACCTTGTGATATGTAAAAAGGAAAAGATTATTGAAGACAAATATAGGTCCCTCACAATCAGAGACAGGTGAATTTATAATGGGAAACAAATAAAGGACAGAACAGTTAAACAAATACGTTGGATCTGTCTTCACTAAGGAAGACACAAACAATCTACCTGAAATACTAGGGGACCGAGGATCTGGAGGGTGGGAGGGATAAACTGAAGGGAATTCATATTAAACAGCAATTGGTTTTAGGTATACTGTTGGGACTGAAGGCAGATAAATCTCATGTTCTCTCGACTCGGTATCAATTCCGGTGGACTGGAGGGTAGCCAATGTAACTTCACTTTTTAAGCGAGAAAAGGGGGAATTATGGACCAGTTAGCCTTACATTGGTAGTGGGGAAGATGCTTGAGTCGATTGTTAAAGATTGTTAAAGCAGCGCATTTGGAAAGTAGTGACAGGATCAGTCAAAGTCAGCATGGATTTATGAAGGGGAAATCATGCTTGACTAATCTTGTGGAATTTTTTGAAGATGTGACAAGTAGAATGGATAAGCGAGAGCCAGTGGTTGTGGTGTATCTGGAATTTCAAGAAGCCTTTGACAAGGTCCCACACAAGAGATTAGTGTGCAACATTAGAGCACATAGTATTTGGGGTAGGGTATTGACATGGATAGAAAACTGGTTGGCAGACAGGAAGCGAAGAGTAGGAATTAACGGGTCCTTTTCAGAATGGCCGGCAGCGACTCGTGGGGTGCCACGAGGCTCGGTGCTGGGACCCCATTTATTTACAATATATATTAACGATTTAGATGAGGGAATTAAATGTGACATCTCCAATTTTGCAGATGACACAAAGCTGGACGGCAGTGTGAGCTGTGAAGAGGACACTATAAAGTGGCAAGGTGACTTGGATAGGTTGGGTGAGTGGGTAGATGCATGGCAGATGCAGATAAATGTGAGATTATCCACTTTGGTGTCAAGAACAGGAAGGCAGATTTTTTTTTCTGAATGGTGTCAGATTAGGAAAAGGGGAGGTGCAACAAGACCTGGGTGTGTTTGTACATCAGCCACAGATAGTAAACATGCAGGTCCAGCAGGCAGTGAAGAAAGCTAAAGGCCATCATTGGGAAAGGATTTGAGTTTTGGAGCAAAGAGGTCCAACTGCAGTGAGACAGCACCTGGTGTATTGTGTGCAATTTTGGTCTCTTAATTTGAGGAAGGACATTATTGCTATTGAGGGCGTGCAGTGTAGATTCACCAGGTTAATTCCCGGGATGGCGGGACTGACATATGATGAAAGAATGGGTCAACTGGGCTTGTATTTACTGGAATTTAGAAGGATGAGTCGGCATCTTATAGAAACATGTAAAATTCTTAAAGGTTTGTACAGGCTAATTCCAGGAAAAATGTTCCCGATGTTGGGGGAGTCCAGAAACAGGGGTCACAGTTTAAGAATAAGGGGTAGGCCATTTAGGACAGAGATGAGGAAAAACTTATTCACCCAGAGAGTTGTGAAGCTGTGGAATTCTCTGCCACAGGAGGCAGTGGAGGCCAATTCACTGGATGATTTCAAGAGAGAGTTAGATTTAGCACTTAGGGCCAAAGGAATCAAGGGATATGCGGAAAAAGCAGAAACGGAGTACTGATTTTTGATGATCAGCCATGATCATATTGAATGGTGTTGCTGGCTCAATGGGCCAAATGGCCTACTCCTATTTTTCCGTTTCTATGTATAAACCAGCATCTACTGTTCTTTGTTTCTAAATGAAGATGGCTAAACTGGGTTTGAACCTAAACAGAAAAACAGTCTTATTGGACGAGAACAGAAGGAATAGGAGGGAGATGGCTCTCCGAAATAGGATTCAACTACTTACCCAAACACAGCAGCTGGGGTCACACAAGGGCTAACTAAGGTCTAAGACTCAGAAGAGGAAACTCTGGATTGTGAATATAAAGGTCAGCCACAAGTTTGGAACTTACAACATTGTGTCTAGCTGATCGTATACTAATAAGAGCCCATGATGCTGGCAATGACATATTGACATGGATGGAAGATTGTTTGCTGGTCGCAAAGCAATATTTAGGGACAAGGGAGTCATTTTATGTTGGCAACATAATCCAGATATCTCAATTCCCTGCATACCCATGTACCTCTCCAGACGTCTCTAAAACGCCATTATCTTATCAGCCTTCACCGCAATCCCTGACAGTGTGTTCCAGGATCCACCACCCTGTGCAACAATCTTGCCCACTCACATTAAAGGTGAGTATTTGATAGTTCCTGGATAACAAAGTTTTGATTGCCTACCTTATCTTTGCCTCTCATAATTTTATACACCTCTGTCAAGTGTCCTCTCAACCTCTGGCATTGCAGAGAAAACAATCCAAGTCCATCCTACTTCAACTATTATCCACTAATCCAAGCATCATTCTGAAGAAGGGCCTCGAACCGAAACATCACCCATTCCTTCTCTCCAGTCTGTCCCGCTGCCTGTCCCGCTGAATTAATCCAGCATTTTGTGTCTACCTTCGATTTAAACCAGCATCTGCAGTTCTTTCCTAATCATTCTGGTAAACCTTCTTTGCACCCTTTATAAAGCCTTCACATCCTCCCTGTATGTAGATGACCAGAACTGCACACAATACTCCAAATGTGGCCTAATCAGATTGCTAAGATGCTGCATCATGATGAAGACAATGAAGGCAAGAATACAATATGTCTTCTTTAAAAAGCCGTTCATTCTGGTAGGAAGAACAAAAGGGCAGGGAATTATGTAAAATTGAGAAAATCCAGAAAGCAGCAGCACAAAAAGATTTGGATGTCCATAGGTATTGAAACATGTAAGATGGTTAGGGGTCAAGAAGGAATAATTGCCAAGACAACACTCATGGGAGACTATAGCAACAGAGACATGATCTTAGAATAAGGGGTGTCCACCTGCAGCAAGTCTGCGTCAATGAAGAATTTCATCCCTCAGAGGGTGGTCCATCTTGAGAAATATTTGGACAGAGAGCTGTGTCAGGAGAGTTCTCCGAAAATATGTAACATTGAGCTATGTAGATTTCTGCTCAGTGAAGGAACAAAGGGCTATTGTAAAAGGAATGGGGATGGATTTGAGAGAGAAATCAGCCATGATTCTATTGAATGTTACTGCAGGCTTCTTTGTCTGCGTGGCTTTCTCCTGTTCCCACATGGTCAAGAGTCAAGATTCAAGAGTGTTTTATTTTCATATGTCCCAGATAGAACAATGAAATTCTTACTTGCGGCAGCAGCACAACAGAATATGTAAACATAGTACACTGTAAAGAGTATAATAAACGAAAAATAGTTATGTGGTGTATATATACACATACTCTCAAGCACACACACACACACACACACACACACACACACACACACACACACACACACACACACACACACACACACACACACACACACACACACACACACACACACACACACACACACACACACACACACACACACACACACACACACACACACACACACACACATATATATATATATATATATATATATATATATATATATATACACACATACACATACACACATACTCAAAAAAGAAACAATAGTAGTGCAATAATAATAATAATATTAATATTAATAATAATCATCTATTGTAGTTCAGAGCTTATTTGAGGTTATTATGTTTAAGAACCTGATGGCTA
This sequence comes from Malacoraja senta, assembly GCA_038087875.1. NCBI lineage: Eukaryota > Metazoa > Chordata > Chondrichthyes > Rajiformes > Rajidae > Malacoraja > Malacoraja senta. The sequence goes on along the minus strand of CM075986.1, from coordinate 27,793,662 downwards.
TTTCTTAAGAAATTCTTGGATCTCTCTCATTAAATGCTATCATTTAGAAGAATTACATATTTCCCCTAACAGCCCACAGTAATGCGGGTGGAACAGCGGTGCAGTTGGTAGAGCCGCTGTCCTACGGGTAACATGGATTCGATCCTGACCTTTTTGTGTGGAATGTGCACATTCCTATTATGATGGTGTGGGTTTTCTCTCGGTGCTCCAGTTTTTTCCCACAAGCAAAAGTCATATGGGTTGGTCATTATAAATTGACCTTAGTATATAGATGAATGATATAACTTGGAGGGGGGGATATGAGGCTAAAACATTTGCATTAATGTTGGATTAGAATAAATGGGTGGATGGACTCACTGGGCAGTAGGACCTCTTTCTCTTCTAAACTATTCTACATATTTCTGATATTCTTTCTTTTCAGGAGTTAAGAATGGGATGATGTTGAGAGTGTGGTTTACTTTAGTTTTTTGTTTCGTTTAGAGATTCAGCGCAGAAACAGGCCTTTCGGAACACCGTGCCTGCGCCACCCCGCAAATTAGCACGATCCTGCACATAGGGACATTTTACTATTTTTACCAAAGCCAATTAATCTATAAACCTGTAGGTCTTTGGAGTGTGGGAAGAAACCGGAGGACTTGGAGAAAACCGACACGTCACAGGGGGAATGCACAAACTACTTGGGGACTTTTGGGGAAGGTGTGACCTGTACAAAAAGGACGGGTTGCACTTGAACCCGAGGGGGACCAAGAACCTGGCGGGGAGATTTGCAAAGTCTACTGGGGAGACTTTAAACTAGAACGGTTGGGGGGAGGGACTCAAATAGAGAAATCTAGTAGACAGTGTGTGAGGCATGAGGCAGAGAAGGGAAGCACTCAGACCCAACATGTAGGGGGGAAAGAAGAAAAAAAATAATAAACAGAGAATAAGAGATGGTGGATTTCTTAAATGTGTGAGCAGAGAGACAGAGGGGTGTAAAATGAGGGTAGAAGCAATAGGTAGCAAGGTGAAAACTAAAAGTGGCAGGCAGACAAATCCAGGGCAAACATCAAAAAGGGCCACTTTTGAACATAATTGTATAAGGGGTAAGAGTGTTGTAAAAACAAGCCTGAAGGCTTTGTGTCTCAATGCAAAGAGCATTCGTAATAAGGTGGATGAGTTGAATTTGCAGATAGCTATTAATGACTATGATATAGTTGGGATCATGGAGACATGGCTCCAGGGTGACCAAGGCTGGGAGCTGAACATCCAGGGATATTCAATATTCAGGAGGGATAGACAGAAAGGAAAAGGAGGTGGGGTAGTGTTGCTGGTTAGAGAGATTAACGCAATAGAAAGGAAGGACATTAGCTTGGAGGATGTGGAATCGATATAGGTAGAGTTGCGAAACACTAAGGGACAGAAAACGCTAGTGGGAGTTTTGTACAGGCCATCTAACTGTAGTAGTGGAGTTGGGGATGGCATCAAACAGGAAATTAGAAATGCGTGCAACAAAGGTAAAACAGTTATAATGGGTGACTTCAATCTACATATAGATTGGGTGAATCAAATTGGCAGGGGTGCTGAGGAAGAGGATTTCTTGGAACGTATGCGGGATAGTTTTCTAAACCAACATGTAGAGGAACCAACGAGAGAGCAGGCTATTCTAGACTGGGTATTGAGTAATGAGGAAGGTTTAGTTAGCAGTCTTGTTGTGCGTGGCCCCTTGGGCAAGAGTGACCATAATATGGTTGAGTTCTTCACTAGGATGGAGAGTGACATAATTAATTCAGAAACAAGGGTTCTGAACTTAATGAAAGGTAACTTTGAGGGTATGAGACGTGAATTGGCCAAGATAGACTGGCAATTGATTCTTAAAGGGTTGACGGTGGATGTGCAATGGAAGGCATTTGAAGACTGCATGGATGAACTACAAAAATTGTTCATCAAAGTTTTGCAAAAGAATAAAACAGGGAAGGTAGTGCATCCGTGGATAACAAGGGTAATCAGGGATAGTACCAAAACAAAAGATGAAGCATACAAATTAGCCAGAAAAAGCAGCCTACCAGAGGACTGGGAAAAATTCAGAGTCCAGCAGAGGAGGACAAAGGGCTTAATTAGGAAGGGGAAAATAGATTATGAAAAAAAACTGGCTGGGACCAAAAACTGACTGCAAAAGTTTTTATAGATACATGAAGAGAAAAAGATTAGTTAAAACAAATGTAGGTCCCTTGCAGTCAGAAACAGGTGAATTGATCATGGGGAACAAGGACATGGCAAACCAATTGAATAACTACTTTGGTTCTGTCTTCGCTAAGGAAGACATAAATAATCTGCTGGAAATAGCAGGGGACCGGGAGTGAAATGAGATGGAGGAACTGAGTGAAATCCAGGTTAGCCAGAAAGTGGTGTTAGGTAAATTGAATGGATTAAAGGCCGATAAATCCCCAGGGCCAGATATGCTGCATCCCAGAGTACTTAAGGAAGTAGCCCCAGAAATAGTGGATGCATTGGTGATAATTTTTCAAAACTCTTTCGATTCTGGAGTAGCTCCTGACGATTGGAGTGTAGCTAATGTAACCCCACTTTTTTAAAAGGGAGGCAGAGAGAAAACGGGGAATTACAGACCAGTTAGTTTAACATCGGTAGTGGGGAAACTGCTAGAGTCAGTTATTAAAGATGGGATAGCAGCACATTTGGAAAGTGATGAAATCATTGGACAAAGTCAGCATGGATTTACGAAAGGTAAATCATGTCTGACGAACCTTATAGAATTTTTCGAGGATGTAACTAGTAGAGTGGATAAGGGAGAACCAGTAGATGTGTTATATCTGGACTTTCAGAAGGCTTTCGACAAGGTCCCACATAAGAGATTAGTATACAAACTTAAAGCACACTGTATTGGGAGTTCAGTATTGATGTGGATAGAGAACTGGCTGGCAGACAGGAGGCAAAGAGTAGGAGTAAACGGGCCCTTTTCAGAATGGCAGGCAGTGACTAGTGGGGTACCGCAAGGCTCAGTGCTGGGACCCCAGCTATTTACAATATATATTAATGATTTGTACGAGGGAATTGAATGCAACATTTCCAAGTTTGCGGATGACACGAAGCTGGGGGGCAGTGTTAGCTGTGAGGAGGATGCTAGGAGGCTGCAAGGTGACTTGGATAGGCTCGGTGAGTGGGCAAATGCATGGCAGATGCAATATAATGTGGATAAATGTGAGGTTATCCACTTTGGTGGCAAAAACAGGAAAGTGGACTATTATCTGAATGGTGGCCGATTAGGAAAAGGGGAGATGCAATGAGACCTTGGTGTCATGGGACACCAGTCATTGAAAGTAGGCATGCAGGTGCAGCAGGCAGTGAAGAAAGCGAATGGTATGTTAGCATTCATAGCAAAAGGATTTGAGTATAGGAGCAGGGAGGTTCTACTGCAGTTGGACAGGGTCTTGGTGAGACCACACCTGGAGTATTGCGTACCGTTTTGGTCTCCAAATCTGAGGAAAGACATTCTTGCCAATCAAGAGCGGAAATCGCTATCAAAACGTGGAGGGGACGGGGGCACTCGGGACAGCGCGGGAGACCCGGCCGGGATCGATCCTGCCTGCGGATGAGGCGCAGGTCTGTGCCACGTCTCCCTCCTCCAATCACCGTGCTCTATCCTCAGTCCCCCACCCCCTCCCCCACACTCATCCTTCCTCCAATCATCGTGCCCTCGATCATCAGTCCCACCCCCACTGTCTCGCGGAAAGCGGAGATTTAAAAATCGGGATCACAAAAACTGGGGGGGGGGATGTCCCCCACCTCTCAAAACATGGGGGGCATGTCCCCTCTGGCCCCCTGGGTTTTCTGCCCCTGCTTGCCATAGAGGGAGGACAGAGAAGGTTTACCAGACTGATTCCTGGGATGTCAGGTCTTTCATATGAAGAAAGACTGGAGAGACTCGGCTTGTACTCGCTAGAATTTAGAAGATTGAGGGGGGATCTTATAGAAATTTACAAAATTCTTAAGGGGTTGGGAAGGCTAGATGCAGGAAGATTGTTCCCGATGTTGGGGAAGTCCAGAACAAGGGGTCACAGTTTAAGGATAAGGGGGAAATCTTTTAGGACCGAGATGGTTTCCACACAGAGCGTGGTGAATCTCTGGAATTCTCTGCCACAGAAGGTAGTTGAGGCCAGTTCATTGCCTATATTTAAGAGGGAGTTAGATGTGGCCCTTGTGGCTAAAGGGATCAGGGGATATGGAGAGAAGGCAGGTACAGGATACTGAGTTGGATGATCAGCCATGATCATATTGAATGGCGGTGAAGGCTCGAAGGGCCGAAAGGCCTACTCCTGCATCTATTTTCTATGTTTCTATGTTTATGTTACATCCATACAGCATCGTAGTTACGATCAAACCTAGGTCCCTGGCAACTCTACCGTCGTGCTGCCGTGCCTTGTGGTGTGGAGGCTATAGAAGGGACTTAACCTAGTATTCTGAAGGTTATATTCTGTCTTCCACTATTGTAGCATTTCACATTCCCATAACCAGCCAATGTATGTAAAATATTTTTAGTTCAGCAAGAAACTGCAAAATTTGTGTGGGGAAACCTTGCTTTCAAGAGGGTCTTGACATCAAATTCTGTTGGTGGTTTAAACTTCCTTCCTTACCTATGCAGGAGAATGCTTATTGACCAACTACATACACTGACAAATCTGACTCCCCACAGTTGATTGTAATAAGGTGAAAGTGACACTCAGGCTGAAAGCAACGGTGAAACCAGCAGAAGTCTGGCGCTGATTAATGGAGATTACCGCCTCACCACCGTGAGAAAGAAAACCAAAGACAAAGAAAATAATAGAGGAAACTACGCAAATATTCTTGCAGGAAATGTGTAAGGTTGTGGCAACAGAGGGGCATCTGATCAACTCATTCCATAATCAAGTAGGACTGTGTTCCTTGGAATGTTGGAGGCTACAGGTGATCTAAAGCATGTATAAAATCCTGTGGGGACAGATAGTGCAATTGCACATTTTTCTTTTTCCATGGGAGGGGAATCAAGAACCAGAGGACATAGGTTTTACGGTGTGAGTTGCAACATTTAATAAGAACTTAAGAGGCAACTTTTCAAAACAGATAGTGCTGGGTGTATGGAAAGTGCTGCCAGATGATGTACTTGAGGCAGGTACTATAACAGCATTTAAAATATATTTACACAGGTAGAAGGATAAGAAAGGGACAGAGGGATGTGGGCTAAACCTGGGCAGGTAATACAAGTTGGCATGGACAAGTTGGTGCAAAGGGCCTGTTTCCGTTAAATGACTCTATAACTCTAAAGTGTTAATTAAGGCAAACCGCTCCTGTACACTTTACAGTTTGTTTACAGAGGGTCTCTTGTTTAATGCTCTCTCTTTTATTCAGCAGGATATTGTTCAAATAGGAAAGGAAAAAAATGCTGAAAGGGAGATTAAGAAATACATCAAAGGAACGAAAGGAAGAAAATCAAAGAATCTTGAAATCATGTATCACTATTCTTTGAAAGAATAATTCAAATAGGTTAATTTTATTTGTAAAAATCCCCATTCCACATCTGTATTTCATGGAAATAAAGAGTTATGGATTCAGACAGGACAGGGAAATGGGCCACTTGGACCACCATTCCATGTTGACCATCAAGAAACCATCTACACTAATCCCACTGCCAACACTTGGTCTGTAGCTTCTGTCCTTTGATAATTCATGTAATTGGCTTGGTGCTTTTAAAATGGTGTCAGATCCCCTTCTACACTCATACACCTCACCTTAAACCAAGTCATCTGTTTTTTTTCATTCTCCCCAAAGTAAGGAAAGGTTTCTCACTATCTACCCTATCTATGCCGGCATAATTTTCACGTGCCTGAGGACTGGAAGGTAGCCAATGTAACCCCACTTTTTAAGACGGGAGGGAGAGAGAAAACAGGAAATTGTAGACCAGTTAGCCTTATATCGGCAGTGGGGAAGATGCTTGCATTGATTATTAAAAATGTAATAGCAGCACATTTGGAAAGCAGTGACAGGATCAGTCAAAGTCAGCATGGATTTATGAAGGGGAAATCATGCTTAACTAATCTTCTTTGAGGATGTAACAAGTAGAATGAATAAGGGAGAGCAAGTGGGTGTGTTGTTTCCGGACTTTCAAAAAGCCTTTGACAAGTTCCCACATAAGAGATCAGTGTGCAAAATTAGAGCACATGGGAGTAGGGTATTGACATGATTAGAGAACTGGTTGGCAGACAGGAAGCAAAGAGTAGAAATTAATGGGTTCTTTTCAGAATGGCAGGCAATGGCTAGTGGGGTGCGGCAAGGCTCAGTGCTGTGGCCCCAGTTGTTTACAATATATATTAGTGATTTAGACAAGGGAATTAAATGTAACATCTCAAGTTTGTGGATGACACAAAGCTGGGTGTGCAGAGTAAGCTGCGAGGAAGATGGTAAGAGGCTGCAGGGTGACTTGGATAGGTTGGGTGAGTGGCACATGCATGTCAGATGCAGTATAATGTGGATAAATGTGAGGTTATCCACTTTGGTGCCAAGAACAGGGAGGCAGACTATTAACCGAATGGTGTTGAAAGGAACTGCAGTGGCTGGTTTAAACCAAAGATAGACACAAAACGCTGGAGTAACTCAGCAAGACAGGCAGCATCTCTGGAGTGAAGGATTGGGTGACGTTTCAGGTCGGGACCCTTCTTCAGACTGAATGATCACCCAATACGCACCCATATGAGGAAAGAAGGGTTTGACTGGAGTTGTATTCACTAGAATTTAGAAGGATGAGAGGGGATCTTAGAGAAACTTATAAAATTCTGAAGGAATCGGACAGGCCAGAGGCAGGAAAATGTTCCTGATGTTGGGGGAGTCCAGAACCAGGGGTCATAGTTTAAGAATAAGGGGTAGGCCATTTAGGACTGAGATGAGGAAAATGTTTTCACCTAGAGAGTTGTGAATCTGAAGAATTCTCTGCCATGGAAGGCGGTGGAGGCCAATTCATTGGACGTTTTCAGGAGAGTTATATTTAGCTCTTCAGGCTAGCAGAATCAAGATATATGTGGATAAAATAGGAATGGGGTACTGATTTTGTATGATCAGCCATGATCATATTGAATGGAGGTGCTGGCTCGAGAGACCGAATGGCCTACTCCTGCACTTATTTTCTATGTTTCTACATTTCTACAAAAAACCAAGACTCTCCAATCTCTTGTCATTACTGAATAAATCACTCCTGGCAGCGTCCTGGTTAATCTCCTCTATTCCACCTCCATGAGCATTCATACCCTTCTTGTGCTGAGATCCCAGGAACTGCATTGAACACTCAAACTGTGGGATAACAAAACCTCGACAAAATGTTAGCATGAGCTCCATGCTCCTATACTCCATACCCAGTCTAATGAAGTTCAAAATCCCATATGCTTTCTTAACCACCGAATCTATATTTGCTACCTTAGTACATAGAACAGTACAACATAGAAAACTACACTACGGCCTACAATGTCCATGTTGAACATAATACCAAGACCATCAATTATGTACCTGCAATTATCAACATGGAAAGACGGGGCCAACCAAGTGATTCTGTCTTGAGGGGAAGAAAAAGCAGAGCAACAGCGTTAGCTGGTGTATATTCACAGATATTTAAGGGCAAGTTGATAAACGAACAAGTAAACGCAGCAAATCGTTCAATTTGTAAACAGGACCATTACAAGGTAAATCTGGCAATCGTATTAGACACTTACAACTCACTAACCTGGCATTAGCTGTCGTGTTGTAATCAAATCTGGCAATCTAAGATTCAAAAAAGGTACGTCAAAGCTTTGGAGAGAATGCAGATGCATTTTTAGTAAAGTGAGACAAAGGGTAAATGATGGGCAGATATTTCAATATTCACTCAACAAGGCAACCGGCTTGGCTGTCCGCTATAACCGAATATAAATATAACCGCTTTAAGGCGCGGTGGTAGAGTTGATGACTTATAGACCAGAAACCCAGATTTGAACCTGACTACACGTGTTGTCTGTAAGGAATTTGCACGTTCTCCCCGTGACCTGCGTGGGTTTTCTCCGGGTGCTCCGGTTTCTTCAAAGACGTGCAGGTTTGTAGGTTAATTCGCTTGGTAAAATTGTAAATTGCCCCCAGTGTGTGTAGGATGGTACTAGTGTACGGGGATCGTTGGCGCAACTCGGTGGCCTGTTTCCGCTCTGTATCTCGGTGGGCATGTTTCCGCTCTGGATCTCTAAACTAAACTAAACATCTTCTGATATTTCGGATGTTCATAATAAGCTTTAACATCTCACTATTTATAAACCAACTTACCAGGCATCAACTAGCGCAATTATAGCTATTTGAATTATTCGCTAATATTGTCTCACGATTTTCAACAGTTACAGTCAGGGGAGGGGAAACTAAAGGTATGAAAAAGTACAAAGTACATGGCTTTGTTTACCCCTTGCAGTCCTGAGGGATCATTAGAGCCTGAACTATCAAAAAAAAAAAATCCCCGTCTAATCAAGATAGTACCTTGATTTCCAATACTGAAATCATTCTGCATTGATAGAAAATTAAACATGCATAAAATGGAATTTTACTAATTGTCTTTGTGAATCTCGGTATCGAAGAACATCGCACCTGAAATACTGAGAACCAACCGACCTCAATTAAGTCTCTGTTGGTCAGAGGCAATTCGCTTTGAATGGAGCAGAAAGTGAAAGGTTTCAGCTGTAGTCAGCTCGCAACGAAATTAAAGATTCCCTCAAAGAATTGCGGTGAGAAACAAAGGAGATTTGTTTTTGAAACGTCAAAGGAATATCCTGATGTACACCTTAAAATGGGCCCATCGCCTCGAGCAGAGGTTATCATTTCAATCCAAGAGCAAAGCAGGTCATCTCGGACAGATATTGCATTCCGACCTGAATCCCGGTCTCGCCACTGCTCAGATTCCAGTTGGTTGGTTGAACATGTCCTTCGCTAACGCATGGAGACTCTGCGTTTTACCAGTGTTGTTGACGATGGTCCTGGCGCATGGCTGCCGGGGTCCGCATGTGCAGGAGGACATTAATCAGCAAGCTCAGATTGTGCTGAACGAAATGGTAAGTGCAAATAGTGAATCATGTTGTAGCATTAAAGTGAGTAAAGTGTTAAACCCCGTGTGATGTTGTTAGACCCTGGTGGGACTCTCAGTGGGTCAGGCGGCCTCTGTAGCAGCGACAAGCAGCGTTAATGTTTCAACTCAACGGCCTCTCTACTGCTGAGAAGGTTTGCAATGAAGCGCGTCTCCAACTGCAGAAAAAGGGGAAATGATCAGAGAGTAGGAGGCGGACACAAAATGCTGAAGTAACTCAGCAGGACCGGCAACATTTCTGGAGAGAAGGAAAGGGTTATATTTTGGGTCGAGACCCTTCTTCAGACTGAGAGTCAGGAGAGAAGGAAACTGGAGATATCGAAGGGTGAGATGTGAAAACGAAAGATTAAAGCACTAATGACCATGGCTATCTGGACTACACTTCTTCCCACCCTGCTTCCTGTAACGACTCTATCCGCTACTCCCAATTCCTCCGTCTACGCAGCATCTGCACCCAGGATGAGGTGTTCCAAACCTTTAGGGAAGGGGGTTCCCCTCTTCGACTATAGATGAGGCACGCACCAGGGTCTCTTCTATATCCCATAGCTCCGCTCTCACCACCCCCCCCCCCACTCGTAACAAGGACAGAGTCCCCCTTATCCTCACCTTCCACCCTACCAGCCATCACATACAACAGATAATACTCCGACATATTTGCCACCTCCAACGGGATCCCACCGCTGGCCACATCTTCCCATCCCCTCCCCTTTCCGCTTTCGGCAGAGGCTGCTCACTCCGTAACTCCCTGGTTAATTCGTCCCTTCCCACCCAAACTACCCCCTCCCCTGGTACTTTCCCTTGCAACCGTATTTACTCCCCCCTCGACTCCATCCAAAGATTCAAGCAGTTTTTCCAGGTGAGGCGGAGGTTCACCTGCACCTCCTCCAATCTCATCTATTGCATCCGCTGTTGTCGGTGTCAACTGCTCCACATCAGTGGGAACACGCACAGGCTTGGCGATCGCTTCGCCCAACACCTCTGCGCAGTTCGCATTAACCAACCTGTCAGGTGCAATCCAAAAGGTTGCCCGACAGCAAACAATGTTATTAGAGATAATGTTGCTGTGTGTGAATTGTGTGCCGGAGCCGGACTTGACCGCTTCCCCTGTTGTAGGGAGCCCCCCTGACCCGGCGGTGCGCTGCTGAAAGGACATCATTGGAAGTCAGGACATTGAACTTGTCCAAACTCATGGAGAGAGGACGGGTGAGTGTGCATTGATAAGCTTCGTTTAATCTCACCGGCAATGCTCTCGGGAACAATTAATATACGGTTCGCATCTATTCTTAATCTGGGACGCGGTTTTTCAAATATAATCATATTATTGTGTCCATGTTGATAAAGACACAACACAACTGGGTTTTCAACGAGCGAAACAGTTCTGTGAAGAACGATTTCATGTCCTTTGATTGAAGGAGTTGGTTAGCTAAAGTAAAACATGACACAAAATGCTGGAGCAGCTCAGCGGGTCAGGCATCATCTCTGAAGGAAAGGAATAGGTGACGTTGCGGGTCCAGACCCTTTCGTCGACGGGTCAGTTTCTGGCTGTAGCAGGATCTCGATCCAGAACATGACCTATTCGTTTTATCCAGAGATGCTGCCTGACCCGCGGACTACTCCGCATTGTGTGTCTATCTTCGGTGTAAACCTACATCTGCTGTTCCTTCCTACACAAAGTCAAACATGAGTTTCCTCAACGAGCTGCTAACGCTGTAAAGTTGCCAACAACAATGTTTAGACAAGGTTTTCCAGACCACTGCAAACATGCATAATCCACTGATCACTATTCGATTTAGAAATGAGTGTGATATTGTCCCCTCCCGGCCGTTCTCACGGGTCCATGGCAACGCTGATGTCGCTCTGTGTTGTGTGCAGGCCCCGGACACGGTCCGTGTTGTCTACCAAGTGTTGCGTCAGTTCAGCAAAATCTACAGTATGAACCTGGCCTCTGTCACATGGCCCCGGGACAAGGTGGAGAGTCTCAGGCTTCTCTTGGATGGGCAGATCAGAGAGCTGGAAAACTGTGTGAGGAAAACAGGCTCCGAGACCCGGCCACGGAGAAGCGCCGCGATTCACAACTACTTCAGGAAACTCGGCAAGTTTCTAAAACGGAAGGTGAGACGGTTGAATCTTATCATCTAACGACCCGCGGGCAATTATTTCACTCAGTCTAAATCTATTAATTCTCTGATGCGTGATTCCGAACGTTTCTCTTTTGCAGAGATTCAGCGCCTGCGCCTGGGAAGTAACCCGCGCCGAGACCAGGGCGTGTTTCCAACAGTTGCCTCGCGTAATAACAAGAATCAACGAGGCGAACTGAAGATGTGTCAAATATACATTTAACCAGATTTATGTTATTTATTTACATAGCTGAAAAGATAACCTATTTTTATAATATTAACATGCAAACATATACTGTAAGTATTTATTTTGTTTTGACGAAGTTTCCTTGAAGTTACCAATATACATTTAACCAGATTTATGTTATTTATTTATTTATATAGTTGAAAAGATAGCCTATTTTTATAATATTATCATGCAAACATATACTGTAAGCATTTATTTTGGGTTACCAATATACGTTTCACCTGATTCGTGTTATTTGTTCACAGTTTAGTTGAAAATGACACCTATTTTATAATATTAACATGCAAAAATTGACTGTCAGTATTTATTTTGTTTTGAGAAGGTTTTGGAGTCTGGTGCTTACAGTGCAGAGAATATACACCTTAATATAATTTGGAGACTATTTATTTTAAACTGCTATTTTTAATTGAAACGAGGTAATAAAGATTTTGTACTTGTACCACTTTTGAAACTTATTTTTAGAAAAGTCTTTGTCTGTGAGTGTTGAAATGAGTAGATTCTTGGTGATTGAAGTTTCACCCAAAGTAACGCGACCCCATGGCATTCAGTCGGAATTATCTCTCACCTTTTACTTTCTCTACTCCTGAAAAGAACTTTACTTACATTCGCGGCCTAGTATTTACTTACTTCAGACTTTACTTCAGACTTTCGAGATGCAACACGGAGACAAGGCTTTCGGCACACCGAGTCGGCGCAGACCAGTACACTAGCACTATCATCCTGTACACTAGCACCATCCTACACGCACAGGGGCAATTTACATTTGTGTTTACTGAGGCTAAGTAACCTTTAAACTTGCAGGACGGAACTGCAGATGCTGGTTTTCACCGAAGATAGACACAAAGTGCTGGAGTAACAGCGGGACGCAGCATCTCTTGGAAAAAGGATTAGGTGAAGTTTCGGGTCGAGACCCTTCTGGACCCGAAACATCCCTTGTCTCCAGTATTCTGGATGACCAGTTGAGTTGCTCCAGCATTTTGTGTCTTTCGTCATCACCTTACAGTCGGTAGAGGTCGCTAGGTGCGAATTAATTGCATATCTACATCAGGGGAACATACGTTTAAGAAAGAACTGCAGATGCTGGTAAAATCGAAGGTAGATACAAAATGCTGGAGAAACTCAGCGGGTGAGGCAGCATCTATGAAGAAGGGTCTCGACCCGAAACGTCGCCTATCCTTCTCTCCATAGATGCTGCCTCACCCGCTGAGTTTCTCCGGCATTTTGTATCTACATTTAGGGGAACATAGATCAGGCTCCTTCGGGTCTGACACTGTTGCCTTTCCCATGGAAGCATTGCATCCAAGTTCATCATCAGTCTGGGCAGAGTCCTACACCTGTGTGTGCTAGCTCGCAAAATTCATTGCTGGACACACCTTACACAAGATGTTCAGCGAGATTCAATGGATCAGAGGGCATCTTTGACCAAGTTCATAGTCCTACCGCAGCAGTTGGTATTTCTTCCACAGAGTACAAAGGCACGGTATAACATGAACGATGACTCAGACCACAGATCAAGTCGAGTGGAGCTTATTGTCAATGTACAAATACTTCGATGCCTTCCTACACCAAACAAATTATACATTAAGTATACATCAATTATTCACAAAACTTGTTAAATAAAGTAAACTGCGCAAAAAAAAAAAAAGATGTCAGTGTTAAAAACACAGAATGCAAGAGATGGATTGGAGTGCGCCGTTGTCATGGCAGGACCGGTCATGAACCTGATAATTTGCAGGAAAATCGCTGTTCCTCAGCCAGGTGATATGGGACTTCAGGGTGAAGAAGGAATGGCCCTGGTGGTGCAGATCCTTCATAATTGTGTTGTGTTCGATAAATCACCGGATTTGGACAACCAAGAGTGTGAATAACACGGTATTTTATTAAACTTCTAAATAAAATAAGCCACATAGTCTCACGTATCCGCATACACACTGTCAAACCCCGAGTGCGCGCCACAGGATGTTCCTGTTGTTGATCACCTGGTACCGTTCGCTGGGGCTCGTTTTGGAAGGGCGCCGGACACCATCCTTTATGGCATTTCTTATCTGAGCAGACCGTGCCATACCCACTCCCGGAGACAATCATAAGCCCCCCTTTGCCCGCGGCGATCCGCCCAACGTGTTTTGCTCAGCTAACTCAGACGCTCCCAGGCATTGTGTGGGAACAGGTACGGAAACATCTCCCACATGTCTTGGGAACATCTTGTTTTCGAAGGGTTTAGAATGCGGTGCAGCTAATCTAGCTGATAACTCAATTTTAGCTGCAATTGTCTGTTTTAACCCTTAAAATACACTCCACCCTTTGGAGACATCAGCCTACATTAGCGCCCATCTAACTACATGTTACTGAGTATATAAACAATAATAATCAAAAGTTCAGTATAATAATTCTATCTCTAAGAATGCGAGGTGATTATGTGTTAAACTAAAGGGCCTGTCCCACTTGCATGCGTCTGGCGCGACCAAACGTGGTCGCTTGAGGAGTACGTTACGGCCACGCGAGGCCGGTCCCACTTCGAACCGCGAAGGCGTATGGAGTTGTGCGGGGCTGGTCCCGACATCGCGCGGGGCTCCGAAGATCCCGCACTGTCCGAAAATTCCGCGCGGCAACGGCCTGTCGGCCCGCAGGCGCCCGCATTGAGCGTACGCAACGTCTTGACGTCGTACGCAACGTCTTGACGTCGTACGCAGCGTCTTGACGTTGTACGCAGCGTCTTGACGGCGTACGGCGAGCATAGCGATGACGTCACCACCAGACGCCGTGCGACGTCCATTAAGATCCGTCTGAAGAAGGGTTTCGGCCCGAAACTTTGCTATTTCCTTCGCTCCACAGATGCTGCTGCACCCGCTGAGTTTCTCCAGCACTTTTGTCTACCTTCGACGTCGGCCCGCCTTTATCGCATTAGCATAAAAACCAAGCGCGATTTGAAAATAATCACCACTTCCCGTGTTTCTTGCCACGGAGTCCGTTTTCTTCCCAGCTGCAGTGATCCACAGAGAACATGAAGAGAACAAGGGACCCCAGGACCATCAATAATCAATCCATGCAGGACAAGGTGAAGCAGGTTATTATAAAGAACATACAGATCCTGGAGGGCCCAGACACTGCTTCTGGCCATGCTGCTGTTCCTGCTTCAGAACCTGTCCCATCTCCTGCCCTATCTTCTGCCTCAACACCCTCACCGGTTCCTACACCAGTTCCCACCCCACCTCCTGCCCCAGCGCCTGCTTCAGCGCCTGCCCGAGCTACTGCTGCAGAATGGGACTCGGATTCGGCTCAGGAGACTGATGCCTCAGCTGCGCCGGCGAAGAAGAAGAAGACGGTGGTCACAAGGCCTTATTATTTTACCAGGAAACAAGAGGGAGACCTGGTAGAATGGTATCAGGCCCACCGAGAACTGTACGATAAGGGCCATCGTGATTTCAGGAGCACGGATCTCCGCAACGCGATGCTTGAAGACAAGGCGAAGGAGTTCCCTGGCTGCTCTTGTAAGGACATATTTTGTAGTTTGTCTACATTTCTGTGGTTGTAATTGCAGGTCCAATTAAGATTACAATTTGCTCAAGACTGATCTTCATTTATTCTATATTTTCACAGATGACCAACTGTGTCAATGGTTCAAGAGTCAGAGGACGCGGTTCGGGAGGCTGTCCCACAGTCTTGGCAAGTCTGGCTCCGCCAGTCAGCCACTGACTGACAGAGAGCAGTGGATAGTGGAGAAATGGGGGTTCGTGCGGAACCACATAGTCCGAGTGCATAGGAGGAAGAGCGGCAAGAAGGTGAATAGTTAAGAAAATTATGTAACAATTATAATTTGCTGGAAAGTGAGATAGTCAAATGATATTTGACAATGATAACTTGGTGGTCACCTTGCTTGCTACGTCCTGATGGCCTTGCACATTTCTGATACACATTTACTTTCTTCCAGCTTACCATGGGGAAATCATCGTGCGCCACCTCGAGTGAGGGCAAGACGGATACCCCAGAGGGACTCTCAGAGGGACCCTCTGGGTCCAGCACTGCGGACAAACAGCAGCACGCCAAGCAGAAGCCGGCTTGCACAACTGCGGCAGATTGCGACGTGCCTGTTCAGCAACTTCAGCGGGGGATGTGCACGGATGTAAGTGCTTTCGGGTGAACCATCAGCAAATTTCTCATTTACTCCGCCCTGCGTCCACGTTTCTCCAACGCCTCCCAAAAAATACTTACCAGGATTGCACTCTCTTTCTTGTAGATCATGCAACAGGCTACGACCACTACCGAGACAATAAACGTCTTGTTGCAGCCAAGGACGCCGCACGAAAGAATCGTTTATGCCTACTCAACGCTACTGAGGGAGGAGATGTTGCAGATCCCTGAGTCGCAATGGCACAGCTACTGCTTGGAGGGGTTAGTCTTGGCAAGGGCGCACAGACTTCTTCTGCCAGTAAAATCTTTTAATCAAAGTTTATTGAATTTATAAACGTTTTACTTTAATGCTTTTTATGGATTACTCACTACGATTTCCTTGGTGTTGCAGAGTCCAATGTGGCCCATGCCATAATGGCATGAGTTATGTGTTCTATCAGACACTCAGCTAGTCACGGATGTCTCTATGGAAGCAAAGCTTAGCTTAACGACCTTGCAAGCATCCTCACGATTTACTGGTCCTTTTTAATCAGCCAAAGCTGATGTTTTAAACATAATAAAGAGGAAAGAGGATTTGACTTTATTGCCTTCCACCACAGCGAGGAGTGTGGAATCCGTTGTGGTTGGTGTTTATGTTAACTTTTATGTAGTTGTGTGTCTTGTTGCTTTTTTTTAGTATGGCTGTATGGTAATGACTTTCACTGTACCTTAATTGGTACGTGTGAGAATAATAGACCTTTCAACCCTATGGACACCTAATCGTGGAACATTCGGCCCTCAGGCTGTACCATTACAAACAACCCGCAGGATCAATACCAGCCCTCCACCCTCCGGGCACTCCTCACACAGCAGTAGGGAAGCCATAGTGAATTGCAGAATATTATTCCCCCGGCTTCCGAACCTCCAAGACCACAAATTCCACCACGCGTTCTCCGTGGCCTCATCGTGCAATTGTTTCCCAATTTTATTCAAGGCCTTAACCTGTCGTCACATGTGAATCACCAGGTCCGTAAAGTTTTCACTAGCATCCGGTATATAAGTGCAACATTCCTTCGCTGTGATGCCACAAGTACCCCCTGCCACAGGTCGTTGGTTCAAGTTGTTTACTGCTTGCTGTAACACAAGGTCCCACCCATTGAGCATGTGGGATGGAGTTAATGTACATATCTGCTCTTTTAGTAGACCATTCATGCTCCACTAGCCCAGTGGGATGTGGAGAGTCCACTGCACCCCACTATCAGCTGCCCGCTGTTGTACTTTGTTATCTGCAAAGTGGGACCCCTTGTCAGACAGATTCTAATTTGAGGAAGGACATTCTTGCTGTTGAGGGAATGCAGCCCTCAATTCCCTGGGTGGCGGGACTGACATATGATGAAAGAATGGGTTGACTTGGCTTGTATTCACTGGAATTTACAAGGATGAGAGGGCATCTTATAGAAACATATACAATTCTTAAATGATTGGACAGGATCAATGTAGGAAAAATGTTCCCAATGTTGGGGTTGTCCAGGACCAGGGGTAAGAATAAGGGAGGCGGCCCAAAACGTTGCCTATTTCCTTCGCTCAATAGATGCTGCGTCACCCGCTGAGTTTCTCCAGCATTTTTGTCTACGTAAGAATAAGGGGTAGGCCATTTAGGACTGAGATGAGGAAATACTTTTTTACCCAGAGTTGTGAATCTGTGGAATTCTCTGCCACAGAAGGCAGTGGAGGCCAATTCACCGGATGTATTCAAGAGAGAGTTAGATTAAGCTCTTTGGGCTAAAGGAATCAAGGGATATGGGGAAAAAGCAAGAATGGGGTACTGATTTTAGATTGAAAGCGATGATAATATTGAATGGTGGTGCTGGCTCGAAGGGCCGAATGGCCTACTCCTGCACCTATTTTTCTATGTTTCTAATCTCCCATGGGGTGCCATACACGGCCAATATATGTATCATTCCCATATATCATATGGACCAGCAGAGACATTACAGTTTTGTTGGCACGAGCTGTTCCCCGCATGGCAATCTTCCCTCTGTTGCCTGACAAGGCAGATGGCCCCTACCGCGATAGGGCCATTGAAGAAAATGGTTGGGAGCGATTGTAGTCAATAGACAATAGGTGCAGGAGTAGGCCATTCGGCCCTTCGAGCCAGCACCGACATTCAATGTGATCATAGATACATAGAAAATAGGTGCAGGAGTAGGCCATTCGGCCCTTCGAGCCTGCACCGCCATTCAATATGATCATGGCTGATCATCCAACTCAGTATCCCGTACCTGCCTTCTCTCCATACCCCCTGATCCCCTTAGCCACAAGGGCCACATCTAACTCCCTCTTAAATATAGCCAATGAACTGGCCTCAACTACCCTCTGTGGCAGAGAGTTCCAGAGATTCACCACTCTCTGTGTGAAAAAGTTGTTCCTCATCTCGGTCTTAAAGGATTTCCCCCTTATCCTTAAGCTGTGACCCCTTGTCCTGGACTTCCCCAACATCGGGAACAATCTTCCTGCATCTAGCCTGTCCAACCCCATAAGAATTTTGTACATTTCTATAAGATCCCCTCTCAATCTCCTAAATTCTAGCGAGTATAAGCCAAGTCTATCCAGTCTTTCTTCATATGAAAGTCCTGACATCCCAGGAATCAGTCTGGTGAACCTTCTCTGCACTCCCTCTGGCTATAATGTCCTTCCTCAGATTTGGAGACCAAAACTGTACGCAATACTTCAGGTGTGGTCTCACCAAGACCCTGTACAACTGCAGTAGAACCTCCCTGCTCCTATACTCAAATCCTCCTGCTATGAAGGCCAACATACCATTCGCTTTCTTCACTGCCTGCTGCACCTGCATGCCTACTTTCAATGACTGGTGTACCATGACACCCAGCTCTCGCTGCATCTCCCCATTTCCTAATCGGCCACCATTTAGATAATAGTCTGCCTTCCCGTTTTTGCCACCAAAGTGGATAACCTCACATTTATCCACATTATACTGCTTCTGCCAAACATTTGCCCACTCACCCAGCCTATCCAAGTCACCTTGCAGTCTCCTAGCATCCTCCTCACAGCTAACACTGCCCCCCAGCTTAGTGTCATCCGCAAACTTGGAGATGTTGCTTTCAATTCCCTCGTCCAGATCATTAATATAAATTGTAAATAGCTGGGGTCCCAGCACTGAGCCTTGCGGTACCCCACTAGTCACTGCCTGCCATTGTGAAAAGGACCCGTTTACTCCTACTCTTTGCTTCCTGTTTGCCAGCCAGTTCTCTATCCACATCAATACTGAACCCCCAATGCCATGTGATTTAAGTTTGTATCCTAATCTCTTATGTGGTACCTTGTCGAAAGCCTTCTGAAAGTCCAGATACAACACATCCACTGGTTCTCCCCTATCCACTCTACTAGTTACATCCTCAAAAAATTCTATAAGATTCGTCAGACACGATTTACCTTTCGTAAATCCATGCTGACTTTGTCCAATGATTTCACCACTTTCCAAATGTGCTGCTATCCCATCTTTAATAACTGACTCTAGCAGTTTCCCCACTACCGATGTTAGACTAACTGGTCTGTAATTCCCCATTTTCTCTCTCCCTCCCTTCTTAAAAAGTGGGGTTACGTTTGCTACCCTCCAATCCTCAGGAACTACTCCAGAAACTAAGGAGTTTTGAAAAATTATCACTGATGCATCCACTATTTCTGGAGCTACTTCCTTAAGTACTCTGGGATGCAGCCTATCTGGCCCTGGTGATTTATCGGCCTTTAATCCATTCAATTTACCCAACACCACTTCCCGACTAACCTGGATTTCACTCAGTTCCTCCATCTCCTTTGACCCGCGGCCCCCTGCTATTTCCGGCAGATTATTTATGTCTTCCTTAGTGAAGACGGAACCAAAGTAGTTATTCAATTGGTCCACCATATCCTTGTTCCCCATGATCAATTCACCTGATCATCCCCAATCAGTACCCCATTCCTGCCTTCTCATATCCCCTGATTCCACTATTTTTAAGAGCATCCAGAGAACCGGCCTCCACCCCCCTCTGAGGCAGAGAATTCCACAAACTCACAACTCTCTGTGAGAAAAAGTGTTTCCTCGTCTCTGATCTAAATGGCACCCCCATATTCTTAAACAGTGGCCCCTGGCTCTGTCAAGTGTCCCCTCAACCTCTGGCATTGCAGAGAAAACAATCCAAGTCCATCTTATTTCAACTATTATCCAATAATCCAGGCATCATTCTGAAGAAGGGTCTCGAACCGAAACGTCACCCATTCTTTCTCTCCAGAGACGCTGCCTGTCCCGCTGAGTTACTCCAGCATTTTGTGTCTACCTTTGATTTTAAACCAGCATCTGCAGTTCTTTCCTAACCATTCTGGTAAACCTTCTTTGCACCATTTATAAAGCCTTCACATCCTCCCTGTATGTAGGTGACCAGAACTGCACACAATATTCCAAATGTGGCCTAATCAGATTGCTAAGATGCTGCATCATGATGAAGACAATGAAGGCAAGAATACAATATGTCTTCTTTAAGAAGCCGTTCATTCTGGTAGGAAGAACAAAAGGGCATGGAATTATGTAAAATTGAGAAAATCCAGAAAGCAGCAGCACAAAAAGATTTGGATGTCCATAGGTATTGAAACATGTAAGATGGTTAGGGGTCATGAAGGAATAAATGCCAAGACAACACTCAAGGGAGAATCTAGCAACAGAGACATGATCTTAGAATAAGGGGTGTCCATCTATTGTAAGTCTGCGTCGATGAAGAATTTCATCCCTCAGAGGGTGGTCCATCTTGAGAAATATTTGGACAGAGAGCTGTGTCAGGAGAGTTCTCCGAAAATATGTAACATTGAGCTATGTAGATTTCTGCTCGATAAAGGAACAAAGGGCTATTGTAAAAGGAATGGGGATGGATTTGAGAAAGAAATCAGCCATGATTCTATTGAATGTTACAGCAGGCTTCTTCGTCTGCGTGGCTTTCTCCTGTTCCCACATGGCCAAGATTCAAGAGTGTTTTATTGTCATATGTCCCAGATAGAACAATGAAATTCTTACTTGCGGCAGCACAACAGAATATGTAAACATAGTACACTGTAAACACTATAATAAACGAGAGAGAAAAAAAATAGTTATGTGGTGTGTATATATACACATACTCACAAGTATACACACACACATTCTCAAAAAACAAACAATAGTAGTGTAATAATAATAATAATCTATTGTAGTTCAGAGCTTATTTGAGGTTATTGTGTTTAATAACATGATGGCTATTACTTAAGAAATTCTGGGATCTCATTAAATGTTATTATTAGGCAGAATTACATATCTATCTATATTACTAAAAGTAAGATCTTGACCGCTTTTGGCTTGCTGTGTTTTGATTTCCGTGAGAACGCCGCCACCTATGGCCGTCATTTCTGGCCACCTCGCTCAGAGCCCCCCTCCGCCTGCCTGGACGGAGGATTTTTCCCATCGATGAAAAATCAGAGATATATTAATGGGTTTTTTTTATTTGCCATTCTCCCTGCTGGGGGGAGGGACTATAAAATTCGGAAGTGGTGTGCCTCACTCAGTCTCTGCAAGATGGAGGAAGCCAGAGGGTCACGTCTCTCTGAGCTGTGAATAACACTGAACACATGTCTACTCAACTGTGAGTGCCCTTAATGTGGTTTGAAAATGAAAATATGGTTGGTTTGAAGTAAAAAGGCACTGCATGCAAATCGTTGTTTGGGTTGAAGTAAAAAGGCACTGCATGCAAATGGTTGTTTGGGGGGTTTGGGTTGAAATAAAAAGGCACTGCATGCAAATGGTTGTTTGGGGGGTTTGGGTTGAAGTAAAAAGGCACTGCATGCAAATGGTTGTTTGGGGGGTTTGGGTTGAAGTAAAAAGGCACTGCATGCAAATGGTTGTTTGAGGGGTTTAGGTTGAAGTAAAAAGGCAATGCATGCAAATGGTTGTTTGGGTTGAAGTAAAAACGCACTGCATGCAAATAGTTTTTTGGGGGCTTTAGGTTGAAGTAAAAAGGCACTGCTTGCAAATGGTTGTTTGGTTTGAAGTGAAAAGGTACTGCATGCAAATGGTTGTTTGGGGGGTTTGGGTTGAAGTGAAAAGGCACTGCATGCAAATGGTTGTTTGGGTTGAAGTGAAATGGCACTGCCAAGGGTTGCTTGGGGGTTTTGGGTTGAAGTGAAAAGGCTAAGCAGATGGTTGTTTGTCTAAACTTAACAACTTCCTGTTTGCACTATATTGATTTTAGATAAAACGCTACCACATACGGCTGTGATTTTTGGCCATCTTACTCAGTCCCCTTCCGCTCATGAGGTGCAGAGGATTCTTCCCATCAATGAAAAACAAAAGTGTTATTAGTGTTAGAAAAATGTTGAGAATCTCTCTCCTGTTAATCACACCATGAAGGCCACACCTTTCCCGGAGGGAGGGGGAGGGTTTATAAAACCCGGAAGTGTGGGTGTGGCTCAATCTCTGCATGATGGGGGAGGGAGAGGTCATGACTCTGTCTGAGCTGTGAATCAACTGAACACACTGAATGTTTACTGAACTGTGAGTGTGGTGTTTTGTGTGGTTTTATGGTGGTTTCACTCTGCTTGAAATAGTATGAAACTGCATTTGAATGTGGTGTCGTTGCACCCTGCATGAAGGTATGAAACTGCATTTGAATTTGGTGGCCTTGCACCCTCCTTGAAATGGTATGAAACTGCACTTGAATTTGGTTGCCTTGCACCCAGCTTGGTGGTATGAAACTGCACATGAATTTGGTGGCCTTGCACCCTGCTCGAAGAGGTAAGAAACTGCACGAATTCGGTGGCCTTGCACCCTGCTTGAAATGGTAGGAAAATGGATTTGAATTTGGTGGCCTTGCACTCTGCTTGAAATGGAATTTCAAGGAATAGCCGTGAGTCAACTGCCAGCCCACCAGCCGTGAGTGAGCTGCCAGCACATCAGGCTTGAGGAACTGAGCTGCCACCCCAAGAATACATTTGGCCCACAATGTTCATACTAGCCCTCTGGAGACCAGTAGTCCCTGCAGCCAACAACATCCATACCAGCGCTCCAGAAAGCCCCCCCCCCCCCCCCCCCACTGGCCACCAATATTTGAATTGGTGGAGAGGTGGAATATTGCGTCGGGGGACCAGACCTCCCCTATGAACATGGGACCCAACGGGTCCCACTTAGTCTAGTATCCCCAAACAGCCCACAGTAATGCGGGTGGAACAGCGGTGCAATTGGTAGAGCTGCTGTCCTACGGGTAACATGGATTCAATCATGACATTTTTGTGTGGAATGTGCACATTTCTATAATGATGGTGTGGATTTTCTCTCGGTGCTCCAGTTTTTTCCCACAAGCAAAAGTCATATGGGTTGGTCATTATAAATTGACCTTAGTATATAGGTGAATTATATAACTTGGAGGGGGGGATATGAGGCAAAAACATTTGAATTAATGTTGGATTAGTATAAATGGATGGATGGACTCACTGGGCAGTAGGACCTCTTTCTCTGCTAAACTATTCTACATGTTTCTGATATTCTTTCTTTTCAGGAGTTGAGAATGGGATGATGTCAGAGTGTGGTTTACTTTAGTTTTTTGTTTCGGTTAGAGATTCAGTGCATAAACAGGCCTTTTGGAACACCGTGTCTGCACCACCCCGCACATCAGCACGATCCTGCACATAGGGACATTTAACTATTTTTACCAAAGCCAATTAATCTACAAACCTGCAGGTCATTGGAGTCCTTGAAGAAACCGGAGGACTCGGAGAAAACCGACACGTACAAATTACATGCATACAGCATCATAGTTACGATCAAACCTAGGTCCCTGGCAACTCTACCGTTGTGCTGCCATGCCTTGTGGTGTGGAGGAGGAGGCTATAGAAGGGACTTAACCTAGTATTCTGAAGGTTATATTCCGTCCTCCACCATTGTAGCATTTCACATTTCCCATAACCAGCCAATGTGTGTAAAATATTTTTAGGTTCAGCAAGAAACTGCAAAATTTGTGTGGGGAAACCTAGCTTTCAAGAGGGTCATGACATCGAATTCTGTTGGTGGTTTAATCTTCCTTCCTTACCTATGCAGGAGAATGCTTATTGACCAACTACATGCACTGACAAATCTCACTCCCCAAAGTTGATTGAAATAAGGTGAAAGTGACACTCAGACTGAAAGCAACGGTGAAACCTGCAGAAGTCTGGCGATGATTAATGGAGATCACCGCCTCACCACCGTGAGAAAGAGAACCAAAGGCAAAGAAAATAATAGAGGAAACTATTCAAATACTCTTGCAGTAAATGTATTAGGTTGTGGCAACAGAGGGGCATCTGATCAACTCAATCCATAATCAAGTAGGACTGTGTTCCTTGGAATGTTGGAGGCTACAGGTGATCTAAAGAGTATAAAATCATGAGGGGACAGATAGTGTGATTGCACATTTTTCTTTTTCCATGGAAGGGGAATCAAGAACCAGAGGACATAGGTTTTCCGGTGTGAGTTGCAAGATTTAATAAGAACTTAAGAGGCAACTTTTCAAAACAGATAGTGCAGGGTGTATGGAAAGAGCTGTCAGATGATGTACTTGAGGCAGGTACTATAACAGCATTTAAAATGCATTTACACAGGTAGATGGATAAGAAAGGGACAGAGGGACGTGGGCTAAACCTGGGCAGGTAATACAGGCCTAGATACGGCATTTTGGTTGGCATGGACAAGTTGGTGCAAAGGGCCTGTTTCCGTTAAATGACTCTATAACTCTAAAGTGTTAATTAAGGCAAACCGCTCCTGTACACTTCACAGTTTGTTTACAGAGGGTCTCTTGTAGAATGCTCTCTCTTTTATGCAGCAGGATATTGTTCAAACAGGAAAGGAAAAAATGCTGAAATGGAGATTAAGAAATACATCAAAGGAACGAAAGCAAGAAAATCAAAGTATCTTGAAATCATGTATCACTATTCTTTGAAAGAATAATTCAAATAGGTTAATTTTATTTGTAAAAATCCCCATTCCACATCTGTATTTCATGGAAGTAACGAGTTATGGATTCAGACAGGACAGGGAAATGGGCCACTTGGACCACCATTCCATGTTGACCATCAAGAAACCATCTACACTAATCCCACTGCCAACACTTGGTCTGTAGCCTTCTGTCCTTTGGTAATTCATGTAGTTGGCTTGGTGCTTTGAAAATGGCATCAGATCCCCTTCTACACTCATACACCTCACCTTAAACCAAGTCATCTGGTTTTTTTTCTCCCCAAAGTAAGGAAAGGTTTCTCACAATCTACCCTACCTATGCCGGCATCATTTTGTAAATCTCAAATCATGTTGCTTTTCACGTGCCTGAGGACTGGAAGGTAGCCAATGTAACCCCACTTTTTAAGAAGGGAGGGAGAGAGAAAACAGGAAATTATTCACCAGTTAGCCTTATATCTGCAGTGGGGAAGATGCTTGCATCGATTATTAAAAATGTAATAGCAGCATATTTGGAAAGCAGTGACAGGATCAGTCAAAGTCAGCATCGATTTATGAAGGGGAAATCATGCTTAGCTAATCTTCTGGAAATTTTTGAGGATGTAACAAGTAGAATGAATAAGGGAGAGCAAGTGGGTGTGTTGTTTCCGGACTTTCAAAAAGCATTTTACAAGGTCCCACACAAGAGATTAGTGTGCACAATTAGAGCACATGGGAGTAGGGTATTGACATGAATAGAGAACTGGTTGGCAGACAGGAAGCAAAGAGTAGCAATAAATGGGTCTTTTTCAGAATGGCAGACAATGACTAGTGGGTGCTGCAAGGCTCAGTGCAAAAAGTTATGAGGCTGCAGGGTGACTTGGATAGGTTGGGTGAGTGGGCACATGCATGGCAGATGCAGTATAATGTGGGTAAATGTGAGGTTATCCACTTTGGTGCCAAGTACAGGGAGGCAGACTATTAACTGAATGGTGTTGAAAGGAACTGCTGATGCTGGTTTAAACCAAAGAGAGACACAAAAAGCTGGAGTAACTCAGCAAGACAGGCAGCATCTCTGGAGTGAAGGATTGGGTGACGTTTCAGGTCGGGACCCTTCTTCAGACTGAATGATCACCTGAAACGCACCCATATAAGGAAAGAAGGGTTTGACTGGACTTGTATTCATTAGAATTTAGAAGGATGAGAGGGGTTCTAAGAGAAACTCATAAAATTCTGAAGGGATCAGACAGGCCAGATGCAGGAAAATGTTCCAGATGTTGGGGGAGTCCAGAACCAGGGGTCACAGTTTAAGAATAAGGAGTAGGCCATTTAGGACTGAGATGAGGAAAATGTTTCCACCTAGAGAGTTGTGAATCTGTAGAATTCTCTGCCATGGAAGGCGGTGGAGGCCAATTCATTGGATGTTTTCAGGAGAGAGTTATATAGAGCTCTTCAGGCTAGCAGAATCAAGGGATATATGGATAAAATAGGAATGAGGTACTGATTTTGGATGATCAGCCATGATCATATTGAATGGAGGTGCTGGCTCGAGGGACCGAATGGCCTACTCCTGCACCTTTTTCTATGTTTCTACATTTCTACAAAAAACCAAGACTCTCCAATCTCTTGTCATTACTGAACCAATCAATCCTGACAGCGTCTTGGTTAATCTCCTCTACTCCACCTCCATGAGCATTCATATCCTTCTTGTGCTGAGATCCCAGGAACTGCATTGAACACTCAAACTGTGGGATAACAAAACCTCGACAAAATGTTAGCATGAGCTCCATGCTCCTATACTCCATACCCAGTCTAATGAAGCTCAAAATCCCATATGCTTTCTTAACCACCGAATCTATCTTTGCTACCTTAGTACATAGAACAGTACAACACAGAAAAATACACTATGGCCTACAATGTCCATGTTGAACATAATACCAAGACCATCAATTATCTACCTGCACATAACCCATATCCCACCATTCCCTGCATATCCATATGCCTATCCAAAAGTCTTCAGCCACTATTGCATCTGTTCCGTCCGACACCCGGCAGTGTGTTCCAGCCTCTCACTGCCCTCTGTGCAAAAAACCTGCCCCCACACATACTTTTGCCCCTCTCACCCTTAAGCTACACCATCTGATATTTCATTTTTCCATCCTGGGAAAAATATTCTGACTGTCTACCCTATCTACACTTAGGTCTTGATCTGGAATTACATATTGTATAAGCTGTAAAATTTAATTAGGTGAAGACATTGCAATAAGTGAACTGGATGTATCTGGCACAGCATATATATATACAGAGATCACCGCAAATCAGGGAAAAGGTTTCAAGTTTGCAAATCCACACTTTGAATGCCTAAATAAATGGTACTCCTCAAAAAATGACACAGATGACTGCTGGATGGAATAATGCTCGTCTGCTGAGTTGTCAATAACCGAAACAGAGATGCTGCCGCAGAAAACAAGATCAAAATTGAAGCTGCTATTCCCTTTCAGAGGGGTTTCAATCCACAATTTTGATTATAACTGCGACCAACCAATCAATTCAGCCCCTTTGGAAACTTGATAATATATTTCATGTGCAAAAAATATAACTTTATGAAATAAATTAATTAATTTAATATAATTTTCTATGAACATGTCACTTGAAAATATGTGTATTGCTTTTGTTATTTTTGATTTGACATATAGTACAAATAAGTTGAATGAATTAATCATAATCAGTTATCGAGTCATAGAGACATACCACATAGACTTGAATACGACTAAGATGCCACACTAGACACTCGTCCCACCTGCCTGCATTTGTCACATATCCCTCTAAATCTTTCCAATGAATGTATCTGTCTAAAAGTATTTTAAATGTTCTCATAGTACCCCCTCAACTACCTCCTCTGGCAGCTTGTTCCACATAACCACCAGATAAATTGTATGAAAAATGTGCCCACAGGTTCCGCTTTCTCCTCTCACTTTTAACCTATATCCTCTACTTCTTGATGTCAATGTCCATCTACCCGACATGATCTTACTTCGGTTATAGCGGACAAATAAGCCGGTTGCCTCGTGGGGCCGTTCTGTCATTTAATTGAATCTGATTACGGATAATATGAAATGTAATTGCAGAGGCGCCGTCTTCATCAGAGGAGTGGATAAAGATAATATCACCGCAGATAGTTTTAAGGAAATCGTACGCGCCTTGGCAAATAGTGAATATGTTAATTACAGAATTCAGAAAAAAATATATCAGGCAAAATGGGAGACATAATAGAAACATAGAAAATAGGTGCAGGAGGAGGCCATTCGGCCATTTGGCCCTTCGAGCCAGCACCGCTATTCATTGTGATCATGGCTGATCGTCCCCTATCAATAACCCGTGCCTGCCTTCTCCCCATATCCCTTGACTCCACTAGCCCCTCCCTTGACTCCCCTAGCCCCTAACGGGGAACTTAAATTTAATAGGAATACATATTGAGTGAATCAACATGGAAAGACGGGGCCAACCAAGTGATTCTGTCTTGAGGGGAAGAAAAAGCAGAGCAACAGCGTTAGCTGGTGTATATTCACAGATATTTAAGGGCAAGTTGATAAACGAACAAGTAAACGCAGCAAATCGTTGAATTTGTAAACAGGACCATTACAAGGTAAATCTGGCTAGCGTATTAGACACTTACTAACCTGGCATTAGCTGTCGTGTTATAATCAAATCTGGCAATCTAAGATTAAAAAAAGGTACGTCAAAGCTTTGGAGAGAATGCAGATGCATTTTTAGTAAAGTGAGATAAAGAGTTAATGATGGGCAGATATTTCAATATTCACTCAACAAGGCAACCGGCTTGGCTGTCCGCTATAACCGAATATAAATATAACCGCTTTAAGGCGCGGTGGTAGAGTTGATGACTTATAGACCAGAGACCCAGATTTGAACCTGACTACACGTGTTGTCTGTAAGGAGTTTGCACGTTCTCCCCGTGACCTGCGTGGGTTTTCACCGGGTGCTCCGGTTTCTTCCCACACTCCAAAGACGTGCAGGTTTGTAGGTTAATTCGCTTGGTAAAATTGTAAATTGCCCCCAGTGTGTGTAGGATGGTACTAGTGTACGGGGATCGTTGGCGCGACTCGGTGGCCTGTTTCCGCTCTGTATCTCGGTGGGCATGTTTCCGCTCTGGATCTCTAAACTAAACTAAACATCTTCTGATATTTCGGATGTTCATAATAAGCTTTAACATCTCACTATTTACAAACCAACTAACCAGGCATCTAGCGCATTATAGCTATTTAAATTATTCGCTAATATTGTCTCACGATTTTCAACAGTTACAGTCAGGGGAGGGTAAACTAGAGGTATGAAAAAGTACAAAGTACATGGCTTTGTTTTCCCCTTGCAGTCGTGAGGGATCAATAGAGCCTGAACTATCAAAAATATATATCCCGGTCTAATCAAGATAGTACCTTGATTTCCAATACTGAAATCATTCTGCATTGATAGAAAAATAAACATGCATAAAATGGAATTTTACTAATTGGCTTTGTGAATCTCGGTATCGAAGAACATCGCACCTGAGATACTGGGAACCAACCGACCTCAATTAAGTCTCTGTTGGTCAGAGGCAATTCGCTTTAAATGGAGCAGAAAGTGAAAGGTTTCAGCTGAAGTCAGCTCGCAACGAAATTAAAGATTCCCTCAAAGAATTGCGGTGAGAAACAAAGGAGATTTGTTTTTGAAACGTCAAAGGAATATCCTGATGTACACCTTAAAATGGGCCCATCCAAGAGCAAAGCAGGTCATCTCGGACAGATATTGCATTCCGACCTGAATCCCGGACTCGCCACTGCTCAGATTCCAGACTGCCGACTGTCCCTAGGTTGGTTGAACATGTCCTTCGCGAACGCATGGAGACTCTGCGTTTTACCATTGTTGTTGGCGGGGGTCCTGGCGCAGGGCTGCCGGGGTCCGCATGTGCAGGAGGACATTAATCAGCAAGCTCAGATTGTGCTGAAGGAAATGGCAAGTGTAAATGGAGAATCACGTTGTAGCATTAAAGTGAGTAAAGTGTTAAACCCCGTGTGATGTTGTTAGACCCTGGTAGAACTCTCAGTGGGTCAGGCGGCTTCTGTAGCGCGACAAGCAGCGTTAATGTTTGAACTCAACGGCCTCTCTACTGCTGAGAAGGTTTGCAATGAAGCGCGTCTCCAACTGCAGAGAAAGGGGAAATGATCAGAGAGTAGTGGGCGGACACAAAATGCTGGATTAACTCAGCACGACCGGCAACATATCTGGAGAGAAGGAATGGGTTATATTTTGGGTCGAGACCCTTCTTCAGACTGAGAGTCAGGGGAAAAGGAAACTGGAGATATGGAAGGGAGAGATGTGAAAACAAAAGATTAAAGCACTAATGACCATGGCTATCTGGACTACATTTCTTCCCACCCTGCGTCCTGTAACGACTCTATCATCTACTCCCAATTCCTCCGTCTACGCCGCATCTGCACCCAGGATGAGGTGTTCCAAACCAGGGCATTCTTTAGGGAAGGGGGTTCCCCTCTTCGACTATAGTAGAGGCAGCACAAGGGTCTCTTCTATATCCCATAGCTCCGCTCTCCTTCAACCCCCCCCCCCCCCACTCGTAACAAGGACAGAGTCCCCCTTGTCCTCACCTTCCACCCTACCAGCCGTCACATACAACAGATAATACTCCGACATTTTTGCCACTTCCAACGGGATCCCACCGCTGGCCACATCTTCCCATCTCCTCCCCTTTCCGCTTTCGGAAGAGACTGCTCCCTCCGTAAGTCCCTGGTTAACTCGTCCCTTCCCACCCAAACTACCCCCTCCCCTGGTACTTTCCCTTGCAACCACAGGAAATGCTACGCTTCTCGCTTTACCTCCCCCCTCGACTCCATCCAAGGACTCAAGCAGTCTTTCCAGGTGAGGCAGAGGTTCACCTGCACCTCCTCCAACCTCATCTATTCCATCCGCTGCTGTACAGGTGTCAACTGCTCTACATTGGTGGGAACAAGCACAGGGACCATGGCCAGAGTGTCCCACCGCAAATTGGAGGAGCAGCACCTCATAATTCGCTGCGGTAGATTACACTCCAGCGGTATGAAAATTGACTTCCGCAATTTCAGGTAGTTTTTTCCTTCTCCCTCCTTCCCCTCCCCTTCCCAGCTCACCCACAGCACACTGTCTCCACCTATTCCTTTCCTTCAGAGATGCTGCCTCACCCGCTGAGTTTCTCCAGCATTTTTCTCTACCTTCGATTTTTCCAGCATCTGCAGTTCTTTCTTAAAAAAAGGAAATGTAGAATGGTTCGTTGTTGGCTGAGGCGGAGGTGATAACGAGGCATACAAACAGTAAAATTGGTCAGGACAGTAAAACTATTCAGAGAAGTAGGGAGGAACAGGGTTGACGCATGGAGCATGGGCACCAGTGTAATGGGAGCAGAGTCATGTGGAGGAGGTGTGGACAGAAGGAAAACAATGACGTCTGGCGCACCAGGAACAGACAAATTAAATGGATTATGTTCGTTCTGGTGAGGGGCCTGGAATTGCTGTTGATTTCGATGTCGTCGGAATGGAGGTAATGTAGCGAGTGGGCGGGTGAGCCTCGCTGAAGATGTGGGTAGACGGAGTAGACGACTGAACTGAAGTTTCAGCAGACGCGGTGTCCGGGATACGCGGTGCGATAAACTGCATGCAGAGCTGTACCGCTTCACGTCGGATGAGAGGATGGGAAGGGAGGGGAGGAGACAAAGGGGCGGGTGCGGTCACATAGTCAGGTGCAATCCAAAAGGTTGCCCGACAGCAAACAATGTTATTAGAGATAATGATGCTGTGTGTGAATTGTGTGCCGGAGCCGGACTTGGCAGCTTCCCCTGTTGTTGGGAGCCCCCCTGACCCGGCGATGCGCAGCTGAAAAGACATCATTGGAAGTCAGGACATTGAACTTGTCCAAACTCATGGTGAGAGGACGGGTGAGTGTGCATTTATAAGCGTAGTTTAAGCTCACCGCCAAAGCTCTCGGGAAAATTTAATATACGGTTCGCATATATTCTTAATCTGGTCCGCGGTTTTTCAAATATAATCATATTATTGTGTCCATGTTGATAAAGACACAACACAACTGGGTTTTCAACGAGCGAACCAGTTCTGTGAAGAACGATTTCATGTCCTTTGATTGAAGGAGTTGGTCAGCTAAAGTAAAACATGACACAAAATGCTGGAGCAGCTCAGCGGGTCAGGCATCATCTCTGAAGGAAAGGAATGGGTGACGTTGCGGGTCCAGACCCTTTCTTCGCCGGGTCAGTTTCTATCTGTAGCAGGGTCTCGATCCAAAACGTCACCTATTCATTTTATCCAGAGATGCTGCCTGACCCGCGGACTACTCCGCATTGTGTGTCTATCTTCGGTGTAAACCTACATCTGCTGTTCCTTCCTACACAAAGTAAAACATGAGTTTCCTCAACGAGCTGCTAACGCTGTAAAGTTGCCAACAACAATGTTTAGACAAGGTTTTCCAGACAACTGCAAACATGCATAATCCACTGATCACTATTCGATTTAGAAATGAGTGTGATATTGTCCCCTCCCGGCCGTTCTCACGGGTCCATGGCAACGCTGATGTCGTTCTGTGTTGTGTGCAGGCACCGGACACGGTCCGTGTTGTCTACCAAGTGTTGCGTCTATTCAGCAAAATCTACAGTATGAACCTGGCCTCGGTCACATGGCCCCGGGACAAGGTGGAGAGTCTCAGGCTTCTCTTGGATGGGCAGATCAGAGAGCTGGAAAACTGTGTGAGGAACACAGGCTCCGAGACCCGGCCACGGAGAAGCGCCGCGATTCACAACTACTTCAGGAAACTCGGCAAGTTTCTAAAACGGAAGGTGAGACGGTTGAATCTTATCATCTAACGACCCGCGGGCAATTATTTCACTCAATCTAAATCTATTCATTCTCTGATGCTGATTCCGAACGTTTCTCTTTTGCAGAGATTCAGCGCCTGCGCCTGGGAAGTAACCCGCGCCGAGACCAGGGCGTGTTTCCAACAGTTGCCTCGCGTAATGACAAGAATCAACGAGGCGAACTGAAGATGTGTCAAATATACATTTAACCTGATTTATGTTATTTATTTACATAGCTGAAAAGATAACCTATTTTTATAATATTAACATGCAAACATATACTGTAAGTATTTATTTTGTTTTGACGAAGTTTCCTTGAAGTTACCAATATACATTTAACCAGATTTATGTTATTTATTTACATAATTGAAAATATAGCCTATTTTTATAATATTATCATGCAAACATATACTGTAAGCATTTATTTTGGGTTGATGAAGTTTCCTGGAAGTCACTAATACACATTAAACCTGATTCAGGCTATTTTACATCTGTGGTCACTGGTGGCACCCAAGATGGCGCCTGCCTGCGGCGACTTTTGCGGATCACCAGAACAGAAAAGGTTCACCTACAACTTCCATCAACTCACCTGCATCAGGGAAACGGCCGTAATCGGTGCCGTTTCAGACAAGCTGCTTGGGCAGCTGAAAGCGCTGGCAATTTCGCGATCTCCCGCAGCTGCGGGAGCCCCGGACTTTAAACTTTCCCACGCTGGCTGTGGAACTCCCGACCCGACTGAGGATCCCAGGTACTGTACCTGGAAACTCCGGGATGACCTCCAGAGCCGACGGGCCGGATCTCCCAGGAACAATTAAGCTGGAGCTGCCGACTTTGAGGGAACCCCCGTTCGTTACGGAGCTGGAGCTGCAGTCTGTGAAGGAATCCCCGTTCCAGCGCAGGTTCGCAGAAACAGCAGGTACAGTGGACTCAGCACCTGGAAACAAAGGGGAAGCCTCCATTGTGTCCGGAAACGTGGCCGACGGGCAGGACTTCAGGTCAGACTGAAGCGCAGGGGACTTCGGCCCCCTCTCCCTACTATCCCACTGGCCAACGTACAGTCGCTTCAAAATAAAGTGGAGGACTTAAGGGCAAGACTGCTTTATCAAAGGGAGCTGAGGGAATGCTCTGTGTTCTGTTTCACAGAGACATGGCTCACCCCCAGCTCCCCAGACTCAGCGTTCCAGCCTGAAGGGTTCTCCGTCCACCGTATGGACCGTACACTGGCATCTGGGAAAGGGTGAGGAGGGGGCGTCTGCCTCATGGTCAACTCTGCGTGGTGCTCAGACGTGGCAGTCCTGTCCAACTCCTGCTCTCCACACCTCGAACATCTGGCGATGAAGTGCCGTCCCTTCTACCACCCAAGGGAATTCACCTCCATCATCATGACCGCGGTCTACATCCCACCCCAGGCAGACGTCCGTCTGGCACTGGAGGAGCTGCACGCCGTGGTCAACAAACATCAGACGTCTTACCCCGAGGCGTTCACCACCATAGCCGGGGACTTCAATAAGGCAAACCTAGAGAAATCACCCCCTAACTGCCACCAACATGTCTCCTGCTGCACCAGAGGACCAAACACCCTCGACCACTGCTACACGACCATCAAGAATGCCTATCGTTCTATCCCTCGCCCTCACTTCGGTAAATCCGACCATACCGTGGTGCTGCTTCTTCCTGCCTACAGGCAGCAATTAAAGAGCGCACCCCCAGAGGTGAGGACAGTACAGAGCTGGTCGGGGGGGGGGGTGGGGGAGGGGAGGGGGAGGGGGCAGAGGAACAACTCCAGGACTGTTTGAAGTCTGTAGACTGGGTAATGTTCAAGGACTCGGCAACGGACCTGAACGAATACGCCACAGTCGTTACAGACTTCATTAAGAAGTGTGTGGAGGACTGCATCCCCACCAAAACCTTCCGAGCGTTTCCCAATCAGAAACCTTGGATGAACTTTGAGATCCGCACTCTTCTGAAGTCCAAATACCGGGCATTCATGTCTGATGATACAGTGGCCTACAAGAAGTCCAGATACGACCTTGGTAAGGCCATCAAAAAGGCCAAAAGGGACCTGCTCCACACTGGAGGAAGAGACAGATGTTCGTCGGCTGTGGCAGGGCCTGAATGCAATCACCTCTTATAAGGCGAAATCAGGAGGCAGCTCGAATGTCGGCGAAACATCACTCCCTGATGAGCTCAATCCGTTCTACGCATGCTTTGATAGTGAGAACACCGATGTGCCTTCCCGAGCCCCCATTCGCTGTGATGGTATTTCAGTCTCAGTCACAGAGGCCGATGTCAGGAAATCCTTCAGAGGGATGAACCCTCGAAAAGTGCCTGGACCTGATAGTATACCTGGTCGTGTTCTAAAAACCTGTGCGGACCAACTGGCTGGAGTTTTTACAGACATTTTCAAACTCTCACGTCTGAGGTCTGAGGTTCCCACCTGCTTCAAAATGGCATCAATTATACCAGTGCCCAAGAAGAGTAAGGTGATGCGCCTCAATGACTATCGACCTGTGGCACTAATGCCTGTGGTGATGAAGTGCTTTGAGAGGTTGATCATGACGCACATCAACTCCTACCTCGACAAAAACCTGGACCCACTGCAGTTCGCTTACCGCCACAACAGATCAATGGTGGATGCGATCTCGCTGGCCCTCCACTCCACTCTGGACCACTTGGACAACAAAAACTCATATGTCAGGCTGTTATTCATCGATTACAGCTCAGCATTTAATACAATCATCCCCTCCAAGCTGGTTACCAAACTCGCAGAACTGGGTCTCTGCGCATCCCTCTGCAATTGGATCCTCGACTTCCTCACTCTCAGACCACAGTCTGTTCGTATTGGTGGAAATGTGTCAGACTCGATAACAATTAGCACGGGAGCACCTCAAGGCTGCGTGCTCAGCCCCCTGCTGTACTCACACTATACTCATTACTGCGTAGCCGGACATAGTGCGAACTCCATCATCAAGTTCGCTGATGACATCACTGTTGTGGGACGTATCACTGATGGGGATGAGTCAGAGTATAGAAAAGAGATCGAGCAACTGTCCATATGGTGCCAGCACAATAACCTGGCCCTCAACACCAGCAAAACCAAGGAACTGATTGTGGACTTTGGAAGGAGTAGGATGGGGACCCACAGTCCCGTTTATATCAACGGGTCGATGGTTGAAAGGGTCAAGAGCTTCAAATTCCTGGGCGTGCACATCTCTGAAGATCTTTCCTGGTCCGAGAACACTGATACCATTATTAAGAAAGCACATCAGTGCCTCTACTTCCTGAGAAGATTACGGAGAGTCGGTTTGTCAAGGAGGACTCTCTCTAACTTCTACAACTTCTACAGTCGAGAGCATGCTGACCGGTTGCATCGTGGCTTGGTTCGGCAACTTGAGCACCCTGGAGAGGAAAAGACTACAAAAAGTAGTAAACACTGCCCAGTCCATCATCGGCTCTGACCTCCCTTCCGAGGGGATCTATCACAGTCGCTGCCTCAAAAAGGCTGGCAGTATCATCAGGGACCCACACCATCCTGGCCACACACTCATCTCCCTACTACCTTCAGGTAGAAGGTACAGGAGCCTGAAGACTGTAATGACCAGGTTCAGGAATAGCTACTTCCCCACAGCCATCAGGCTATTAAACCTGGCTCGGACATAACACTGAACTTTATTAGCCAATACTGTTATTTGCACTTTATCAGTATATTGATTCATGTGTGTATATATTTATAGAATGCCTTGTAGTCAATGCCTACTTTGTTCTGTTGTGCTGAAGCAAAGCAAGAATTTCATTGTCCTATCAGGGACACATGAGAATAAACTCACTTGACTTGACACTTGACTTGACTTATTCACAGTTTAGTTGAAAATGACACCTATTTTATAATATTAACATGCAAAAATTGACTGTCAGTAATTATTTTTGTTTTGAGGATGTTTTGGAGTCTGGTGCTTACAGTGCAGAGAATATACACCTTAATATAATTTGGAGACTATTTATTTTAAACTGCTATTTTTAATTGAAACGAGGTAATAAAGATGTTGTACTTGTACCACCTTTGAAACTGTTATTTTTAGAAAAGTCTTTGTCTGCGAGTGTTGAAATGAGTAGATACTTGGTGATTGAAGTTTCACCCAAAGTAACGCTACCCTCTGGCATTCAGTCGAACATATCTCTCACCTTTTACTTTCTCTACTCCTGAAGAGAACTTTACTTACATTCGCGGCCTAGTTTTTACTTACTTCAGACTTTACTTCGGACTTTCGAGATGCAACACGGAGACAAGGCTTTCGGCACACAGAGTCGGCGCAGACCAGTACACTAGCACTATCATCCTGTACACTAGCACTATCCTACACGCACAGGGGCAATTTACATTTGTGTTTACTGAGGCTAAGTAACCTTTAAACTTGTAGGACGGAACTGCAGATGCTGGTTTTCACCGAAGATAGACACAAAATGCTGGAGGAACAGCGGGACGCAGCATTTCTGGGAAAAAGGATTAGGTGAAGTTTCGGGTCGAGACCCTTCTGGACCCGAAACATCCCTTGTCTCCAGTATTCTGGATGACCAGTTGAGTTGCTCCAGCATTTTGTGTCTTTCGTCATCACCTTGCAGTCGGTAGAGGTCGCTAGGTGCGAATTAATTGCATATCTACATCAGGGGAACATACATTTAAGAAAGAACTACAGATGCTGGTAAAATCGAAGGGAGATACAAAATGCTGAAGAAACTCAGCGGGTGAGGCAGCATCTATGAAGAAGGGTCTCGACCCGAAACGTCAACTATTCCTTCTCTCCATAGTTGCTGCCTCACCCGCTGAGTTTCTCCAGCATTTAGTAGCTACCTTTAGGGGAACATAGATCAGGCTCCTTCGGGTCTGACACTGTTGCCTTTCCCATGGAAACATTGCATCCAAGTTCAGCATCAGTCTGGGCAGGGTCCTACACCTGTGTGTGCCAGCTCGCAAAATTCATTGTTGGACACACCTTACACAAGATGTTCAGCGAGATTCAATGGATCAGAGGGCATCTTTGACCAAGTTCATAGTCCTACCGCAGCAGTTGGTATTTCTTCCACAGAGTACAATGGCACGGTATAACATGAACGATGACTCAGACGACAGATCAAGTCGAGTGGAGTTTATTGTCAATGCACAAATACGCCGAGGAACAGATACAATGAAAAATCTTGTTTGTAGAAGTACCATAGGCACAAAGGCAATCAGGCAAAACAAATTCGATGCCTTCCTACACCAAACAAATTATACATTAAGTATACATCAATTATCCACAAAACTTGTAAAATAAAGTAAACTGCGCAAAAAAACCCAAGACGTCAGTGCAAAAACAGAATGCAAGTGATGGATTGGAGTGCACCGTTGTCATGGCAGGACCGGTCATGAACCTGATAATTTGCAGGAAAATCGCTGTTCCTCAGCCAGGTGATATGGGACTTCAGGGTGAAGAAGGAATGGCCCTGGTGGTGCAGATCCTTCATAATTGTGTTGTGTTCGATAAATCACCGGATTTGGACAACCAAGAGTGTGAATAACAAGGTATTTTATTAAACTTCTTAATAATATAAGCCACATAGTCTCACGTATCCGCATACACACTGTCAAACCCCGAGTACACGCCACAGGATGTTCCTGTTGTTGATCACCTGGTACCGTTCGCTGGGGCTCCTCTTGGAAGGGCGCCGGACACCATCCTTTATGGCATTTCTTATCTGAGCAGACCGTGCCATACCCACTCCCGGAGACAACCATAAGCCCCCCTTTGCCCGCGGCGATCCGCCCAACGTGTTTTGCTCAGCAAACTCAGACGTTCCCAGGCATTGTGTGGGAACAGGTACGGAAACATCTCCCACATGTCTTGGGAACATCTTGTTTTCGAAGGGTTTAGAATGCGGTGCAGCTAATCTAGCTGATAACTCAATTTTAGCTGCAATTGTCTGTTTTAACCCTTAAAATACACTCCACCCGTTGGAGACATCAGCCTACATTAGCGCCCATCTAACTACATGTTACTGAGTATATAAACAATAATAATCAAAAGTTCAGTATAATAATTCTATCTCTAAGAATGCGAGGTGATTATGTGTTAAACTAAAGGGCCTGTCCCACTTGCATGCGTCTGGCGCGACCAAACGTGGTCGCTTGAGGAGTACGTTGGTCCCACTTCGAACCGCGAAGGCGTATGGAGTTGTGCGGGGCTGGTCCCGACATCGCGCGGGGCTCCGAAGATCCCGCACTGTCCGAAAATTCCGCGCGGCAACGGCCTGTCGGCCCGCAGGCGCCCGCATTGAGGGCGTACGCAACGTCTTGACGTCGTACGCAGCGTCTTGACGTTGTACGCAGCGTCTTGACGGCGTACGGCGAGCATAGCGATGACGTCACCACCGGACGCCGTGCGACGTCCATTAAGATCCGTCTGAAGAAGGGTTTCGGCCCGAAACTTTGCTATTTCCTTCGCTCCACAGATGCTGCTGCACCCGCTGAGTTTCTCCAGCACTTTTGTCTACCTTCGACGTCTATTATTTGTCGGCCCGCCTTTATCGCATTAGCATAAAAACCAAGCGCGATTTGAAAATAATCACCACTTCCCGTGTTTCTTGCCACGGAGTCCGTTTTCTTCCCAGCTGCAGTGATCCACAGAGAACATGAAGAGAACAAGGGACCCCAGGACCATCAATAATCAATCCATGCAGGACAAGGTGAAGCAGGTTATTATAAAGAACATACAGATCCTGGAGGGCCCAGACACTGCTTCTGGCCATGCTGCTGTTCCTGCTTCAGAACCTGTCCCATCTCCTGCCCTATCTTCTGCCTCAACACCCTCACCGGTTCCTACACCAGTTCCCACCCCACCTCCTGCCCCAGTTCCTGCTTCATCGCCTGCCCCAGCTGCTGCTGCAGAATGGGACTCGGATTCGGCTCAGGAGAAGAGGAGGAGGACGGTGGGCACAGGGCCTTATTATTTTACCAGGAAACAAGAGGGAGACCTGGTAGAATGGTATCAGGCCCACCGAGAACTGTACGATAAGTGCCATCGTGATTTCAGGTGCAAGGATATCCGCAACGCGAGGCTTGAAGACAAGGCAAAGGAGTTCCCTGGCTGCACTTGTAAGTACATATTTTGTAGTTTGTCTACATTTCTGTGGTTGTAATTGCAGTTCCAATTAAGATTACAATTTGCTCAAGACTGATCTTCATTTATTCTATGTTTTCACAGCGGACCAAATGTGTCAATGGTTCAAGAGTCAGAGGACACGGTTTGGGAAGCTGTCTCACAGTCTTGGCAAGTCTGGCTCCCCCACTCAGCCAATGACTGACAGAGACCAGTGGATAGTGAAGAAATGGGGGTTCGTGCGGAAACACATAGTCCGTGTGCATAGGAGGAAGAGCAGCAAGAAGGTGAATAGTTAAGAAAATTATGTAACAATTATGTAACAATTTGTTGGAAAGTGAGATAGTCAAATGATATTTGACAATGATAACTTGGTGGTCACCTTGCTTGCTACGTCCTGAGGGCCTTGCACATTTCTGATACACATTTACTTTCTTCCAGCTTACCATGGGGAAATCATCGTGCGCCACCTCGAGTGAGGGCGAGACGGATCCCCCAGAGGGACCCTCTGTGTCCGCCACTGCGTACAAACAGCAGCACGCCAAGCAGAAGCCGGCCTGCACAACTGCGCAAGATTGCGACATGCCTGTTCAACAACTTCAGCGGGCGATGTTCAAGGATGTAAGTACTTTCGGGTGAACCATCAGCAAATTTCTCATTTACTCCGCCCTACGTCCTTGTTTCTCCATTGCCTCGCAAAAAATACTTACCAGGATTGCACTCTCTTTGTTGCAGATCATGCAACAGGCTAAGACCACTGCCGAGACAATAAACGTCTTGTCGCAGCCAAGGACGCCGCACGAAAGAATCGTTTATGCCTACTCAACGCTACTGAGGGAGGAGATGTTGCAGATCCCTGAGTCGCAATGGCACAGCTACTGCTTGGAGGGGTTAGTCTTGGCAAGGGCGCACAGACTTCTTCTGCCAGTAAAATCTTTTATTCAAAGTTTATTGAATTTATAAACGTTTTACTTTAATGCTTTTTATGAATTACTCACTACAAATTCCTTGGTGTTGCAGAGTCCAATGAGGCCCATGTCATAATGGCGTGAGTTATGTGTTCTATCAGACACTCAGCTAGTCACGGATGTCTCTATGGAAGCAAAGCATAGCTTAACGACCTTGCAAGCATCCTCACGATTTACTGGTCCTTTTTAATCAGCCCAAGCTGATGTTTTAAACATAATAAAGAGGAAAGAAGATTTGACTTTATTGCCTTCCACCACAGCGAGGAGTGTGGAATCCGTTGTGGTGGATGTTTATGTTAATTTTTATGTAGTTGTGTATCTTGTTGCTTTTTTTTTAGTATGGCTGTATGGTAATGACTTTCACTGTACCTTAATTGGTACGTGTGACAATAAAAGACCTTTGAACCTTTGAACCCTATGCACACCTAATCGCGGAAAATTTGGCACTCAGGCTGTACCATTACAAACAACCCGCAGGATCAATACCAGCCCTCCACCCTCCGGGCACTCCTCAAACAGCAGTAGGGAAGCCGTAGGGAATTGCAGAATATTATTCCCCCGGCCTCCGCACCTCCAAGACCACAAATTCCACCACGTGCTCTCCGTAGCCTCATCGTGCAATTGTTTCCCAATTTTACTCAAGGCCTTAACCTGTCGTCACATGTGGACCACCAGGTCCGTAATGTTTTCACTAGCATCCGGTATATAAGTGCAACATTCTCTCGCTATGATACCACAAGTACCCCCTGCCACAGGTCGTTGGTTCAAGTTGTTTACTGCTTGCTGTAACACAAGGTCCCACCCATTGAGCATGTGGGAGGGAGTTAATGTATGTATCTGCTCTTTTAGTAGACCATTCATGCTCCACTAGCCCAGTGTGATGTGGAGAGTCCACTGAACCCCACTATCAGCTGTTGTACTTGGTTATCTGCAAACTGGGACCCCTTGTCAGACGGATTCTAATTTGAGGAAGGACATTCTTGCTATTGAGGGATTGCAGCGTAGGTTCACCAGGTTAATTCCCCCGGTGGCGGGACTGACATATGATGA
This sequence comes from Malacoraja senta, assembly GCA_038087875.1. Taxonomy (NCBI): domain Eukaryota; kingdom Metazoa; phylum Chordata; class Chondrichthyes; order Rajiformes; family Rajidae; genus Malacoraja; species Malacoraja senta. The sequence continues at coordinate 27,752,051 of CM075986.1, read as the reverse complement.
AATAATGGGTTGACTGTAGGAAAAATGTTCCCAATGTTGGGGGTGTCCAGGACCAGGGGTAAGAATAAGGGAGGCGGCCCAAAACGTTGCCTATTTCCTTCGCTCCATAGATGCTGCGTAACCCGCTGAGTTTCTCCAGCATTTTTGTCTACGTAAGAATAAGGGGTAGGCCATTTAGGACTGAGATGAGGAAATACTTTTTTACCCAGAGAGTTGTGAATCTGTGGAATTGTCTGCCACAGAAGGCAGTGGAGGCCAATTCACCGGATGTATTCAAGAGAGAGTTAGATTTAGCTCTTTGGGCTAAAGGAATCGAGGGATATGGGGAAAAGCAAGAATGGGGTACTGATATTAGATTGTAAGCCATGATCAAATTGAATGGTGGTGCTGGCTCGAAGGGCCGAATGGCCTACTCCTGCACCTATTTTTCTATGTTTCTAATCTCCCATGGGGTGCCATACACGGCCAATATATGTATCCTTCCCATATATCATATGGACCAGCAGAGACATTACAGTTTTGTTGGCATGAGCTGTTCCCCGCATGGCAACCTCCCCTCTGTTGCCTGACAAGGCAGATGGCCCCTACCTCGATAGGGCCATTGAAGAAAATGGTAGGGAGCGATTGTAGTCAATAGACAATCGGTGCAGGAGTAGGCCATTTGGCCCTTCAAGCCAGCACCGCCATTCAATGTGATCATGGCTGATCATCCCCAATCAGTACCCCGTTCCTGCCTTCTCCCCATATCCCCTGACTGCACTTTTTTTTAAGAGCCCTATCCAGCTCTCTCTTGAAAGCATCCAGAGAACCGGCCTCCACCGCCCTCTGAGGCAGAGAATTCCACAGACTCACAACTCTCTGTGAGAAAAAGTGTTTCCTCGTCTCTGATCTAAATGGCTTACCCCCATATTCTTAAACGGTGGCCCATGGTTCTGGACTCCCCCAATATCGGGAACATGTTTCCTGCCTCTAGCGTGTCCAAACCTTTAATAATCTTATATGTTTCAATAAGATTGCCTCTCATCCTTCTAAACTCCAGAGTGTACAAGCCCAGCCGCTCCATTCTCTCAGCACATGACAGTCCCACCATCCCGGGCCTTAACCTTGTAAACTTACACTGCACTCCCTCAATAGCAAGAATGTCCTTCCTCAAATTAGGGGACCAAAACTGCACACAATACTCCTGGTGTTGTCTCACTAGGGCCCTATACAACTGCAGAAGGACTTCTTTGCTCCTATACTCAACTCCTCTTGTTATAAAGGCTAACATGCCATTCGCTTTCTTCACTGCCTGCTGTACCTGCATGCTTACTTTAATTGACTGATGAACAAGGACCCCCAGATCCCGCTGTACTTCCCCTTTTCCCAACTTGACACCATTTATATAGTAATCTGCCTTCCTCTTTTTGCTACCAAAGTGGATAACCTCACATTTATCCACATTAAATTGCATCTGCCATGCATCTGGCCACTCACCCAACCTGTCCAAGTCACCCTGCGTTCTTATAGCATCTTCCTCACAGTTCACATTGTCACCCAGCTTTGTGTAATCTGCAAATTTGCTAATGTTTCTTTGTATCCCTTCATCTAAATCATTGATGTATATCGTAAATAGGTGCGTTCCCAGCACAGAGCCTTGCGGTACCCCACTAGTCACTGCCTGCCATTCTGAAAGGGACCCATTTATCCCTACTGTTTGTTTCCTGTCTGCCAACCAATTTTCTATCCATGTCAATACCCTACCCCCCAATACCATGTGCTCTAATTTTGCCCACTAATCTATGTGGGACCTTATCAAATTCTGAACGTTCAGGTATGCTACATCCTAGTTACATCCTCAAAGAATTTCAGAAGGTTAATCAAGCATAATTTCCCCTTTGTAAATCCATGCTGACTCGGACCGATCCTGCTACTGCTATCCAAATGTGCCGCTATTTCATCTTTGATAATTGACTCAATGCCAAACACAAAATGCTGGACTATCTCAGCTGGTCAAGCAGCATTTGTGGAGGACATGGATTTGTGAAATTTTGATTCAGATCCCTTCTTCAGAAATTCAATATTACACTGTAAACCATGTCCAACTGCAAGATTAATGAGCTGTTTCGGTGCTGAATAGTTTTTTGATTTCATGCTTTATATCTTTATTATAATATCCATAATATAAATATATATGTATTGTTTCTATGAGTTATACATGAAAATTACTTGTACCGGTACTTTGAAATGAACAGGATGTTGAAGAACATTGGTTTAAAAAACAAATCTTGAAACTAAACCACATTTTTCCCAATTATGATTGATGTTCTGAGCATTTCCAATAGTTTCACTTTGATTTTCAGAATTATTTTGTATGTAACTCTTTCAAATCCTTCAGCAGCTGTAGCTACGTACATCACCTGTTCATGTTTTCCAGGAATGCTGCCTGACCCAGCACTTTGTGGTACTCCAGCACTTTGTGTCGATCTTTAGTTATATCTCCACCGAGCTTTCTTTTTTCCCTGATTGCCAATAGATTTTGTTGTCCCTGTTATGTAAGGAATGAAATTGGCAAAAGATAGACACAAAGTGCTGGAGTAACTCACCAGGTCAGGCAGTGTCTCTCGAGTAATCGGATAGACTCCTATCCTTTATCTCCAGAGATGCTACCTGATCCACTGAGTTACTCCAGCACTTTGTGTCTATCTTTGGTATAAACCAACATCTGCCCTTTTTTGTTTCCACATGAAATTGGCCAAACTTGATTGGAACCTAAACCTGAAAAAACTGTCTTATTGGGGGGAGAACAGAAGGAATAGGAGGGAGATGGCTCTCAGGAATAGGATTCAACCACTTACCAAAACACAACAACCTCCCAAGGGCAAAGATCCAAGACTCCAACTACTATGCGCTAATCCAGGCATTGTGGTAAAGCTTTGTTGCACCCTTTATAAAGCCTTCACATCCTTCCCGTACTTGTGTGACCAGAACTGCATACAATACTGCACATGCATCCCAACCAAAGTCCTAAGATGCTGCATCATGACTTCCCAGCTCTTATACTCAATGCCTTGGCCAATGAAAGCAAGAATACAATACCTTTACAACTTGTGCTGCTACTTTCAGGGAGTTATGGACTTGGAATCCAAGATCCCTTGGTATATCAACAAAGGAAAAGGTCTTGCCATCAATTGTATATTTTCCCCTTACATTTAACCTCCCAAAGTGCAACACCTTACACTTGCTTAGATTAAACTCCATCGGCAATTTCTCCGCCCATTTCTGTAGCTGATCTATATCCCCATGTATAGTTTGATAGCCCTCCTCAATATGCATGGGAAATTCAAGCAGTTCATTTTGGTAGGAAGAATAAAATAACAGGGCATTATGGAAAATGGAGAACCAGAAAGCAGCAGAACAAAAGGATTTGGATGTCCTTAAGTAGAGAAACATGTCAGATTGTTTGAGGACAAAAAAGAATAAATGCCAACCCAACACTCACAGGAGAGTCCAGCACCAGAGGGATGGTCTCAGAATAAGGAGTGGCCAACTAAGTGTTTCGTGGAAGAATTTATTCTCTCAGGGGATTATCCATCTCTGGAAATGTTTGGACAGAGGGCTGTGTCATAAGATTGCCCAGAATATATGTCAGATTGAGTTATATAGACTTCTACTCGGTGAGGGAACCATGGGCTATGGGAAAAGGGAAGGGAATGGATTTGAGGAAATAAATCAGCCATGTTCCTTTTGAATGATTCAGCAGATTTATTGGTCAGAGTTGCTTTGCCTGTTCCTACTTCTTCAGGTTTTAAGAATTTCTAGCATCTCTCATTAAATTGTATTATTTAGAAAAATTACATATTTTCCAGAACAGCCCACAGCAAAGAGGGTGGAACAGTGGTACAGTTGGTAGAGATGCTGTCCCACAGTGACATGGATTGAAACCTGACCTGTCTGCATGGTGTTTGCACATTTCTTTTGTTGCGCGTAGGTTTTTTCTGGGTGTAAAATTTCTCCCACATGTAAAACTCATATGGTTTGATTACTGTAAATTGCCCCTAGTATGTAGGTGAGTGGTATAACTTTGGGAAATATGAAGAGAAAAGACATTAAATTAGTATTAGATTAGTATAAATAGGTGGTTGAAAGCCAGGTTGGTCTTGATGGGCAGAAGGACCTCTTTCTCTGCTGCAGCACTCTACACATTTCTGGGATTCTTTCTTTACAGGAATTATGAATGGGATGATGTTGAGAGTGTGGCTTAGTTTAGTTTTTAATTTAGTTTAGAGATATAACGCAGAAACGGGTTCTTTGGACCACCAAGTCCACGCCGATTAGCGATCCTTACACATTAGTTCCTGCACCTGCACACCAGGGACAACTTCCAATTTTTACCGAAGCCATTTATCCTACAAACCTATACACCTTTGGAGTGTGGGAGAAAACCAGAGCACCTGGCGAAAACACAGCTGGTCTCAGGAAGAACGCACACACTCAGTACAGACAGTAACCGTAGTCAGCGTCTAACCCAGTTACCGTAAAGAAGCAACTAGTCCGCTGCACCCACTGTGCCATGCAGGGCCGGATTTACGTATAAGCTTGACAACCTTAACCTTAGGACCTCGAGATCTAGGGGGACCTCGCAGAGACGGATTTACCACTAGGCTTCATAGGCTGAAGCCTAGGGCCTTGAAATCTAGGCGGCCTCCGGCCAAGGCAGGACACCTGCCGTTCAACTCTGGGCGGGACCCCTCTCTATCTCTCTCCCTCTGTCTGTCACTCTCCGTCTCCACCCACCATCCGTATATCTGTGTCCGGGCCGCCGGGTCTCCGCTCTCCGCTCGCTCCTCATCGGCCGGCACGGCAGCCCGCCTTGCACATGCGCACTGCTACGGCCAGCACATCCTCCTGCACATGTGCATAACCATGGCCAGCACATAATCGGCCGCCCTGCGCATGCGCACTGCCACGGCAACTGGTCGGCGCTGGGCACTTTCTCCCTCGCTTTGAATTGTGGGAGATCTGGCCGCCATTGCTGTCCGGTCGCCGCCTGGCACGACCGCTGAAAACCAACACTCCCTGGATCTGAAGTAACTCCCTGGAGTAACTCTTGCTTCTGGTTTCCTGGTCCTCCATAAATATTCTAAATGGAATTTAAACTGGAGGTGGTGGAGGGCAGAACAATAGCAGCCTATTACATTTTATCTGTTTATTTATTGTGTATATATTTGGTAATGGTATAGAAACACACTGAACTTTTATCTCCTGTTCTGTATTATGTTTACATATTCTGTTGTGCTGCAGCAAGGAAGAATTTCATTTTCCTATCTGGGGCACATGACAATAAAACTCTCTTGACTCTTGACTTGGATTTAAGCAAAAAAGGGTTCTTGGGGAAAAAAGAGGTACCTTAAATGTAGTTGCGTCTGGTTGGGTAACTGTGGTAGGGTGAAGACTATTCCATGCTTTAATTGTGCGGGGGAACTCCATGGAGCAGCCAGCAACTCTGGATAGAAAAAATCGGGTGATGTTTCGGGTAGAGACCCTTCTTTAGACTCCCTCTGGTCTTAGTGTTTTTAGTTTAATTTAAAGAAACAGGAAACAGGCCCTTCGGCCCACCGAGTCCACGCCGACCACCGATCACCCGTACACTAGTTCTATCCCACACAATAGCGGAGTAAGTCAAGAGTGTTTTATTCTCTCACGTCCAAGTTAGAACAATGAAATCTTTACTTGCAGCAGCACAACAGAATATGTAAACATAGTACTCTGTAAATAATGTTATAAACGAGAAAACAAAATGGTGTATTTTTATCTTTAAATATATAGAGGGGGGGTGGTGTGTGTGTGTGTGCGTGTGTGCGTGTGTGTGTTTGTGCGTGTGTGCGTGCGCGCGCGTGGGCGTGTGTGTATTTTTTTTTTTTTTTAATTTTAAGTTCTATCGTATAGTATCGTGTGTGTAGGAAGGAACTGCAGATGCTTGTTTAAACTGAAGACAGACACAAAAAGCTGGAGTAACTCAACAGGTCAGACAGAATCTCTGGACAAAACGATAATATAACGTTTTGGCTTGGGTCTGAAATAGTTTCCTGCATACCATTGGAATGTGGAAGGAAACAAGAGCACACAGAGAAAACCCATGCGATCAAAGGGAAAAGGGGCAAACTCCATACAGACAGCACCCATATTCAGGATCAATTCCGGGTCTCTTGCACTTTTAGGCAGCAACGTTATGGCCAATGTACTGCCCCATAGTTTTGAACTTAATTAAAGCATATAGTAGCTGTAAAGTAGGACATAGTGTCACTTGGAGATTTAAAACTGAAAATGGATATTTTCATTTTTTTTCAGTAACCAAAGTTATCAAAGTATAAATTTTTGTGTATTGGAAAACAAAATATAGTGGCACAGCTGGTAGACTTGCTGCCTCACATGCCAGAGATCTGTGTTCGATCCTGTCCTCGGGCACTGTCTGTGTTGAATTTGCACATTCTCCCGGAAAGCGTGTGGGTTTCCCCCACATCCCAAAGACGCATTGGCTTTGTAGGTTAACTTGTCTCTGTAAAATTGCCCCTAATGTGTAGGAAGTGGGTGAGGACAGTGGAATAACAGAACTTGTGTGAATGGGTAAACAAAAATGCTGGAGAAACTCAGCGGGTGAGGCAGCATCTATGGAGCAAAGGAAATAGGCGACGTTTAGGGTCGGGACCCTTCTTCAGACTGATGTGAGCGTGGGGGGGACGGGAAGAAGAAAGGAAGAGGCGGACACAGTGGGCTGAAGGAGAGCTGGGAAGGGGAGGAGAAAGCAGGGATTACCTGAAATTGAAGAAGTCAATGTTCGTACCACTGCGGTGCAAACTGCCCAAGCGAAATATGAGGTGCTGCTCCTCCAATTTACGGTGGGCCTCACCCTGGCTATGGAAGAGGCCCAGGACAGAAAGGTCGGATTCAGAATGGGAGGGGGAGTTGAAGTGCTGAGCCGCTGGGAGATCAGGTTGGTTATTGCGGACCGAGCAGAGGTGTTGGGCAAAGCGATTGCCAAGCCTACGTGTGGTCTCACCGATGTAGAGCAGCTGACACCTAGAGCAGTGGATGCAATAGATGAGGTTGGAGGAGGTGCCGGTGAACCTCTGCCGCATCTGGAAAGACTGCTTGGGTCCTTGAATTGAGTCAAGGGGGGAGATAAAGCGACATGTGTAGCATTTCCTGCGGTTGCACGGGAAAGTGCCAGGAGAGGTGGTGGTTTGGGTGGGAAGGGACGAATTGAACAGGGAGTTACGGAGGGAGCGGTCTCTGCGGAAAGCCAACAGGGGAGAAGATGGGAAGATGTGGCCAGTGGTGGGATCCCATTGGTAGACAAAAAAGCTGGAGAAAATCAGCGGGTAAGGCAGCATCTATGGAGCGAAGAAATAGACGATGTTTTGGATCGAGACCCTTCTTCAGATTGATGTCGTGGGGGGGACACGAAAAAGAAAGGAAGAGGCGGAGACAGTAGGCTGTGGGAGAGCTTGGAATGGGAGGGGAAGGAGGGAGAAAGCAAGGACTACCTGAAATTAGAGAAGCCAATGTGCATACCGCCGTAGTGTAAACTACCCAAGCAAACATGAGGTGCTGCTCCTCCAATATGCGGTGGGCCTCACTCTGGCCATGGAGGAGGCCCAGTACCGAAAGGTCGGAATCGGAATGGGAAGGGGAGTTGAAGTGTTGAGCCACCGGGAGATCAGGTTGGTAATTGCGAAGTGAGTGGAGGTATTGTGCGAAGCGATCGCCAAGCCTGTGCTTGGTCTCACCGAGGTTGATCATACGCCGAAGTGGAAAGTGGAAGTGGAAAGAAATAAAAGAAATTGCATTCATTGCAACGTGTAAAAAGAGTTAAGATACTGTATTATAATTTTGCTGCATGTCATTGTGGTATATATCATGTCTTGATTGGTGATTATGTTTAGTTTGTGACTTTATTTGAAGCAGAAATAATATGTGAATGCTTCATTGAGCATAATTCCGACTGGTAACTGCACACTTCGTCCGAGAACATTATCGCACGCGTCATGCAAGCCGTCTTAAATGACCACCTAAACTGTCATTTGCCAACTTAAAAAGCTTCCAAGGTTGCCTGGCTGACAACAGAGAAAACAAAATTAAGTGAGAGCCCTGCACGGTGTATAATAGTTTTGACACTGTCATGGGCCTTTCTTACATATGCTGTCACAACACACTGTAGTCTCTAAACAACCCTTCAGTAATTTTCCTTGCCCTCCATTTCAGAATAATAGTGTTTTAAGCCAATAACTCGACACTAGCACTGGCAATAAATAAATAAATAAAAAGTGCAGCTTTCCAGCCCCCTTATCTCATTGGTCGCGCTCGGCTGCAAATCGGTGTCAATCTGGCGGACCATCTTCCTCTAGTCGTGGGGGTGGGGGATTGGGAGGGGCCTCACAAGTGGAACAGCTTTGCTCCTCTCTTCATCTAAATCCGGCCCTGGTGCCGTGTGGTGTGTAGGTAGAAGCTATGGAAGGGACTTAACCTAGAATTCTGAAGATTACCCTCTTACACCATTGTAACATTTTACGTCACCAGCCACTGTGTGTAAAATATTTTTAAGTTCAGCAAGAAGCTGCAAACGTTGTGTGCAGAAACCTAAATTTCAAGGGTGTCACCACATCGAATTTTGTTGGTGGTTTAAGCTTCCTTCATTAACTATGCAGGAGAATGCTTATTGACTAACTGCACACACTGACAATTCTCACTCCCCACAGTTGATTAAAATGAGATGAAAGTAATACTCACACTGAAAGCAACGGTGAAACCTGCAGAAGACTGGCGATGATTAATGGAGATCACCGCCTCACCACCGTGAGAAAGAGAACCAAAGACAAAGAAAATAGAGGAAACTATTCAAATACTCTTGCAGGAAATGTGTTAGGTTGTGGCAACATAGAAGGCATATGACCACCTCATTCCATTAACATGTAGGACTGTATTGCTTGGAACACAGGAGGCTACAGGTGATCTAAAGAGTGTATGAAATCATGAGGGGACAGATTGGGTGATTGCACAGTCTTTTTCCCATGGGAGGGGAATCAAGAACCAGAGGACAGGTTTGAGGTGTAAGTTGCAAGATTTAATAGGAACCTAAGAGGCAACCTTTCAACACAGGTAGTGGTGAATGTACTGCCCTGACAGTGGGTAGAAAGGAATATGCTGCAGATGAGGTAGTTGAGGCAGGATAACGGCATTTACAATACATTTGGACAGGTAGATCTGGATAGGAAAGGGTTAGAGGGATATGAGGGAAATATGGGCAGGTAGGTCAAGCCTAGATAAGGCATTTTGGTTGGAATGGACAAGTTGGGCCAAAGGGCCATTTCTGTGCTTTATGAATCTATGACACTAAAGGGTTAATTAAGGCAAACCGCTACTGTGCACTTTACAGTTAGTTTACCTAGAGACTATTGATCAAGGCTCTCTCCTTTATTCAGCAGGAGAATGTTAAAATAGGAATGGAAAAAATGCTGAAAATGAGAAAATGAAGGAATACATCAAAGGAATGAAAGCAAAATAATCTAAGAATTTTTAAATCATCTCACAGCTCTGAAAGATTTATTTAATTAGGTTTGTTTTATTTGTAAAAATCTCCATTCCACGTATGTATTTCATTGAGATAAAGAATTATGGATTCAGACAGGACAGGAAAAGGGGTCACCTGGACCACCATGCCATGTGACCATCAAGTAGCCATCTACACAAATCCCACTGCCAGCACTTGGTCTAAAGCCTTCTGTCCCTTGGTAATTTATGTACTAGGTGCTTTTAAAATGGTGTAATAGTTCCTGCAGCCACCATCTTCTCAGTAAGTGGTTTCTAGATTGAAAACACCATCTCGGTAATTTTAATTCCCTTACGATCCCCTTCAGCACTCACACATCTCATCTTAAACCACATCCTCTGTTTTTTTTTATAGCTCCAATGTAAGGAAACGTTTCCCTACCTATTTTGCCATAATTTTGCAAATCTCAGTCAAGTCACTCTTCAGCTAACTCCACACACAAACCAAGCATTCCATGTTCCATGTTCCCAGACTCCATACCTGGACAAATGAAGGTCAGAATCCTGTGTGCTTTCTTAACCACCATATCTATCTATGCTACCATAGTACATAAAACAGTACAACACTAGAACAGACCCATCGTTTTCTCCATCTCCGTCCAAAGGCCCCAACTGTCTTTTCAAGTGAGGCAGAGGTTCACTTGCACCTCCTCCAACCTCATCTACTGTATTCCCTGTTCCAGGTGTGGACTGCTATATATTGTGACCAATCGCAGGCATGTCGATCATTTCGCTGAACACCTGCGCTCAATCTGACTAAACCGACCTGATTTACTGATTGCTAAACACTTTTACTCCCAACTCCCCCTCCCATTCACACACTGACCTTTCTGTCCTGGGCCTTCTCCATTGTCAGAGTGAGGCCCAGTGCAAATTGGAGGAACAGCACCTCATATTTCGCTTGGGCAACTTACACCCCAACGGTATAAATATTGACTTCTCCAACTTCAAGTAACCTTTGCTTTCCGTCTTTCTCCATCCCTTTTCCACCCCCAGTTCTCCGACCAGTCTGACTGTCCCTGATTACATTTTAACTCCGTTTGCTTTGTTGTTACCTTCTCCTAGCTAGCAATGATCTATTCAACATGTTCCTTGATCTTCACCCCCTTTGATGTCGAGCTCTCACACCTTACACTTCCTTATCTCTGTATTTCCCCCTCCCCCTCCCCTGACTCTCAGTCTGAAGAAGGGTCTCGACCCGATAACGCAACATCCATTCCTTCTCTCCAGAGATGCTGCCTGTCCCGCTGAGTTACTCCAGCATTTTGTGTCTATCTTCGGTTTAAAACAGCAACTGTAGTTCCTTCCTACAAAAGAACAGACCCTACGGCCCATAATATCCATGCTGAACATAATGCCAAGACCTGCACATAACCCAATTCCCCCCATTCCCTGCATATCCATACACCTATTCAAAAGTGTTAATTGCCACTAATGTATCTGTCACAATCATGATCCCCGACAGCGCATTCCAGGTACTCACTGCCCTCTGTACAAAATACCTGCCTCCGTACATATCCTTTGCCCCTCTCACCTTAAAGCTATACCCTCCGGTTTAAATTTTTTCCATTCTGGGAAAAAGATTCTGACTATCTATCCTATCTACACCTCTCATCATTTTATAAATGTTCAGCTTTAATTCCACTGCAAAATGTGAACTGGATAGTTTGTTTAAAAACTGTCATTTTTGGAAACCCCAGTTAATTCCGCCATAATTCGACCCTGAGGTAACAATTTGGTATGAGATTTGGTATGAGGTATGAGTTTGAATTTAGTTTATTGTCACATGTACCGAGGTACAATGAAAAGCTTTTGTTGCGCACGAACCAGTCAGCGGAAAAACAATTCATAATTACAATTGAGCCACCCACAGTGTATGGATAAATGATAAATGAAATAACGTGAATATCGTTTAGTGCAAGATAAAGCCAGTAAAATCCAATCAAAGATAGTCTGAGGGTCTCCAGTTAGGTAGATAGTAATTCAGGACTGCTCTCTAATTGTGTTAGATTGGTTCAGTTGCCTGATAACAGCTGGGAAGAAACGGTCCCTGAACCTGGATGTGTGTGTTTTAACAGTTCTATACATTTTGCCCGATGGGAGAGAGGAGAATAGAGAGTGGCCAAGGTGCGACTCATCCTTGATTATGAGTTGAGTAGAGTTTGAGTTAAGTTTAGTTTATTTTCACATGGACCGAGGGACGGTGAAAATCTTTTGTTGCCTGCTAACCAGTCAATAGAAAGACAATACATGATTTTACAAAGACGATCAGTGAGGCGTTGCATTCTCTATCGCCAAATTAAGTGGATGGAACCTGTGCCTTTGTTAGGTTTCCAGGCTTCCCACTGACCACAAAAGTTACTTCATTTTAACTCCATTGTGTGCCAGATTCAGAAGGACTCTAGTTTCATGACCAGTGTGTCACAGAACCTGATGAATCAAACAGATCAATGTTGTAATTTAGCAGCGATCAATATTTTTTTGTGGACGCCTTGATTTGATCAACATGATAAGCAGGTGTGTGCTTACAAATCAATAAAAGGTATAAGCAGGCGATGTGGTACATGGATTTAATACACAGTCTAGGCACCTGGTCAGAAGGCATGTTCACGTTTCCAAATGAACCAGACCAGCACGGATATCTAGAAACAATCTAAAAAGAAAAAAATATTCATTAAAAAAATGTTAACTATATTTCAAAAGCATATTAATATTAATTAACACAGGCCTTGATTTGGTCTTATGGTACTGCAAGCATTGTCAGAGATAACTGCGTGTCAATAACCAAAATGTTCACTTTCACTGCCTCTGAAAGTAAGTAAGATGAAAATTAAAGCTATTCCTTTCCAGAGAGCTTTTAATCCACTAAACCAAGTGACCCTCATTAAAAATTTGATAATACATTTCACATGCAAAAAATATATATTTAAAATAAATGAATGAATATAACATTATAATTCTCAATAAATTTGTAATTTGAAAAAAATGTCTTGCTTTTGTAATTTTTTACTTTGCAAAGCGACTTTGAGTCCTGAAAAGCGCTATATAAATAAAATCTATTATTATTATTATTATTATTATTATAATGTACTAATATATTGAATGAAGTCAAGTCAAGAGTTTATTGTCATGTGTCCCTGATAGGACAATGAAATTCTTGCTTTGCTTCAGCACAACAGAATATAGTAGGCATTGACTACAAAACAGATCAGTGTGTCCATATACCATTATATACGTAAATACACACATGAATAAATAAACTGATAGTGCAAATAACAGATAATGGGCTATTAATGTTCAGAGTTTTGTCCGAGCCAAGTTTAATAGCCTGATGGCTGTGGGGAAGTAGCTATTCCAGAACCTGGTCGTTGCAGTCTTCAGGCTCCTCTTCCTTCTACCTGAAGGTAGCAGGGAGATGAGTGTGTGGCCAGGATGATGTGGGTCCTTGATGATATTGCCAGCCTTTTTGAGGCAACGACTGCGATAGATCCCCTCGATGGAAGGGAGGTCAGAGCCGATGATGGACTGGGCAGTGTTTACTACTTTTTGTAGTCTTTTCCTCTCCAGGGCGCTCAAGTTCCCGAACCAAGCCACGATGCAACCGGTCAGCATGCTCTCGACTGTAGAAGTTGTAGAAGTTAGAGAGAGTCCTCCTTGACATACCGACTCTCCGTAATCTTCTCAGGAAGTAGAGGCGCTGAGGTGCTTTCTTAATAATTACATCAGTGTTCTCGGACCAGGAAAGATCTTCAGAGATGTGCATGCCCAGGAATTTGAAGCTCTTGACCCTTTCAACCATCGACCCGTTGATATAAACGGGACTGTGGGTCCCCATCCTACTCCTTCCAAAGTCCACAATCAGTTCCTTGGTTTTGCTGGTGTTGAGGGCCAGGTTATTGTGCTGGCACCATATGGACAGTTGCTCGATCTCTCTTCTATACTCTGACTCATCCCCATCAGTGATACGTCCCACAACAGTGATGTCGTCAGCGAACTTGATGATGGAGTTCGCACTATGACCGGCTACACAGTCATGAGTATAGAGTGAGTACAGCAGGGGGCTGGGCACGCAGCCTTGAGGTGCTCCCGTGCTGATTGTTATCGAGTCTGACACATTTCCAACAATACGAACAGACTGTGGGCTGTGAATGAGGAAGTCGAGGATCCAATTGCAGAGGGATGCGCAGAGACCCAGTTCTGCGAGTTTGGTAACCAGCTTGGAGGGGATGATTGTATTAAATGCCGAGCTGTAATCAATGAATAACAGCCTGACATATGAGTTTTTGTTGTCCAAGTGGTCCAGAGCGGAGTGGAGGGCCAGCGAGATCACATCCACCGTTGATCTGTTGTGGCGGTAAGCGAACTGCAGTGGGTCCAGGTTTTTGTCGAGGTAGGAGTTGATTTGCGCCATGATCAACCTCTCAAAGCACTTCATCACCACAGGCGTTAGTGCCACAGGTCGATAGTCATTGAGGCGCATCACCTTACGCTTCTTGGGCACTGGTATAATTGATGCCCTTTTGAAGCAGGTGGGAACCTCGGACCTCAGAAGTGAGAGGTTGAAAATGTCTGTAAAAACTCCAGCCAGTTGGTCCGCACAGGTTTTTAGAACACGACCCGGTATACCATCAGGTCCAGGCGCTTTTCGAGGGTTCACCCCTCTGAAGGATTTCCTGACGTCAGCCTCTGTGACTGAGACTGAAATACCATCACAGCGAATGGGGGCTCGGGAAGCCACATCGGTGTTCTCCCTATCAAAGCATGCGTAAAACACATTGAGCTCATCAGGGAGTGATGTTTCGCCGACATTTGAGCTGCCTCCTGGTTTCGCCTTGTAGGAGGTGATTGCATTCAGGCCCCGCCACAGCTGCTGAACATCTGTCTCATCCTCCAGTTTAGAGCAGAGGTCTCTTTTGGCCTTTTTGATGGCCTTACCAAGGTCGTATCTGGACTTCTTGTAGACCACTGTATGATCAGACATGAATGCCCGGTGTCTGGTCTTCAGAAGAGTGCGGATCTCAAAGTTCATCCAAGGTTTCTGATTGGGAAACACTCGGAAGGTTTTGGTGGGGATGCAGTCCTCCACACACTTCTTAATGAAGTCTGTAACGACTGTGGCATATTCGTTCAACTCCGTTGCAGAGTCCTTGAACATTGCCCAGTCTACACTCCAAACAGTACTGGAGTTGTTCCTCTGCCCCCTCCCCCTTCCCCCCCCCCCCCCCTCCCGACCAGCTCTGTGCTGTCCTCGCCTCTGGGGGTACGCTCTTTAATTGCTGCCTGTAGGCAGGAAGAAGCAGAGCAGATTGGTCGGATTTACCGAAGTGAGGGCGAGGGATAGAGCGATAGGCATTCTTGATGGTGGTGTAGCAGTGGTCGAGGGTGTTTGGTCATCTGGTGCAGCAGGAGGCATGTAGGTGGAAGTTAGGGATTAATTTCTTTAGGTTTGCCTTATTGAAGTCCCCAGCAATGGTGGTAAATGCCTCGGGGTAAGACGTCTGGTGTTTGTTGACCACGGCGTGCAGCTCCTCCAGTGCCAGACGGACGTCTGCCTGGGGTGAGATGTAGACCGCGGTCAGGATGATGGAGGTGAATTCCCTTGGAAGGTAGAAGGGACGGTACTTCACAGCCAGATGTTCGAGGTGTGGAGAACAGGAGTTGGAAAGGACTGCCACGTCTGAGCACCACGCAGAGTTGACCATGAGGCAGACACCCCTCCTCTCTCTTTCCCAGATACCAGTGTACGGTCCATACGGTGGATGGAGAACCCTTCAGGCTGGACCGCTGAGTCTGGGGAGCTGGGGGTGAGCCATGTCTCTGTGAAACAGAACACAGAGCACTCCCTCAGCTCCCTTTGATAAAGCAGCCTTGCCCTTAAGTCCTCCACCTTGTTTTCAAGGGACTGTACATTTGCCAGTAGGATAGTAGGGAGAGGGGGCCGAAGTCCCATGCGCTTCAGTCTGACCTGAAGTCCTGCCCGCCGGCCACGTTTCCGGACACAATGGAGGCTTCCCCTTTGTTTCCAGGTACTGTGCTTACTGTACCTGCTGTTTCTGCGAACCTGCGCTGGAACGGGGATTCCTTCAGAGACGGCAGCTCCAGTTCCGTAACGAACGGGGGTTCCCTCAAAGTCGGCAGCTCCAGCTCCGTTGTTCCTGGAGGATCCAGCCCGTCGGCTCTGGAAGTCATCCCTGGGTTTCCAGGTACAGCACCTGCGTTCCTCCGTCGGGTGATTTAAGCCAGCGTGGGAAAGTTTAAATTCCGGGGCTCCCACAGCTGCGGGAGATTGCGAAATTGCGAGAGCCTTGAGGTGCTCAAGCAGCTTGTCCGAAACGGCACCGATTTCTGCCGTTTTCTTGATCCAGGTGAGTTGTTGGAAGTTGTAATTGAGCCTTTTATGTTCCGGAGCTCCACAAAAGTCGCCGCAGGCAGGCGCCATCTTAGAATCATCATCAGAATCAGTTATTGACTCACAGAATTATAGTCACACAGCATGGACAAATGCCCTTCATGCCAACTTGCCTGTGACAACCAAAATGCCACATCTGCAGGAGCCCCACCAGTCTGTGTTTGCCCCATTTCCCTCTAAATCTTTTCTATCCACGTTGTTATGTCACCTGCCTCAACTACCTCCTCTGGCAACTTGTTCCATATACCATGTGAAAAGGTTGCCCCTCAGGTTGCTTTTGACTCTTTCCCTTCTCATTTTAAACTTATGTCTTCTGGTTCTTGATTCCGTTACCTTAGGTAAAAGATTCTGTGCATCTATCCTACCCATTCCCCTCATGATATTATATACCCCACTATAAGATCACCCCTCATCCTCCTGCATTCCAAATAATAAAGTACTAGCCTGTCCAATCTCTTCCTATAGATCAGGGCCTCAAGTCTGGCAATAACTTTATAAATCTTCTCTGCGCTCTTTCCAGTTTAACATCTTTCCTATGGCAGGGTGAATAAAACTGAACACAATATTTTAAATGTGGCCTCACCAATTTTTTGTCCAACTGTATCATAACATCCCAGCTTCTATCTCAATACTCTGACTGATGAGGCCAATGTGCCCAAAGACCCGATCACCCCATCTATCTTTGCCGCCATTGTCAAGGAACTATATACCTGCATTCCTCAATCCCTCTGTTCTACCATACTTGCCAGAAACCTGCCATTCACCATGAAGATCTTGCCCTGGTTTAACCAAAATACAACACCTCGCACTTATCTACATCAAACTCCATTAACCATTCCCAGCCCACTTGCCCAACTGATCAAGATACTGGTGTAATTTTTGATAACCATCCTCACTATGATACCACCCACTTTAGTCTCATCTGCTCACTTCAAAGGAGGATCAAAATTAGTCTCAACCACAACATAGCCTGACAGTGGGAAAACTAATGTGTGGAATAAGGTGTCCAGGGTGAAGCTGAAATGAAACTTCTTGTAACAGCTGCTGATCTATAAATGGGAGAGGAAATAGAATATTTCATAAACTTCCCTCAATAAACGCTATCACAGGAAAATACACAGCAACAAGTTAAAATGATAATCAAATATGGGGAAATCACATATATTTTTAAATCACTCACCAGCATCAAATTGTGCTATTACACCTAAGTAATAGAAAATTATTGAGGTACCGTTACTTTCATTATTAAAAATATATACATCTGATTATCATTCTCAGTCACCAACGGGCTGGAAAACTAATCTGAAGAAGGGTTTCGACCTGAAATTTTGTCTATTTCCTTCGCTTCATAGATGCTGCCTCACATGCTGAGTTGCTCCAACATTTTTGTCTACCTTTGCAAATTAGTTCTTCTCAAAGAAGGTTACTTCCATGCACAACCACTGGGTCCACAAAAAGAAGTATTCAAGAAATTACCAGAAATAATATGAAAATCTTAAATTATGCAAGAGAAACTATATTGGTAATCATACGAGAAATTAACTGTCCCACCTTTGGTAAAATGGTGTGTTTCTAAACCTTTTGTTAAATGTGCCATTTCTTATCAATTTTGTTACCGTGGCTGATTTCCACACGCATCCTTCCAGTACCCTGAACTGACATTCAGAATTGTTACAGCAATGTGTTAGGCCATTCAGCCTTTTCAGTCTATATCACCTCTATGTAGAATTATGTCAACAAATCCCACTCGCACACTGTCTCCTTTAGCTCTTGAAATTCATCCCTTTCGGATATTAACCCAGCTCGCTCCTGAATGGTACAATGGAATCTGTATTACAGATAGTGCATTCCAAACTCTGACCACCTGCTACGTAAATTCAACATGTCACTTTTGGTTCTCTTGCCTATTACTGCACTTTCATTCCACATCTCCTGCTTATAGATGCCTCTCACAACAGGGACTGTTTCTCTATCCTTCATGATTTTAAATGCCCCCATCAAATCCATTTGGAAACTCTTCTATTCCAAGGAGAACATGCCTGTGTCATCATTCCATCGTCATAATTAATGCTCCTCATCTGTGAATTATTTAATTGTGTTTTTGCCAAAGTCTTTATATCTTTACTTAACTGTGGTGCAATCATCCAAAGTGGAATCTACCATTATTTTAAAGCCCTCTGTTTCAGTTCCCCAAAATCCACAAACCTGACTGTCCTGGCAGACCCATTGTTTCTGCTTGTTCTTGTCCCACCCAACTTATTTCCACATACCTCGACTCCATCCTATCCTCCATGGTCAAATCCCACTCTATCTATGTCCAAGACACCTCACATGCTCTGCATCTCCTCCATGACTTTTCCGGGCCCCCACTCCCTCATCTTCAACATGGATGTCCAGTCACTCTACACCTCCATCCCCCACCAGGAGAGTCTTAAAGCCCTCTGATTCTTACTCGACTGCAGAACCAACCAATCCCCTTCTACCAATGCTCTCCTCCATCTAGGTCCTTACCCTCAACAACTTTTCCTTTAACTCCTCCCATTTCCTCCAAATCGAAGGCGTAGTTATGGGCACGCGCATGGGCCCCAGCTATGACTGCCCCTTTGTAGGGTACTTCGAACAATCCTTGTTCGAGGCGTACCGTGGCCCTATCCCCGAACTCTACCTCCGCTACATTGATGACTGCATTGGTGCTACCTCCTGCACCTGGCACGTGCCGCCAGGGTAGGCAAGGTAGGCACTGCCTACCCTGACTAAAGTTATAAAATGGTAATTACTAAATATAAATAGTAAAGGCATGGGAGAATTATGCCTATCTAAGAGTTCGATCTCTTCAGTAGGCATAATTATCCATGCCTTTCATCCGCAGCACTTGTAACCCTTGAAGGTCTGTGCAGCCCACGTGCCGTCAGCGCTGCTTCAAGCCGTCAATGACAAGCGGGGCTGAGGGCAGCTGAAATTCTGCCTTTGCAGTACTGCGCATGCGCAGCGCTAGTTTCTTGGCGGGGTTTTCAACTATGGATTGTCATTATTATAAGTGTATCTTAGGAAACAAAGAGAAGAATGGAGTTCGTGTACCGATAATGTGGTAAGTACATTTCTTGGTGCTTTATTTTTTTTAATACCTTATTTCCCGGGGTGTGGGGGTGGGGGGAGAATTCCTTTCACAGCGTTTGGGGAGTCTGGCCCGGGGTAAAGTTGCGGGGAGGGCACGAATGTTGTGAAGGAGGGGGTCGGGATCATGCCACTTGCGACGCTCCTTGCACGGAGCCACCGCATTGAGGCCGGGGAGGAAAGCAGCTTGGGTGGCTGTGACGACCGCTGGGCCGTACAGTGGAACCAGCTGCCCCTTCAGCTCCTTCTGCTGGCCCCCGCTCACCTCTGGCTGGCCTCACTCATGTCAGCCGCTTCCTGCAAATCCTTAAATTCCGACAGCGCGATTGAGGTTACTCGGCTGTGGGAATTTAAGGATTTGCGGGAAGCGGCTGACATGAGCGAAGTCGGCGAACGGCAGGTCAGAGGTGTTCAGACGGAGAGCACTGCCAAAGGTGAGCGGGCAGGCAGAGGCGCTGAAGTTGCGGCTAGTTCTACTGTCGGGTCCTGGCTGCTGCTCGCAGCCACCCGAGCTGCTTCTATCGCCGGCTACAATGCGGTGGCGCCCGGAGCCCGGAGCGCCGCGGCAGCGGTGAGTGAGTGAGCTGCTGGGATTACCCCCGACCCCCTCCTTCTCAACGTTCCTGCCCTCCCCGCAACTTTACCCCTGGTCAGACTTCCCACACGCTGTGAAAGGAACTCTCCCCCCAATTGGTCCCTTGAACAAGTGTTGTCATTCAATAAGATGACAACTGATTCAACTTTTCCCTGGGCTACCGTTTTTCCCACCATCTCTCCACCTACTGGATTGGCGCGGCCTTTCCTGCCGGGACCGACCAAAGCTCCAGCAGCAGCGGCGCAGCGTTGGAAACATCGCGGGGTGGGCGATGCCTTACCGGGGATCACCGTCTGGAGCTCCGGAGTGCTGGGCC
This sequence comes from Malacoraja senta, assembly GCA_038087875.1. NCBI lineage: Eukaryota > Metazoa > Chordata > Chondrichthyes > Rajiformes > Rajidae > Malacoraja > Malacoraja senta. Next base: position 27,732,029 of record CM075986.1, on the reverse strand, counting down.
TGCTGCACCGACATCGCGGAGCTGTGGTTCGTGGAGCTCCCAAGGCGGGCGGCGCTGACCAACATCGCGGAGTCCTGTGACTCTGCCCGGCTTGGCCTGTGGACTTCGGGAGCCGCGGACTCCGGTGGGAGGTGGGTGATCTGGAGGTCCGGGCCGCTGAGGATGTTCTCCGTCGGGGTTCGGCTTCGGGGTTCCACCATTCCCGGCGAGAGGGCCTGAGCATCGGGCCGCCCGTGGCGGTGACTGCGGGTGCTCGGGAGGCCCCGACCACGGGTGAACATCTGGGAAGATTGGCGGGGAGGCTGGCTGGACTATGGTACCTTCCTTAACTTTGGTGCCGCTGTGGGGTTATGTTGTGGGTGGACTTCTGTATTTGTGCTTTTAAAAAAATATGTTTATTTCTTTATTATTTATTTTTATGTTACTTGACTGTAAGGAAAATCCATTTTGTTGTCTCTAAAATGAGATAATGACAATAAATTGAATACAATACAATAAGGACTCTATCCCCTACTCGCAATTCCACCGTCTATGCCACATCTGCACCCAGGATCAGGTGTTCCAAACCAGGGCATCGGAGATGTCCTCATTCTTTGGGGAACGGGGGGTTCCCCTCTTCGACTATAGATGAGGCTCTCACCAGGGTCTCCTCTATATCCCGTAACTCCCCTCTCACTCCCCATCCCCCCACTCGTAACAAGGACAGAGCCCCCCTTGTCCTCACCTTCCACCCTACCAGCCGTCACTTACAACAGATAATCCTCCGACATTTTCGCCCCCTTCAATGGGATTCCAACACTCGCCACATCTTCCCATCTTCTCCCCTTTCGACTTTCCGCAGAGACAGCTCCCTCCGTAACTCCCTGGTCATCTATCATATCCGCTGTTCTAGGTGTCAACTACTCTACATCGGTGAGAACAAGCGCTGGCTTGGCGATGGCTTCGCCTAACACCTCCGCTCTGTGCGCATTAACCAACCTGATCTCCCGGTAGCTCAGCACTTCAACTCCCCCTCCCATTCCCAATCTGACCTTTCTGTCCTGGGCCTCCTCCATGGCCAGAGTGAATCCCACCGCAAATTGGAGGAGCAGCATCTCATATTTCGCTTGTGTTGTTTACACCCCAGCGGTATGAACATTGACTTCTCCAATATCAGGTAGTCCTTGCTTTCTCCCTCCTTCCCCTCCCCTTCCCAACTCTCCCACAGCCTACTGTCTCTGCCTCTTCCTTTCTTCTTCCCACTCCCCCACCCCCACATCAGTCTGAAGAAGGGTCTCGACCCGAAACGTCACCTATACATTCGCTCCATAGATGCTGCCTCACCCGCTGAGTTTCTCCAGCATTTTTGTCTACACTTTATTTTATAAAGGTTCACCGTGACTTTTGTACTCTATCTCTCTTTTTATCATGCTCAGGATCAAATTAAATTTTTTAATCACTTCCTTACACCACTCTGCCAGTTTCCATCTTTCCTCCACAAATCCGCAGACCTCTCTTACCTTGTGAGTTTTTCTGAAATATGCTCTCTTGTTTTTATTGGATATTCTCTTCCTTCTTACTAAAATGTAAAATTTCACATTTCATCTGCCACTAATCCATCTATTTCATCTTTTGTTAATCCAGGAGAAGATGGAAGAGTTCCTCTGTATCCTGTGTTCCGGACTCATCCCATGTTTATGTCATGGATGTCACACTTGTTAGGTTAGTTTAGTTTAAAGATACAGTGTGAAACCGACACTTCAGCCCACCGAGTCAACGCCGACCAGCGCTAACCATCATACTAGGGACAATTTACTTTTTTTTACCAAAGCCAATTAATCTACAAAACTTGTGATGTTGTGTTTAATGGACAACGTGAATCCTGCTCACGCAACAATGTTAATGGGAGACCAGATCCCATATAGTTGGAGTTATCTTAGAGTGCTTATGGAACTCAGTAGAAAAGACAAGGAGCAATTAACACAGAGCAGTCACACTCAACTTAGAGAATTATTAATGATAATAAACTGAGAGAAATTTAGGCCCGTGAAATGCAATTTAATACAAATTGGGAAAGAAAAACTTTCAAAGGAAGATTTCCCACGGAGTTTAAAACTGTAGGAAAAGAAGGTCCATCATAAATGCCAACCACCGAAAACAATTGAACAACCAAACTGCTTGAGAAAGTACAGATGTAATCTGAATAAGGAAATAAGATGCAAAGCAAATGCATCAAAATTGTATTGGAATAGATTAGTAAGAGAATCATAATGCTTTTTATAAACAAGTAAGTAAAAAGAGACAGGCAAAGGAAGAGTGAATGCAATTTAAAATTGGAATGGAAATTTTCTAGTGGTAGGGACCACAGCCAATGGTACAATTAACACAGAGAAAATGGAGAAACAGAAAATGTTGGAAACACTCAGCTGGTCAGGCAGCATCTGAGTTTTCCAGCATTCTCTGTTTTTATTTCAACACACAAAATCTGTAAATTTTTGATTCTCATTCAAATAAAGAGTATGGATAGGAATGGACAGAGATAGTTTAGACCTTTTAGTCGTTGCTTTAAACTTCAAAAATGCAGCACGGAATCAGGCAATTCTGCCCAACAAGTCTGTTCTGAACTGTGATCACCCCGTACACAAGCTCTATCCTACACACTAGGGACAATTTATAATTTTACCGAAAACAATTTTAGCCAATTGCAGTGAGGAGGGCAGTTGGAAGCACCGTGGAACTGTCCACGAGAGGACCCGGCAATGGGCGGCTGAGGACAGGAGCGCGGTGGGTGCCGGAAGTCGGATGAGGATGCGCCGCCGAGAACAAAGAGGGACCATTGGGGACTGTAATGAATACTTTGCAACTGTGTCGGCAACCTATACCTGGTGACTCTTTGCATACCTTGTGTATGGTATGCAAAACAAAGAATTTCACTGTGAGATGTCACATGTCATAATAAATTATCTATCTATCTAAACTAGCATCTGCATTTCCTTCCTACCCAACCAACAAACTTGTCTGCCTTTGGAGTGTGGGAAGAATCCAGAGCACCTGGAAAAACCCATGCAGTCACAGGGAGAACATACCAACTCCAAAGAAGCAGTACCAATAGTCAGGGTTGAACCTGGGTCTCTGGCGCTGTAAGGCAACAAATAAACTGCTGTATACACACTGTACTGCCCCAAAGGTTAAGTTGGTAGAAAGGGCATCCAATCTGGACAAGATAAATCTAAGCATGCTGAGAAATGGATTGAGGTAGTGACTGCTCTGCATATACTTTGCCAATCCTCTTCAGATATGGAGGAATAAACTTGGCCGCCGCACATCAGTGAGCCTCATGTTAACAGCACCATTAGATTTAGAAACAATGATTTGTGAGTTTATTTTTAGTTACTAAAAAAAAATAATTATTAGGACAGATATATGGAAAGGAAGGGATTGGATGGCTATGGGTCAAATGCAGGCAAATGGGACTAGTCCTGTGTGCCAACAAAATTGGCATGGACAAAGTGGGACAAACTATTCAAATGTTTTAATGTGACTAGTGTTAAACTAGTTTAATATAGTTTAGATATTTAGAGAAACAGCATGAAAACAGGCCTTTCAGCCCACCAAGCCTGCACTGACCAGCAATCAGCCATACACTAGTTCTGTCTTACACACTAAGGACAATTTACAGGAGTCAATTAACCTACAAATCTGCATGTCTTTGGAATATGTGAGGATACAACATCCAGAGAAAGTGCATGCAAAGGGAGAACATACAACCTCTGTACACACAGCACGTACTCAGGATTGAACCTGGGTTTCTAGTGCTATAAGGCAGTAACTCTACCACTGTGCCAATGTGCCGTGCTGTAAATATGGAACTTCAGAGTTATATAAAAGACTTCCAATGCATCTACCTTCTCATTGACCTTCTGCTCTCACCGACTGAATGCCCTTTATCTTCAAAACAGCACTATCTGTTATCTGTAGGAAGATCACTATCTTCCTTTCACTATCTGTGGGAAGTTTTGGGCTTACCCCAGCCTCATTCAAGAGGAGAATACAAAGATAAATACCAAAATATGAAATCAGTCCCCCATCCAGGAAATGGGAGATTGGGCCAAATCAGAGGATTTGACTGATCAATGTCATTGGACATTACAAAGTGGAGAACAAAATGAGAGGAACAGCCTTTAACAGGGAGCAAGAGGAAATTAGAGAATTTATGCACAGTAAGGCAGTCAATAGACACAAATAAAAGTGTAACTTTGAAAATAATTTATTTACTCATCTTCAATAAAAAAATATCAACACAAAAACATTATCAATTGTAAACCACTCATTAAATATTAATAACTTAACAAAGAATTTCAGCTCTACAGAACTGAGGACATAACACTGAATAAATATAAAATAAGATGACCAGAGGTGAATTTATGCTCTGAAGGAACAAGCAGTTAAGTATCATTGTGCAGTGTGGAAGGACAAACGTCAATGCCAAAACAATCAAATTAGGTAGAAGAGGTAACAGGACTTCTGGTTATCTGCCATGGGGTGGGATTGAGTTGTATTTGTTGATCTGTGTCTTTTGGAGATGCATGATTTATAATTGTTATAAGACCAATTCTGAAGAAGAAAACATGCTTAAGTTCCTGCAACAATACATGACACATTAAAGGTAGATTCTATATATTAGGAGCAGATGAATCTTTGTTCGGTGAGCAATCTGCTAGATTGCTCCCAGTGATCACTGTATTTGATGCTCTTAAATAAGTCTTGATTGCCTTCCCGATCTTTGTGATGTGTTTTAATCTTTTCTTTAACAGCAGCTGGGCTGAGATTAAGTCTTATTAGCCTGTAACTTCAACCTGCAAGTGCCCACAGTACTCTTGAAAGAAATAAGAGGATGAGTGATGGTTTGGACATTCCAAAAGCATATTGCCATTGGAATAGTAGCGATTCAATCAGAAGCTACAGAGAACGACATAGAAATTAAGGAAATGATCTTTGAAAAGGCACAAAAATCGGCCATTCTCCAATTCATAATGTCACTACAAAATCAAGAGAGAAACGTTCTGAAAATAACAGTCCTCTATGTACTTAAAATGGCAGTCTTTAAAATAACCTATCATAATTCTCAATAAATATTAAAGATGCTTTCTTGATTTAGTCATTTTTGACTTTGCATTTTGTACAAAAACAGTAACATTACATTGGTATAAAACCATTGAATGCAAAACATCACTTAGTTCATTGTAGCATCAACCAATACAGGTGGAATGAACAGAAGAACAGTGAGACAGGTAAGATGACCACAGTGCACTTGTCATGAAACTGTGAGTTGCTACATTGGCTAGTCTATCCGAGCAGCAGTTGGACAAAACAGAATCATTCACTGAATTTCCTTACAGAACAATTATAAAGCAATGAATATCAATAAGTTAAAAGTAACTCTGAAATGGTATATTTGATATATATACTGTACATATTTGTATGTGTATATACATATTTAATTAATATGTGTGTGTGCATGTATGTATATATATAAATATATGTTTATATATATCTGCATTTATATATCTGTTTATATATATATATATATATATACGTGTGTGTGTGTGTGTGTGTGTGTGCATGTGTGTGTGCGCGTGTGTGTATGTGCACATTTATATATCTGTATATATGTCAGAGGATCATATATTTAAATAAAAGAGTGATATTGAGAATAATTATGTTAGAACCTTGCCCTCAATAAAAGATATCAATGTAAAAAGTGCTGCCAATTGCATAACTTTCAATAAATGCGAATAAATTAACAAAGTTTTTAAAACACCGTTCACAAAGAAAGGGGTTATCTTAATCATTCCCCGTCTCCATGTCACTTGAGTCTTCCGTGTTCCCTGCTGACTGTTGCCATGATGAGAAGGAGCTGTTGTAAATGTGCCCTGGTCTCAGCGCGGGTTATTTCCCAGGCACAGTCACTGAATCCCTGAAAAGGGAAAAAGTCAAAACAATATATTAGATTGTGTAACAGATATAAGTTGCCTGCAAAATCTGTTGGTAATCACAATGTTTCATGTCAATCAACTCACCTTCCGTTTCAGAAACCTCCTCAGTTTCCTGAAGTATTTAAGAACTGTGGCATTCTTCCTTGCCCTGGACCCTGTGCTTGGTTTCCTGACACAGACTTCCAGCTCTCTGAGCTGCCGATCCAGGAGAAGCCTGAAGTGTTCCACTGTGGCCTGGACCCACGTTACTGAGCTCAGGTTCATGCTGTAGATCTTGCTGAGGTGATGCAGTGTTTGATGGACAATCTGGATCCTGTCCTGTGCCTGTGCAAAACACACACGGTGGCATTAGTGGGGGCTTTGTCCCATTTCACATTAGAATTGCCCTAGAGTGCTCTTAAAACTACGTATTAAATATCAGCAGTAAATAATAAGCATTCACCTGGAGCACTGAAAGGAGTTCAGATCCAGATGAATAGTCGGTAAAATAGTTATGATCAACCAGCAACGCCTCTGGTGCAATTATGATATCCACGTTGCCAAACACGTTCAAAATAATGGCAAGGCAGGAGACATGATGTGAATCCGATTTGCAAGAAAGATACTAAGTTACAGGAGTTGTGGCAAAGAGAGGGGAAAGAAATCTGGGTTGTTCTCCTCAAGCCTGAATAAATAATGGGAAGTTTTATCGAGTTATTATGAATGTTTAAGAAGACGGTGGTAAAAGTGAAGGTATAGTGAGAAAAGATTAAATAGGAAATTACGCAAATGCCCAACCTAAATAATTGCATGTTAAGAACTGGAAATGTGGCTGGGCAAGGGATAATAGTGCCAGGCCTTTCAAAGATCTCCTCCTTTCATGCGACATAGTTACAGCAATTTGGGACTTTGCAGCATAGGCTACACCAGCCTGATACTTTAAAATGGTTAGGCAGCCTGGAGAATCTTAAAGCATTTTGCAGCTATATGGACCTAATATGGATCTCCATGAATCCAGGAATATAGTTTGCTGTAGAGTGAGATTTTAGGGTTAGGGTGAGGGTTACGGTAGGGTATTTGCAGCACGGTAGGCCTCTGAGAACAGATGTAGCAACTTGAAATTTCAGAGCATATTTTGCAGGACTGTAGTGCTTCAGAATGGGTTTTCAACAATGTAGGATTCGGGAGAACAGAGCTGGAAGCAAATTATTCTCGGTCCTGAGGGCCTGCATTTCAAAAAGGAGATTGTAGGCAGAACTGAAGCTGGAAACATTCATAATTATTGATTGCAGCACAGGAGAGACCTGGTGAGCAGAGCAAACTTGTACAAGATCTCAAAGGTAGACAAAAATGCTGGAGAAACTCAGCGGGTGAGGCAGCATCTATGGAGTGAAGGGAAAAAGTAACGTTTCGGGTCGAGACCCTTCTTCAGACTGATGTGGGGGTGCAGGGAGGGGGGGCGGAAGATGAAAGGAAGAGGTGGAGGCTGTGGGAGAGCTGGGAAAGGGAGGGGAAGGAGGGAGAAAGCATGGAACATCTGAAATTGGAGGTCAATGTTCATACCGCTGGGGTGTAAAGTACCCAAGCGAAATATGAGATGTTGCTCCTCCAATTTGCGGTGGGACTCTGGCCATGGAGGAGGCCCAGGACAGAAAGGTCGGATTCGGAATGGGTGGGGGAGTTGAAGGGCTGAGCCACCAGATGATCAGGTTGGTTAATGCGAACTGAGCGGAGATGTTGGGCAAAGCGATTGCCAAGCCAGCGCTTGGTCTCACCGATGTAGAGCAGTTAGAACAGTGGATGCAATAGCTGAGATTGGAGGAGGTGCAGGGGAACCTCTGCCTCACCTGGAAAGACTGCTTGGGTCCTTGGATGGAGTCGAGGGGGGAGGTGAAGCGACAAGTGTAGCATTTCCTGCGGTTGCAAGGGAAGTACCAGGGGAGGGGGTGGTTTGGGTGGGAAGGGACGAATTGACCACGGAGTTATGGAGGGAGCGGTCTCTGTGGAAAGCTGAAAGGGGAGGAGATGGGAAGATGTGGCCAATGGTGGGATCCCGTTGTAGGTGGCAAAAATGTCGGAGGATTATCTGTTGTATGTGACAGCTGGTGGGGTGGAAGCTGAGGACATAGAAACATAGAAACATAGAAAATAGGTGCAGGAGTAGGCCATTCGGCCCCGAGCCTGCACCGCCATTCAATATGATCATGGCTGATCATCCAATTCAGTATCCTGTACCTGCCTTCTCTCCATACCCCCTGATCCCTTTAGCCACAAGGGCCACATCTAACTCCCTCTTAAATATAGCCAATGAACTGACCTCGACTACCTTCTGTGGCAGAGAGTTCCAGAGATTCACCACAGGACAAGGGGGACTCTGTCCTTGTTACGAGTGGGGGGATGGGGAGTGAGAGCGGAGCTATGGGATATAGAGGAGACCCCGGTGAGAGCCTCATCTACAATCGAAGAGGGGAACCCTCATTCCCTAAAGAATGAAGACATCTCCGATGCCCTAGTTTGGAACACCTCATCCTGGGTACAGATGCGGCGTAGACAGAGGAATTGGGAGTAGGGGATAGGGTCCTTACAGGAAGCAGGGTAGGAAGCAGTGTAGTCCAGATAGCCATGGGAGTCAGTATACAAGATGTCGGTGAGACGACATTTAGGGTATTATTTCAGTGTTGGTCACCCTGCTATATGAAGTATGTCATTAAGCATGAATGGATGCAGAGAAGATTTCCAAGAATGTTGACCGGACTCAAGGGCCTGAACTTTCGGGAAAGGCTGGGCAGGCTCGAACTTCATTCCCTGGAGAGCAAGAGGTGGAGCGAGTTCTTATAGAATGTATAAAATCATGAAAGGAATTGTTAGGGTGAATGCCCAGTCTTTTACCCAGGGTAGATGAATCAAGAATCAGAGGATATGGATTTATGGTGAGAGGAGAAAGATTAAATTAGAATGTTTTCACTCAGAGGATGGTGAATACATGAAACATGCTGCCAAAGGAGGTCGTGAAGCAGGTACTATGACAGCCTATAAAAGTCGCTTGGACAGATACATGGATAGGAAAGGTTTAGAGGCATATGGGCCTTATGTAGGCAAATGGGATGCTTAGATGGGGCATCTTGGTCGGCAAGGTCGAGTTAGGCTGAAGGGCTTGTTTCAATGTGATATGACACTATTACTATGATTAGGTGATCTATAATGGATACATAATGATTTTTGAAACAAATTACTGCAGATGCTGGTTAATATAAAAAAGAGTCCTGATACATCACCTATCCATGTTCTCCAGGGATGGTGCCAATGTGGTGCTTAAGAAGGGTCTCGACCCGAAACATCACCTATTCCTTCTCTCCATAGATGCTGCCTCACCAGCTGAGTTTCTCCAGAATTTTTGTCTACCTTCAGTGCTTTAGAAAAGTGTTGCTGACCAGATGAGCTAAGATGGCTCTAAAGGAGATGCTGCTGCTTCCACAGTTGAATCTGCGTCCACTGGCTGGGCTCCAGGTCCTACCTATCACTGGAAGACCAGGATCTGCATGGATTGGGCAGGAATGGGAGTGTTGCTGACAATTAACCCCACATATTTTCCAAGAAAGTTGCATTGTATACAAAGTGCTGAAATAACTCAGCAGGTCAGGCAACATCTCCGGAGAACATGAATAGCTGACGTTTGGGTCGAGACCCTTCTTCAGACTGGTGTGCAGGGGGGAGGAAAACAGGGAGAGAGGAGACACAGTACAAAACATGGCAGGTAATAGGTAGACAGAGGCGGGGCGAGGGGGTACCTGGTTGGAACAAAGACCTGTGACTAAAGCAGAAAGTGTGAGACTGAAAGACTAGTTGCAAATTGAGAAGCTAGAGGAAAGGATGTAGGAGGAGGGGGAGAGGGAGGGGAGTAATATGTGCAGGTCCAGTGGGGCACAGGGTAGAAGGGGGTGGTGTGGGGGATGGTGGGGGGCGGATGGTGGGGGCGAAGTGAGGATGTGGGGCAGAAAGGGGGGGAGGCCCAGGACAGCAATGACAGTATGGGAATAGGAAGAGGAGTTAAAATGGTTAGCGAGCGGGAGATCCAGTAGGCCCTGATGGTCCGAGGTAAAAGGCTGCTGAGTCTACAATGGCGCAATGACCTCAAGCCAGGCTATACTTCAATAGGACAGGCAATAGACTAGCATTGTTCAGCTCTCACGATGAGGTCAATGGGCCGCTTTCTGTGGGTGGTCTCTCTCTCGGAGGGAGCAAGCAGAACAGAAGTATCTGAGCTGCGAGCAGAGTAAATGTCAGGGAATGAGTAAAGTACGAGTGAGTAAAGAGGGGCAAATGGACCAGCCAAGGAGCAAATGTGTACACTTTGCTGCAACATGGTCAGAGGCAGAATCCAAACTCTAAAACTGTGTCAAATTATACAATTGTGTTGCATTATATCAATTTAAAATATATGTAAGTATTTTGGGATTTGTTTCAAAGTACAATGTTTGATAACTTAATGAGGAAATAGTTGGACAGAAGGGCATAGATGGCAAAAGGAATGTGAAGGATAAAGTCCAGTCCTTGGACCATAACTATCAAGACAAGGTGGTAGCTGATGTACATGAATGTACACAATATACCCAGGTGGCCTCTACTCTACCGACCTCAAGTGCAGTCAAATCCTCCCTGTCCTGAAGGACAAATCCAGGGACAACAATGCTTTAAATTATGGTGCAAAATAAGGAGATGGAAACAGAGAAAATGAGATGAGCAGACAAGTTATTTGATGATTGGAGGCTTGGGAGATTCATTGTAGAGAGGTAAAAGCATAAATAATAAGGTGTAGTTAGATAACTATAACAGGTGAAGTGTGTGTGTGTGTGTGTGTGTGTGTGTGTGTGTGTGTGTGTGTGTGTGTGTGTGTGTGTGTGTGTGTGTGTGTGTGTGTGTGTGTGTGTGTGTGTGTGTGTGTGTGCGTGTGTGTGCGTGCGTGTGTGTGTGTGTCTCTCTCTCTCTCTCTCTCTCTCTCTCTCAGCGGGTCTCCAGTGTCTGTGGAGGAAAGTGAACAAACAAGGTTGAGGGGAGAACCTTCATGGGAAACAGAGGAAAGCAGATATTTGGAAGGTGGGGTTATAAGATCAAATGTAGTAGTAAATGATTGCAATGAGTGTGATGATAAGAATGGAGTGAAGGATGTGATATTCTTCTAATGTCAGTTATTTTTTAATGTTCATATCAGCTACATCAAAGTAGGTAACATAAAAATGCAGGGTTTACTCACCTCAACCACCATGGAAAGTTTCACCAGGTCCAAGGGCTTTGTTTTCAGCGACCGCCGCTCAGTCCTACATTGTCGGGGTAGGTGGCCACCCTGAGAAAATAAGATGACAGCGTTACTCACAACCCCAGAGCTTTTGTTCTTCATGCTATCATTCTAATCAAATAATACTATGCATAAATGCCATTAAGCAAACTCAAGTGCAATGGATAGAGCGAAGGGGGAGATACTGAGTGCAGAATATACTCAGCCCCCGGGAAAGAAATACGGGAGAACAGGCTCCATGTAATCACTGACATTTGAACAAACAGCCCGGACGGAGAGTGTCGGATCGGTCTCTGGGAGCGGGGACAACTCACCATTTCATTCAGTTTGCCCAGAGTTTCCGTGTTGAGAACTTGCAGTAACTGCAGCCTCTCGCAGCCCAGGCTCAGGGTCCCGGACAACAACACCCACACAATCCAAACTCTGCAAACACTGCCCAAAGTCATCTTCAACCCACAGAGAGTACAGCACCGATCTGAGACCAGAATCAGCTCCGTAGACGATTCGTGATCGCTGACGGTGACTGTGAATTCTGTGAGCTCTCTCTGCCATGCTGCCCGCTTTAATATGTTACAATCCAAATATTTGTGATGTTTGAAAAGTGAAATGATTCCACTGGAAATTTAGAAGGTGTCGGGAGAGAGCGGTCTCCGTTCTGAAGTAAGGAATGTGAAAGTGGGAGAGTCCCGCAGCAGCGAAGGGGAAATCCGCGATGGGAGAAAACAAGCAGCGCTGCGGCTCAGAGCTTCGCAGGTTCACATCAGGGGGTCACAGGTGTTGTGGAGGAGGCTCAGTCTCGGCAGGGGACGGGGTGGGGAGGGGACGTGACTGTGTCTGTGCATCGCTGGGGGCTGCATTTTATCCGGGTTATAGTAACACTGCGCCTTTCAGCGCTCACCCTCGGAGCCACGGACAGATCGTGTTAAAGCCGCCCCTCCACTCACCCAACTGCGTGAAGCCACATCTTAGGAGACAGTGCGGAGAGCCGGCTCACGGCCGCTTGGTTGGTGGCGACTCTCTCAGCGCCGATACACCTGACCCACACTCTGCTCTCCGAGGAGAAAAACGTGCTTCTGCTTCTCTGTTCTTTACACCGGACATTTCTGCTTTTATTTGAAATTAAAGGGCTTGCAGCCGAGTGTGAAGTCGGTCTCGATCCCTTTCCTGTCTTCTCGCCGCCGCGGGAAGTCTCCGGCTCGGTCTGCCGAGGGGAAGCGGCCGAAGCGAAAGTGACCCGGGTAAAGAGACCGCCTCGTCACATCAAGAGTGGGCGTGTTTGTGAACCGCTCGGGTCCCGCTGAGAGGCTGAAGGGAAACGGGATAAACTGCTATTGGGCTATTATTGTCACGTGCACTGAGATATTGTGAAAATCTTTATTTTACCGCCATTCAGTTAAATCTAACATTGCTGGAGTACAATATGTAGAACAAAAGAGGAAATTGTCTCTTTTTATATCATGAAACTCTCCTCAGAAGCAGTCTCACATGACACTACTGCTACTGCTCACAAAACATAGAACAATACAGCGCAGGAACCGGCCGCCCAAATGTTTGTGCCGAACATGGTGCCAAGGTACATTGACACATTGATACAGATCCAGGGCCGGATTTAGATGAAGAGAGCCGTAAGCTATTTCACTTGTGAGCCCCCCCCCCTCCCCCAACCCCCCAATCCCCCACCCCCACGACTAGTCAAGTCAAGTTTATTCGTCACATACGCATACGAGATGTGCAGTGAAATGAAAAGTGGCAATGCTTGGGGATTGTGCAAAAAACAACAACCTACAAAACAGAATGGAACAGAATCACATATTCACATATTACATATTTGTGGGAGGAAAAAAGAGAGAAAAACTGCAATGTAAAAAAGACACCACACAGTAAATTGGTACAGTAAGATAGGAGTTTACAGTTGTTTACAGGAGTTTACAAAACTCCTATCTCCCTGGTGAGATAGGAGTTTACAGTTCTAATGGCCTGTGGGAAGAAGCTCCTTCTCATTCTCTCCGTTTTCACAGCATGGCAACGGAGGCGTTTGCCTGACTGTAGCAGCTGGAACGGTCTGTTGCTGGGGTGGAAGGGGTCCCCCATGATCTTGTTGGCCCTGGATTTGCACCTTCTGATGTATAGTTCCTGCAGGGGGGCGAGTGAAGTTCCCATAGTGCATTCGGCCGAACGCACTACTCTCTGTAGAGCCTTCTTGTCCTTGGCAGAGCAGTTCCCAAACCAAATTGTGATATTTCCGGACAAGATGCTTTCCACAGCCGCTGAGTAGAAGCACTGGAGGATCCTCAGACACACTCTGAATTTCATCAATTGCCTGAGGTGGTAAAGGCGCTGCCTTGCCATACTCACCACTGCAGCAGCGTGTGATGTCCATGTCAGATCCTCTGAGATGTGGACTCTCAGGTATTTAAAGCAGCTCACCCTATCCACAGTATCCCCATTCATCTTCAATGGTGTGTACGTCTTCGGATGTTGTGCCCTCCTAAAGTCCACGATCAGCTCCTTAGATTTTTTGACATTCAAGAGGAGGCTGTTGTCTTGACACCAGAGTGCCAGATTAGCCACCTCCTCCCGGTAGGCCTTCTCATCGTTATCGGCAGGGCTGCCAACATTGGGTGAGAGTTGAGATTGAGAAATTGCGAGGGAGCGTAGCGACCGGGGGGGGGGGGGGGGGGGGGGAGGGGGGGATTAGGGAGTGGGAGGGGGGTGGGGAGCTTTTGCATTTTTCAGCTTGAAATTGTGCAATCTGGTGCATACTGTAGCGAGTCTTTTAACTTGCATTTGAATGCAACATTTATGCTTTAAATTGGATTAGGTATGAATAAGGTTAGGCTAAATTACATTCCTAATTACATTCCACAATAGAGCCAGGCTCTGATCAACAGGTGCAGCACATGAATGACTGTATTCATATATGGAAATCAGATTATATTCATGCTGTTATGTATATATATAGAGAAAAACTCAGAGAAACATAGCAAAAGTCAGACTTCCATCACTGTTCTGCAGAAATAAATCAATCAACCTTGTTCAAGAAGGAACTACAGATGCTGGAGAATCGAAGGTAGACAAAAGTGCTGGAGAAACTCAGCGGCATCTATGGAGCGAAGGAAATAGGCAACGTTTCGGGCCGAAACCCTTCTTCAGACGGTATCAACCTTACCCTTTGAATATAGAAACAAGACAAAAATAATGCCACATATTCAATCATATATGGTTCAATGAAATTAAGATATATATGTAAAAATATATATGGAAACAGGCCCTTTCGCCCACAAAGTCCACACCGACCAGCAATCTATCATACACCAATTCCATCCATCACGCCAGGGACAATTTACAGAAGCCAATTAACCTACAAACCTGCACTTCTTTCGGATATGGGAGAAACCGGAATATCCAGAGAAAACCCATGTGGTAGTAAGGCAGCAACTCTACCACTGCGCCACCGTGCCACCCCATTAAATTATTTTTTCTGTAATATATTTATTATGGTGTCATGTGAATAAAGATGAACACATGATTCTGATTTCTGCCCTTAGTTGGATAACACACATGTCCAGTCATTGTGTTTTATGGCTGGTTTTCAACCTCTTCAGGCTGAAGGTCTCGACTCGAAACATCACCCATTCTTTCTCTCCAGAGATGCTGCCTGCCCTGCTGAGTTTTTCTAGTTTTTAGTGTCTATCTTCAGTTTAAACCAGCATCTGCAATTCCTTCCTACACTATTTGTTAAGCAAAACAGGTCCTATTCTCATTATATAATTTTGTGATCAGCGTGAGAGCATGAGAGTTTTGAGAAATGCGTGAGTCTCACGCTCAATGCGTGAGAGTTGGCAGCCCTGCAAATAATGCAAACATTTTATGCAAGTTCCAATTGTTTGGACAAAAATCACTTATTACTGCTTTATAACAGTTAAGTTACATTAAGACCATTTCAGAAATTATGGCAGTCAACAAAAAATCAACTAACAAATTAAAGCAAACTAAAAGAAAATAACATGTTCCCTTTCCTGACTCTACCTCATAAGTACTTTAACGCTGTTAACAGAGCAAAGGGATATTAATCTCAAGAATCAAAATGGGGAAAGTGAGGGCAATTTTGCTTAAATGGTCATTCTAAGCCCATTCAGATCTGCATAGAGTCAGAGTTATACAACATGTACATGGCTGGCCCAATTTGTCCATAATGATCAAGTTGGCATTCTTTTGTGATAATATTTTTTATTGGAAATAAATACATATCATATTAAAATCGTTACCAGTCTTTCATTTCTAAATTAATAATATTGTCAAACATTATTCACATTGTCTCCAATGATTGTTTAAAAAAATTTTTTTTTAAGTAAGTAGAAATAAAAAGATAGATGAAAGAAAGAGAGAAAAGAGAGAAAAAAAAGGAAAAAAAAGAAAGAGATAATAAAGAAGAATGGAGTAACTTACTAGGAAAAAAAACCTCATTCGAGATATATTTGTACATTTCAGAGTATAACATTTCATCTATTGCTTGGCTCGAATGCTAGTCAGGTTCCTGTGCTGAACCATTCTGACCCTTTAGATAATCAATAAATGGAGACCATGTTCAAACAAATAATTCTTGTTTGTCCAACAGGACAAGTCTAATTCTTTCCAAGTGTAAGGTCTCCGTCATTTCTATAATCCACATTTTGATTGTGGGGGTTATAGGACCTTTCCAAAATTTTAGAATTAATTTTTTCCCAGTTATTATACTATAATCAATAAAGTTTCTTTGAGTTGTTGTAAATATTTGATTTGGTTCTAATATTCCTAGTATTATTAATTTTGGATCCGGGTCCAATTGAGTGCTAGTAACTATAGATATTATTCTAAAAATATTTGCCCAGAATTTTTTTAATTTTTATACAATTCGCAAACGTATGAGTTAAGTTAGCATCTAAATGTTGACATTTATCACATATAGGGGAAATATGTGGGAAGATTTTATTTAATTTTGTTTTAGATTAATATAACCTATGTAGTACTTTGAATTGTATTAGAGAGTGTCTGGCATTTAATGAACATTGGTGTATGTGTTGTAAACTTTCTTCCCAAGTATCTTTCGTTATTATTTGATTTAGTTCTTTTTCCCATGTTTGTCTGTGTAAATCTGTCGATGGAATCTCGCTATCTAATAAAATATTATATATGTAAGTTATTAATTTTTCTGTATTAGGGTGTTTATTCCAACAGTCATCAAGAATTTCTGAATTTCTAATTCTAAAGTTTTGAGTACTTGCTTTTACATAATCTCTAAGTTGAAGATATCTGAAAAAATCATTTACTTGAAGTCCATAAGTCTGTTGCAGCTCCTGAAATGAAAGAAAAGTGCCTTCTTTGTAAAGTTGTCCCATCATTTTAATTCCATAATTTTTCCATTGTGTGAAACCTTTATCCAACCATGAGGGTTTAAATAAAGGATTATTCGCAATTGGAAGAAAAGTGATAAATTATCTAATTTTAATGTCTTTTTTAATTGTTTCCAAATTCGCATAACACTATATATTATAGGATTTTCCCTATAATTTTTTTTGTTTAATTTAGGTAGCAAATAGTATCGAGCCGATTTCAAAAGGTAAACAATCTTCGTTTTCCATTTTTAACCAAACTGGTTGTTGATCTATTTCTTCCAACCAAAAATTCATATTTTTAATGTTAACTGCCCAAAAATAAAACAGAAAGTTTGGTAGAACTAAACCTCCATTTATTTTTTGATTTGCACAGATGTATTTTGCTTATCCTATGATTCTTATAATCCCAGATAAAGTCATTGATAATGGAATCCAACTTTTTGAAAAAGTTTTTTGACAAGTATATCGGAATTGTTTGAAAAAGGTATAATATTTGCGGTAAGAAAATCATTTTTATGGCATTAATTTTACCAACCATTGAGATAGGAAGTGTTTTCCAGTACTGAATATTCTTATGTAGTTTATTCAATAATGGGTGAAAATTTGATTTAAATAATGATGTGTATGTCTTAGTGACATAAATTCCTAGGTATTTAAATTTTTCATTTACTATTTTAAATGGGAATTGTTGTAGTATATGTTTATTATGTTCCCTTATTGGCATAATTTCACTTTTATTCCAATTTATTCTGTATCCAGAGAGTGAACCAAATTGGGTTATTAGCTTCAATAAATTTGGAATACTAATTTCTGGTTTTGTAATGTAAATTAATACATCATCTGCGTATAGAGAAATTTTATTCACTGTGTCCTTTGTATTATACCCATATATTTCCGGGTGGGTCCTAACTCTTTCTGTGAGTGGCTCAATAGCAAGCGCAAATAATAGTGGAGACAACAGGCATCCTTGTCTGCAACCTCTAGATAGGTTAAATTTAGATGATAACCTTTGGTTTGTTAATATTCTAGCCGTTGGGTTGGTATATAACAGTTTTATCCATGCGCAGAATTTTTCGCCCAGTTGCAATTTTACCATCACCGAAAATAAATAGGGCCATTCAACCTGATCGAAAGCTTTTTCGGCATCAATTTAGATTATTGCTAGATCTTCATTAGTAATTCTCTTTGAGTATATTATATTAAATAATCTTCTCAAATTAAAATATGAATACCATTTCTGAATAAAGCCTGTTTGGTCAGGGTGTATTAATTTATTCATCACTGTACTTAATCTGTGCGCTAGAATTTTAGTTAGTATTTTCTGATCTGTATTTAAAAGTGCAATTGCTCTATATGATCCTGGATCTTCAGGATCCTTATTAGCCTTTGGGATGAGTGTTATTATAGATTCGTTTAAGGTATCTGGGGGTTTCTGTTGAGTATAAATATACTCATACAGCATATGTAAACGTGGAGAGAGCAAATCATAATTTTTAAAATAAAATTCAGAACCTAAACGATCTGGACCTACTGCTTTACCATTCTTTAAAGATCTAATAGACTCTTCAATATCTTTTATCGTAATTTCAGCTTCTAATAATTCTATAAGTCTAAACCTTTTAAATTACATTTTTGTAAAAATTCTGCTATTCCTTCCGGTTGTTCTACAGTTTTAGTTGAATAAAGATTGTGATAGTATTGCAGAAATCTCTCATTTATATCCTTGGGCAGTTTTAATAATTCTCCCGTATCTGATCTAATTTTATGAATTATTTTTTCCCCCTGCAATTTTCGGTGCTGACGTGCCAATAGTTTTTGTGGTTTGTCTCCGAATTCGAAATGTAATTGTTTAGTGTGTTGATAAAGTTTTATTACTTGTTCTGAATACATTTTGTTTAATTTATATTTCAATACAGCGATTTTATTATGTTTTAACATAGATGGCATTGTCACATTTTCTATATCTAGTTGCTTTATTTCCCTTTCCAATGTCTGTTGTTTAATCCGGTTCTCTTTGTTATAAAATACTTGGGAGGAAATTAATGCACCTCGTACAAACGCTTTAAATGTTTCCCAAATAAGAGAAACAGATGTGCCAGGGGTGTCATTAGTCTCGAAAAATGTTTGAATCTGTTTAATAAGATATTCCTGGCATGATCTTTCATTCAATATTTGTGGGTTAAGTCTCCAATATGTTTGTTTCTCGGCCATTCCATTTAATTTAATCATAAATGTTAAAGGTGCATGGTCTGAGATTATAATATTATGGTATTTTGAATTATAAGTAAATGGGATAAACGTTGAGTCAACTAAAAATAGTATATTCTTGAGTATGTTTTATGTACCGGTGAATAAAATGAATATTCCCGTCCAGTTGGATTTTCAATTCTCCAGACATCCTTAATATTAGTGGTATAATAAATGAGTTTAAAAATACACTTGATTGAGATTTTACTTTTTTTTGCCTTGATGATCTATCTAAATAAGGGTCTAATGTACAATTTAAATCTCCTTAAATTATTAATTTATATTGTATAAATTCTGGGATTATATTAAATGATTTATTAAAAAAACATAGGGTTATCAAAATTTGGTCCATATACATTAAGAAGAATCACTTTTTTCCATTTAACTCTCCAACTAATAAAATATATCTACCATCAATATCCGCTATTGTTGATGAATGAGTAAAAGATATCCCTTTACGAATTAATATTGCAACTCCTCTGGACTTGTGTGAAAAAGAGGAATGGTACGCTTCAGCAATCCACTTAGCTTTTAGTCTATATTGTGATTCCTTTTTAAGGTGTGTTTTCTTGGAGGAATATTATATCTGTCTTGAGTGAATTTAAATGTGCTAAAACTTTACCTCTCTTAATTGGTTCATTAATTCCCTTAACATTCCAACTACAAAATGTTATTCCTTCACCCCCTCTTGTCATATTACCATCTTGCATATTGTTTCTAGGGTGATCTATAGCCGAGCAGAAGGTACAACACACAAGACCTGATCCTGTCACCGAACCTCAGATAGATGAATTTTAAATAACATACATCGCTCTTCCGAACACATCTTCTTGAATTAATCTTGTAGTTCCATTCAAACTTAAAATTATAACAATATTTAAAGTGAAAGAAGTAATATAATTGGTTAGTATAGTGTGAGAGAAAAGAAACTACATCTACAATTAGTGTAGTTAGTGATAGCCACACTAGCGTGGCTAGAATTCTAAAGACTTCCGTAGCCTTTGTAAAAGAAAAAATCCTAGCTCCGTGCTTTCCAAAAAAAAAGAAAATATTTTTAACAATAAAATAATTTCTTTGGGAGTAACAAAAAAATTAAACAAAAGAATTTCTTAATTCCTTAGTTAACAACATTATTATTCTCTAAATACCGTGTTTATATCATCTTTAAGTTTGTATTTTTAATTTTTAGTTGAAAAATAAAGAGGAAAAACCATCAAGCCTTATTAATACATGGGCTAAATTAACTCTTACTTATAATCATATAGCATATATATATATAAACTATTTCTACGTTAACCAGAAACTGTTAGTTATTAATCATTGTTAGTAATCATATGCAATAGTGTATATTTATGAATAATATAGATGTTAATAATTTTAGTAGTAATATTGATATTTAATAAGTATTAGTAGTTAAATGTATGGTTAAATGTGAATATACTAAATAGTAATAGTGATTAGTAACAATTAACAATAACTGTGGTATTATTGTTCTTGAAATTTATACTAAACACGAAAAATGAATATAAAAATGGAGCAATTAAGAGAGAAAAAGAAAAAAAACAGGTTTTCTCCAATGTCCATTTCAATTTTCAGTAGTCCTTAAAGTTCTTAAAAGTACTCTAAAGATCCTTTTAGACCTGGCAAGGTCCCGTTGCTCCTTGACTCCTGGGGAGTGATGTATATTGTTCAGTCTGTGGTCACATTCCCGATGCCTTTGGCATATTCCATTGTTTTTTCATGGTCTATAAAAAGTTGTTCCTTCTCTTTGTAGGTGACTCTTAATGTTGCGGGATAAATCAAGCCGTATCTCAAATCAGGTATGTTCCTCAGTATTCTTTTTGTCTCAGTAAACAGCGCTCTCTTCTTGAAGACCTCCGCCGGGTAGTCTCGGTAGATACTTGTCCTCTCTCCTTCAAAAGAGAGCTCTCTGCTACGGACAATTTTCTTCATTATATCGTCAAATTCGTGATCAAGTTGCACCTTTACAATAATTTGTCTTGGGTGAGCATCATCTCGTGTACGACGCCCTTGCGCTCTATGTGCTCGACCAAGTAAAGGTTTTTGATCCAATTTTAGGGCTTTTTGTAGTAAATCTGCCGCAAAATCCCGAGGGCCAATACCCCTCTCTCTTCCTTCTTTAACACCTACGATTCTTAAGTTCTGGCGTCTTTGACGCCCCTCCAGGTCAATACACTTTCCACTTAGTTTAGTCACCATTTCAGAGAGGCGTTGATTTTCGGTAAGGAGTCGATTTACAGTTTCCGTACTTGTCGCAGCACATTTTCTCTAGTTCAGTTATCGCTGTATTTTGTTGATCCAAGGTCAGCTGAATGGAGTCCACCTTTTCATTAAGGTTCGATTCCACCGAAGTGATCCTGACTTCCACCTCTTCCATCTGATCCTTGACCTCTTCATCCATCGAACTCTTCCAAATCTCCAGTATGCCATGGACGGTAGAAATCATTTCTGCTTTGAAATCTACCTTAAAAGAATTAAGTTCCTCTTTTAAAATTCAGCTTTTCTTCAAAGGCTTTCAACTGTACTTGAATATTTTTAATTTCAATGGTGAGAAAGTTTTTAAGTTCTTCAACTTCCGATATTTTTCGCCTTGTTTTCTTCAATGTGTCTTCCTCCGACACCGTTGCACCTGAGGCCGAGGCCTCAGTTGGGCCTACCTCTTCCGTCGGTTGTTTTGCTTTACCGGCCTTTTTTGTCCTCCTGGGGGGGGTATCTTGCATCGACATACCGGTAGGGTCGCGCGCCTGATGACGTCACTCGTAGCAGGCAGCCGTTCAAATCGCAGTCGCCACAGGTAAGTCCCGATTTTTCTCCTGTTTTCAGATTTTTCAGCACGGAGCTAGTTGACGCTGGGCTTATGCCTCCATAGCGCCACCGGAGGTCCAAGTTGGCATTCTGCGTGCCCATGGACTGGCTGCCATTCCCAGATCAGCTCGCGTCCCAGGGACTGGCTGCAGTTCTCAAGTTGGCTTGCCTGCCCCGACCCCGTGAAACAAATTGAAAAACAAAACGCGGTTTTTCAGGTTACGGGCCGGATTCGGCCCGTGTGCCGTAGGTGCCGAACCCTGTCCTAGATGTTTGGCCTCATTGTGGTCCCCCCCCCATGTTTTGCAACCAATTCACCTGGTTAGTTCTATCTCCGGCTGCTTCATGTTGTCGGCGGCTGCACATCCAACCAAGAAAGAAGAGTAGAGAAGAGATGCGACGTCACTCACAGCCGCCAACTGACGCGCTTCCCCCAGACTGCACAGATTGCTGTGATGTGGCGCAAAAGAGACAAACTGTGCAGGGACTGAAGACAGCGTGAGAATTCTGTCATCAGCGTGAGCATTGGCTGAAATGCGTGACTCTCACGCTCAAAGCGTGAGAGTTGGCAGCCCTGTCTAAGGCCAGGATGTGACAACAGACACACAGGGAGACACATACACAAAGGAACCACACACACACACACACACACACACACACACACACACACACACACACACACACACACACACACACACACACACACACACACACACACACACACACACACACACAGGGAGACAGACAAACACACACACGGGGAGACACACAGACACACACACTAGGAGACACACACACACACACACACACAGAGACACACATACACACAGGGAGACACACACACTGGGAGACACACAGACATGCACACACACACAGGGAGACACACACACACAAGGAGACACACACAGGGAGACACACACACACACACAGGGAGACACACACACAAGGAGACACACACAGGGAGACAGACACACAAGCACACACACACACACCTTTTCTTCCCCCTTCCTCCATCCACCCCTTCCTCCCTCCTGCCCCCATCCTTCCCTCTTTCCTCCCGCTCCCTCTTTCTCCACTTTCTCCTTTCCTTCCTTCATCCCCTTTCTACTTTCCCTCCCCTTGTCTCGCTTTGCCTCCATCCCTCCCTTTTTTTCTTTCCCTCTCTCTCTCTCTCTCTCTCTCTCTCTCTCTCTCTCTCTCTCTCTCTCTCTCTCTCTTTCCTACTCCCTCTCTCTCCCCGGCCGCCCAATGGGGAGTCTGGCGGGCACGGTGAAGCGTGGATTGGTTGCGCTGGCGCTGCCGTGTGAGTGAAGGGCATGAGGGAGGGAGGGAGGCTGCAGCGGCGGCCAGCAGCGCAGCGCTCACAGCCAGCACACAGAGCTGCTGACACCCGGCGGCTGCACATCCAACCAAGAGAGAAGAGACGCGACGTCACTCACAGCATCAACCGACTCGCTTCCCCAGACCGTGCAGATCCCTGGCGCAAAGGGACAAACT
The DNA here is from genome assembly GCA_038087875.1 of Malacoraja senta. Taxonomy (NCBI): domain Eukaryota; kingdom Metazoa; phylum Chordata; class Chondrichthyes; order Rajiformes; family Rajidae; genus Malacoraja; species Malacoraja senta. Next base: position 27,708,837 of record CM075986.1, on the reverse strand, counting down.
GTGCAGGGACTGAACTCAGATTGAGAACTCGATCATGAGCATGAGGGCGTGAGAATTTGCTCCAAGGCGTGATTCTCACGCTGAAAGCGTGAGAGTTGGCAGCCCTGTATCGGAGATCAGGCCCACCACCACGGTGTCATTGGCAAACTTGATTACAGAGTTGGAGCTGAGCCTAGCCACACAGTCATGTGTGTACAGGGAGTACAGTAGGGGGCTGAGGACGCAACCTGGGGGGATCCTGTGCTAAGGGTGAGGAACCGATGTATTTCCTCCCATCTTGACTACCTGGGGCCTGGCGGTGAGAAAGTCCAGGACCCAGGCACACAGGGGGGTGTTGAGCCCCAATTCCAGCAGCTTCTCAGCAAGTCTGGTCGGGACCATCGTGTTGAAGGCTGAATTGAAGTCTATGAACAGCATCCTCACATAGCCCCCCTTCTGGCTGTTAAGGTGAGAGAGAACGGTGTGCAGAACCTGGGAGACCGCATCGTCCGTGGATCTGTTTGGACGGTATGCGAATTGTAGCGGGTCCATGTTGCGAGGGAGGAAGGCGCAGATATGTTTCTTGACCAGCCTCTCAAAGCATTTCATGACTACCGAGGTGAGGGCCACCGGACGGTAGTCATTCAGACAAGCTGGGGAGGCATTTTTTGGTACAGGTACAATGATGGATCTTTTGAAGTAGGCAGGGACCACGGACTTGGCCAGGGAGAGGTTGAATATTGTAGTGAGCACCGGAGCTAGCTGCGTAGCATAAGACTTAAGTACTCGCCCCGAGATGCCATCTGGGCCTACGCTTTCCTCGTGTTCACCTGTGTCAGGCCCTCCTCACGTTGTGCTCGGACAACGAGAACCCCAGCGATGGACCTCCCTTCAGCTTCGTTAGCCAGCACGCTGGTGGTGATGTCGTTAGCCGGCAAGCCTGGGGTGATGTTACCCCGACTCGAGACGAGCGTATAAGGAGTTTGGGTCATCAGCTAGGGAGGTGCCAGCACTTATGGTTGAGGGGGGGGGGGGGCTGCTCTGGTATTTGGTTACAGTGCGTAGCCCCTGCCACAGGTGTCTGGTGTCCTGCTGCTCCATCTGTGACTTCATCTAAGGACCATGACTACCCGACAGTGATCTGTGACACTTTTAGATCCTACTGTATGTTGTCATTAAACAGTTGGTTTTAAAATACATATTGGATTCATCATGGAGTGGGCGATGCCTTACCTGGATCGTCGTTTGCAGCTCTGGAATGTTGGACCTGCTGCTTCAACATCATGGAGCTGTGGTTGGCGGAGCTCCCAGCCTCGGGCCGCGCTGATTTCAATATCGCGGAGCCCTAGGATCCCTTTGCTGAGGGCCGCCAGCATGAATCTCCGCCCAGCCCAGCCTGTGGACATCGGGAGCCACGATCTCCGGTAGGAAGTGGCCGATTCGGAAGTCCAAGCCACTGAGAATGTTCTCCCATTCCGACGTCGGATGGTGACCCCCAAATTTCATTGTACCAATGGCCATGAGGGGGGTCCAAGAGGAAGGAGTCCATTGGAGACGGGAAAAGGGTTCATCAATGGGGGCGAGGACTCCTTCGCATGGAAGAACGGTGTGAGGCGAAGGCGACGGAAGAAGAGCTCCAAATCGCGGCGGGCGTGAAACTCATTGAGGTGGGGATGGAGTGGGACAAAGGTGAGGCCTCTGCTGAGGACAGATCTTTCGGTATCTGAGAGGGGGAGGTCAGGGGGGGATGGAGGTTGGGGCTGGAGGAAGGCAGGTGACTGGACTGAGGCCGAGGCGATGTCTGGTGTGGGGGGTGGTGGGTGGTCAGGGGGTAGGGGGGGTATGAGGACTGGAGTGTGGGTGGGGAAGAGCTGGGGTCACATGGTTTGAGGAGAAAAGGGCAAGAACCCAGTGGAACAGCCACTGAGGTTACCAGATTTGAGGGACTAGCACTAGGACCCAGTGCAGTCAAACTCAGGGGAGTCGGAGTCTGCAGCGTGGAAATTGCAGGCCCGGTGCTGAGTCAGGCTGCAGGTAAGGCGACACAACGAATATAAACCTCACCTGCATTTTTATCCCCCCCCTCCCCCCCCCCCCCCCCCCACCAAAGCCTCCGTATCGCAAGCACAGCGCCACTGATGGTGGGGTTTGTAACAACGGCACTATGTCAAAAGTTGTATACACCTTGGTGGAGCAGGCTGAGGCCCCCCTAGATCTCGAGGCCCTAAGCTTAAAGCTCGGCTTGCTTATACGTAAATCCGGCCCTGCATTGATCTCATCTCCGTGTACGCGATCTATATTCCTCTATTCCCTGCTCTTCCATGTGCCTATCCCAAAAACCCACTTAAACGTCACACCACATCCCAGAGTGGGCGTGTTTGTGAACATTCGGCATTTTCGTCAAAAAACTAACGTGCGGAACCGAGCGGGTCAGGGAGTGTTTGGAGCAGAGAGAGGGTCTCGGCAGAAAGGTTTGTCTGTCCATTTCCCTCCAGACTTTGCCCGCCCGCCTAGTTGCTCCAGCAGATTGCGTTTGTAATCAGCTCGGGTCACGCTGAGAGAGCTGATGGGAAAGCGGAGAAATGCTGAGGAAAGCTGCGATTCCGGCGTTTCTACGGGGAAGGTCACGGAAACGGTGACACAAGTAATTGCGGATGCTGGAACATTGAGGAAGGCACCAAAGTGCTGGAGGAATTCAGCGGGTCAGGCAACATCTGTGGAGGGAATGGACAGCGTGTGTATACTGACTGTGAAGATATCCTCATTCCGTTCTGTCTGGATAAGGAACCCCTTCTGAAGGAGGTGGCCTCAGAGATTGTGGAGTCATTAGTTGTGATATTTCAAGACTCACCAGAGTTCCTGAAGATTTGAAAGAGGACTGTGGAACTGTATCCCTCTTCCCATCAGAACTGACCCCTCCATCGACTCTTTTAAGTCGAGACTTAAAACTCATCTTTACTCTCAAGCCTTCTTGACGTCCTCTGAGGGAGGGCTATATGTATGTATTGTGGTGTTTTTATATTTAATTTACTCCGATTATGTGTTTTGTATTTTTGTGATTTTATGCCTTGTAAGGTGTCCTTGGGTGTTAGAAAGGCGCCAGCAAATAAAATGAATTATTATTATTATTATGTATTTATGTATGTACTTAATCTATGAACCACTGTTGTATAACGTTAGTACCTCCACCAATGGAAAGCACTTTGGTCAACGAGAGTTTAAAAAAAAAATGTGCTACGGAAATAAAAGTGACTTGACTTGACCAGCCTGACTTCGGTAGTTGGTAAGATTTTAGAGTCGATTATAAAGGATGAGGTTACACACTACTTAGAAGTTCACAAACTATAAGTCGGTGCTGGAACCACTTCTCTTCACGTTGTATATTAATGATTTAGATAAGGGGTTTGAAGGCTTTGTGGCCAAGTTTGCAGATCATGCTAAGAGAGGTGGAGGGCAGGTAGTGTCGAGGAAGCAAGGACTCTGCAGAAGGAATTGAACAGGTTAGGAGAGTGGGCAAATTAAATTCAGTGTAGCAAACTGCGGAATCATGCATATTGGTAATAAAAATAAAGACGTAGATTATTTTATAAATGGGGAGAGAATCCAGAAATCGGAGGTGCAAAGGGACTTTGCAAGTTTGCAAAGTTAATTAGCAAGTCGACTCGATAGTAAGGAAGGCAAATTCAATGCTGTCATTTATATCTAGAGGACTGGAATACAAAGGCAAAGATGTAATCCTATCTGGGACACATGACAATAAACTCTCTTGACTTGACTTGACTTATGCTGACGCTCTAAAAGGCTCTTGTCAGGCCACATCTGGAGTTCTATGAGCAAATTTGGCCTCCGTATCCGAGGAAGGATATGCTGGCTCTGGAGAGGGTCCAGATGAGGTTTACAAGAATGATTCCAGGAAGGAGTGGCTGAGCATATGATGAGCGCTTGCAGCACTGAACCTCTATTCGCCGGTGTTTAGAAGGTTGAGGGGGGACCTCATTGAAACTTACAGAATAATGAAAGGCATAGAGAGGATGAATGTGGAAAGAATGTTTCCGCAGGTCGGAGAGTCTAGGACCAGAGGTCAGAGCCTCAGAATTAAAGGGCATCTTTTACAAAGGAGGTGAGAAGGAACTTCTTTAGTCAGAGGGTAGTTAATCTATGGAACTCATTGCCCAAGAGGTGTGTGGGGGCCAAGTCGGCGGATATATCTATGGCAGAGATAGAAACTTCTTGATCTGAACGGGTGTCAAGGGTAATGAGAGAAGGCAGGAAAATGGGATTAGGAGTCAGAGATCAGCCATGATTGAATGGCAGAGCAGACTCGATGGGCCAAATGGCCTAATTCTCCTCCTATCACTCGTGAATGTGACCCGACGTGAATCGTCACATTTGACTTTATATGTTAACTAGACCAAGTGGGACCCTTTGGGTCCCGTCCCCTCAACCTGCAGTTGTGGGGGGAGGGGGCGGCCTGTGGCATCACACACATTAACCAACCCCTACACATACACAGTAACCACGCCACACACACACACACTAACCACCCCCTTTTGTATTATATTAATATTATTAATTCACTCATTTTACCCATCCCCCGCCCTATCCATCATGCATAGCCCCCAACTCGCAGGCACAGCTAGAGAGGGAGGAGGGTAGAGAGAGAGACACAGAGGCACAGAGCACACAGGCACAGAGAGGGACAAATAGGCACAGAGAGGGACTCTGAGGAGAGAGAGGGACACATAGGCATAGAGAGGGACACATAGGCACAGAGAGGGACACAGAGAGGGACACAGGGGGACAGAGAGGGACACAGAGGCTCAGAGACGGACACAGAGGCTCAGAGAGCGACACAAAGAGGGACACAGGGGCACACAGAGCGACACAGAGGCACACAGAGGCACACAGAGCGACACAGAGGCACACAGAGGCACACAGAGCGACACAGAGGCACACAGAGGCACAGAGAGGGACAGAGGCACTGAGAGGGACACAGACGCACACAGAGGCACACAGAGGCACAGAGAGGGACAGAGGCACTGAGAGCGACACAGAGGCACACAGAGGCACAGAGAGGGACAGAGGCACTGAGAGGGACACAGACGCACACAGAGGCACACAGAGGGACACAGATGGACAGAGGGGAGGGGGAGAGAAGGGGGAGAGAAGGGGAGAGAGGGGAGGGGGAGAGACCCGAGTCGAGGAGCGAGCCGAGGCGCGAGCGAGTGTCGATCAAAGGAGCTCCGGTTGGGCCGACGCAGTCTTCAGCTACGATCTTTGGTCGGCGGGCAAGCGTCGACCAAAGGAGCGTCGGTTGGGCCCACACAGTCTTCATCTATGATCTTTGGTCTTCAGTCGACAGGGAGACTTTTGAACAACGGGGGACGGAGGGAGGGGTGCGGGGTGACGTCAGTCGCAGCGCGAGCAGACGGCAGGAAGGCAGATCCATTGTCACGTCATCAAACAGGCGTTTTGATTTCAAAGCTTGATCGGATATGTGAACATTTTTATTAATACCAAGAAATAAAAACAACATTTTCATGTAAGCCAACCAGGGGGTAAATCTCTACCAGAATATGTAAAAATATTCCCGTTTGCGCGTCATTTTTTCGAGAAGATGTGAATACACACAAACAAATAAACACACACACACACACACACACACACACACACACACACACACACACACACACACACATAACCACATCCAAGATCAGATGTTTATAATTATAAGGATGATCTCGATGATTAAATTTTTGGCTTTATGGCCAAGATTGCAGATACAAAGATAGGAGGGGGAAGAGTTAGTGTTGAAGAAACATGAAGACAGCAGAAGTGATTTGGACAGGTTGGGAGAGTGGGCAAAGTTGTGGCCAATGTAATACAGTGCAGCCAAGCGTACGGTCATGCAGTTTGTTTGAAGGAATACAGGCACAGACTACTTTGTAAATGGGGAGAGGATTCAGAGGTTGGAGGAACAAAGGGAATTGGGAGTTCTGGTGCAGGATTTCCAAAAGGTTAATTTGCAGGTTGAGGCAGCAGTAAATTCAATGTTTGCATTTTTGTGCAGAGGTCTAGAATATAAAAGCATGAATGTATTGCTAATGTTTTATAATTTGCCATTCCGGCCACATTTGGAATATTATGCGCAGTTTGGGCCATATATCTGAGGTCCCTGGAACTGTACTCGCTGGTGTTTAGAATGATGAGGGGGTTTCATCTTTTTGAAACCAACTAAAAAATGAAAGACCGAGAAAGAATGGTGATTGAGAGAGTGTTTCTCTTAGTGGACATCAGACTAAGTCTCAGAATAAAAGGATGACTCTTTAGAATGGAGAGGCGGGAATTTATGTAGCAAGAAGGTGATGTGTGTGTGGAATTCATTGCCACAGATAGCTGCTGTGGCCAAGTCATTAAGCATTTTAAAGCAGAGATTGATAGATTCCTGATTAATAAGGGCATCAAATGTTATGGGGAGAAGCCAAGAGAATGGGGTTGAGAGGGAAAAATAGATCAATCATGATCAAATGGAGTTGTAGACTCGATGGAATGAATATCCTAACTCAGGTCCTATATCTTATGGTCTTATTCCAAACTTTGATTTATTGATTATCAATAAATCAAAGTTTATGAACAACATTTATATCTGTCAAAAAATATATTTCTGCAAATATAAATAAATAAAGGCGAGTGTATCCTCTCACAACTGAGACAACAAGCTCATTCTCATTACTTTGGGCGAAGGCTGAAGTTAAGCATAATCGTTCAGCAAACCTACCTCCTGAGAGGTCTCAGTGTAGGGTCCGGTTCTTTTCGGCGCCGCTGGTTCGGCGCCTCCGTGTATAATATCTGTACTCATCAGAACCCTAACCCTTCCCTAATTTTTGTATTATTATTATTGGGCAGCAAATGTCAAAATGTGATTCACCTGTTGGACAACTCTGCCCAGCAGGTGGATTGGATAGTAATGTAGAGAGAGGATTGCTCCCCTTTAAATATAGGAGCGATCCTTCTCTCACCAATAAAATTGAATAGTACAATATACAGTAAAAATCCAATTATTCATAGTACAATTAGAATTTGGAAACAAATAAAATTAACCTTAAAATTAAGAAACCTATCGCTTCTCCCTCCAATAGTTAATAATCCGTCGTTTAAACCATCTATTATAGATAAATCATTTACACACTGGGATATAATAGGAATTAAAATGTTTGGAGACATGTATGAAAATGGAAATGTCTTATCATTCCAACAACTACAACTTAAATACAATCTGAGAAGTAATCAATATTTTAAATATTTTCAAATCCGTGACTATTTGAAAAAATATACACAAGAATATCAAAATTTGTCTCCAGACCTATTAGACGAAGCAATGAATATAAAGGCAGAATCAACTAATTTAATATCATACTTGTATAATATCATCCTAAATATAGAAATACCATCATCCGATAGAATTAGAAGAGATTGGGAACAAGAACTAGCTATAAAAATCTTGAAAGAGAGTTGGGATAAACACTTGCTATATGTACACAAATGCTCGATCAATGTAAGACATATTCTAATCCAATTTAAAACTTTACATAGACTATATTACAAAAACTAAAATAAGTAAATGTTTTCCAAATGTCTCCTCCATCTGTGATAAATGTCTATCCCAAGAAGCAACTATAGCACATTCCTTTGTTTTTTGTATAAAAATCCAAAAATTTTGGATTGAAATCTTTGAAATTTTTACAAAATTATTTAAAACAAAACTGAAACCGAACGCAGAATTGATTATTTTTGGAACAATGGAAGCCAGCTTTGAGCTGACTTCGTTCCAAAAGAGCTTCCTTAATTACGGTTTAATAATGGCAAAAAAACTTATACTTAAATTCTGGAAAAACGCTCCCACACCAACGATAAAAATGTGGATTACAAATATGTCCGAAATGTTACACCTGGAAGACATGAGATTCCTCCTAGCAGGCAAATCAGACCATTTCCAAAAGATTTGGTCTCCATTTATCGACTTATTACAAGCATAGGGTGCAACATAACTTTGAAAATAAATGGGTTCAGGACCTGGTGAGGGGTGTGTAAAGATACGAAGTAGGTACATCCCTTTTATCTTATTTTACTTTCTTATATCTTCTGTTCTCTATTTTTCTCTTTCTTTTTCTTTGGTTTTCTTTTTAACTCTTTCTACGTTTGTACGGGTTTCTCCTGATCACTCTTTCACGCACTTACTATCTTATCTAACTCTCTCTATTTTTCTTCTTTTTAAAGTTTAAAATAAGAAGTGGTACAGGTAATGTATTATGTTATTTTTGGCTTATATCACTGTAATGTACATTACTTCTAATAAATATAATATTTTATAAAAAGAACCCTAACCCTAACCCTAACCCTAACCCTAACCCTAACCATAACCCTGACCCTGACCTTGACCCTGACCCTAACCCTAACCCTAACACCCCGAAACGGCGGCGTCTTAACGGCGGCGCCGAATGGTACCATTCCGCTCAGTGTAGGCTGGTTAAATCCCAATGCACTCATTGGGTCTCATTGCAGCAGAGACACATGGAGGACGAATTTTCAGGAAAAGGGATGGAAATTGAACACTTCCCCTTTGGACAGCTGCAATGATCAGGGGAAAACAGAGAGATACAGAAGCATTAAGGGAGAGAGAGGAAGTCTTGCAATTTAAAGGGTCATCATATCAAGACCTTGAGACAGCTGATGTGGAATGGCCATTGCAGATTAACAAAATAATTCAGCCTAGGCATCTTCACACTTCCAAACGAGTGGAGGCAGTCAAAAAAAAATCTAACTGCAGTCACCAAAATGGGCCATTCAGCCACACTGTCCACACCTGCCATTAAGAACCAGAGGATAGGTATTGAAGGTGGGAGGAGAAAGATTTAATAGGAACTGGAAAGGAACTTTTCCACCCAGAGTGTGGTCGGTGTGTTACATGAGCTGCCAGAGGAGGTAGTTGAGGCAGGTACTATAACAACATTTAAAAGACATTCGTACAGGTTCATGGATAGGAAAGGTTAGAGGGACATGGGTCAAACACGGGAAGGCGGGATTAGTGTAGATGGAGCATCTTAGTCAGTAAGGGACATTTGGGCCAAAGGGTTAGTTTGCGTTCAGGAGTGATTCAATAATGGGTGTAAATAGCACATGTCAATAGACAATAGACAATAGGTGCAGGGGTAGGCCATTTGTTCCTTTGAGCCAGCACCGCCATTCAATGAGATCATGGCTGATCATCGACAATCTGTACCCCGTTCCTGCCTTCTCCCCATGTCCCAATGTCATGAGATTTGATGCCTCCGCCACCTCCTCAGTCAGTGCTGTTCGAAATCCAAATACACACTGCTTGAAAGTGTTTTTATAACAACCCCAGAAAGAGAAATACCCCAGAACAGGCTCCATGTTTTCACTGACCCTGGAGAGTGTCGGATCGGTCTCTGGGAGCGGATATAACTCACCATTTCGTTTAGTTTGCCCAGAACCTACAGTGTTGAGAACGTACAGTAACTGCAGCCTCTCACAGCCCAGGCTCAGGGCCCCGGACAACAACACCCACACAATCCAAACTCTGCAAACACTGCCCAAAGCCATCTTCAACGCATAGGGAGTAAAGCACCGATCTGAGACCAGAATCAGCTCCGAAAACGGTTCCTGGTCGCTGACTGAAACTGGATATGGAAAAGCAGCGACTCGTGATCCGGGAGCGGCCGCCTGTGCTGCCGAGAACGGTGGCTGTGGATTCTATGAGCTGTCTCTGCCATGCTGCCGCTTTAATATGTTACAATTCGAAGATCGGTGAAGTTGGAAAAGTGAAATGTTTCCGCTGGAAATTGGAAAGTGTCGGGAGAGAGCGGTCTCCGTTCTGAAGTAAGGAATGTGAAAGTGGGAGAATCCCGCAGCAGCGACTGGGAAATCCGCGATGGGAGAGAACAAGCAGCGCTGTGGCTCAGAGCTTCGCAGGTTCACATCAGGGGGTCGCAGGTGTTGTGAGGGAGGCTCAGTCTCGGTAGGCGACGGGGTGGGGAGGGGACGTGACTGTGTCTGTACATCGCTGGGGGCTGCATTTTATCCGGGTTATAGTAAATTATTCATAAATTATGGGAGAAGAATTAAGCCATTCGGCCCATCGAGTCTATTCCTCCATTCAATCATGGCTGATCTCGGCCCTCTAATCCCATTTTCCCACCTTCTCCATAACCCTCGACAGCCGTTCTAATCAAGAATTTGTCTATCTGCCTTAAAAAATATCCACTGGCCAGGCCTCCACATCCCTCCGTGGCAATGAGTTCCACAGATTTGCTACCCTCTGACCAACGAAGTTCCTCCTCACCTTTCTAAAAGAGGGCCCTTTAATTCTGAGGCTATGACCTCTTGTCCGAGAGACTGTCCGACCAGTGGAAACATCCTTTCGACATCTACTCTATATATGGCTTTCATTATTCTGTAAGTTTCAATAAGGTCCCCCCTCAACCTTCTAAACGCCAGCGAGTGGGGGCCTAGTGCTGTCAAGCGCTCATCATATATTAACCCACTCATTCCTGAAATCATTCTTGTAAACCTTCCCTGGACCATCTCCAGAGCCAACACGACCTTCATCAGATATGGGGCCTAAATTGGCTCGCAGTACTCCAAATGCGGCCTCAACAGCGCCTTATAGAACCTCAGCCTTATATCTCTGTTTTTTATTTTCCTGTCTGCTTAAAGTAAGTGTCTCTGAGCCTCAGACAGGGATTATGTTAAAGCTGTCACCCAAGCGGTGAAGTCACATCTAAGGGGGAAAGTGCGGAGAGCCGGCTCGCGGCCGCTTGGATGGTGGCGACTGTCTCAGCCCCGATACACCTGACGCACACTCTGCTCTCCGATGAGAAAGTGCTTCTATATTCTTTACACCAGACATTGCTGCTTTTGTTTTAAATTAAACGGCTTCGAGCCGAGTGTGAAGTCGGTTCCGATTATTCTCCTGTCTTCTCGCCGCGGCGGGAAATCTCCGGCTCGGTCTGCCGGGCAGAAGCGGCCGAAGCGAAAGTGTCCCGGGTAAAGAGACGGGCTCGTCACATCCGAGAGTGGGCGTGTTTGTGAACCGCTCGGGTCCCGCTGAGAGGCTGAAGGGAAACGGGATAAACTGGTATTGGGTTATTATTGTCACGTGCACTGTGATATTGTGAAAACCTCTGTTTTACCGTCATTCAGTCAAATCTGATCTTGCAGGAGAAAAGCACCTTCCGTTAAGTTCTGAGATACAGCATGGAAACAGGCCCATCGGCCACCGAATCCACAATGACCGTTCACACGCGTTCTATGTTATCCCACATTCTCATCAATCCCCTCCACACTAGGGCATGTTTAAATTCAAAATAATACCTACAGTTTGTGATTTAGGCCGCTGGTTCTAAGCTGCATAAATGCTTTTGTTAGCTTATGTTGCTTGTGTTAGCCAGGCGCAGTTTGCTCCGTATTGGAGATTTGAATGTTACACAATTATGACCACATCCATACTGGGCCAAAAAATAATTCACATTAACAATTCATAAGAATTCACAAACTTTGAATATTATGAATGTTGCGTTTGACAAGACGAGGGCTAGAAAATAATGAAATAAAAATCCTATCATTTGGAAGCTGTGCGTTTGAACATCTTTCTCACCTGGGAGGACTGCAGGTGTCTCTGGTAGAAGTGAGAGCGGAAGTCTAGAGACATGTGTTGTATCGCCTGCAGTTGTAGGGGGACGTACGTGGTGAGAGGGCGGTTTGGGAGGGAAGGGAGTGGTGAAACAAGGGGTTGAGGAGATGGGGTCTCCGTGTAAAGAGGAAAAGGGCGGGGACGGGAGGTGCGATTTGTGGTGGGCACGTTGAATGTGGCGGAATTGTGGGAGAATGATGTGTTGGATGCAGAGGCTGGTGGGGTGAACGCCAAGGACCAGGGGAATGACTAAATCAATGATTTGGGTGAAGGGATTCAAAGTAACATTAGCAAATTTGCAGAAGACACAAAGCTGGGTGGCAGTGTGAACTGTGAGGAGGATGCTATGAGGATGCAGTGTGACTTGGACAGGTTGGGTGAGTGGGCAGAAGTATGGAGCGAATGGGGAGAATGGAGCGGCTGGGCATGTATACTCTGGAGTTTAGAAGGATGAGAGGCAATCTTATTGAAACATATAAGATTATTAAGGGTTTGGAAAAGCTAGAGGAAGGAAATATGTTCCCGATGTTAGGGGAGTCCAGAACCAGGGACCACAGTTTAACAATAAGGGGTAATCCATTTAGAACGGAAACGAGGAAACACTTTTTCTCACAGGGAGTTGTGAGTCTGTGGAATTCTCTGCCTCAGAGGGTGGTGGTGGCCGGTTCTCTGGATATTTTCAGGAGAGAGGTAGATAGGCCTCTTAGAGATAGCGGAGTCAGGAGATATGGGGAGAAGGCAGGAAAGGGGTACTGATTGGGGATGATCAGCCATGGCGGTGCTGACTCGAAGGGCAGCATGGCCTACTCCTGCACCTATTGTCTACTGTCTATCAGTCTATTCTTGTTCCGTCTGGGGGAAGTAACTGAGATCCAGCCACAGAATACCATATAACCATATAACCATAACAGCACGGAAACAGGCCATCTCGGCCCTTCAAGTCCGTGCCGAACACTTTTTATTTTTTTAACTTTAATTTTAATTTTAATTTTTTTAATTTTTTTATTATTACTTCCCCCTAGTCCCATCTACCTGCACTCAGACCATAACCCTCCATTCCTTTCCCGTCCATATACCCATCCAATGTATTTTTAAAGGATAAAATCGAACCTGCCTCCACCACTTCTACTGGAAGCTCATTCCACACAGCTACCACTCTCTGAGTAAAGAAGTTCCCCCTAATGTTACCCCTAAACTTCTGTCCCTTAATTCTCAAGTCATGTCCCCTTGTTTGAATCTTCCCTACTCTCAATGGGAAAAGCTTATCCACGTCCACTCTGTCTAACCCGCTCATAATTTTAAAGGGAGAGGAATATAAAACATTTGCAATCGAAAACATATTTACAAAACAACTTACGTCCACAAACATTAATAATAAGACCAGTTCAGAAAAGATGTGAGTTTCTGAACAATTTACTGATAGTAAATTTGAATCTTTTAGTGTAAAATATTCCAGTACAAAAAAATATTACATCTCTTAATAAATATCTATATATGTTACAAGATTAATTTATACAGTTACTTTTATTTGTACAACACAATAACAATTTCGTGGGATGAATAATCAGCACATTTCAGATAAAACCACAGAAATGAATGAATAAATAGATACAAGTTAAATAAACCAAAATAAATACATAAATAAACCAATATAATTCACAGTTTCAAACAGGAATACACGTTGACAAATTACGGCCAGCCGCTGAATGTATGTATTCAATGTTTAAGAAGGAACTGCAGATGCTGGAAAATCAAAGTCTTCCAGTTAACGCTGTCTCGTTGACGCATTTACTGCGTTGCCCAATCCCCCGATTGCAGCACCATCACCAAGTCGTTCCTTCGGGGTTCCAGAGCCGCTCAGCGACCCCGGGAAAGACACGCAGTGAAAGGCCACCAGACGTAATTATCATCCAGACATAATTTCCACTTTCCCAACTCCCGGTTGAAGACGTTTACAAATAAAATATTGTTCAGTTAATTCTTCTTTCCCCGTAGATAGACACAAAGTGCTGGAGTAACTCAGCGGGTCAGGCTGCAGGTCTGGAGAAAAGGAATAGCTGTCGTTTCGGGTCGAGACCCTTCTTGTGCTGCCCCCGCCCGGGGAAATGTTCAGTTTCAGCTCCTAGTGTTTGCCGTAAATGGGCTCTTGTCTCGGCGCGGATCATTTCCCAGGCACAGTCGCCAAAGTTCTAGAAAAAGGAAGGAATCAGGAAAATACATTAAGCAAGGGACAGATTGAATTTGGGTGAAATGCAATATCTGGAAATATAAACGGATTATAAGCAAAACCAACTCACCTGATGTTTCCGAAAGCTTCGTAGTTTTCGAAAGTATTTGTAAACAGCAATGTTTCTCTTTTGCTGAGACTCCGGCGCCGGTTTCCACGCGCATTCCTCCAGCTCTCTGATCTGCCGATGCAGGAGAAGCCGGAAGCTTTCCACCTCTTCGCGGGGCCACGGGACCGAGTCCGAATCCTCGCTGTAGATCTCGCTGGTTTGCCTCAGTGTTTGAAGGACAATCTGGATCTTCTCCAGAGCCCGCGGAGAGGAGACAAGGTGGCATTAGAGCGGTCTTGTCGGCAATAGGGGTCTGTCCGTTATGGAAAGGAACACGGGGCAACGAAACCTGAAACCAATGAACGGGGAGAGGTTTAGTTTTAATTGACATGGGATCTTACACAGAGGGCGGAGAACGTATATTTACGAGAGAGAGCAAACGAGCAATGTTAGTGTTTAGAAGATAATGAGAACTATTCTGGATGCAGAGTCAACAAATTTTGGCGAAGCTGTAAAAACAGTCATATTTCCCAGGATTACTAGAGAGATCTGTACTTCAGCCTCATAATAAAGACGAGCAAAAACATCGTGGTGACTTGCTGTCAGACAACTACAACCTCAAAGAATCAATGAACACGCAAACTTTATAACAGGAAGGGAATTCAAAAAATTTGTGTAGGTACATTAATAGGAAAATAACTTTTACAGGATTTCAGTTGAAAAGGAAAATCATCTTCTGGATGTAATGTACACGAAGTATAGGAAGAAACAATGTCACAATACTGGAAAATATTCGAGATGTTCACCACGATGAATATGATGAATTTCTTTAAAAGATCTGCAGTATTCAAAGTACATATTTATCTAGCTTTATTAGAATTCAATTAAGAACACTAGTAAGGTAAATAAAATAAAAATATGGTTCTTAATGCACCTGCCTGTTTTAGATATTGAAGTAATTCCAGGAGATAGAATGAGTGGAAGGCGTCATGAGAATGATTCCAACGTTCCATAAAGATGGAAGGATGATCCAGAAAGGAACATGCAATTTATTTGCTCTTCAATGTTAAGGATCCTGCCCTAACAATTCCAGGATTATATCACTTAACTGGCACCGTGTCATGTTCATGATATTGAGTTGAGGAGGTGAGACAGGGCCAAATTGTTAACGGGAGAAATATATGATATTCCCAGGCGATTAGAGAGCACTAAACGTTTGAAATGGACAGTAAGATTCTGTCCATCGCATTAGAAAGACTAAAAGTGTTAGTGTAAGTAAAATAGAAAGGCGCAAAAGATATTCTAAGAATATGCCTGGAGAAAATGTATTCAGAGATATGCAACCATCTGAGGAAATAAGATGCCTACTTTCAGTCTTCATGGAAGATCACATCTTTGTAAACACTGACCCGTGAGAACCAGATGATCCCAAAAGTGGAACCATACTCCATTTTCCACTCTAAAATTCAGTGGGCATCAAAATCTGCCAGAATTAATCAAAACGGAGCTGATCAGATCAACGGCGATCTTACTTCAGAAGGAGGCGGCTACAGAGACTGAAGGACCTAAGTGCAAAATGCCAGGAATTTCCCTCTTTCGTTGGGTACGAAAAACAACATGGACACCTAATATTCAACGTTATGCTGCATCAAAATCTGTCCACAATTACAAACGGGCTACCTCGCTTTAGTAACCCAACCTCATTGAATCGAAGGTACACAAAAATGCTGGAGAAACTCAGCGGGTGCAGCAGCGTCTATGGAGCGAAGGAAACAGGCAACGTTTCGGGCCGAAACCCTTCTTCAGACTCCTTGAATCTCTCAGTCTCATTGAATCGAAGTCCTGCACACCTTTTACTTCCTTGTTTATTGCACAGAACATTGAACATCAACAGTACAGCAATGCAAGAGGCCCTTCGTCCCACCATGTCTGCGCCAATCATAATAGGATTTGGGAAAGGAGTTCTACAATTGTTTGCATATCCAAAAGGATTTCACGTTATTAGTCGATGAAGGTTCTAAATAAGGCGAATGGTGAACTAGAATGACATAAAAATCCAATCACTTACCGTCAACCCATTTGCAAGGTTCACCAGTTTCAAGGGCTGTGTTTTCAACGGGACCTTCTCTCTGACACAATGCCACGGAAAGGGGCCGCCCTGGGAGGTGAGGGTGAATTATGTTCTAGATAATCTAGTAACTGACAGGCAAGCGACGCGCGAATATCAGACACGGAACCCGTCAATGCTTCAAACTATTATGCACCGTTTCTGATCAGGGAAATATTAAATCAAAGATCGCCGGAGAGTGTCGGATCGGTGTCTGGGAGCGGGAACAACTCACCATTTCATTCAGTTTGCCCAGAGTGTCCGTGTTGAGATCTTGTAGTAACTGCAGCCTCTCACAACCCAGGCTCAGGGTCCCGGACAACAACACCCATACAATCCAAACTCTGCAAACACTGCCCAAAGCCATCTTCCAACGCAGCGTCTGTTGAAATGCAGCGGCTTGTGATCCGGGAACGGCCGCCTGTGCTGCCGAGACCGGTGGCTGTGGATTCTGTCAGCTGTACCTGCCATGCTGCCGGCTTTAAACTGCGGCATTGCATTCCGAAACTGAAAGTGGGCGGGAGGTGTATTGTAAAGATACGTGCTTGTTTCCGCTCCGAGGCGGTGAATCCAAAAGCGGGAGGTGCCCGACCAGCGATAGTAAAAATTCCTGATCAGAGTTCAATGCCACGCTCGCTCCGGCTCAGGACCGTGTGGGTCAGTCCACCTGGGACAATGACGGAGCAGAGCGAGGGTCTGCGCTGTGTCCACGGATTGTGGCCCACGTATATAATCAGGGTTCAGGTGACAGCGACTGAAGCTGTGCTGCCGCCGTTAGTGCGGGCGTGCGGCTCCATGCAGAGAAACACTATCTATTCCACGAGTGAATTATGTAACTGCAGCATGACCTCCCAACTTAAATATTCAATTATCTTGGCTAATGTGCCAAATGCCTTGTTGATCACCCTGTCTACCTGTAACGCCGCGTTCAAGGAACTATGCACCTGCACTCCTGGATCCCTCTGCACTACAACAGCCCCCCAGAGCTCTCCGTTCACTGTGTAGGTCCTGCCCATGTTAGAACTCCCGTAAGGGAGTTCCCTGTATTAAATTCCATCAATTTTTCCTCGGCCCACATGCCCAACCGATCAAGATCCTGTTGCAATTTTTCACAACCATCTTCACTATCTACAATACCATCTACTTTTATATCACCTGCATACTTGCTAACTATGCCATGTACGCTCTCATCCAAATCTTAGATATAGATGCCAAACAGTAATGGGCACAGCACCGAACTCTGAGGCACACAACGGGCCTCCAGTCCGAGAAGCAACCTATCACCATTAACCTCTGCTTCCTTCCATGAAGCCAATTTTCTATCAATTCAGTTATCTCTCTTTGGTTCCCATGCGATCTAACCTTCCAGAGCAACTTTCCACATGGAACCTTGTCGAATTATTTGCTGGAATCCATAAATACGTCTACAGCTCTGCCCTCATGAACATTTTTGGTCCCATCTGCAAAAACACTCAATCAGATTCGTGAGACACGATCTCCTATGTACAAATCCATGCTGAATATCCCTAATCTGCCCTTGTCATCATAATCCATGTATATCTTATCCCTTACAATACTCTCTAGTAACATTCTGACCACAGATGTAGGCCTGTAGTTACCAGGCTTTTCCCTGCAGCCCTTCTTGAATAGAGGTACACCATTTGCTGCTGCAGGTCTTCAGGCACCTCACCTGTATTTAATGAAGACGTAAATCTCAGCAAGGGCACCTGCAATTTCCTCTCTACCTTCTCAAAATGTCCGCGGATATATCTGATCAGGCTCGGATTTGTCTACCTTCATACGCAAGAGGATTGTCTACCTTCATACGATCAGCGCCACTACAACCATAATACCGACTGCTCTCGAGCCACTTCCATTGATTGCACCGTTCCCCTGTCCTCCTCATGTCTTTCTTCATGTTAAAAACAGAAGAGAAATATTCATTGAGGACCCTGACCATCTCAAGTGGCTCCCCACAGAGTTGACTGCTTGATTCCTGTGTGGTACCATTCTCTTGACCAGAGTCTCAATTTTCCATATCATTCAAGCTTCCTTACACTCACCGTCTTTCCGTTCACTAACAGGGAATGTCCTGAGTTCTTGTCAGCACACTTTTAAAAACATCCCATTTTCCTGATGGTCCATTTCCTTCAATCAACTTGCTCCAATCAACTGGAGTGAGTTCCTGTCTGATACCTTTAAAGTTGGCCTTGCCCCAATTTAAAATTTTAACTTGTGAGCCCACCCTGTCTTTACCCATAAATATCTTAAACCTAATAGAACAGTGGTCAGTGGTCCAAAAAGACTCATCGATGAACATTTAGTTTAGTTTAGAGATACATCGCATAAGCAGGCCTTTCAGTCCACCGAGTCCGCATTTACCAACAATCCCCGGATATGAAGACTATCCTACACACCAGTGACAATTTACAAATGTTATCGAAGCCAAATTAACCTGTAAACCTGTACATCTTTAGAGTGTGGGAAGAAAGTTATTATACATATTGCCGGAGGAAACTTTCCTGAAGACATTTGACAAATTTTACCCCGTTTAAACGTTTTACACTATGACATTCCCAGTCAATATTGGAAAATTTAAAATCGCTTACTATGACAACATTATTAGACTTGCAGCTGCCTGCCATCTCCTGACATATTTGCTCTTCTAATTCCCATTAACTATTTGGGGGCCTGTAGTACACTCCGAAAAAGGGGATCATCTCTTTCTTCTTCCTCTGCTCCGCCCATACAGCCTCACTGGGCAGACTGTCTGCAATGGCACCATTGATCACTGCCGTGACATCCTCCTTAACCAATGATGCAACAACCCCTCCTCTTTTACCCTCACCTCTGTCTCTCCTGAAGCACCTGTAGCATGGAAAATTTTAGTTGGCAGTCCTGCCCCACTCTTAACCAGGTTTCCGTAATAGTTACAATGTCCCAGTTGTATGTACACATCCATGACCAAAGCTAATCTACCTTACCTGTCAGGCCTCCTGCATAAGAAATAAGTCAAATTGTAACCAAAAATCCTTCCACACTCAATAGACAATAGGTGGAGGAGTAGGCCATTCGGCCCTTCGAGCCAGCTCCGCCATTCAATGTGATCATGGCTGATCATCCACAATCAGTAGCCAGTTCCTGCCTTCTCCCCATATCCCCTGACCGCTATCTTCAAGAGCCCTATCAAGTTCTCTCTTGAAAGTATCCAGAGAACCGGCCTCCACTGCTAAAAATATGAAATATTGAAAACACATTATATCCGCATTTCATTGAAAAATAGTTTATTTTACAAAAGAAATATCCACTGATCTATAAAATACAATAAATTAACAAAGATTTTGACCTCTATTGATATATGCTTAAAATATGCCAGTGCAAATATAAATAAACTGAAATGAACTTATTCACTAAATGAATTTAATGAATTTACTGAATTTACTGAATTTGTCAGTCTTTGAATGAGAGGATCTTTCAAGATTCACAGTTCACCACAGGATAATGGTTCAAAAATAAATATCAATAAATTAAATCAACATTTAAATACAGAGAAATATCCAAATGTTCTTTGTTCTCCATGACTCTCAATCAAGTCAAAATAGAATAATACATTGTAAAAATGCTGGATAGACTCCACAGTTCAGAAAAAAAACTAAGAGGAGAAAATATAGCTAATGCTTCTGATTGAATAATAATAATTCTGTTTGAAAAACAGTTAACATTTATGGTAATTGAGCTGTTTATTTGACCTGGAATAACTCGGTTTTCCACTCCACACGTACTGAGTTGTTTGAACATCTTCCATTTCTTTTATCACGTTTCCGGCATAAGAAGTCCAAAGAATGGTCTCAACTTGAAACATCATTGAACCATATTCTACAGAGATGCTGCCTGATCTGCTGAGTTACTCCAGCACTTCGTGTCCTTCCAGTAATTTTTCTGTTTTGCTCCTGGAATGTAATACTAATATGATAAGAAATCTTTTCTGTAACAAAAAGCTTCATTAAGTAGTCATCAATTTCAGTCTCTTATGATTCAGTCTCCCAAATATCCTCATTGTTCCCTGCTGATTGTTGCCATGATGAGAAGGAGCTGTTGTAAATGTGCCCTGGTCTCAGCGCGAGTTAGTTCCCAGGCACAGTCACTGAATCCCTGTAAAAGGGAAAATATTGAGAAAATGTATTAGATAATGAACAGAAATAATTTGTCTGTAAAATCTGTTAGTAATAACATAGCTTCATGTCAATTAGGTCACCTTCTGTTTCAGAAACTTTTTCAGTTTCCTGAAATATTTAAGAACGGTGGTATTCTTCCTTGCCCTGGACCCTGTGCTTGGTTTCCTGACACAGACTTCCAGCTTCCTCAGCTGCCGATCCAGGAGAAGCCTGAAGTGTTCCACTGTGGCCTGGACCCACGTTACTGAGCTCAGGTTCATGCTGTAGATCCTGCGGAGGTGATGCAGTATTTGATGGACAATCTGGATCCTGTCCTGGGCCTGTGCAAAACACACTCGGAGACATTAGCCAGAGCCTGGATCCAATCTGGTTTAAATTGAAATATAATGCTTAACAAACTTAGCAGAATAGGATGTCACAATCAAGCACCAATTTCAGACAATTAACTCTCGACTGGAGGCTTGCTATACACACAGAGCTGAAAGAAGGTCAGAGCAAGTGGAATTGTAATTTGTAGTTAGAGGTTTAAACAGTATATGATCAATTAACAAGCAGTACGGCCTCAGATGCAGGATACAGTGTCACGGTCTTTGATGGAATGAGAAAACTTTGCAAGAATACAATCTATGCTGAAGGACCAGAATTACAGGGAGAGATGGGAGAAGATCTGACTAATCTCATCAAACAGTAAATGTGACGTGGAGATTTTATAGAGATGTGCAATGTCAGTAAAGATGTATAAAAGGAAACAGTTGCCTGAATTGATTGTGTGAAACAATTGAACGGTAACTTCTGAAGGCAAGAGCAAATTCAATTGCAAATTCCATCCAAGTTCATAATTCCATCAAAGCTGGGATGTAATGCTGAGGATTTACAAGGCACTGGTCAGCCCACATTTGGAGTAATGTGAGCAGTTTTGGGCCCCATGTCTGCGGAAGGATGTGGTGGCATTGGATAGGGGCGGAGTTCTACAAGAATGATCGCAGGCACGTTTGGGTGAACATGTGATGGGTGTTTGATAATAATAATAATAATGGATTGGATTTATATAGCGCCTTTCTAATACTCAAGGCGCTTTACATCGCATTATTCATTCACTCCTCAGTCACACTCGGTGGTGGTAAGCTACTTCTGTAGCCACAGCTGCCCTGGGGCAGACTGACGGAAGCGTGGCTGCTAATTTGCGCCTACGGCCCCTCCGACCACCACCAATCACTCACACACATTCACACACAGGCAAAGGTGGGTGAAGTGTCTTGCCCAAGGACACAACGACAGTATGCACTCCAAGCGGGATTCGAACCGGCTACCTTCCGGTTGCCAGCCGAACACTTAGCCCATTGCGCCATCTGTCGTCCCTGATGACACTGGGCATGTACTTGCTGTAGTTCAGAAAAATGAGGATTGACCTCTTTGTAATTTACTAAATAGTAAAAGGCCTGGAGAGAGTGGATGTGGAGAGGATGTTTCCATTAGTGGAAGAGTCTTGGACAAGAGGCAATAACCTCAGAATTATGGGGCGTGCCATTAGAAAGGAGATGAGGATGAATTTCTTAAGGCAGGTGCTGAATCTGCAGTATTAATTGCCACTGTAAAGTGTGGAGGCTAATTCACAGCGCATTGTTATGGCAGTGTTTGACAGAATTCTAAATTTGTACGGATGTCAGCGTTTAAGGGGAGAAGGCAAGAGAATGAGGTTGAGAGGTAAAGATATGTAATGAATGACTGAATGGCAGAGGAGACACAATGGGCCGAATAGCCTAATTCTGTTCCAATAAAATATGAGCTTATGAACAATTGTATGGTAAATCTGTAGGTCCAGGAATGAATGGCACAAAGGTGAGATGGTTAGGGGATGGGGGACTTAAAAAGATTAGAGGGAGGAAGAGTCTTGTAATTTGTCTGAACATTCATCACATCAAGACCTTCAGGTAGCGGATGTGTAACAACCACTCCATAATAATAACAGGAATAATTCAGCACACACACCGTCTACACTTCAAAACTTGAGTTGGGGGCATGTCAACAACCACAGCACGATGGAGATACAATATAGGTCCTTCAGCCCTCTCTGTCTTTACCTCGCATTGTGCAAAACAAAAGACACAAAGTGCTGAGGTAACTCAGCCTGATCTGCTTAATTATTCCAGCAGTTTTTTAAATTTTTATAAACCAGCATCTGTAGTTCCTGGTGTCTACTTTCATTCCTTCCATTATCTATCAAGGCAGACCAACAACTGAGCCTTCTATACCATGGTGATCCCAATACCAGAATAGGCAGTGCACTCCAGAATCCAGCTATAGACTGGACAAAGATGTTTCTTTGTAGGCAATCTAAACATTTACATTTCTCTTCAAACTCATGGCCTCTGGTTACAGATATCTCTGCTATAGGGGAAATGTAAAGGCTGTCTACCCGTACTAAGACACTCATAATGTTGTACACCTCTCCTCGGTCTCCCTATGCTTTCTCCTCCTTGAACCCAATGGACTTGCTGAGATGTGGAAATATTTCACCAGACCAGAAGTGAATCTCAGAATCCCTCTCTGCACTCAGTCATCAACAGGTTACAGTGGCGTCAATGGTGACATCGCCTATGGTGGACACAGGTTGTGAGATGCTTTGAGAGGAGTAGAGTATTCACAGGAGATTAAGTCAAGATGTAAACGCAATAGGTGAGTGAGATAACTGGGATAGGTAAAACAGGTATAGAGGGTGTAAGTGTGAAAACTAGATTGAATAAATTCTATCCAAATATTTCCCCCATTTGTGATAAATATTTATCCCAAAACGCAACTATAACACACTCTTTCGTTTCCTGCATAAAAAATTATTAATTTTGGAGTGATATTTTTGAAATATTTACAAAATTATTCAAGATAAGAATGGAACCTAATACTGAAATGATTATATTTGGAGTAATGGAAGATGGGAATAAATTGAACTCATCACAACATTTATTTTAAAATTATGGTTTAATAATAGCAAAAAAACTAATACTTAAATTCTGGAAAAATACACCAATACCAACGCTAAAAATGTGGATTTCAAGCATGTTGGACACCGCACATCTTGAGGAAATGCGATTCCTCCTAATAGATAAATCAGACCAATTCTTAACGAATTGGTCTCCATTTGTCGTCTTTTTGGAATCATATGGTGCAACACAATTGTAGAAGCTAACTGTTCCAGGACTGGGTGAGGGATGGTCAAGATTATAAATAATGATCTCCTTACTTTTCTTTTTTTATTTTCTACTCTCTTTTTTCTATTTTCTTTTCTTCAATTTTCTTCTTTCACTCTTTTTTTTCCTTTTTCACACACTATATACCTCACGTTTTTCTATCTTTTCCTATCTACTTTCTTTTTCTAATTCTTCTTTATCATAATAAAAAAAATAAGAATCTGTACATAAAATGTATTATGTCATTATATATTAGGAACTTTGGTGCCATATGATTGTACTTACTTCTAATAAAATAAAAATAAAAAATAAAGAAAAAAGTGTGAACGGCAGAAGGTGATTGAGGGTGCAACACAGTAGTAGAGCATGTAAAATGATGAGAAGTTGCAGAGCACATGCTACTAGTGAGTGCGATAGAGAGAGAGATGGAAGAGGTGTGTTAACTCCAGAGAGCTCAGTAATGCAGTCAGAAATAGAGAGTACCGTGGGGTGGAAGAACTGATATCACTTTCTCTGGTAAAGAAATAGATGGGGTTCTTCAATTACTTAACATAAAAATCTTGAGTGAACGACGTTTACGTAAAATGCAGAGTTAACTCACCGCAACCCCCATGGAAAGTTTCACCAGGTCCAAGGGCGACCGCCGCTCAGTCCCACACTGTCGGGGTAGGTGACCACCCTGAGACAAAAGATTCCAACGTTACTCACAACCCCAGAGATTTGTTGCTATCCATTCTAAACAGATAATAATGTTGTAAATGCAAACAAGCCAAACTCAAGTACAATGGGTGGAGTGAAGGGGGATATATAGTGTGCAGAATATAAACATCCCCAGAGAGCGAAATACTAGAGAACAGACTCCGTGTAATCACTCACTTTTTAACAACAAATATCCGCGTCTGGGAGCGTGTCCAACTCACCATTTCATCCAGTTTGTCCAGAGTG
Organism: Malacoraja senta; assembly: GCA_038087875.1. Classification (NCBI taxonomy): domain Eukaryota; kingdom Metazoa; phylum Chordata; class Chondrichthyes; order Rajiformes; family Rajidae; genus Malacoraja; species Malacoraja senta. Next base: position 27,684,460 of record CM075986.1, on the reverse strand, counting down.
TCTGTGTTGAGAACTTGCAGTAACTGCAGCCTCTCACAGCCCAGGCTCAGGGTCCCGGACAACAACACACACACAATCCAAACTCTGCAAACACTGTCGAAAACCATCTTCAACATGCACCGAGTAAAGCACCGAACTGAGACAAGAATCAGCTCCGAAAACGGTTCCTGATCGCTGACAGAAACACTGGATATGGAAATGCAGCGACTTGTGATCCGGGAGCGGCCGCCTGTGCTGCCGAGCTCGTTGGCTGTGGATTCTGTGAGCTGTCTCTGCCATGCTGCCCGCTTTAATATGTTACAATCCGAAGATAGGTGATGTTTGAAAAGTGACATTTGGAAAGTGTCGGGAGACAGCGGTCTCCGTTCAGAAGTAAGGAATGTGAAAGTGGGAGAGTCCCGCAGCAGCGACGGGGAAACCCGCGATGGGAGAGAACAAGCAGCGCTGCGGCTCAGAGCTTCGCAGGTTCACATCAGGGGGTCACAGGTATTGTGGAGGAGGCTCAGTCTCGGCAGAGGACGGGGTGGGGAGGGGACGTGTCTGCGTCTGTGCATCGCTGGGGGGCTGCATTTTATCCGGGTTATAATAACACTGCGCCTTTCAGCGCTCACCCTCGCAGACACGGACAGAGATTGTGTTAAAGCCGCCCCTCCACTCACCCAACTGCGTTGAAGCCACATCTCAGCGGACAGTGCGGAGAGCCGGCTCACGGCCGCTTGGTTGGTGGCGACTCTCTCAGCGCCGATACACCTGACCCACACTCTGCTCCCCAAGGAGAAAGTGGCTCTGGCTCTCTGTTATGTACACCAGACATTTCGGCTTTTCTTTGAAATTAAACGGCTTGCAGCCGAGTGTGAAGTCTCCGGCTCGGTCTGCTGGGCGGAAGCGGCCGCGCCGCAACTTCAGCCGAAGCTTCGTGTCCCGAGGAAAGAGACGGGCTCGTCACATCCGAGAGTGGACGTGTTTGTGAACCGCTCTGGTGCCGCTGAAGGGAAAAGGGATAAATTGGTATTGGGTTATTATTGTCACGTGTCACGTATATTGTGAACATCTTTGTTTTACCGCCATTCCGTCAAATATAAACTTGCAGGAATAAAACACGTTTAGTTTATGTCAGAGATATTGCATGGAAACAGGCCCGAATCCACAATGACCTTCGATCACTCGTTCACGGTGGTTTTAGGTTATCCCACTTTCTCATCCATTCCCTGCACTCGGGTCAATTTACAGAGGGACTTTTTCAGGTTGGCTGCCCGTGAATCGTGGAGTTCCGCAAGGGACGGTGCTGGGGGGCGCTTCTTTTCACAATGTAAGTTCATGATTTGGGTGAGGGATTGAAGGCCTTGCAGATGATGCTACCATCGGTGGAGGGGCAGGTAGTGTAGAGGAAGCAAGGACTCTGCAGAAGGACATGGACAGGTTAGGAGAGTGGGCAGAGAAGTAACAGATGAAATTCAGTGTAGCAGAGTGCGGAGTCGTGCATTTTGGTAATAAGAATGATTATTTTCTAAGTGGCGTTTTCTAGAATAATAGCTTATTTTCTAAGTGGAGAGAAAATCCAGAAATCGGAGGAGCAAATGGACTTGGGAGTACTGGTGCAGGACTCCCAAAAAGTTAATTTGCAAGTGGAATCAGTAGTAAGGAAGGTAAATTCAATGATAGCATTTATATCAAGAGGACTGGAATACTAAAACAGAGATGTAATGCTGAGGCTCTATAAAGCGCCGTTGAGGCCGCATTTGGAGTACTGTGAGCAAATTTGGGCCCTGTATCTGATGAAGGATGTGTTGGCTCTGGAGAGGGTCCAGAGGAAGTTTACAATAATGATTCCAGGAATGAGTGGGTTAGCATATGCTGAGCGTTTGACAGCACTGGATCTCTACTCGCTGGAATTTGGAAGGTTAATGGGGGTTGGGGGACCGTATTGAAACTCACAGAATAATAAAATACGTACATAGTGTGGATGTCGAAAGGATATTTCCACGGGTGGGAGAGTCCAGGACCAGAGGTCAGAGCCTCAGAATTAAAGGGCGCTCTTTTAGAAAGGAAGTGAGGAGGAACTTCTTTAGTCAGAAGATAATCAGTGATACTGATTGCCACAGTGGGCTGTGGAGGCCAAGAACAGTTCTATTTCCAATGTACACCGGCACCATCCCCCAGCTCTTTCTTGGTTACATCGCGACTGTATCGGGGTAGCCCCTGCACTCGTGAAAACCCATTGATTTCTTTACCACTAACTTCCACCCTGCACTCACATTCACGTGGACTATCTCCAACACACCTCTCCGATTTCTTCGTCTCTCTGTTTCCATCACAGGGGACAGATTATCGACACGCATTTATTACAAACCCACCAACTCCCAGTGCGTTGGTTTGAATGTTTCTGGTGCCACCTCCTCCCACCCTTCATGTTGCAAATACTCTATTCCCTAATCTCAATGTATCCATCTCTGCCACATTTGCCACCAAGATATTTTCAATTTGAAGCCATCCAATATATCCTTTCTTTTGCAAAAGTGTGTGCCCCCTGCTGTCACAGATGGATCCCTCACCCATGTCTCCTCTGTGTCCCATGATTCTGTTCTCCCTCCTCCTATTCCAAGAAGGAACAAGGAGAAATATCCCCAAGTTCTTAATTGTCACACCACGGGCCTTTGCATTCAACAAATCATTCTCTGAAATTTCTGCCACTTTCAATTGATCCCATCACCAGTCACATCTTCCCGTCTCCTCCCCTTTCCACCTTCCACATAAACCACCCCCTCAGCAAGATCTTTACTCACTAATTCTTTCCCACCCCCATCCCACATACTTTTCCCTGCAACTGCAGGATACATAACACCTGCCCCTTACCTCCTCCTTCACATCCATCCATGGACAAGAGCAGTCCATGCAGGTGAGATCAAGGTACACGTGCACCTCCTCTAACCTGATCTACCTCTTTTGGTGTTTTCTATGTGGCCTCCTCTACCTCAGTGGAACCAAGAGGCTATTTAGGCCTACTTGATAGCCCGGTTGCAAGTACTGTAATTTGTCTTCTCATTCACAGACTGAGCATCCTGTCCTGGGCCTCCTCAATTGCCAGTGAGTCCACATACAAACTGTAGAAACAGGCTTACAGCTTAATGGTATGTACATTGAATCTCCAAATGTTGGTTAACTAACTGGCAAACAAACATGCCTTCAACCACCACCATCCCCCTCCTGCTACTGCCTCGTCTCCTTCCTCTGGTTTTAAATTTTTTCCCTCCTTTATCTTTATCTCCTTATCTCGCAATTCCTGAAATGTTCCATGTTCTCCAGAGATTCTGTCTGACCTGTTGAGTTACTCCAGCACGTTGTATGTTCACTTGTGGCACAAACATTCTTCATTCTTGTTCAGAATTTCAATTAAATCAAAGAATCAGAGGCAATTCACTTCACAATGAATGCACTTTCTTATTCTGTGCACCTGAGATTACAGAGGAAGGAGCACAGTTGAGGAGGCGCCGAAAAGCAAGAGAATTTCCATTCGAAAGAAAGATTGACATAAACAAATATAATGCAAAAAAAAACATGTCTAATACCTTTAGAATCACATCTCAATTAAAAGTTTTTTATTTATGAAAAAATATTATCCATTGTTTATCTCTCAACAACAATAAATTAACAAAGATATTGAACTCTATTCACATATGTTTACAAATATATAATCGCTGAAAATATGAATAAATTATGGTGAATATATATTTTGACCAGTGAGACAGCAATCTCATAATCATTACTTTGGGTGAAGGATGAAGTTAAGCTTAATGGTTCAGCAAACCCACCACCTGAGAGGGCTCAGTGCAGGCTGGTTTACTCCCAATGCACAGTCTCATTGCAGCAGTGACACATGAAGGACGAATTTTCAGTAAAAGAGGCAAAAAGGTACAATTCTAAAGTTCAAACCGTTTCCACAGAAGCAAACTGGACGGACATTGTAACAGTTCATATAGATGAGATCATTCAATATGAAATGCCACCAGTTCAGTTCAGAGTAGGAAGTGAAATACTATCGACCATAACAGAAACAAGCTGCAACATGGCATTGAGAATGATCCGCTGCCCACAGAGCACCTTATCCAGTCATGGAACTCTGCATTGCAGCAGCTGACAGTCTTTGAAAGATTCATCAGATTCACATTTCATCACAGGATAATGATACAAAAATAAATATCAACAAATTAAAACCGCACTTAAATACATAGAATGAGCCAAAAGATCTTTGTTCTCCATCTCTTGCAAGATGAAATTCACATCAGTATTAGAAATAAATATATAGTAGTCAGAAAATGCTGAAATTCTACATTCTGACAACAGCAGAAGGTGATATTTTAAATAAATAGTCTTTATTTTCAGTCTCTTAAGAATCAGTCTTTAAAAATCTTCAGTTTTCCTTGCTGATTGCTGCCATGATGAGGAGGAGCTGTTGTAATTGTGCCCTGGTCTCAGTGTAGGTTATTTCCCAGGCACAGTCACTGAATCCCTGGAAAGCAAAAAAAGTCAAGTACATTTATTAGATAATGAACAGATAGAAATTGGCTGCAAAATCTGTTGGTAATTACAAAGTTTCATATGTGGCAGCTCACCTTCTGTTTCAGAAACTTTGTCAGATCCTTAAAATATTTAAGAACTGTGGCATTCTTCCTTGCCCTGGACACTGGGCTTGCTTTCCTGACACAGACTTCCAGCTCTCTGAGCTGCCGATCCAAGAGAAGTGTGAAGTGTTCCACTGTGGCCTGGACCCACGTTACTGAGCTCAGCTTCATGCTGTAGATCCTGCGGAGGTGATGCAGTGTTTGATGGACAATCTGGAACCTGTTCTGGGCCTGTGCAAAACACACACGGTGACATTAGACAGATCCTGGATCCAGTAAGTTTTAAAGTTAGAATAGAATGCTTATGAGGCTTAGTAGAATAAGACAAGGTGTAATCAGGTATAGTTTCAAACATCACTGTGTAAATACTAGAATGCATTACTTTAATGTGAGAGGGGACTGTTTAAAGCAGTACTGTGAGGCAGTTTTTAATACAGAAGGGTTGTCTGCCAGAGGCGGCAGTAAAGCAGATATGTTCATGTCATTTAAACACCGTTTGGATCGGCTCATGGATATACAGGGATTGGGGGGGATACAAGGTATTTGCAGGTAGATAAGTGATAGTCTTGGCATCAGGTTTGGCACAGACACTGTGTACAGAAGGGCCTGTTCTTGTGCTGTACGTTCTATGTTCAACTGCAGTTCTGCTAACCTTTCACAAATGAAAAGAAGGCCAAAGCCAAGTGAAATTGCATATATTTGTTTGAACAGTGCAGGTGCATTTAGAAAAAGGACAAAATATGCTGGAGTAACTCAGTGGGTCAGGCAGCATCTCTGCAGAAAAAGGATAAGTACCATTTTGGGTCAAAATAATTCATCAGACTGATTGTAGGGCAGAGGCTGGACAAGGGCAGAGGCTGGAGAAAGCATGTCAGGTAATAGATTAGCATCAGCAAGTGGGGGTTTTGATAGGTTGGTGGATGGAACAAAGGCCGGAGATAAGAGAGGAAGCGGTGGAGGTTGAACATTTAACAATTAGTATGGCCTTTTATTATTATAGAATTAAGGACTATGGGAGAATGTGAATCGGTTTATATGACTGGTATGAATGGTGAAGGACCTTAGTTACAGAGACGAGAGAAGATGTGGCTGTTCTCCTCAAGCCAGAGAATGTCAAGCTGTGATGTACATTGTCATTAAAAGGATGGTGAAGAGGAAACAGTTATCTAAATGCATGTAGGCCTAGGAACAGGCACATTTGTGGTTAGGGAAAAGGGATTAGGCATTAAAAAAAGATATTGAGCATGGGAGGAGAAGTCTTGCAAGTTGTCCAAAGGTTCATCGAATCAAGGCCTTGGGGTAGCTGTTCTGCATTTGCAATTCCATTAAAAAAAATCAGCACAGGTATTTTCCACACCAAACGTGAATGGAGGTGAACAAACTTGAATGGAGTGCAACAGAGTCACTCAAATAGACCCATCATCTCTCCCTGCTCATATCTCACATAAAAGTATTCATTCATAAGAACATCAGATCCTTCTATGCTTTAGAGGTTCAATATTTAGACCACGTGGATTCAAGAAAGGAAATGGTCTAGATACCACCTAAATAGTGTTGGTATTTCTGCCTCAAGGACCCTCTCAGTCAGTGAGTCCAAAATCCAACTACACACCGGATGGAAAATATTTTTTCGTTCTATCCTATTCTAGCATTTAGTTCTCACCGTCAAGCATGATCTCTGGTTAGCGGTATCTCTATTATGGAGAAATGTTTACTGTAGTCCACCCTATCATGGCTGATCATACTGTTGTACACGTCTATTGTGTCCCCTGTGCCCTTTACTCCATGAACCCAATGGACTTACTAGGTTATGTAAGTATTTAACCAAACCGGTGGTGAACCTCACAATTGCTCGTTGCACTCAATCATTTGGAGGGTGGAGTGGTGTCAAGGTTTCTTGAGCTACGCTGGACACAGCTTGTGAGATGATTTAGAGGAGGAGATAGTGAAGATGGTTGTGAAAATATTGCAGCAGCTTCTTGATCGATTGGCCAGGTGGGCTGAGGAATGGTTGATTGAGTTTAATACAGAGAAATGTGAGGTGTTGCATTTTGGGAATTTTGATATGGGCAGGACCTACACAGTGAATGGCAGGGCACTGGGGAATGTTGTAGAGCAGAGGGATTGAGGAGTGCCGGTGCATGGTTCCTTGAATGCCGAGTCACAGATGTTTATACTTTGGCACATTGGCCTTTATCAATCAGAGTATTAAGTATAGAGATTGGGAGGTCATGTTGCAATTGTATAAGACGATGGTGAGATCGCATTTAGAGTATTGAGTTCAGTTCTGGGCACCATGTTATAGGAAAGATGTCATGTTGGAAATGGTACAGAGAAGATTTACGAGGATGTTGCCAGGACTAGAGGGTCTGAGCTATAGGGAGAGATTGAGTAGGCTGAGACTCTATTCCCTGGAGCACTGGAGAATGAGGGGTGATCTTATTGAGATGTATAAAATCATGAGAGGAATAGATCGGGTAGATGCACAGAGTCTCCTGCCCAGAGTAGGTAAACCGAGGACGAGAGGACATAGGTTTAAAGTGAAGTGGAAAAGATTTAATGTGAATCTAAGGGGTAAACTTTGCACACAAACGGTGGTGGGTGTATGTAACAAGCTGCCAGAGGAGGTAGTTGAGGTTGGGACTATCCCAACGTTTAAGAAACAGCTGGACATGTACATGGATAGGACAGGTTTGGATCATTTGGATAGGATAGCTGGGACATGTTGGCCGGTGTGGGCAGGTTGGACCGAAGGGCCCATTTCCACACTGTATCACTATGACTGTGAGAGGATTTCCTAGAGATTAACTGGAAAAAAAACGCAATAGATGGACGATTGAACTAGATAAGGTGAAACCGGGATAGAGGGGGTTGCGAGCGACAACAGAGGCCACAAGCGGCTGAACAAGGCTGCAGAACAGATTACATGATTAGAAGGGGTTAAATACTGTGGTCACATTCTCTGGCGAATGATCAGATGGGATTCGTTAAAACTTTTAACGTAAACAACTCGAATGAACCACGTTGAAGTAAAATGTCGAGTTTACTCACATGAATTCCCGTGGAAAGTTTCACCAGGTCCAAGGGCTTGGTTTCCAACGACCGCCGCACAGTCCCACACTGTCGGGAGAGGTGGCCACCCTGAGACACAAGATGTCAACGTTAGGGTTATATTGACACGTGTACCGAGTTACAGTGATTAACTTTGTTTTCCATGCTATGCATTCTAAACAGATATACTGTAAATAAATAAATACAATCAAATAAATACAATCAAATAAATACAATCAAATCAAACATGTCGAGTAGGTAGAGCGAAGTGGAAGATCCGGAATGCAGAATATCAACAACCCCAGAGAGCGAAATACTGGAGAACAGGCTCCGTGTAATCACTGACATTTGAACAACAAACAGCCCGGAGAGTGTCGGATCGGTCTCTGGGAGCGGGTCCAACTCACCATTTCATTTAGTTTGCCCAGTGTGTCCGTGTTGAGAACTTGCAGTAACTGCAGCCTCTCACAGCCCAGGCTCAGGGTCCCGGACAACAACATCCACATAATCCAAACTCTGCAAACATTGCCCAAAGCCATCTTCAACCCACAGTGAGTAAAGCACCGATCTGAGACCAGAATCAGCTCCGAAAACGGTTCTTGATCGCTGACTGAAACTGCAACGATTTGTGATCCGGGAACGGCCGCCTGTGCTGCCGAGACCGGTGGCTGTGGATTCTGTAAGCTCTCTCTGCCATGCTGCCCGCTTTAATATGTTACAATCCGACGATAGGTGATGTTTGAAAAGTGAATTGATTGTGCTGTAAAATTGGAAGGTGTCCGGAGAGAGCGGTCTCCGTTCTGAAGTAAGGAATGTGAAAGTGGGAGAGTCCCGCAGCAGCGACGGGGAAACCCGCGATGGGACAGAACAAGCAGCGCTACAGCTCAGAGCTTCGCAGGTTCACATCAGGGGGTCACAGGTGTTGTGGGGGAGGCTCAGTCTCTACAGCGGACGGGGTGGGGAGGGGACGTGACTGTGTCTGTGCATCGCTGGGGGCTGCATTTTATCCGGGTTACAATAACACTGCGCCTTTCAGCGCTCACCCTGCAGGCAAAATGTTCCCAATGTTGGGCGAGTCCAGAACCAGGGGCCACAGTCTTAGAATAAAGGGGAGGCCATTTAAGACTGAGGTGAGAAAAAACTTTTTCACGCAGAGAGTTGTGAATTTGTGGAATTCTTTCCCACAGAGGGCAGTGGAGGCCGAATCACTGCATGGATTTAAGAGAGAGTTAGTTAGAGCTCTCGGGCTAGTGGAATCAAGGGATATGGGGAGAAGGGAGGCACGGGTTATTGATTTGGGACGATCAGCCATGATCACAATGAATGGCGGTGCTGGCTCGAAGGGCCCAAAGCAGGGCCGGATTTACGTATAAGCTTGACAAGCTTAAGCTTAGGGCCTCGAGATCTAGGGGGGCCTCGCAGAACCGGATTTACCACTAGGCTTCATAGGCAGAAGCCTATGGCCTCGAAATCTAGGGGGCCTCCGGCCATGGCAGGACACCTGCCGTTCAAGGTGGGAGACGGTGAGAAAGGGAGGGAAGCATGGAATGCCAACGTCCCCGGGTGTTGTACCTCTTGTGAACAGGTTCACCCACTTAGAAGCTGTTGGGACAGAAGACGTGTTTACACTGAGCGGCGGACTGGCTTGCGATGCGAATAGGGCTGTTGAGCCCAAACCAAAAAGGCCTAAGGCAGGCAACGCCATTGTAGTGGGAGACTCCATTGTGAGAGGTACGGACAGGGGTTTCTGCGGCAACAGACGGGATGCAAGGATGGTGTGCTGCCTTCCTGGTGCCAGGATCCAGGATGTCACGGACCGAGTGCAGAAAATCCTCAAGGGCGAAGGTGAACATCCGGAAGTGGTAGTGCATGTCGGCACAAACGATGTCGGAAAGAAGGGGATGAATATTCTGCAGCGTGACTTTAGAGAGCTCGGAAAAATGCTGAAAAGCAGGACCTCCAGGGTTGTTATCTCCGGTTTGCTTCCAGTTCCTCGTGCTGGCGAGAGCAGGAACAGGGAGATACGGGACCTGAACATGTGGCTGAAGAACTGGTGCACGGGGCAGGGATTTAGATTCTTAGATCACTGGGATCTGTTTTGGGGTAAGGGGGAACTGTACAAAAGGGACGGATTGCATCTTAACAGGTGTGGGACCAGCTTTCTGGCAGGCAGGTTTGCCACTGCTACACGGGTGGTTTTAAACTGAATAAGGGGGGTGGGGTGTCGAATGGGATAGTGGAGGATGGAGTTAAAGGGAAAGGGTTTCTTTAATGTGTGAGCGTAGAGACAGAGGGGTGTAAAATGAGGGTAGAAGCAATAGGTAGCAAGGTGAAAAGTAAAAGTGGCAGGCAGACAAAACCAGGGCAAAAATCAAAAAGGGCCACTTTTCAACATAATTGTATAAGGGGTAAGAGTGTTGTAAAAACAAGCCTGAAGGCTTTGTGTCTCAATGCAAGGAGCATTCGTAATAAGGTGGATGAGTTGAATGTGCAGATAGCTATTAATGACTATGATATAGTTGGGATCACGGGCTCCAGGGTGACCAAGGCTGGGAGCTGAACATCCAGGGATATTCAATATTCAGGAGGGATAGAGAGAAAGGAAAAGAAGGTGGGGTAGCGTTGCTGATTAGAGAGGAGATTAACGCAATGGAAATGAAGGACATTAGGTTCGAGGATGTGGAATCGGTATGGGTAGAGCTGCGAAACACTAAGGGGCAGAAAACGCGGGTGGGTGTTGTGTACAGGCCACCTAACAGTAGTAGTGAAGTTGGAGATGGTATCAAACAGGAAATTAGAAATGCGTGCGACAAAGGCAAAACAGTTATAATGGGTGACTTCAATCTACATATAGATTGGGTGAATCAAATTGGCAGGGGTGCTGAGGAAGAGGATTTCTTGGAATGTATGCGGGATAGTTATCTAAATCAACATAGAAAATAGAAACATAGAAATTAGGTGCAGGATTAGGCCATTCGGCCCTTCGAGCCTGCACCATCATTCAATATGATCATGGCTGATCATCCAACTCAGTATCCCGTACCTGCCTTCTCTCCATACCCTCTGATCCCTTTAGCCACAAGGGCCACATCTAACTCCCTCTTAAATATAGCCAATGAACTGGCCTCGACTACACTCTGAGGCAGAGAGTTCCAGCGATTCACCACTCTCTGTGTGAAAAAAGTTCTTCTCATCTCGGTTTTAAAGGATTTCCCCCTTATCCTTAAGCTGTGACCCCTTGTCCTGGACTTCCCCAACATCGGGAGCAATATTCCTGCATCTAGCCTGTCCAACCCCTTAAGAATTTTGTAAGTTTCTATGTAGAGGAACCAACGAGAGAGCAGGCTATTTTAGACTGGGTATTGAGTATTGAGTAATGAGGAAGGGTTAGTTAGCAGTCTTGTTGTACGTGCCCCCTTGGGCAAGAGTGACCATAATATGGTTGAGTTCTTCATTAGGATGGAGAGTGACATTGTTAATTCAGAAACAATGGTTCTGAACTTAAAGAAAGGTAACTTTGAGGGTACGAGACGTGAATTGGCCAAGATTGACTGGCAATTAATTCTAAAAGGGTTGACGGTGGACATGCAATGGAAGACATTTAAAGACTGCATGGATGAACTACAAAAATTGTTCATCCCAGTTTGGCAAAAGAATAAATCAGGGAAGGTAGTGCATCCGTGGATAACAAGGGAAATCAGGGATGGTATCAAAGCGAAGGATGATGCGTACAAATTAGCCAGAAAAAGCAGCATACCGGAGCACTGGGAGAAATTCAGAGACCAGCAGAGGAGGACAAAGGGCTTAATTAGGAAAGGAAAAATAGATTATGAAAGAAAACTGGCAGGGAACATAAAAACTGACTGCAAAAGTTTTTATAGATATGTAAAAAGAAAGAGATTAGTTAAAACAAATGTAGGTCCCTTGCAGTCAGAAACAGGTGAGTTGATCATGGGGAACAAGGATATGGCGGACCAATTGAATAACTACTTTGGTTCCGTCTTCACTAAGGAAGACATAAATAATCTGCCGGAAATAGCAGGGGACCGCGGGTCAAAGGAGTTGGAGGAATTGAGTGAAATCCAGGTTAGTCGGGAAGTGGTTTTGGGTAAATTGAATGGATTAAAGGCCGATAAATCCCCAGGGCCAGATACGCTGCATCCCAGAGTACTTAAGGAAGTAGCTCCAGAAATAGTGGATGCATTAGTAATAATCTTTCAAAACTCTTTAGATTCTGGAGTAGTTCCTGAGGATTGGCGGGTAGCAAACGTAACCCCACTTTTTAAGAAGGGAGGGAGAGAGAAAACGGGGAATTACAGACCAGTTAGTCTAACATCGGTAGTGGGGAAACTGCTAAAGTCAGTTATTAAAGATGGGATAGCAGCACATTTGGAAAGTGGTGAAATCATTGGACAAAGTCAGCATGGATTTACGAAAGGTAAATCATGTCTGACGAATCTTATAGAATTTTTCGAGGATGTAACTAGTAGCGTGGATAGGGGAGAACCAGTGGATGTGGTGTATCTGGACTTCCAGAAGGCTTTCGACAAGGTCCCACATAAGAGATTAGTATACAAACTTAAAGCACACGGTATTGGGGGTTCAGTATTGATGTGGATAGAGAACTGGCTGGCAAACCGGAAGCAAAGAGTAGGAATAAACGGGTCCTTTTCACAATGGCAGGCAGTGACTAGTGGGGTACCGCAAGGCTCAGTGCTGGGACCCCAGCTATTTACAATATATATTAATGACCTGGATGAGGGAATTGAAGGCAATATCTCCAAGTTTGCGAATGACACTAAGCTGGGGGGCAGTGTTAGCTGTGAGGAGGATGCTAGGAGACTGCAAGGTGACTTGGATAGGCTGGGTGAGTGGGCAAATGTTTGGCAGATGCAGTATAATGTGGATAAATGTGAGGTTATCCATTTTGGTGGCAAAAACAGGAAAGCAGACTATTATCTAAATGGTGGCCGACTAGGAAAAGGGGAGATGCAGCGAGACCTGGGTGTCATGGTACACCAGTCATTGAAAGTAGGCATGCAGGTGCAGCAGGCAGTGAAGAAAGCGAATGGTATGTTAGCTTTCATAGCAAAAGGATTTGAGTATAGGAGCATGGAGGTTCTACTGCAGTTGTACAGGGTCTTGGTGAGACCACACCTGGAGTATTGCGTACAGTTTTGGTCTCCAAATCTGAGGAAGGACATTATTGCCATAGAGGGAGTGCAGAGAAGGTTCACCAGACTGATTCCTGGGATGTCAGGACTGTCTTATGAAGAAAGACTGGATAGACTTGGTTTATACTCTTTAGAATTTAGGAGATTGAGAGGGGATCTTATAGAAACTTATAAAATTCTTAAGGGGTTGGACAGGCTAGACGCAGGAAGATTGCTCCCGATGTTGGGGAAGTCCAGGACAAGGGGTCACAGCTTAAGGATAAGGGGGAAATCCTTTAAAACCGAGATGAGAAGAACTTTTTTCACACAGAGAGTGGTGAATCTCTGGAACTCTCTGCCACAGAGGGTAGTCGAGGCCAGTTCATTGGCTATATTTAAGAGGGAGTTAGATGTGGCCCTTGTGGCTAAAGGGGTCAGAGGGTATGGAGAGAAGGCAGGTACAGGATACTGAGTTGGATGATCAGCCATGATCATATTGAATGGCGGTGCAGGCTCGAAGGGCCGAATGGCCTACTCCTGCACCTAATTTCTATGTTTCTATGTTTCTAACTCTGAGCGGGCCCCCCTCTCTAGCTCTCTCTCTCTGTCTGCCACTCTCCGTCTCCGCCCGCCATCCGTATCCGTGTCCGGGCCGCCGGTTCTCCGCTCTCCGCTCGCTCCTCATCCGCCGGCACGGCCGGCCGCCTTGCACATGCGCACTGCTACGGCCAGCACATCCTCCCCCTGCACATGCGCACAACCACGGCCAGCATATCATCGGCCGCCTGCGCATGCTCACTGCCACGACAACTGGTCAGCGCTGGGAACTTTCTCCCTCGCTTTGAATTGTGGGAGATCTGGCCACCATTGCTGTCCAGTTGCCGCCTCGCCACGACCGCTGAAAACCAACGCAGAATCACTCACTGACCCTGGATCTGGAGTAAATCCCTGGAGTAACTCTTGCTTCTGGTTTCCTGGTCCTACATAAATATTCTAAATGGAATTTAACCTCGAGGTGGTGGAGGGCTGAACAATAACAGCCGATTGCATTTTATCTGTTTATTTATTGTGTATATATATGGTCTATGGTATATAAGCACACTGAACTTTTATCTCCTGTTCTGTATTATGTTTGCATATTCTGTTGTGCTGCCGCAAGCAAGAATTTCATTGTCCAATCTGGGACACATGACAATAAAACTCTCTTGACTCTTGACTTGGACTTAAGCAAAAAAGGGTTCTTGGGAAAAAAAGTGGTACCTTAAATTTAGTTGCGTCTGGTTGGGTAACTATGGTAGGGTGAAGACTATTGCATGCTTGAATTGTGTGGGGGAACTTTATGGTGCAACCAGCAACTCAGGAGAGAAGAAATTGGGTGACGTTTTGGGTAGAGACCCTTCTTTAGACTCCCTCTGGTTTTAGTGTTTTAGATTTAACTTAAAGATACAGCGTGGAAACAGGCCCTTCGACCCACCGAGTCCACGCCGACCACTGATCACCCATACACCAGTTCTATCCCACACATTAGCGGAGTAAGTCAAGAGACATGGTTGCAAATGGGCCAGGGCTGGGAACTGAATATTCAAGGGTATACCCCCTATCGAAAAGAGAGACAGGTGGGCAGAGGGGGTGGGGTTGCCCTGTTGGTGAGGAATGAAATTCAGTCCCTTGCAAGAGGTGACATTGAAACAGGAGATGTGGAGTCAGTATGGATAGAACTAAGGAATTGTAAGGTTAAAAGACCCTAATGGGACTAATCTACAGGCCCCCAAACAGTAGCCTGGACATAGGGAGCAAATTGAATCAGTAGTTAAAATTGGCATGTAGCCAAAGTAATGCTGCGGTTGTTATGGGAGATTTCAATATGCAGGTAGACTGGGAAAATCAGGTTGGTACTGGACCCCAAGAAAGGACTTTGTAGAGTGCATTCGTGGTGGATTCTTTGAACAGCTTGTATTGGAGCCAACCAGGGAGAAGGCAATTCTGGATTTAGAGTTATGTAATGAACCGGATTAGATAAAGGACCTCGAGGTTAATGAGCCATTAGGAGGCAGTGACCATAACATGGTTCGGTTTAATCTACAATTGGAGAGGGAGAAGAGTAGATCGGAGTTGTCAGTGTTGCAGTTGAATAAATGGGACTATGGGGCCATGAGGGAGGAGCTGGCCAAAGTTGACTGGAAACATACACTAGCGGGGTTGACATTGGAAAAAAATGGCATGGCTAGGAATAATGCAGAAGGTGCAGGATCAGTTCATTCCTAGGAGAAAGAAAAGATTCCAAGGGGAGAAAGGGACGACCATGGCTGACAAGGGACGTCAGGGACAGTATAAAAATTAAAAGGAAGAAGTTCAACGTAGCAAAGATGAGCGGGAAGCAAGAGGATTGGGTAATGTTTAAAGAACAACAGAAGATAACCAAAAAGTCAATACGGGGAGAAAAGATGAGGTACGAAAGTAAGCTAGCCAAGAATATAAAGCAGGATAGTAAAGCTTCTTTAGGTATGTGAAGAGTGTAGGGGTTTTGTTCGCTTTGCTCCACTTCGGGCCCAACTGCCCGAGTGATTCTCTCCCTTGTCGGTGGGTCAAACGGCCACCACTCCACTCGAGCGGTTCCCAAGAGAGAATACAAAAAAAAGGGTTCCCCTGGGTTCTAGACCTCGGAATTATGGTGGGATATGATAAAAGATTGACTTGACCAGAGCGTGCTGATGAGAGAAAACAGAAACCAAGAGGGACTCAAAGCAAGTCTAAAATTTACAGGCTTTATTGAACAAATGAGAAATCGAATCTCACCAATATATAATATGTGACTAAATTTATGCTTTAAACTAAGACTATGGAAAGAAAATTATCGGGCATGTCGTAAAAACTTACTTTACACAATTTTAATTACAAATGCAACCCCCCCCCCCTTTCCTCTTCTTCTCTCAACCTCTATCCTATTTCGGGAACTTCACCAGGTCGTCTGGGGGTACTTACAGCTAGATCGATGCAGGATCAGGATCAGGAGCCGTCCAACAGAGCAGAAAAGAGAGCGAGCTCTTGCTTGCCTGTCCCTTTTATACCCAAGTTTCTCCTTTGAAACCTCCCAGGTGGTCCTCTGGACAAAAGGGTCTTTCGATGATTCCCAGTTTCGATCTGGCATGAACAATAGGCTCCGATGATAATGGGTTTGCTGATGTCATGATGCCTCAGCCTGATCATTATGCATTCACCTGGATGGGCTCCCATTGTCCCGATGGATGGGCCATTTACGATGGTGAATGTCTTGCTGCTGCACTATTTACCCCCGTCTGCTGGGCTCGGTTCCTTCCATTGTCTTTCCAAGATAATCTCGTTATCTCCGTCCCGGCCTTTCCTGTTCTCACCATTCGCATAGTCATGTGGCTGCCAAGGCCCACAGACAGGCTTTGAACTTGTGATCCCTTGGGTTTTTTTTTTCCTTTTGCAGCCAGCATGTCTGTTTTAAAATGTCCAGGTCCTTATCCCCGAGTTTCTTCAATAATTTTGGAGGATTTGCGCCCAATAATTTACATGCCCCTACGATACGTCCAGGCTTGCACGGACCGTATCGATTGACAAAGTTAGTGGGCAACTCCTCCAGTCTCAAGAGTTGTAAACACCCCTGTCGAGATTGTGAAATTATGTACCCTGAAAGACACCTTAATTGCTAAACTAGACCCTCGAAGCACATTAACTTACACCATACACCTTTTACTTTAAATCAATCCCACAAACCATACAGTACCATCACGACCGTTCCCTGAAAATGCAGGGAACACAACATATGTACGAAAACCATTGCAATACAGTACAGACATTTTACAGTGCCGAGGTGTCGTTACAGCTGCGTCAGGCGGCTCGATTTACCAACTGTTGTAATTTGGTCATCCTCCTCCGCCTTTTAAATTTGCAATTAATACATAGCAAATACACCACAATTATCATCTGGCAGATGATCAGAACATGGGACACGATGCGGACCCATGCTGGAACTACGATCCAGGACTCCCAGTCCCAACAACTTGGAGAATTGATCTCTTCGATCTCCCTGGCGATATCCAGTGTCTTTTGTTCCAGGGAGAAGAAGTGTTTGTGCGACAACTCGACCGCCGCCAGCAAATCTTTTAATTTTTCCTTCACTGGGGGAATATCATACCCGAAATGGGCCACATAGTTAGATAAGTCCGTTACATTTTCTCGTACCGAGAGGTGAACCGAAGAAGGTTCCGGGATGGGTAATATTCGCTGCTGTGCCACATGGACTTCTGCCCTGGGTTTAAAACAGAAGCTGCTGTGTGGTATCGGGCACCACAGCTGTGATCCGTGCTGATACCGCTGGGCACTTGTGGTGACACAGTACGTCCCACTGCCTATATACGCCACCTGTGGAGGGACATGGCCTGCCTCCATCGCCTCCATGGTACAGTTTATAGGCTGTGCGTCAACAGTCCTGAACCCACATTGAGGATTACCTGTGCTCCCCGGCTCCGACAACCCAAAAGGTCAATGCCTGTCACAGCTTGCTCCCTCATTATGACATAAGGTGGGACCTTCCCGTAGCGAATATGCACCCCCCCACGAACAACTCCCACGTTCTCCACTCGGTACAGAGGAGCTGGTCGTGCCGAGGTTCCCATCACCGGGATTCTTACGACCACTCCCATTATGGTGTGATTGGACTTTCCGTAATCCATCGGTACCGGGTAGGCCTCGGAGGCCACACAAAGCTGACAAGGACTCAAAGTACTGTTATATGGGTGTAGCGCTGCTAGGTGCTGGTTGCTTATCCAGGAGGGGACCCGACCTTGCCTCAGGTCTTCCAGGTTGCTTCTCTCCTCCCCCAACAACCACGCATTCCGGTCCTCTTTAATCAAAGAGTTTATCGTTTTTGCATGTGTCTCCAATTGTGCTATGATTTATTTTAGATGTAGAGTCATTGCCACCTCTTCGTGCAGTCCCGATCCTACCACCGCATTTTCCTCCCCCAGAACCTCGTTGCCATCATCCATACGGCGGGGCTACTCATCTGGAAAACAAAGCAAAACACCTCCTTGCCTCCACATCGCTATCCGCATCCCTGCACTCCATCACATCCATGGAAGAGTGGCCATCCGGCCGACGGTAGCGGCTACCGTCCTAATAATGGCATTCGGGGTTTTGTCTTTGTCTGTTGTGGTCTACTTTTCCACAGACCATCCCTTCGAGGCAGCCGACGTTCCCGTACTGTCCGTCCCTGGACTACAAAACCCTATATCTTATTACCAAACACTAACTACATCTACTCACACACAAACCAATGCTAAATACAACGCCACCCGTCTCCGGGTGGCCAACTCATAACTGGTCCCCGTCACGCTGGGGCCACCCCTCTGGTGCGCCCACCCGTGCAGGCCAGAACTCCTCCTGTCGAGGGGCCTGACTGCCCCTCACCTCCCTTTGCACTACGGGGTTTCGAGATACCACTACGTTCCCTGCGGAGACTGGGCTCCCTCCAGCCGCACTCCGTTGTGCCCTGTTTCGGCCACTCTCCTTCCCGGCCCTCCTGTGGCCGGCCCTAGCCCTAGGTTTAATTAGGGATGGGGACCACCTTACTGGGGGTTTAGTGACCCTGTTACTCCTACGTCTGACCGGGGGTTCCCACACCAGAGGTGATACCTCCATCTCCTCTGCTTCTGCTAGTTCTGCCTCTCTTAGGCAGTCTATGGTACCTGCCTGCGGAGGGCTGGAATCAGCATCCTTCCCCGCGGCAAGAGTGACCATAATATGGTTGAGTTCTTCATTAGGATGGAGAGTGACATTGTTAATTCAGAAACAAGGGTTCTGAACTTAAAGAAAGGTAACTTTGAGGGTATGGAACGTGAATTGGCCAAGATTGACTGGCAATTGATTCTTAAAGGGTTGACGGTGGATATGCAATGGAAGGCATTTAAAGACTGCATGGATGAACTACACAAAATTGTTCATCACAGTTTGGCAAAAGAATAAATCAGGGAAGGTAGCCCATCATGTCCGCTCATTTCGCAATAATAATAATAATGATGGATGGGATTTATATAGCGCCTTTCTAATACTCAATGCGCTTTACATCGCATTATTCATTCACTCCTCAGTCACACTCGGTGGTGGTGAGCTACTTCTGTAGCCACAGCTGCCCTGGGGCAGACTGACGGAAGTGTAGCTGCTAATCTGCGCCTACGGCCCCTCCAACCACCACCAATCACACACACACATTCACACACATTCACACGCAGGCAAAGGTGGGTGAAGTGTCTTGCCCAAGGACACAACGACAGTATGCACTCCAAGCGGGATTCGAACCGGCTACCTTCAGGTTGCCAGCTGCACACTTAGCCCAACCTGATGTCCCGGAGGCTGAGCACTTCAACTCCCCCTCCCATGCCGAATCCGACATTTCTGTCCTGGGCCTCCTCCATGACCTGAGTGAGTCCCAACTCAAATTGGAGGAACAGAACCTCATATTTTGCTTGGGTAGTTTACACCCCAGCGGTATGAACATTGGCTTCTCCAATTTCAGGTAGTCCTTGCTTTCTCCTTCCTTCCCTTTCCCTTCCCTGCTCTCCCATAGCCTACTGTCTCTGCCTCTTTCTTTCTTTTTCCCGCCACCCCCCACATCAGTCTGAAGAAGGGTCTCAACCTGAAACGTCGCCTATTCCTTCGCTCCATTGATGCTGGCTCACCCGCTAAGTTTCTCCAGCTTTTTAGTCTACCTATTGAGTTTACCTCTTGATTTGATCTGCTGGGATTAATCTCCTCCTCTCATGATTTCACACATTGTGTCCACCATAGGCAATGTCACCATTGAAACCTCACTAACCTGCTAATGACTGAGTGCAGTGAGGGATTCTGAGATGCACCTCTGGTCTGGTTAAATACTTCCACATCTCAGCAAGTCCATTGGGTTCAAAGAGGATAAAGAACGGGGAACGACGAGAGGTGTACAACATTAATAGTGTCTTAGAATGGGCAGTCAGCCTTTAAATATCCCCAAAAGCAGAAATATCTGTATCCAGAGGCCATGGGTTTGACGAAAAATGTAAGAATTTAGATTGCCTAGAAAGAAACAAAAATGTCCAGCCTATAGCTGAGTGCACTGCCTTGCCCAGTATTGGATCGCCGGTGCATAGAAAGCTATGATGTTGGTATGCCCTGATAGATAATGGGAGGAGTGGAAGTAATCACCTGGAACTGTAGATTCTGGTTAAAAAAAAAGGGATAGGAAAGTGCTGGAGTAATTAAGCGGATCAGGCTGACTTGCCTCAGCACTTTGTATATTTTGTGTTATATAATGTGATCTAGAGACAGAGAGGGCTAAAAGACCTATATTTGTAATTCTATCATGCTCTGGTTTTCTGACGCCCCCACTCAAGTTTTGAAGTGTGGTAGGTGTGTGTGTTGAATTCTTGGTTTTATTATTGTGGGGTGGTTCTTACACATCCGCCAGCTGAAGGTCTTGATATGATGAACCTTAGTCAAATTATAACACACTTCCTCCCTCCTTTAATCTTTCTAAGTCCCCCATTCCCTAACCAACTCACCTTAGCACATATTTCTGGGCTTAGAGATTTACCATACAATTGTACATGTTCATATGTTACAGGACCAGAATTAGGCCATTCGGCCCATCATGTCTGCTCTGCCATTCAGTCATGGCTTATCTATCTTTACCGATCACTCTCATTCTCTTGCCTTCTCCCCATAACCTCTGGTTATGGAATTTAGATTCTGCCTTAAAATTGAACATTGACTTGGCCTCCACGATCCTCTGTGGCAATTAATTCCACAGATTCACCACCTACCTTCAGAAATTCCTCCTCGTCTTCTTTCTAATGGTACACCCCTTAATTCTTAGGCTATGGCCTCTGGTCGTAGACTCTTTCACTAATGGAAACATCCTCCCACATCCACTCTATCCAGGCCTTTCATTATTAAGTAAAATACAAAGAGGTCCTCCCTCATCTTTCTAAACTACAGTGAGTAAAGGCACAGTGCTGTTAAACACCTGTCATATGTTAACCCAATCATACCTGGGTTAATTCTTGTAGACATCCTCTGGACCCTCTCCAATGCCAGCATATTCTTCCACAGACATGGGGCCCAAAACTGCTCACATTACTGCAAATGCCGTCTGACGAGTGCCTTATAAATCCTCAGCACTACATCCCTGCTTTTATATTATAGTCCTATCAAAATAAATGCTTGTATGTATTTGCCTTATTTATTATTGATTCATCTTGCAAATTAACGTTTTGGGAATCCTGAACTAACACTCCCAAATTGTTTTTGCTCTTGCCATTAGAAGTTACCGTTCAATTGTTTCACACAATGAATTCAGGCAACTGTTCCCTTATACACATCTTTCCTGACATTGCACACCTCTATAAAATCTCCACATCACATTTACTGGTTTGATGAGGTTTGACGGATCTTCTCCCATCTCTCCCTTTAACTGAGGACCTGCAGCATAGATTGTATTCATGCACTCTGTTCGCATTCCATCAAAGACTATGACACTGTGTCCTGCATCTGAGACGCTACTGCTTGTTAAATGATCATACAATTTTTAAACCTTTAACTGCAGATTACAATTCAACTGGCTCTGACCTTCTTTCAGTACTGTGTGGCCACTGGCTAGCAAACCTCCAGTTGAGAATTAATGATGCCTGATTGTGACTTATCCTATTCTAACCAGATGCGATCCAGGATCTGTCTAATTTCTCCTTGTGTGTTTTGCACAGGCCCTGGACAGGATCCAGTTTGTCCATCAAACACTGCATCACCTCCGCAGGATCTACAGCATGAACCTGAGCTCAGTAACGAGGGTCCATGCCACAGTTGAACACTTCAGGCTTCTCCTGGATCGGCAGCTCAGAGAGCTGGAAGTCTGTGTCAGGAAACCAAGCACAGGGTCCAGGGCAAGGAAGAATGCCACAGTTCTTAAATACTTCAGGAAACTGAGAAAGTTTCTGAAACAAAAGGTGAGCTGATTGACTTGATATGTGATTAACAGCAGATTTTACAGATATATAATTTCTGTTCATTATCTAATACATTTTGTTGATATTTTCTCTTTTTCAGCGATTCAGTGACTGTACCTGGGAAATAACCCGCGCTGAGACCAGGGCACACTTAGAACAGCTCCTTCTCATCATGGCAACAATCAGCAGGGAACAATGAGGATATTACAGGGACTGAATCATAAGAGACTCAAATTGATGATTACTTAATGTACCATTTTATTACAGAAAAATGTCTTATATTAATATTACATTCCTGAAGCAAAATCAATCATTTGTTGGAAGGACACAAAGTGCTGGAGTAACTCAGCATGTAAAATGTCCACCATTTTACAATGTATTATTCTATTATTTCGACTTGTTTGAGAGTCATGGAGAACAAAGAACATTTGGATAGTTCTCTGTATTTAAGTGTTGATCTAATTTATTGATATTTATTTTTGTACCATTATCCTGTGATGAACTGTGAACCTTGAAATATCCCCTCTTTCAAAAAGTGACAAATTCAGTAAATTCATTAAATTCTTTTAGTGAATAAATTAATTTCAGTTTATTTATATTTGCACTGATATATATTTAAGCATACAGTATATATATATATATATGTCAAAATCTTTGTTAGTTTATTGTATTGTAGAGATAAGCTATGAATATTCTTTTCAAAAATAAAATCTTTTCAATGAAAATGGATGTGTTTTGTATTTTCATTATTGTATTTTTTTGCATTGTATTTATTTTTGCCAATCTATCTAATGAATGGGAATTCTTGCAATTCTGGACGTTCCTCGAATATATTTTCCCTCCACAATCTCACACAGCACAGACAAAGTATGTGAATACATTTTGAAGTGAACTAATGAATGAATTATACTTTATTATCACATGTGACAAGTCAGAGGAATATTCTTTGTTTGCATACCCAAGGTATGCAGAAGGTCTCAACATAAGGTGAAAATTTACATAAAGGGTGCCGACAGAGTGGTAAAGAAGAGGTTTAGTCTACCTGCCCTCATTGGATAATTGTCTGGAGGTCATGATGCCATTTTCTTAAGACTTAGGTGAGACTACATTTGGAGTGTTGCCTGCAGTTCTCGTCACCACGTTGCATGAAGTATGTTGAGGCTTTGGAGAGTCTGCAGTACGGGTTTATCAGACCACTGCATGGACTAAGGTTTATCAGCTATCAGGAGAGGTTGGACCATCTCTGCTTGCAAAGGATAGACCGAAACCTTTTACCAGGATAGAAATGTCAATGCCTGAAGGACAAAGCTTTAAGGAGAATTGGGCAAAATATAATGGAGTTGTGTGGGGCAAGTTTTTTACTTCTTGGGGCCAGATGATTGCCTGGAATGGGATGCTGGTGGTGATAGTTAAGGTAGATATAACGGTGGCATTTAGGAGGCCTTTAAATAGCAACATGGATATTCATGGAATGGAGCAGTGGGCAGACGTAATTAGTTTAACGGCATGGAAAATGTGGGTCCAATGATCTGTTCTCTGCTGTAGAGTTATATTTCCCATGTTGCCCTGGGGACTGGACAAAGCCTCCTAACTCATCTACATTGGATGTGAAAATGGATCAGCCTTCAGTTACCACAGCTGGTGCTTGGGGCATCTCAGCCAGTTCGTCACATTGAAGGTCCAGGAAGAGAGAATGTGTGTGACCACAAAGAAGGGAATTAGACCTCATAACAAGCACACCATCTTGGGTGTTGTTGGGACGATACATCAAGGTAATATCAGTCAGGAATGTGAAATCAGCACTGCATCGAGCAACAGCAGCAGGGCAACTACAGGCAGAGCTGTAGTGGTAGACGACTCTATAGTTAAGAGTGAAGACAACTCTATAGTTAAGAGCTGCGGCAGCAGTCAAGACACCATGATGGTGTGCTGCCTCCCTGGAGTCAGGGTCAAGTGCATCTTGGAGCCATTGCATGGCATCCTCAAAGGGGGGTTGGGAAATGTTGGCACAAACGATAGAGAAGGAAAAGGAAAGAGGTTCTGCAACGGGAGTATGGGGAGTTGGGTAAAAGGCCAGAAGGCAGTCGATCAGGGGACGTGATCTCTGGATTGCTTCCAGTACCACGTGATCATAGGAACAGAAAGATAGGGAAGGTGATTTTATGGCTGAGGAGTTGGTGCAGGGGCAGTTCAGATTTCTAGACCGTTGTGATATCCTGTAGGGCAGAGGTGATCTGCACAAGAGTGATGGGTTGAAACTTAACTGCAGAGGTACGAATATCCTGGCAGGCAGGTTTGCCGGCGTTACACGGCCGGGTTTAAACTAGATTGGCAGTTGGGTGACTACAGGACGGAGGCAGATGAGTGGTGACAAGTTGATATAGAGGGTGGTGAGAGAAAGTTTAGTGGAGAGAGTAGGCAGGAGAAAGACTGGGAGTGAGGAAGTATTTTGATTACAATTTGACTTATTTCTTATGCAGCAGGTCTGACAGGTAAGATAGATGAGCTTTGGGCATGGATGGGTGCATACAACTGGGACATTGTAGCTATTACGGAAACCTGGTTAAGAGTGGGGCAGGACTGGCAACTCAATTTTACATGCTGCATGTGCTTCAGGAGAGACAGAAGTGAGGGTAAAAGAGAAGGGGATGTTGCGTCATTGGTTAAGGAGGATGTCATGGCAGTGATCAGTGGTGGCATTGCAGAAAGTCTGTCCAGTGAGGCTGTATGGGCGTAGCAGAAGAAGAAGAAAGAGATGATCCCCTTGTTCGGAGTGTACTACAGGCCCCCAAATAGTTAATGGGAATTAGAAGAGCAAATATGTCAGGAGATGGCAGGCAGCTGCAGGTCTAATAAGGTTGTCGTAGTAAGGCATTTTTAATTTCATAATATTGACTGGGAATTTCATAGTGTAAAACGTTTAAAAGGGGCAAAATTTGTCAAATGTCTTCAGGAAAGTTTCCTCAATATGTATAATAAATTCTCCTGTTTCGATCCTGACTATGGGTGGTGGTTATAAAGGGTTGGCGCGTTCTCCCCATGATCTGCATGGGTTTTCTCTGGGTTCTTACCACACTCCAAAGACGTACAGGTTTATGGGCTAATTTGGCTTCGATAAAAATTGTAAATTATCACTGGGGTGTACGGGGATTGTTGGTAGACACGGACTCGGTGGACTCAAAGGCCTGTTTTTGCAATGCATTTCTAAACTAAACGAAATGTTCATGAATGAGTCTTGTTGGACCACTGACCACTATTCTACTAGGTTTAGCATAGTTATGGATAGAAACAGGGCGGGCACACAAGTTAAAATGTTAAATTGGGACAAGGCCAAGTTTAAAGGTATCAGCCAGGACTTCACTCCAGTTGATTGAAGCAAGTTGATTGAAGGAAATGGACCATCGGGAAGAAGAGATGTTTTTAAAAGTGTGCTGACAA
The DNA here is from genome assembly GCA_038087875.1 of Malacoraja senta. NCBI lineage: Eukaryota > Metazoa > Chordata > Chondrichthyes > Rajiformes > Rajidae > Malacoraja > Malacoraja senta. Next base: position 27,659,197 of record CM075986.1, on the reverse strand, counting down.
GAACTCAGGACATAGACGTCCCTGTTAGTGAAAGGTAAGACGGTGAGTGTAAGGAGGTTTGGAGGCTCTGGTCAAGAGTAAGAAGGAGATATGGCGCAGGTATGAACAGCTGGGATCAAGTGTATTCATGGAGAAGTTTCAGGAATGAGGGGAAAAAAAGAAATCGGGAGGGCATTAAGATTAATCCCGAGATTTTATAAGCACACAAAGGGAAAAAGTCTAACCAGGGAATGAATTGAACCACTCAGGAATCAAAGCAGTCAACTCTGTGGGGAGCCACGTTAAATGGGCAGGTTCTTCAATGAATTTTCTCTGCTGTTTTTACCATGAAGAAAGACATGAGGAGGACAGGGGAACTTGGGGCAATCAATGGAAGTGGCTCAAGAGCAGTCAGTATTATGGTTGTAGTGGTGCTGAAGGTCCTGATGCGTATGAAGCCTGCTCAGATATATCCGCGGACACTGTGAGAAGGAAATTGCAGATGCCCTCACTAAGATTTACGTCTTCATTAAATACAGGTGAGGTGCCTGAAGACCTGAAGCATCAAATGGTGTGCCTCTATTCAAGAAGAGCTGCAGGGTAAGCTTGGTAACTACAGGCCTACATCTGTGGTCGGAAAGTTATATTGTAAGCGATAAGATATACATGCATTATGATGACAAGGGCTGATTAGGGATATTCAGCATGGATTTGTACTTGGGAGATCGTGTCTCACAAATCTGATTGAGTTTTTTTTGAAGATGTGACCAAAAATGTTTAAGCTGTAGATGTATTTATGGATTCCAGCAAATAATTCGATAAGGTTCCATGCGGAAAGTTGCTCGAAAAGTTAGATCGCATGGGAACCAAAGAGAGATAGCTGAATTGATAGAAAATTGGCTTAATGGAAGGAAGCAGAGGATAATGATGATAGGTTGCTTTTCGGACTGGAGGCCCGTGACCAGTGGTGTCCCTCAGAGTTCAGTGCAGGGCACATTACTGTTTGGCATCTATATCTAAGATTTGGATGAGAATGTACATGGCATAGTTAGCAAGTATGAAGATGACGTGCCTCAATGACCAGTGGCACTAACGTCTTGGTGATGAAGTGCTTTGAGAGGTTGATCATGGCGCAAATCAACTCCTACCTCGACAAAAACCTGGACCCTCTGCAGTTTGCTTACCGCCACAACCGATCAACGGAGGATGCGACCTCGCTGGCTCTCCCCTTCGCTCTGGACCACTTGGACAACAAAAACTCATATGTCAGCCTTATATTCATTGATTTACAGCTCGGCATTTAGTACAATCATTCCCTCCAAGTTGGTTACCAAACTCGCAGAACTTGGTCTCTGCGCATCCCTCTGCAATTGGATCCTCGACTTCCTCATTCACAGACCACAGTCAGTTCATATTGGTGGAAATGTGTCAGCCTCAATAACAATTAGCACGGGAGCACCACAGGGCTGCGTGCTTAGCCCCCTGCTTTACTCACTCTATACTCATGACTGCGTAGCCGGTCATAGTGCAAACTCCATCATCATGTTCCCTGACGACACCTCTGTTGTGGGACGTATCACTGATGGGGACGAGTCAGAGTACTGAAGTAAGATCGACCGACTGACCAAATGGTGCCAGCATAATAACCTGGCCCTCAACACCAGCAAAACCAAGGAACTGATTGTGGACTTTGGAAGGGGGAGGATGGGGACACAGAGTCCAGTTTATATCAACGGGTCGATGATGGAAAGGGTCAAGAGCTTCAAATTCCTGGGCGTGCATATCTCTGAAGATCTTTCCTGGTCCGAGAACACTGATGCAATCATAAAGAAAGCACATCAGCGCCTCTATTTCCTGAGAAGATTACGGAGAGTCGGTTTGTCAAGGAAGACTCTCTCTAACATCTACAGGTGCACAGTAGAGAGCATGGTGACTGGTTGCATCGTGGCTTGGTTCGGAAACTTGAACGCCCTGGAGCGGAAAATACTACAAAAAGTAGTAAACATTGCCCAGTCCATCATCGGCTCTGACCTCCCATCCATCGAGGGGATCTATCGCAGTCGCTCAAAAAGGCTGGCAGCATCATCAAGGACCCACACCATCCGGGCCATACACTCATCTCCCCACTGCCTTCAGGTAGAAGGTACAGGAGCCTGAAGACTGCAACGACAAGGTTCACGAATAGCCACTTCCCCTCAGCCATCAGGCTATTAAACTCAGCTCGGACAAAACTCTGAACATTAATTGCCAATAATCTGTTTATTTGCACTTAATCAGTTTAATTATTCATATGTGTATATATTTATAAAATGGTATATGGACAGATCTGTTCTGTATTCGTGACTACTATGTTCTGGTGTGCTAAAGCAAAGCAAGAATTTCATTATCCTATCAGGGACACATGACAATAAACTCTCTTGAACTCTCTTGAACTTGAACTTGAACTCTTGATACAAAAGTAGATGGTATTGTAGATAGTGAAGATGGTAGTGAGAAATTGCAGCAAGATCCTGATCGGTTGAGCATGTGGGCCGAGGAAAAATTGATGGAATTGAATACGTCAAACGTTAGCTGAATGGGTATTCTCACATTTCCTGGTATCATCCTCGATTTTTTTTCCTCTGAAATCTCATACTGCACAGGCAAAGCAGGTGAATACATTGTGGATAAGAGTCATAAAGAAGAGGTTTATTCTACTTGCCCTATTCAGTCGGGGCCTAGAGAATAAGAGTCAGGAAGTCACCTTGCAGATTCATAGCACTTTGGTTGGGCCGCATTTGGAATAAGACCATAAGATGTAGGACCTGAGTTAGGATATTCATTCCATGGATCATGGATCTATTTGATCAAGATTCATCTATTTTTCCCTCTCAACCCCATTCTCCTGGCTTCAGCCCATAACCTTTGATGCCCTTATTAATCAAGAATCTATCAATCTCTGCTATAAAATGCTTAATGACTTGGCCGCAGCAGCTATCTGTGGCTATCTGTGGCAATGAATTCCACACACACATCACCTTCTTGCTACAGAAATTCCCGCCTCTCCATTCTAAAGAGACATCCTTTTATTCTGAGACTTAGTCTGATGTCCACTAAGAGAAATACTCTATCAACCTCCACTCTTTCTAGGCCTTTCATATTTTAGTTGGTTTCAAAAAGATGAAACCCCCTTATCGTTCTAAACACCAACGAGTACAGTTCCAGGGACATCAAACGTTCCTCATACGTTAACCTAATCTTCCCCGGGATCAATCCCTTGATCTTTTGGAACCTCTGCAATCCCTGCACATCTTACCTCAGATATGTGGCCCAAACTGCTCATAATATTCCAAATGTGGCCGGACTGGCAACTTATAAAACATTGGCAGTACATTCTTGCTTTTATACTAGTCCTCCATACAAAAATGGAAACATTGCATTTACTGCTGTCTCAACCTGCAATATGAGTACAGGGTGGAAGTTAGTGGTAAAGTTAATTAGATCAACAAGGTTTTTGACGAGTGCAGGGGCAGCACCGATGCAGTCGTCGATGTAGCCAAGAAAGAGTAAGGGGATGGTACCACTGAACGTTAGAAAAAGGTCTGTTCCCCCTCACATGTATCCATCTATCATATTCCGGCCCCATCTCTTTTCCAACTTTCTTCTCCACTCAACATTCCGTCTAACGAAGGGTCTTAACCCAAAACATCATTTCTGTTACCCCATAAATTTGTGTCTTTTTACATAAATCAGCGTCGCCATTCCCTTGTATCTACACGTTTCTGTATTGTTCACAAGTTCACAATTTTTAGAAGTAGAATTAGGCCATTCGGCCCATCGAGACTACTCATGGCTGACCTATGGCTCTGAATCCTACTTTGCTGACTTCTCCCCATAACCCTTCACACACGTTCTAATCAAGAATTTGTCTGTCTCTTCCTCAGATATATCCACAGCCCTCAGTGGCAACGAGTTCCACATATTAACTATCCTCTGACTATATATAGAAGTTCCTTCTCACCTCCTTTCTAAAAGAGAGCCCTTTAATTCTGAGGTTATGACCTCTTGTCCTAGACACTCCCACCAGTGGAATCATCCTTTCCACATCCACTCTACCTATGCCTTTCAATATTCTGCAAGATTTAATGAGGTCCCCCATCAACCTTCCAAATTCCAAGGAGTAGAAGCCCAGTGCTGTCAAACGCTCATCATACGCTGACCCACTCATTCCTGGAATCATTCTTGTAAAACTCTTGTGCTGGCTCTGGACCCACTCCAGAGCCAGCACATCTTCATCAGATATGAGGCCCCTATTTGCTCACAATAGTCCAAATGCGGCTTCAACAGCGCCGTGTAGAGCTTCAGCATTACATCTCTGTTCTTGTATTCCAGTCCTCTTGATATAAATACTAGCATTAAACTTGCTTTCCTTACTACCGATTCGACTTGCAAATTAACTTGTTGGGAATCCTGCACCTGCTCTGCCAAGTCCCTTTGCACCTCCGATTTCAGGATTTTCTCTCCACTTAGAAAATAATCTACGTCTTTAATCTTATTACCAAAATGCTTGATCCGAAATTTGCTAGACTGAATTAGTCTGCCACTTCTCTGCCCACTCCCATAACCTGTCCAAGCCCTTCAGCAGAGTCCTTGCTGCCTGTACACTTTCTGTGGCTCCACCTACCTCAGCATCATCTGTAAACGTGGCCACAAGGCCTTCAATCCCCTATCCAAATCACTAATAAACAACGTGAAAAGAAGCGGCCCCAGCACCGACCCTCAAGGAACTCCCGCTACCAGCCAACCTGAAAAAAGCGCCTTTGTAAATTGTCCTAAGTGTGCAGGGAATGGATGAGAAAGTGGGAGAACATAGAACTAGTGTGAACGAATGATCGATGGTCAGTGCGGATTCGGCAGCCGACGGGCCTGTTTCCATGCTATATGTCTGAACTAAACTAGGGTTGACACAAAATGCTGTAGTAACTCAGTGGGTCAGGCAGCATCTCCGGAAAGAAGGAATGGGTGACGTTTCGGGTCGAGAGAGGAGACTAAACTAAACGTGCTGTATTCCTGTAAGGTTAGATTTAAAGAATGGCGGTAAAACAAAGATTTTCACAATATCTCAGTGCACGTGACAACAATAACCCAATAGCAGTTTATCCCGTTTCCCTTCAGCCTCTCAGCGGGACCCGAGCGGTTCACAAACACGCCCACTCTCGATGTGACGAGCCGTCTCTTTACCCGGGACACTTTCGCTTCGGCCGCTTCCCCTCGGCAGACCGAGCCGGAGACTTCCCGCGGCGGCGAGAAGACAGGAAAGGGATCGGGACCGACTTCACACTCGTCTCGAAGCCGTTTAAATTCAAATAAAAGCAGACATGTCTGGTGTAAATAACAGAGAGCCGGAAGCACGTTGTCATCGGAGAGCAGAGTGTGGGTCAGGTGTATCGGCGCTGAGAGAGTCGCCACAAACCATGCGGCCGTGAGCCGGCTCTCCGCACTGTCCCCCTGAGATGTGGCTTCACACAGTTGGGTGAGTGGAGGGGCGGCTTTAACACAATCTCTGTCCGTGTCTCCGAGGGTGAGCGCTGAAAGATGATAGATAAGATAGATAGATAAACATTTATTGTCACATACACCAATTGGTGCAGTGAAATTTGACTTGCCAATGCAGCACACAAATAATGATTACATCCAAGAATTTAACAACATAAAAACATCCCCCCACAATGGTTCCCACTGTGGGGGAAGGCAGCAAAGTCCAGTCCCATCCCCAGTTCACCCATAGTCGGGGCCTATTGAGGCCTCTGCAGTCGCCGCCACGGCAGCACGATGCCTCAGGCCCTCTCGCCGGATGATGGAATTCTGGCATCGGGTGAACACTCTCAGCGGCCCGGAGTGTCTGGAGCGGCCGCTCACTCCCAGTAGACCACGGCTCCCGAAGTCCACGAGCCGCGCTGGTCGACGCTCCGACTCTGGCGACCTCGTCGTCAGATCCCAGGCTTCACGGTGTTTGAAGCTCAGCGCCGCCCGCGGCTGGAAGCTCCACTGACCGCAGCTCCGCGATGTTGGTGCCGGCTGTCACAGCTCTCCGGAGCTTGCTGCACGGCTACCCGGGTTAGGCATCGCCCGATCCGCGATGGTACTTCAGCGCTGTGCCGCCGCCGAAGCTGAAGTCCTGGCCGGTCCCGGCAGGAAAACGCCGCTCCAGTCTGCCCGTAGGCCGCGAGGAAGGGGCGAAGATACGGCTCGGAGAAAAGGCGCAATGTTATTATAACCCGGATAAAATGCAGCCCCCAGCGATGCACAGACACAGTCACGTCCCCTCCCCACCCCGTCCCCTGCCGAGACTGAGCCTCCTCCACAACACCTGTGATCCCCTGATGTGAACCTGCGAAGCTCTGAGCCGCAGCGCTGCTTGTTCTTTCCCATCGCGGATTTCCCCGTCGCTGCTGCGGGACTCTCCCACTTTCACATACCTTACTTCAGAAGTTACTCTCTCCCGACACCTTCCAAATTTCCAGCACAATAATTTCACTTTACAAACCTCATTTATCTTCAGATTGTAACATATTAAAGCGGGCAGCATGGCAGAGACAAATCGCAGAATAAACAACCACCGGTCTCGGCAGCACAGGCGGCCGCTCTCGGATCACAAGTCGCTGTATTTCCATATCCAGAGTTTCAGTCAGCGATCAGGAACCGTTTTCCGAGCTGATTCTGGTCTCAGATCGCTGCTTTACTCACTGTGGGTTGAAGATGACTTTGGGCAGTGTTTGCAGAGTTTGGATTGTGTGCGTGTTGTTGTCCGGGACCCTGAGCCTGGGCTGTGAGAGGCTGCAGTTACTGCAAGTTCTCAACACGGTCACACTGGGCAAACTGAATGAAAGGGTGAGTTGTCCCAGTTCCAGAGACGGAGCCGACACTCTCAGTCCGGGCTGTTCGTTAAAAAGTCAATGATTACGTGGAGGCCGTTCTCCCGTATTTCTCTCGTTGAGATTTTGTAAATTCTGCACTCTGTATCTCCCACTTCCCTCTACCTATTGCACTTGAGTTTGGCTTGATTTCATTTGCAACAGTATGATCCGATTCGCGTGGATAGCAATGGAAGATTTCGGGTTGTGAATAACGTTGACATCTTGTGTCTCAGGGTGGCCACCTACCCCGACAGTATGGGACTGAGCGGCGGTCGCTGAAAACCAAGCCCTTGAACCTGGTGAAACTTTCCTTGGGGGTTGAGGTGAGTAAACTCGGCATTTTACTCTTAATCACGCTTTTCCTGCTTTACATTTTCCAGTTATCTCACTCACCTATCCTTCCCACCCAAACCACCCTGGTACTTTCCCTTGCAACTGCAGGAAATGCTACACCTGTAGATTTACCTCCCCCCTCGACTCCATCCAAGGACCCAATCAGTCTTTCCAGGTGAGCCAGAGGTGCACCTGTACATCCTCCAACCTCATCTATTGCATCCGCTGTTCCACGTGTCAACTGCTCTACATCGGTGAGACTAAGCACAGGCTTGGCGATCACTTTGCCCATCACTTCCGCTCACTTGGCAATAACCAACCTGAACCCACGGAGGCTGAGCACTTCAACTCCCCCACCCATGCCGAATGCGACATTTCTGTCCTGGGCCTCCTCCATGGCCTGAGTGAGTCCCACCTCAAATTGGAGGAACACAACCTCATATTTTGCTTGGGTAGTTTACTCCCCAGCGGTATGAACATTGGCTTCTCCAATTTCAGGTAGTCCTTGTTTTCTCCCTCCTTCCCCTTCCCTTCTCTGCTCTCCCATAGCCTACTGTCTCTGCCTCTTTCTTTCTTTTTCCTGCCACCCCCCACATCAGTCTGAAGAAGGGTCTCGACCCGAAACGTCGCCTATTCCTTCGCTCCATTGATGCTGCCTCACCCGCTGAGTCTACCTATTTAGTTTACCTCTTGATTTGATCTCCTGGGATTAATTTCCTCCTCTCATTATTTCACAAATTGTGTCCAGCATAGGCAATTTCACCATTGACACCACACTAACCTGCTAATGACTGAGTGCTGTGAGGGATTCTGAGTTTCACCTCTGGTCTGGTTAAATACTTCCACATCTCAGCAAGTCCATTGAGTTCAAAGAGGATAATGAACGGGGACCGACGAGAGGTGTACAACATTATGGGTGTCTTAGAATGGACAGTCAGCCTTTCAATATCCCCAAAAGCAGAGATATCAGTATCCAGAGGCCATGGGATTGACGAAAAATGTAAGAATTTAGATTGCCTAGAAAGACACAAAAATGTACAGCCTATAGCTGAGTGCACTGCCTTGCCCAGTACTTGGATCACCGGTGCATAGAAAGCTATGATGTTGTTATGCCCTGATAGATAATGGGAGGAGTGAAAGTAATCACCTGGAACTGTAGATTCTGGTTAAAAAAAGGGATAGAAAAGTGCTGGGGTAATTACGCGGATCAGGCTGACTTGCCTCAGCACTTTGTATATTTTGTGTTATATAATTTGACGTAGAGACAGAGAGGGCTGAAAGACCTATATTTGTAATTCTATCATGCTCTGGTTTTTTTGACTTGCCCCCACTCCTGGACTTCCGGTGGCGTCATGTTGGACTAACAGACGTGCACCTAGCTCCGCTCCCGAAAAACTTCACGATTTATCGTGTAAAACGGGTCCAGAAATCGGGATTGTTTTTAAAAACCTTACCGGAGCTTCTGGTTACCGCGCTGATGACGTCATCGTTAAACGCGATGTTTTAAACGGTGGTTTGAAGCCCTTTAAATGAGTAAATTGCCTCCAGCTGTGAGCCCTCAGAGAGCAATGAATAAGCTGCTGAAAAAGTCTGAAGCAGAAGTTACCTCTGAAGTCTCTGAAGTGGCTGCAGAAATGGATACAAGATCTAAGAAAGACTTTGATGACTTGAAGAAATCAATGAAAAATTTGAAAGATGAGATTTCGGATAATAGGGTGGAAGATAAGAAGGAAATGAAGGAAAATACGGCAAAAATGATGGAAGGAATGGAGAAGATGATGAAGGATTTAAATGCTGGTAACCAGAAGAATATGATGGATTTACTGGACATTATGAATAAACGAATTGATGAGGTGAAAGATGGACTATCAGAGAAAATGGATAAGATGGATGTAATTACTACGGATAAGTTCACGGCTGTACTTGAAACAGTAGCTGCAAGTATGCACACAATTACGGAATTGGAGAAAAACACGGCTCGACTGGTTGAAGACATGGCGAAATTGAGGCAAGAACATGAGCAAATGAGGCGAGAAAACGAACAAGCGTCACTACAAATGGGGACTCAATTAGAGAAAGTCTCAGTCAAATGCCTGGACCTGGAAGCTCGCTCTAGACACCAGAATTTGAGAATTCTTGGTGTTTCAGAGGGGGCAGAAGGGGAACAGGTACGTGAATTTGCCATGGGCTTGTTGAAACAACTGTTGAATCTTTCCAAGGAACCGAAAATCGAAGTGGCTCATCGTGTCCCAAGATTTGGAAAAAGATTTGGTGCGGGAAAAGCTTATCCACGACATATTATAGTGAAATTTCGAGATACTGCAGAACTGGAATATGTTATGAGCAAAATCAAATATGGTGTACAATTGTGGCTGGACAAGGACACTATTAAGATATTCAGGGACTACCCGTATGAAATTGTGCAAAAAAGAAACAAATTTGATAAGGTTAAAGATCTTTTAAGAGGGAGAGAAGGGGTCAGATTTGGGGTTTTTTATCCCGCGAAAATGCGTATTTCCTTTAATGGTCTTGAAAAGTCATTTGTTAAGCCTGAAGACGCATTCAAATATGCCCAAACGATCGTTGAAAAACAGAAATGAAAGGGAGTTTTGGCAGATCCGAACAATTCTCAGCAATGTTTTGTCTGGGGATAGTTACACTGTTATCTCTGGAATGTTGAATCAAGGACATTTTATGTTCAAAACATGTAAACAACTGAATAGTTGGAATATAAATCAGAAAATAATTGCTTATTGATTAAAATATTATAACCAATTGTAAGAACTTACCCTATTAACAACTTAAAACGTTATGCAGGTTAGATTAGAATACTAACAAAAAAAAATATATAATGAACTAACATACTAATATGAATTTTTAATAAATTGTAACCTTATCTATAAGCGGGAGGAGGGGATGAGAAACGAGCTCCTGGCTTATGTCCAGGAGCACGTCTCGTTAACCCCTTCAACCAACAGTTGATTCTTATTGAAATCAAAAATATTGGTTTAATAATTAAACTCCGATATATATATATGTTATAAGGAAATATCAGGGTAAAATTGTATTATATATCTGAATGTGAGGCCTCGTTTTAATATTTTAATATGTTATGATTAACTAAGAGAGAGGAGCTATTTGAGTAACAACGCAATGGAAGTCAAAACAAGGTTTTTTCCCACCTACAGGTGGGACACTCGCTACAGTGCCGACTATATCAGACACTAGCCTCACTTTTTTAGTTTTTTTTTTACCACATAAAATCACTTGTTTGTGTTTTGTGTTTAGTGATAAGAGTAAAATGGACATACCAGCAAAAGTTAATAATTCAAAAACTCCCCCAATACCTAAAGACCTGGGACATGGACGCACCACAAGATTCAAAGGTACTATAATTATTCAAAATGCATGACACCACACAAAAGAACCTAGGAGGAATCTCATTTTGTAGTTGGAATATAAGAGGTATTAACGAACCTATCAAAAGGGGTAAGATATTAGCTCAGCTAAAAATGTACAATTCTGACATTACCTTCCTACAAGAAACACACCTAAAACCTCAGGATCAAGTTAGGCTGAGGGTGAAATGGATAGGTCAAACATACCATTCTTCATTTACTTCAAAATCTAGAGGCACGTCAATTATCATAAGAAAAGGTATACCATTTAAAGCAAAGAATATTATAACAGATATAGAAGGGAGATACCTAATAGTTAATGGAGAAATCCATGACACTCCACTTACTTTGGTAAATATATATGCCCCTAACTTTGATAACCCCCACTTTTTCAATAAAATCTTCAATATAATTGCAGAGTCAAACTATCAAAATGTTATAATAGGCGGAGACTTTAACTGTGTTTTAGATCCGTACTTAGATAAATCAAGTCAAAAACAGAGAGGGAATATGAAATCGAAAACTGGGGAACTCCTCAATACCTATATAAATAACACTAATATAGCAGATGTTTGGAGAATTGTGAATCCAACTGGCAGGGAATATTCGTTTTACTCAATGGTACATAAGACATACTCACGTATAGACTACTTTCTGCTGGATACAAAATTAATCCCCCAAACATCTAATGCAATATACCATACAAATTCAATTTCAGACCATTCTCCACTAACTTTCTTTTTAAAACTGGAAGGATTGTCTAAGAATAAATCATTCTGGAGATTTAACTCTCAAATTTTAAAAGATCCACAAGCGAGTATATATTTAAAAGAACAAATGGAGGTCTTTTTTCAAACAAATGATACTTCAGATATATCGCCTACTTTACTTTGGGAATCTTTTAAAGCATACATTAGGGGTATTATAATTTCATATCAAGCTTTACAAAATAAAAAGAATAAGAATGAACAAAGACAGTTAGAAGAACTTATTAGACAAATGGATATAGATAATGCTAAAGATCCATCAATAGATAAACATAATAAAATAATAATTTTAAAATTTAAATTAAATAAATTATTATCTGCCAAACTTATAAGACTTTTTCAAATTACAAAACAAGAGCACTTTGAATTTGGGGATAAACCGCATAAACTTTTGGCTCGCCAGCTAAAAAAACGAGAAAAGGAACATACTATACCAAAGATCAAATCAGATAAAGGGGAATTATTAACAACACCGAAGGATATTAATAAAAGATTTGCGCAATTTTACGAGAATTTGTATACATCTAAAACGATAACTGATTCCAATAATATCACAAAGTTCTTGGATACCTGTAATCTTCCAAAGTTAGAGCTGAAGGAACAAGAGGAACTGGGTGCACAAATCTCAATTAAGGAATTAGAAGATACAATAAACTCATTAAAGAATGGAAAAACACCAGGCCCTGATGGATTTACTAATGAATTTTATAAAAGCTTTTATGATAAAATAATACCAAGATTACAAAAAATGTACCAATACGCTTTTAAAAAACGAATACTACCTGATACATTAGCGGAATCAACGATTACATTAATACCTAAGAAAAATAAAGATTTAGAAGAACCTGGCTCATATAGAGCTATAGCATTGTTAAACACAGATCAAAAAATATTAGCGAAAACATTAGCTAGAAGATTAAGTAAATACATTAGTAAATTAATAAACCCAAATCAGACAGGGTTTATCCCTAAGAGATACTCTTCTAATAATATGAGACGTCTACTCAACATAATGTACTCACACAAATCTGAAGATCAAGAATTATCAATTATTTCGCTGGATGCTGAAAAAGCATTTGATCAAGTAGAATGGAATTATATGGATAAAGTATTACAAAAATTTCAACTGGGAGAGAATTTTATTTTATGGATTAAGTTACTATATAACAAACCTACAGCTAGAATACTTACTAATAACATATTATCCTCGAAATTTCAACTATCAAGGGGAAATAGACAAGGATGCTCATTATCACCACAGCTGTTTGCTCTCATTATTGAACCGCTAGCAGAAAAAATTAGAATACACCCTGATATTCATGGATATAATACTAAAGACTCATATAATAAAATATCTTTATACGCGGATGATATATTATTGTATATTACAAAACCTCAAATCACTATACCAAATATATTAAATTTAATTGAAGACTTCGGATCTTTTTCTGGATATAGAATAAATTGGAATAAAAGTGAAATTATGTCAATAAAACCGAAAGATTCAACACATCTTTTAAAATTCCCTTTTAAAATAGCTACAGAAAAATTTAAATATTTGGGAATCGAAATTACCAGAACATATCAAGGTATGTTCAGGGCAAATTTTGACCCCCTACTTATTAAACTAAATACATTAATTAAATTCTGGAAAACGCTCCCGATGTCTTTAATAGGCCGAATAAACGCAATAAAAATGATCTTTTTACCACAAATTTTATACCTATTTCAATCAATTCCTATATACTTACCTAAGAAGTTTTTTAAAAAACTCGACTCAGATATCACTAATTTTATATGGGACTATAAATCACATAGAATACAAAAAACCCATCTGAATAAACCTAAAGTATTGGGGGGTCTAGCACTACCTAATTTTATGTATTATTATTGGTCAGTAAATATTAAAAACATGATTCAACTGATGGATAACTCCGCCCAGCAAGTAGACTGGATTGTAATGGAGAAAGAGGATTGCTCCTCTAGAAACATTGGAGCGATCCTCCTCTCTCCAATGAAACTGAATAACATAAATTATAATAAGAACCCAATTATTCATAGTACAATCCGTATTTGGAAACAAATAAAACAAAATTTAAAATTAAGAAACTTATCACTTTTATTACCTATAGTCAATAACCCTTCGTTTAGTCCTTCTATTATAGATAAAGCTTATACACAATGGGATAGACTAGGAATTAAAACGCTTGGTGACTTGTATGAAACTGGAAAATTACTTTCATTTCAACAATTACAAATAAAATATAAACTTGGAAATAATCAATATTTTAAATATTTTCAAATATGCGACTATTTGAAAAAATATACAAAAGATCATTATAATAATCCAATAGATGTATTGGACGAGGCAAATCAGATAAAAGCGGAATCAGCAAACTTAATATCATATTTGTATAATATTATTTTAAATGTACAAATACCACCTACGGAGGGTATCAGAAGAGACTGGGAACAAGAGTTAGCTATTAAAATTTCAAAGGAAAGTTGGAATGAATACTTATTAAACGTGCATAAATGCTCGATTAATGTAAGACACACTTTAATACAATTTAAAATTTTACATAGATTATATTATTCGAAAACTAAAATTCATAAAATTTTCCCAAACGTATCATCTATTTGTGATAAATGTCAATCCCAAGAAGCAACTATAGCGCACTCATTTGTCTTCTGTACAAAAATTCAAAAATTTTGGAATGAAATTTTTGAAATCTTTACAAAGTTATTTAAAACAAGACTGATACCCAAAGCAGAATGGATTATCTTCGGAATAACGGAAGATGATCCAGAACTAAATGTGTTTCAAAAGAAATTAATGGACTATGGGTTAATAACTGGAAAAAAGCTAATTCTAAAATTTTGGAAGAAGGCTCCAATACCAACTATAAATATGTGGATTTCAAATATGTTTGAAACATTACACCTAGAAGAGATAAGACTCCTCCTAGCAGGTAAACCAGATCACTTCCACCTGACGTGGTCTGCATTTATAGAATTATTACAAACATAGGGTGCAAAAGTACTTTAAAAAAATAAAAAATTGAGGTCAGGTAAGGGGGGATGATAGTTGAAGAGTTGGTATGTCCTATTTACGTGATGCTCAAAAAAAAAACATTTGTTTCTCTTTTTTTCTCTTTCTCTTTTCTTTTCTTAGGGCCTATTTCTTAACTCTTTTTCTTTTTGTTTTTAATTTCGCTCTTATAGGGTCTTCGTCCTTTTTTGTTGTTACATTTTCTACACTTTTCTACACTTGCACTTTTTCGTTCACTTTCTTCTTTCTTTCAATCTTTTCCTTTTCTAGTGTAAAAAAATAAATAAAGGGAGTACATTAATTGTAAGAAGATATAAATGACGAGTATTAATGTATGTGGTTGTAATGTAATGTACTTCTAATAAATAAAAATAAAAAAAAAAAAAAAAAAAAGAAAGTAATCACCTGGAACTGTAGATTCTGGTTAAAAAAAGAGATAGAAAAGTGCTGGAGTAATTAAGCGGATCAGGCTGACTTGCCTCAGCACTTTGTATATTTTGTGTTATATAATGTGACGTAGAGACAGAGAGGGCTGAAAGACCTATATTTGTAATTCTATCATGCTCTGGTTTTTGGACTTGCCCCCACTCAAGTTTTGAAGTGTGAAAGGTGTGTGTGTTGAATTCTTGCTTTTATTATTGTGGGGTGCTTGTTACACATCTGCCAGCTGAAGGTCTTGATATGATGAACCTTACTCAAATTATAAGACACTTACTCCCTCCTTTAATCCTTATGTCCCCCATCCCCTAACCAACTCACCTTAGCACACATTTCTGGGCTTAGAGGTTTACCATACATTTGTACATGTTCATATGTTATAGGACCAGAATTACGCCATTCGGCCCATCATGTCTGCTCTGCCATTCAGTCATGGCTTATCTATCTTTACCGATCACTCTCATTCTCTTGCCTTCTCCCCATAAACTCTGGGATCTGTACAAATTTAGATTCTGCCTTAAAATTGAACATTGACTTGGCCTCCACGGTCTTCTGTAGCAATTAGTTCCACAGATTCACCACCTACCTTCAGAAATTCCTCCTCGTCTTCTTTCTAACAGTACGCCCCTTTAATTCTTGGGCTATGGCCTCTGGTCCTAGTCTCCTTCACTAATGGAAACATTCTCCCACATCCACTCTATCCTGGCCTTTCATTATTTAGTAAAATACAATGAGGTCCTCCCTCATCTTTCTAAACTACAGTGAGTACAGGCACAGTGCTGTCAAACACCTGTCATATGTTAACCCAATCATACCTGGGTTCATTCTTGTAGACATCCTCTGGACCCTCTCCAATGCCAGCACATTCTTCCACAGATATGGGGCCCAAAACTGCTCACATTACTGCAAATGCGGTCTGACCAGTGCCTTATAAATCCTCAGCACTACATCCCTGCTTTTGTATTCTAGTCCTCTCAAAATAAATGCTTGTATGTATTTGCCTTATTTACTACTGATTCATCTTGCAAATTAACGTTTTGGGAATCCTGAACTAACACTTCCAAATTGTATTTGCTCTTGCCATTAGAAGTTACCGTTCAATTGTTTCACACAATCAATTCAGGCAACTGGTCCCTTATACACATCTTTACTGACATTGCACACCTCTATAAAATCTCCACATCACATTTACTGGTTTGATGAGGTTTGTCGGATCTTCTCCCATCTCTCCCTTTAACTGAGGACCTGCAGCATAAATTGTATTCATGCACACTGTTCGCATTCCATCAAAGACTATGACACTGTGTCCTGCATTTGAGACAGTGCTGCTTGTTACTTGATCATACAATTTTTAAACCTCTAACTGCAGATTACAATTCAACTGGCTCTGACCTTCTTTCAGTACTGTGTGGCCACTGGCTAGCAAACCTCCAGTTGAGAATTAATTGTTTGAAAATGATGCCTGATTGTGACTTATCCTAACCAGATGGGATCCAGGATCTGTCTAATTTCTCCGTGTGTGTTTTGCACAGGCCCAGGACAGGATCCAGCTTGTCCATCAAACACTGCATCACCTCCGCAGGATCTAGAGCATGAACCTGAGCTCAGTAACGTGGGTCCAGGCCACAGTGGAACACTTCAGACTTCTCCTGGATCGGCAGCTCAGAGAGCTGGAAGTCTGTGTCAGGAAACCAAGCACAGGGTCCAGGGCAAGGAAGAATGCCACAGTTCTTAAATACTTCAGGAAACTGAGAAAGTTTCTGAAGCAGAAGGTGAGCTGATTGACTTCATGTGTGATTACCAGCAGATTTTACAGACATATAATTTCTGTTCATTATCTAATACATTTTGTTGATATTTTCTCTTTTTCAGGGATTCAGTGACTGCGCCTGGGAAATAACCCGTGCTGAGACCAGGGCACATTTACAACAGCTCCTTCACATCATGGCAACAATCAGCAGGGAACAACGAGGATATTTCAGAGACTGAATCATAAGAGACTCAAATTGATGATTACTTAATGTACCTTTTTGTTACAGAAAAAAGTCTTATATTAATATTACATTCCAGAAGGAAAATCAATCAATTGTTGGTAGGACACAAAGTGCTGGAGTAACTCAGAATGTAAAATGTCCACCAAATCACAATGTATTATTCTATTATTTCGACTTGTTGGAGAGTCATGGAGAACAAAGAACATTTGGATATTTCTCTGTATTTAAGTGTTGATCTTATTTATTGATATTTATTTTTGTACCATTATCCTGTGGTGAACTGTGAATCTTGAAAGATCCCCTCTTTCAAAGACTGACAAATTCAGTAAATTCATTAAATTCTGTTAGTGAATAAATTAATTTCAGTTTATTTATATTTGCACTGATATATATTTATGCATACAGTTTATATATATATGTCAACAGCTTTGTTAATTTATTGTATTTTAGAGATAAGCTGTGTATATTTTTTTCTAAAATAAAATCTTTTCAATGAAAATGGATGTGTTTTGTATTTTCATTATTGTATTTTTTTGCATTGTATTTATTTTTGCCAATCTATCTAATGAATGGGAATTCTTGCATTTCTAGACGTTCCTCGAATATATTTTCCCTCCGCAATCTCACACAGCACAGACAAAGTATGTGAATACATTTTGATGTGAACGAATGAATGAATTATACTTTATTATCACATGTGACAAGTCAGAGGAATATTCTTTGTTTGCATACCCAAGGTATGCAAAGGGTCTCCACATAAGGGGAAAATTTACATAAAGGGTGCCGACAGGGTGGTAAAAAAGAGGTTTAGTCTACCTGCCCTCATTGGATAATTGTCTGGAGGTCATGATGCCATTTTTTTAGGACTTAGGTGAGACCACATTTGGAGTGTTGCCTGCAGTTCTCGTCACCACGTTGCAGGATGTATGTGGAGGCTTTGGAGAGTCTGCAGTACGGGTTTACCAGACCACTGCATGGACTAAGGTTTATCAGCTATCAGGAGAGGTTGGACCATCTCTACTTGCAAAGGATAGACCGGCACAGACACAGTCACGTCCCCTTCCCACCCCGTCCCATGCAGAGACTGAGCCTCCCCCACAACACCTGTGACCCCCTGATGTGAACCTGCGAAGCTCTGAGCCGCAGCGCTGCTTGTTCCCTCCCATGGCGGGTTTCCCCGTCGCTGCTGCGGGACTCTCCCACTTTCACATTCCTTACATCAGAACGGAGACCGCTCTCTCCCGACACCTTCCAAATTTCCAGCACAATAAATTCACTTTTCAAACATCACCTATTTTCGGATTTTAACATAGTAAAGTGGCCAGCATGGCAGAGACAGCTCACAGAGTCCACAGCCACCGGTCTCTGCAGCACAGGCGGCCACTCCCGGATCACGAGTCGCTGCATTTCCATATCCAGTTTCAGTCAGCGATCAGGAACCGTTTTGACTACTGTTTGCAGTGTTTGGATTGTGTGGGTGTTGTTGTCCAGGACCCTGAGCCTGGGCTGTGAGCCTGCAGTTACTGCACGTTCTCAACACGGACTCTCTGGGCAAACTGAATGTAATGGTGAGTTGTCCCCCGTGCCAGAGACCGATCCGACACTCTCCAGGGCTGTTTGTTGTTAAAAAGGCAGTGATTACACGGAGCCTGTTCTCCGCTATTTATCTTTCTGTGATTGTTATTAAAAAACTTTCATCCAGTGTGTATTTGGGTTTCGAACAGCAATGACTGAGCAGGTGGCGGGGGCAGCAAATCTCAAGACATTATGTAACATTTTCACCCATTATTGAATCACTCTTGAACGCAAACTAACCCTTTGGCCCAAATTGCCCTTACTGACTAAGATGCTCCATCTACACTAATCCCACCTTCCCGTATTTGACCCATGTCCCTCTAACCTTTCCTATCCATTAACCTATTCGAATGCCTTTTAAATGTTGTTATAGTACCTGCCTCAACTACCTCCTCTGGCAGCTCATGTAAGACACCGACCACACTCTGGGTGGAAAATTTCCCTTTGAGTTCCTATTAAATCTTTCTCCTCTGATCTTCAATCCTTGTCCTCTGGTTCTTGAAGTTTGTGTGGACAGAGAGCGCTGAATGGCCTATTTCTGTGACTCCATACAGTTAGATTTTTTGACTGCCTCCACTCAAGTTTGGAAGTGTGAAGATGCCTAGGCTGAATTATTTTTTTCATCTGCAATGGTCATTCCACATCAGCTGTCTCAAGGTCTTGATATGATGACCATTTAAATTGCAAGACTTCCTCTCCCTCCTTTAATGCTTCTGTATCTCTCTGTCTTCCCCTGATCATTGCAGCTGTCCAAAGGGGAAGCGTTCAATTTCCATTCCTGTTCCTGAAAATTCTTCCTCCATGTGTCTCTGCTGCAATAAGACTACGTATTGGGAGTGCACCAGCCTACACTGAGACCTCTCATGTGGTGGCTTTGCTGCACCATTATGCTTAACTTCATCATTCACCCAAAATAATGATTATGAGCTTGTTGTCTCAGTGGTAGGAGGATTCATTCGCGTTTATTTAATTATATTTGCAGAAATATATATTTATAACAGATATAAATGTTGTTCATAAACTTTTATTTATTGTTATTGTGAGATAAACTGGATATTTTTTTCTAAAATAAAAATATTTCAATGTATACGTGGACATAAAGTATTTTCAATATTGCACACTTTTTCGTATTTCATTTGTTTACGTCAAACCTTAGCTGAATGGGTATTCTCACATTTCCTAGTATCTTCCTCGATTTTTTCCCTCTGAAATCTCATACTGCACAGGCAAAGCATGAGGATACATTGTGAATAAGAGTCATAAAGAAAAGGTTTATTCTACTTGCTCTATTCAGTCGGGGCCTAGAGAATAAGAGTCTGGAAGTCACTTTGCAGATTCATAGCACTTTGGTTGGGCCGCATTTGGAATAAGACCATAAGATGTAGGACCTGAGTTAGGATATTCATTCCATGGATCATGGATCCATTTGATCAAGATTCATCTATTTTTCCCTCTTAACCCCATTCTCCTGGCTTCAGCCCACAACCTTTGATGCCCTTATTAATCAAGAATCTATCAATCTCTGCTTTAAAATGCTTAATTACTTGGCCGCAGCAGCTATCTGTGGCAAAGAATTTCACACACACATCACCTTCTTGCTACAGAAATTCCCGCCTCTCCATTCTAAAGAGACATCATTTTATTCTGAGAATTAGTCTGATGTCCACTAAGGGAAACACTCTCTCAACCTCCACTCTTTCTAGGCCTTTCATATTTTAGTTGGTTTCAAAAAGATGAAATCCCCTTATCGTTCCATACACCAGCGAGTACAGTTCCAGGGACATCAAACGTTCCTCATACGTTAACCTAATCTTCCCCGGGATCAATCCCTTGATCTTTTGGAACCTCTGCAATCCCTGCACATCCTACCTCAGATATGTGGCCCAAACTGCTCATAATATTCCAAATGTTTCCGGACTGGCAACTTATAAAACAGTAATAGTACATTCTTGCTTTTAAACTAGTTCTCCATACAAAAATGGAAACGTTTTTCACGAGTGCAGGGGCAGCACCGATGCCATCGTCGATGTAGCCAAGAAAGAGTAGGGGGGTGGCATCGCTGAACGTTAGAAAAAGGTCTGTTCCCCCTCACATGTATCCATCTATCATATCCCGGCCCCATCTCTTTTCCAACTTTCTTCTCCACACAACATTCCGTTTAACGAAAGGTCTTAACCCAAAATATCATCTCTCCATATCCCCCACAGATGCTGCCTGACGCGCTGTTACCCCAGAAATTTGTGTCTTTTTACATAAATCAGCGTTGCCATTCCCTTGTATCTACAAGTTTCTGTATTGTTCACAAGTTCACAATCTATAGGAGTAGAATTAGGCCATTCGGCCCATCGAGTCTACTCATGGCTGCCCTATGTCTCTGAATCCTACTTTGCTAACTTCTCCCCATAACCCTTCACACCCGTTCTAATAAAGAATTTGTCTGTCTCTTCCTGAGATATATCCACAGCCCTCAGTGGCAATGATTTCCACATATTAATTATCCTCTGACTATAGAAGTTCCTTCTCACCTCCTTTCTAAAAGAGTGCCCATTAATTCTGAGGCTATGACCCCTTGTCCTAGACCCTCCCACCAGTGGAATCATCCTTTCCACATCCACTCTATCTATGCCTTTCATTATTCTGCAAGATTTAATGAGGTTCCCCATCAACCTTCCGAATTCCAAGGAGTTCCAAATGCCCAGTGCAGTCAAACGCTCATCATACGCTGACCCACTCATTCCTGGAATCATTCTTGTAAAACTCTTGTGCTGGCTCTGGACCCACTCCAGAGCCAGCACATCTTCATCAGATATGAGGCCGCTACGCTGACCCACTCATTCCTGGAATCATTCTTGTAAAATTCTTGTGCTGACTCTGGACCCTCATCAGAGGCCCCTATTTGCTCACAGTACTTCAAATGCGGCCTCAACAGAGCCCCCTATTTGCTCACAGTACTTCAAATGTGGCCTCAACAGCGCCTTGTAGAGCTTCAGCATTACATCTCTGTTCTTGTATTCCAGTCCTCTTGATATAAATGCTAGCATTAAACTTCCTTACTACCGATTCGACATGCAAATTAACTTGTTGGGAATCCTGCACCTGCACTGCCAAGTCCCTTTGCCCCTCCGATTTCAGGATTTTCTCTCCATTTTGAAAATAATCTACGTCTTTAATCAAAATGCATGATCCGAGATTTGCTAGACTGAATTAGTCTGCCACTTCTCTGCCCACTCCAATAACCTGTCCACGTCCTTCAGCAGAGTCCTTGCTGCCTGTACACTTCCTGCTGCTCCAACTACCTCAGCATCATCTGCAAACATGGCCACAAGGCCTTCAAACCCCTATCCAAATCATTAATCATTCCTGTTAGGAAATGAGACAGGGCAGGTGGCGGAGGTATGCGTCGGGGAGCACTTCGTGTCCAGTGATCTCAACACCATTAGTTTCAATATAATTATGGAGAGGGTCAGAACTGGACCTAGGGTTGAGATTTTTGATTGGAGAATGGCTAACTTTGAGGAGATGCAAAAGGATTTAAAAGGAGTGAATTGGGACATGTTGTTTTATGGGAAGGATGTAGAAGAAAAATGGAGGACACTTAAAGGTGACATCTTAAGAGTACAGAATCTTTATGTCGCTGTTCGGTTGAAATGAAATAGTAAGAATTGGAAAGAGCCATGGTTTTCAAGGGAAATTGGACACTTGGTTTGGAAAAAGAGAGAGATCTACAATAATTATAGGCAGCATGGATTAAATGAGGTGCTTGAGGAGTATAAAGAATGTAAAAATAATATTAAGAAAGAAATTAGAAAAGCTAAAAGAAGATATGAGGTTGCTTTGGCAAGTAAGGTGAAAGTAAATCCAAAGGGGTTCTACAGCTATATTAATAGCAAAAGGATAACAAGGAATAAAATTGGTCCATTAGAGAGTCAGAGTGGACAGCTATCTGCAGAGCCAAAAGAGATGGGGGAGAT
This sequence comes from Malacoraja senta, assembly GCA_038087875.1. Taxonomy (NCBI): domain Eukaryota; kingdom Metazoa; phylum Chordata; class Chondrichthyes; order Rajiformes; family Rajidae; genus Malacoraja; species Malacoraja senta. Next base: position 27,636,794 of record CM075986.1, on the reverse strand, counting down.
ATTGAACAATTTCTTTTCTTCGGGATTCACCAATGAGAAGGATATGGAATTATGTGAGGTAAGGGAAACAAGCAGAGTAGCAATGGAAACTGTGGGATTCAAAGAAGAGGAGGTGGAAAAATATTTTTCCACTTTTGAAAAATATGAAAACGGATAAGTCTCCAGGTCCTGACAGGATATTCCCTAGGACATTGAGGGAAGTTAGTGTAGAAATAGCAGGGGCTATGACAGAAATATTTCAAATGTCATCAGAAACGGGAATAGTGCCGGAGGATTGGCGTACTGCGCATGTTGTTCCGTTGTTTAAAAAGGGTTCTAAGAGTAAACCTAGCAATCATAGACCTGTTAGTTTGACATCAGTGGTGGGCAAATTAATGGAAAGGATACTTAAAGATAATATATATAAGCATCTGGATAAGCAGGGCCTGATTAGGAACAGTCAACATGGATTTGTGCCTGGAAGGTCATGCTTGACTAATCTTCTTGAATTTTTCGAAGAGGTTACTAGGGAAATTGATGAGGGTAAAGCAGTGGATGTTGTCTATATGGACTTCAGTAAGGCCTTTGACAAGGTTCCTCATGGAAGGTTGGTTAAGAAGATTCAATTGTTGGGTATTAATGGTGGAGTAGCAAGATGGATTCAACAGTGGCTGAATGGGAGATGTCAGAGAGTAATGGTGGATGGCTGTTTGTCAGGTTGGAGGCCGGTGACTAGTGGGGTGCCTCAGGGGTCTGTGTTGGGTCCACTGTTGTTTGTCATGTACATCAATGATCTGGATGATGGTGTGGAAAATTGGATTAGTAAGTATGCAGATGATACTAAGATAGGTGGTGTTGTGGATAATGAAGTAGATTTTCAAAGTCGACAGACAGATTTAGGCCATTTGGAAGAGTGGGCTGAAAGATGGCAGATGGAGTTTAATGCTGACAAATGTGAGGTGCTACATCTCGGCAGGACAAATCAAAATAGGACGTACATGGTAAATGGTAGCGAATTGAGGAATGCAGTTGAAAAGAGGGATCTAGGAACAACTGTGCATAGTTCCCTGAAGGTGGAATCTCATGTAGATAGGGTGGTAAAGAAAGCTTTTGGTGTGCTGGCCTTTATAAATCAGAGCATTGAATATAGAAGTTGGGATGTAATGTTAAAATTGTACAAGGCATTGGTGAGGCCAATTCTGGAGTATGGAGTACAATTTTGGTCGCCTAATTATAGGAAGGATGTCAACAAAATAGAGAGAGTACAGAGGAGATTTACTAGAATGTTGCCTGGGTTTCAGCAACTAAGTTACAGAGAAAGGTTGAACAAGTTAGGTCTTTATTCTTTGGAGCGCAGAAGGTTAAGAGGGGACTTGATAGAGGTCTTTAAAATTATTAGCGGGTTAGATAGAGTGGACGTGGATAAGCTTTTCCCATTGAGAGTAGGGAAGATTCAAACGAGGGGACTTGACTTGAGAATTAAAGGACAGATGTTTAGGGGTAACATTAGGGGGAACTTCTTTACTCAGAGAGTGGTAGCTGTGTGGAATGAGCTTCCAGTGGAAGTGGTGGGGGCAGGTTCGATGTTATCCTTTAAAAATAGATTGGATGGGTATATGGACGGGAGAGGAATGGAGGGTTATGGTCTGAGTGCAGGTAGATGGGACTAGGGGGAGTTAAAAAAAAAGTGTTCGGCACGGACTTGAAGGGCCGAGATGGCCTGTTTCCGTGCTGTTATGGTTATATGGTTATAAACAACGTGAAAGGAAGCGGCCCCAGCACCGACCCTCAAGGAACTCCCGCTGCCAGCCAACCTGAAAAAAGCGCCTTTGTAAATTGTCCCAAGTGTGCAGGGAATGGATGAGAAAGTGGGAGAACATAAAACTAGTTTGAACAAATGATCGATGGTCAGTGTGGATTCGGCAGCCGACGGGCCTGTTTCCATGCTCTATGTCTGAACTAAACTAGGGTTGACACAAAATGCTGGAGTAACTCAGCGGGTCAGGCAGCATCTCTGGAGAGAAGGAATGGGTGATGTTTCGGGTCGAGAGAGGAGACTAAACTGAACGTATTCCTGTAAGATTAGATTTAACGAATGGCGGTAAAACAAAGATTTTCACAATATCTCAGTGCACGTGACAACAATAACCCAATAGCAGTTTATCCCGTTTCCCTTCAGCCTCTCAGCGGGACCCGAGCGGTTCACAAACACGCCCACTCTTGATGTGACGAGGCGGTCTCTTTACCCGGGTCACTTTCGCTTCGGCCGCTTCCCCTCTGCGACCGAGCCGGAGATTTCCCGCGGCGGCGAGAAGAGACGAAAGGGATCGGGACCGACTTCACACTCGGCTCGAAGCCGTTTAATTTAAAAGAAAAGCAGAAATGTCTGGTGTGAATAACAGAGAGCCGGAAGCACGTTGTAATCGGAGAGCAGAGTGTGGGTCAGGTGTATCGGCGCTGAGAGAGTCGCCACCAACCATGCGGCCGTGAGCCGGCTCTCCGCACTGTCCCCCTGAGATGTGGCTTCACACAGTTGGGTGAGTGGAGGGGCGGCTTTAACACGATCTCTGTCCGTGTCTTCGAGGGTGAGCACTGAAAGGCGCAGTGCTATTATAACCCGGATAAAATGCAGCCCCCAGCGATGCACAGACACAGTCACGTCCCCTCCCCACCCCGTCCCCTGCCGAGACTGAGCCTCCCCCACAACACCTGTGATCCCCCGATGTAAACCTGCGAAGCTCTGAGCCGCAGCGCTGCTTGTTCTCTCCCATCGCGGATTTCCCCGTCGCTGCTGCGGGACTCTTCCACTTTCACATTCCTTACTTCAGAACGGAGACCGCTCTCTCCCGACACCTTCCAAATTTCCAGGAAGGTGTCGGGAGACCCTGGACCCAGGGTCCCGTTGTCCGGGACCCTGAGCCTGGGCTGTGAGAGGCTACAGTTACTGCAAGTTCTTAACACGGACACTCTGGGCAAACTGAATGAAATGGTGAGTTGTCCCAGTTCCAGAAACGGAGCTGACACTCTCAGTCCGGGCTGTTTGTTAAAAAGTCAATGATTGCATGGAGCCTGTTCTCCCGTATTTGTCTCGGTGAGATTTTTTTAATTCTGCACTCTGTATTTCCCCCTACGCTCTACCTATTGTACTTGAGTTTGCATTTGCAACAGTATGATCCGATTCGCGTGGATAGCAATGGAAGCTTTCGGGTTGTGAATAACGTTGACATCTTGTGTCTCAGGGTGGCCACCTACCCCGACAGTGTGGGACTGAGCGGCGGTCGCTGAAAACCAAGCCCTTGAACCTGGTGAAACTTTCCTTGGGGGTTGAGGTGAGTAAACTCGGCATTTTACTCTTAATCCCTCTTTTCCTGTTTTACCTTTTCCAGTTATCTCACTCACCTATCCTTCCCACCCAAACCACCCTGGTACTTTCCCTTGCAACCGCAGGAAATGCTACACCTGTCGATTTACCTCCCCCCTCGACTGCATCCAAGGACCCAAGCAGTCTTTCCAGGTGAGGCAGAGGTTCACCTGTACCTCCTCCAACATCATCTATTGCATCCGCTGTTCCAGGTGTCAACTGCTCCACATCGGTGAGACTAAGCGCAGGCTTGGTGATTGTTTTGCCCATCACTTCCGGTCACTTTGCAATAACCAACCTGATCTCCCGGAGGCAGAGCACTTCAACCCCACCTCCCATAACGAATCTGACATTTCTGTCCTGTGCCTCCTCCATGACCAGAGTGAGTCCCGCCGCAAATTGGAGGAACAGAACCTCATATTTCGCTTGGGCAGTTTACACCCCAGTGGTATGAACATTGGCTTCTCCAATTTCAGGTAGTCCTTGCTTTCTGCTTCCTTCTCCTTCCATTCACTGCTCTCCCAAAGCATACTCTCTCCGCCTCTTCCTTTCTTTTTCCCGCCACCCCTTACATCAGTCTGAAGAAGGGTCTTGACCCGAAACGTCGCCTATTCCTTCGTTCCATTGATGCTGCCTCACCCGCTGAGTTTCTCCAGCTTTTTAGTCTACCTATTGAGTTTACCTCTTGATTTGATCTCCTGGGATTAATCTCCTCCTCTCATTATTTCACAAATTGTGTCCACCATAGGCAATGTCACCATTGACACCACACTAACCTGCTAATGACTGAGTGCAGTGAGGGATTCTGAGATTCACCTCTGGTCTGGTTAAATACTTACACATCTCAGCAAGTCCATTGAGTTCAAAGAGGATAAAGAACGGGGACCGACGAGAGGTGTACAACATTATGGGTCTTAGAATGGGCAGTCAGCCTTTAAATATCCCCTAAAGCAGAGATATCTGTATCCAGAGGCCATGGGTTTGACGGAAAATGTAAGAATTTAGATTGCCTAGAAAGAAACAAAAATGTCCAGCCTATAGCTGAGTGCACTGCCTTGCCCAGTACTTGGATCGCCGGTGCATAGAAAGCTATGATGTTGGTATGCCCTGATAGATAATGGGCGAAGCGAAAGTAATCACCTGGAACTGTAGATTCTGGTTAAAAAAAGGGATAGAAAAGTGCTGGGGTAATTAAGCGGATCAGGCTGACTTGCCTCAGCACTTTGTATATTTTGTGTTATATAATTTGACGTATATTTGTAATTCTATCATGCTCTGGTTTTTTGACTTGCCCCCACTCAAGTTTTGAAGTGTGGAAGGTGTGTGTGTTGAATTCTTGCTTTTATTATTGTGGGGTGGTTGTTACACATCCCCCAGCTGAAGGTCTTAATATGATGAACCTTAGTCAAATTATAAGACACTTCCTCCCTCCTTTAATCTTTCTAAGTCCCCCATCCCCATAACCAACTCACCTTAGCACACATTTCTGGGCTTAGAGGTTTACCATACAATTGTACATGTTCATATGTTATAGGACCAGAATTAGGCCATTCGGCCCATCATGTCTGCTCTGCCATTCAGTCACGACTTATCTATCTTTACCGATCACTCTCATGTTCTTGCCTTCTCCCCATAACCTCTGGCATCTGTACAAATTTAGATTCTGCCTTAAAATTGAACATTGACTTGGCCTCCACGGCCTTCTGTGGCAATTAATTCCACAGATTCACCACCTACCTTCAGAAATTCCTCCTCGTCTTCTTTCTAACGGTACGCCCCTTAATTCTTAGGCTATGGCCTCTGGTCCTAGACTCTTTCCCTAGTGGAAACATCCTCCCACATCCACTCTATCCAGGCCTTTCATTATTTAGTAAAATACAATGAGGTCCTCCCTCATCTTTCTAAACTACAGTGAGTACAGGCACAGCGCTGTCAAACACCTGTCATATGTTAACCCAATCATACCTGGGTTCATTCTTGTACACATCCTCTGGACCCTCTCCAATGCCAGCACATTCTTCCGCAGATATTGGGCCCAAAACTGCTCACATTACTGCAAATGCAGTCTGACCAGTGCCTTATAAATCCTCAGCACTACATCCCTGCTTTTATATTCTAGTCCTCTCAAAATAAATGCTTGTATGTATTTGCCTTATTTACTACTGATTCATCTTGCAAATTAACGTTTGGGAATCCTGAACTAACACTCCCAAATGGTATTTGCTGTTGCCATTAGAAGTTACCGTTCAATTGTTTCACACAATCAATTCAGGCAACTGTTCCTTTATACACATCTTTACTGACATTGCACACCTCTATAAAATCTCCACATCACATTTACTGGTTTGATGAGGTTTGTCGGATCTTCTCCCATCTCTCCCTTTAACTGAGGACCTGCAGCATAGATTGTATTCATGCACACTGTTCGCATTCCATCAAAGGCTATGACACTGTGTCCTGCATCTGAGACGGTACTGCTTGTTAATTGATCATACAATTTTAAAACATCTAACTGCAGATTACAATTCAACTGGCTCTGACCTTCTTTCAGTACTGTGTGGCCACTGGCTAGCAAACCTCCAGTTGAGAATTGATTGTTTGAAAATGATTCCTGATTGTCACTTATCCTATTCTAACCAGATGGGATCCAGGATCTGTCTCATTTCTCCGTGTATGTTTTGCACAGGCCCAGGACAGGATCCAGATTGTCCATCAAACACTGCATCACCTCCGCAGGATCTACAGCATGAACCTGAGCTCAGTAACGTGGGTCCAGGCCACAGTGGAACACTTCAGGCTTCTCCTGGATCGGCAGCTCAGAGAGCTGGACGTCTGTGTCAGGAAACCAAGCACAGGGTCCAGGGCAAGGAAGAATGCCACAGTTCTTAAATACTTCAGGAAACTGAGAAAGTTTCTGAAACTAAAGGTGAGCTGATTGATTTGATTTGTGATTACCAGCAGATTTTACAGACATATTAGTTCTGTTCATTATCTAATACATTTTGTTGATATTTTCTCTTTTTCAGGGATTCAGTGACTGTGCCTGGGAAATAACCCGCGCTGAGACCAGGGGACATTTACAACAGCTCCTTCTCATCATGGCAACAATCAGCAGGGAACAATGAGGATATTTCAGAGACTGAATCATAAGAGACTCAAATTGATGATTACTTAATGTACCTTTTTGTTACAGAAAAATGTCATATTAATATTACATTCCGGAAGCAAAATCAATCAATTGTTGGTAGGACACAAAGTGCTGGAGTAACTCAGCATTTAAAATGTCCACCATTTTACAATGTATTATTCTATTATATCGACTTGTTTGAGAGTCATGGAGAACAAAGAACATTTGGATATTTCTCTGTATTTAAGTGTTGATCTAATTTATTGATATTTATTTTTGTACCATTATCCGGTGGTGAACTGTGAATCTTGAAAGATTCCCTCTTTCAAAGACTGACAAATTCAGTAAATTCATTAAATTCTTTTAGTGAATAAATTAATTTCAGTTTATTTATATTTGCACTGATATATATTTAAGCATACAGTATATATATTTATGTCAAAATCTTTGTTAATTTATTGTATTATAGAGATAAGCTATGAATATTTTTTTCAAAAATAAAATCTTTTCAATGAAAATGGATGTGTTTTGTATTTTAATTATTGTATTTTTTTGCATTGTATTTATTTTTGCCAATCTATCTAATGAATGGGAATTCTTGCATTTCTAGACGTTCCTCGAATATATTTTCCCTCCGCAATCTCACACAGCACAGACAAAGTATGTGAAAACATTTTGAAGTGAATGAATGAATGTCACTTTATTATCACATGTGACATGTCAGAGGAATATTTTTTGTTTGCATACCCAATGTATGCAAAAGGTCTCCACATAAGGGGAAAATTTACATAAAGGGTGCCGACAGAGTGGTAAAGAAGAGGTTTAGTCTACCTGCCCTCATTGGATAATTGTCTGGAGGTCATGATGCCATTTTTTTAGGACTTAGGTGAGACTACATTAGGAGTGTTGCCTGCAGTTCTCGTCACCACGTTGCATGAAGTATGTGGAGGCTTTGGAGGGTCTGCAGTATGGGTTTACCAGACCACTGCATGGACTAAGGTTTATCAGCTATCAGGAGAGGTTGGACCATCTCTGCTTGCAATGGATAGACCGAAACGTTTTACCAGGATAGAAATGTCAAAGCCTGAAGGACAGAGTTTTAAGGAGAATGGGGCAAAATATAATGGAGTTGTGTGGGGCAAGTTTTTTAATTCTTGGGGAAAGATGGTTGTCTGGAATGGGGTGCTGGTGGTGATAGTTAAGGTAGATATAACGGTGGCATTTAGGAGGCATTTAAATAGCAACATGGATATTCATGGAATGGAGGCAGACGTAATTAGTTTAACTGCATGGAAAATGTGGGTCCAATGATCTGTTCTCTGCTGTAGAGTTATATTTCCCATGTTGCCCTGGGGACTGGTCAAAGCCTTCTAACTCATCTACATTGGATGTGAAAATGGATCAGCCTTTGGTTACCAGAGCTGGTGCTTGGGGCATCTCAGCCAGTTTTTCACATTGAAGGTCCAGGGTGACCACAAAGAAGGGAATTAGACCTCATAACAGGCGCACCCTCTTGGGTGTTGTTGGGACGATACATCATGGTAATATCTGTCAGGAATGTGAAATCAGCCCTGCATCGAGGAACAGCAGCAGGGCAGCTTCAGACAGAGCCATAGTGGTAGACGACTCTATAGTAAAGAGTGAAGATGACTCGATAGTTAAGAGCTGCGGCAGCAGTCAAGACACCATGATGGTGTGCTGCCTCCCTGGAGTCAAGGTCAAGTGCATCTTGGAGCCACTGCATGGCATCCTCAAGGGGAGTTGGGGCATGTTGGCACAAATGATAGAGGAAGGAAATGGAAAGAGTTTCTGCAAAGGGTGTATGGGGAGTTGGGTAAAAGGCCAGAAAGCAGGAGCTCCGGGGACGTGATTTCTGGATTGCTTCCAGTACCGCGTGAGCACAGGAACAGAAAGATAGGGGAGGTGAATGTATGGCTGAGGAGTTGGTGCAGGAGGCAATTCAGATTTCTAGACCATTGTCATATCCTCTAGGGCAGAGGTGATCTGCACAAGAGTGATGGGTTGAAACTTAACTGCAGACGTACCAATATCCTACCAGGCGCGTTGGCCGGCATTACACGGCCGGGTTTAAACTAGATTGGCAGTTGGGTGACGACAGGACGGAGGCAGATGAGTAGTTACAAGTTTATATAGAGGGTGATGAGAGAAAGTTTAGTGGAGAGAGTAGGCAGGAGATAGACTGGGAGTGAGGAAGTATTTATGATTACAAGTTGACTTATTTCTTATGCAGGAGGTCTGACAGGTAAGGTAGATGAGCTTTGGGCATGGATGGGTGCAGACAACTGGGACATTGTAGCTATTACGGAAACCTGGTAAGAGTGGGGCAGGACTGGCAACTCACTTTTCCATGCTGCATGTGCTTCAGGAGAGACAGAGGTGAGGGTAAAAGAGAAGGGGGTGTTGTATCATTGGTTAAGGAGGATGTCATGGCAGTGATCAGTGGTGGCATTGCAGACCGACAGTGAGGCTGTATGGGCGAAGCAGAGGAAGAAGATAGGGATGATCCCCTTGTTCGGAGTGTAGTACAAGCCCCCAAATAGTTAATGGGAATAGAAGAACAAATACGTCAGGAGATGGCAGGCAGCTGCAGGTCTAATAACATTGTCCTATCAGGGACACACGACAATAAATTCTCTTGAACTCTCTTGAACTTGAACTTGAACTCTTGATACAAAAGTAGATGGTATTGTAGATATTGAAGATGGTAGTGAAAAATTGCAGCAGCATCTTAATCGGCTGAGTATGTGGGCCGAGGAAAAATTGATGGAATTGAATACAGAGAAATGTGAGTTGTTGCCTTTCGGGAGTCGTAACATGTGCACGATCTACACACTGAACGGAGAATTCTGGGGGCTGTTGTAGTGCAGGGGGATGCAGGAGTGCGGTTCATATTTCCTTGAACGCGGCGTTACAGGTAGACAGGGTGATCAACAAGGCATTTGGCACATTAGCCAGACGTCAGATAATTGAATATTTAAGTAGGGAGGTCATGCTGCAGTTATATCATTCACTGATGGAGTAGATTTAAGTGTTTCTCTGCATGGAGCCGCACGCCCGCACTAACAGCGGCAGCACAGCTTCAGTCGCTGTCACCTGAACCCTGATTATAAACGTGGGCCACAATCCGTGGACACAGCGCAGACCCCCGCTCTGCTCCGTCATTGTCCCACGTGGACTGACCCACATGGTCCTGAGCCGGCGCGAGCGTGGCATTGAACTCTGATCGGGAATTTTCACTATCGCTGGTCGGGCACCTCCCGCTTTTGGATTCACCGCCTCGGAGCGGAAACAATCACGTATCTTTACAAAACACCTCCCGCCCACTTTCAGTTTCGGAATGTAACGCCGCACTTTAAAGCCGGCAGCATGGCAGGTACAGCTGACAGAATCCACAGCCACCGGTCTCGGCAGCACAGGCGGCCGTTCCCGGATCACAAGCCGCTGCATTTCCATAGACGCTGCGTTGGAAGATGGCTTTGGACAGTGTTTGCAGAGTTTGGACTGTGTGGGTGTTGTTGTCCGGGACCCTGAGCCTGGGCTGTGAGAGGCTGCAGTTACTACAAGATCTCAACACGGACACTCTGGGCAAACTGAATGAAATGGTGAGTTGTCCCCGCTCCCAGACACCGATCCGACACTCTCCGGCGATGTTTGATTTTTCATTTCCCTGGTCAGAACGGTGCAAGAGTTTGAAGCTTTGACGGGTTCCCTGTCTGATATCGCTTGTCGCTTGTCTGTCACTTACTGGATTCTCTAGAACATAATTTACCCTCTTCCCCCAGGGCGGCCCCTTTCCGTGGCATTGTGTCAGAGAGATGATCCGGTTGAAAACACAGCCGTTGAAACTGGTGAAACTTGCAACTGGGTTGACGGTAAGTGATTGGATTTTTATTTCATTCTAGTTCACCATTCGCCTTATTTAGAACCTTCATCGACTAATAACGTGAATTCATTTGGTATATGCAAACAATTGTAGAACTCCTTTCCCAAATCCTATTATGATTGGCGCAGACATGGTGGGACGAAGGGCCTCATGCATTGCTGTACTGTTGATGTTCAATGTTCTGTGTAATAAAGAAGGAAGCAAAAGGTGTGCAGGACTTCGATTCAACGAGGTTGTGTTACTAAAGCGAGGTAGCCCGGCTGTAATTGTGGACAGATTTTGATGCAGCCTAACATTGAATATTAGGTGTCCATGTTGTTTTTCGTACCCAACTTAAGAGGGAAATTCCAGGCATTTTGCACTTAGGTCCTTCAGTCTCTGTAGCCGCCTCCTTCTGAAGTTGATCTGATCAGCTCAGTTTTGACTAATTCTGATAGATTTTGATTCCCACTGGATTTAGAGTCGATACGGGAATATGGTTCCACGTTTGAGATCATCTAGATCTCAGGGGTTAGTGTTTCCAAAGATGTGAGCTTCCATGAAAACTGAAAGTTGGCATCTTATTTCCTCAGAAGGTTGCATATCTCTGAATACATTTTCTCCAGGCAGAGTCTTTGAATGTATTTAAGGCAGAGTACTTTAAAAAAAGAAGACACGGAAGGGGCTCCGTGGGTAAACTGAAATCAGGAGTTCAGGTTTCAGTCCGTTCAGACATTATGTTCTTAAAAGTCAGAGCAATTTGTACGACCGTTTAACCGACTCCTGGTTTTATTTCGTTACTTTGTTTAACCATCATCACGTCACACCGATCCAAAGCAAATGTGTGCACAATTTCAATGTGAAATATCTATGTTCGGGGCCGGAGAACCCTCACAATGCCGTTGATTGTGAATCACTGAGTATGCTCAAGGCATGCAGATGTTGAGGAGTAGTTCTATTGTGGACTGCGAGCGGGGGTGACTGAGCTGAAGGATCGCTCACATGATGAGGAAATGGTAGAATTGGGATTTACTTTTGTTGCTATATCTTTTGCGTCTTTCTATTTTACTCACACTAACATTTTTAGTCTTTCCAACCCGATGGACAGAATCTTACTATCCATTTCATACGTTTAATGTTCTCTAATCGCCTGGGAATGTCCTATCTTTCTCCCGTTAGCAATTTGGCGCTATCTCACGTCCTCAACTCCATGTCATGAACACGACACGGTGCCAGTTAAGTGATATACTCCTGGAATTGTTAGAGCAAGATCCTTAAAATTGAAGGGCAGATAAATTGCATGTTACTTTCTGGATCATCCTTCCATCTTTATGGAACGTGGGAGTTATATTTCCACTTATTCCATCTCCTGGAATGACTCCAATATCTAAAACAGGCAGGTGCATTAAGAACCACGATGTTTTTGCTCGTCTTGTATTATGAGGCTGAAGTACATATCTCTATAGTAATCCTGGGAAATATGACTGTTTTTACTGCTACGCCAAAATATGTTGACTCGGCACCCAAAATACTTCTCGTTATCTTCTAAACACTAACATTGCTTGTTCGCTATCTCTCGTATATATACGTTCTCCGCCCTCTGGGTAAGATCCCATGTCAATTAAAACTAAACCTCTCCCAGATCATTGGTTTCAGGATTCGTTGCCCCGTGTTCCTTTCCATAACTGACAGACCCCTATTGCCGACAAGACCGCTCTAATGCCACCTTGTCTCCTCTCCGCAGGCTCTGGAGAAGATCCAGTTTGTCCTTCAAACACTGAGGCAAACCAGCGAGATCTACAGCGAGGATTCGGACTCGGTCCCGTGGCCCCGCGAGGAGGTGGAAAGCTTCCGGCTTCTCCTGCATCGGCAGATCAGAGAGCTGGAGGTATGCGCGTGGAAACCAGCGCCGGAGTCTCAGCAAAAGAGAAACATTGCAGTTCACAAATACTTTCGAAAACTGCGAAGCTTTCGGAAACATCAGGTGAGTTGGTTTTGCTTATAATCCGTTTTTATTTGCAGATATTGCATTTCACCCAAATTCAATCTGTCCCTTGCTTAATGTATTTTCCTGATTCCTTCCTTTTTCTAGAACTTTGGCGACTGTGCCTGGGAAATGATCCGCGCCGACACAAGAGCCCATTTACAGCAGATCCTTCTCATAACGGCAAACATGAGGAGCTGAAACTGAACATTTCGCCGTGCGCTGGCAGCACAAGAAGTGTCTCGTCCCGAAACAACAGCTATTCATTTTCTCCAGACATGCAGCCTGACCCGCTGAGATACTCCAGCACTTTGTGTCTATCTACGGGGAAAGAATAATTAACTGGACAATATTTTATTTGTAAACGTCTTCAACCGGGAGTTGGGAAAGTGGAAATTACACCTGGATGTTATTCCCTATTTACTGTTCATTCTGATGGGATTTCGTTATGTTTGTATCTGATGAAATGTTTCACTCGGTGTAGGTTTTACAGTGTTGTTCACCTTCCAGCGTCTGAGCGCTGGAGCAGCAACGAAGAAAATATTTTCATTCCGAGTGACTGTGTTGGGCCCATTATCCCATCCACTGGCGTTGCGGCTCCAACTGTCTAAACTGAGCTCAGGGCTCGGTTGTCATAAATGTTGCCGAGTTTCTTGGCGACGTGTCCCCGTCGCATTGCGATGCTGCCGACAACCTTCAGGCCAGTTGGACCCCCAAGCGACGGGAGGCCTTTCACTGCGTGACTTCCCCGGGGTCGCTGAGCGGCTCTGGAACCGCGAGGGGACGACTTGGTGATGGTGGCGTGGTTGGTGCTGCAAGCGGGGGATTGGGCAACGCAGTAAATGTGTCAATGGGACAGCGGTAACTGGAAGGAAACAGTGAATAAATACAAACTGCAGTTGGCCGTAATTTGTAAATTGCATATTCTTGTTTTAAAACTGTGGATTATATCGGTTTATTTATGTATTTAATTTGGTTTATTTAACTTTTATCTATTTATTCATTCATTTTTGTGGTTTTATCTGAAATGTGCTGATTATTGAGCCCACGAAAGTTGTATTCCTTTGTACAAATGCAAGTAACTGTATAAATTAATCGTAACATATTTATTTATAGATATTTATTAAGAGATGGGGGGTTTTGCACTGCACTTGAATATTTTACACTGAAGGATTGAAATTTACTATCAATAAATTGTTCAGAAACTCACATCTTTTCTGTACTGATGTTATTATTAATGTTTGTGGATGTCAGTTGTTTATAAATATGTTTACGATTGCAAATGTTTTATATTCCTCTCCCTGTGGTTTATGGCTGGATCTCACTTCCTTCGCCCAGAGGAACAAGAATAGACTTCCCCTGGTCCTTCGCGTTCACCCCACCAGCGTCTGCATCCAACACATCATTCTCCCACAATTCCGCCACATTCAACGTGATCACACCACCAATCGCACTTCCCGTCCCCGCTCTTTTCCTCTATACACGAAGACCCCCATTTCCTCAACCCCCTTGTTTCACCACTCCCTTCCCTCCCAAACCGCCCTCTCTCCACGTACTTCCCCCTGCAACTGCAGACGATAAAACACCTGTACCAGGTGAGAAAGAGATTCAAACGCACAGGTTAAAACGCACAGCTTCCAAATGATTGGATTTTTATTTTCATTATTTGCTCGCCCTCGTCTTGTCAAACGCAAAAATTCATAATATTCAAAGTTTATTAATGTGAATTCTTTCTGGCCCAATATGGAAGTGGTAATAATTGTGGAACTTGTTCAAATCTCTAATACGGAGCAAACTGCGCCTGGCTAACACAAGCAAACGCAACAGAGCATTTATATAGCTTATAACCAGCAGCCTAAATCACAAGCTGTAGATATTATTTTGAATTTCAAAATGCCCTAGTGTGTAGGGAATGGATGAGAAAGTGTCATAGAATGCGTGTGAACGGTCATTGTGGATTCGGTGGTCGACGGGCCTGTTACCATGCTGTATCTCTGAACTAAACTTAACGTGTTGGATTCCAGTAAGGTTAAATTTGACTGAATGACGGTAAAACAAAGGGTTTCACAATATTTCAGTGCACGTGACAATAATAACCCAATACCAGATTATCCCGTTTCCCTTCAGCCTCTCAGCGGGACCCGGGCGATTCACACACACATCCACCCTCGGATGTGACAAGCCCGTCTCTTTACCCGGGACACTTTCGCTTTGGCTGAAGTTGCGGCGCGGCCGCTTCCCCCCGGCAGACCGAGCCGCAGACATCCCGCGGCGTGTAAGAAAGAACTGCAGAGGCTGGTTTAAATCGAAGGTAGACTCAAATTGCTGGAATATGTCAGCGGGTGAATGCGTGAGGCAGCATCTCTGGAGAGAAGGAATGGGCAACGTTTCGGGTCGAGACCCTTCTTCAGAGAGGAAAGGGATCGGGAACGACTTCACACTCGGCTCGATTTGTACCTGATTTGAGATACGGCTTGCTTTACCCCGCAAGACTAAGAGTCACCTACAAGAACAAGGAGCAATTTTTTACAGACCACGAAAAAGCACTGGAATATGCCAAAGAAATCGGGAACGTGACCACAGACTGAAGAATTTACAATACTCCTCAGGAGTCAAGGATTAACGAGACTTCGCCAGATTTAAAAGGACCTTTAATGTTCTTTTAAGAGCTGTAAGGACATTCGAAAACCGAAATGGACGGTGGACATTGGAGAAAACCGTGGGGTTTTGTTTGTTGTTATTAATCACTATTACTATTTGGTATATTCATATCTAACTATATATGTAACTACTAATACATTAAATATCTATATACTACTAAAATTATTAACATTTATATTACTCATAAAAATTTAATACTGGGTATGATTGATAACAATGATTAATAACTAACAGTCTCTGGTTAACGTAGAAATGAGTTACATACTTATATTCTATAGGAAGATATGCAAGAGGTAATTCAGCCTACGTCATAATAAGGTTTGACGGTTTTTCTCTTTATTTTTCAATTTAAAATTAAATTTATAGATTTAGCGAAGATATTAATATGATATGTAGAGAATAATAACGTCGTTGTGAATTTATGCTGTTTTCGGACTTTTCTGCAGGGATACGTGCTTATATATGTATGCATATGGGTATATATATACCCATATATATATATATATATATATATATATATGGGTATATATATACCCATATATATATATATATATATATATATATATATGGGTATATATATATACCCATATATATATATATATATATATATATATATATATATATATATATATATATATATATATATATATATATATATATATATATGTGTATATATGTATGTATGTGTGTGTGTATGTATGGGTATATATATATGTTTGCTACTCCCAAAGAAGTTATTTGATTGTCAGAAATATTCTTCTTTTTTTCGGGCACGGAGCTGGGAATTTTTTTTTTACAAAGGCTACGGAAGTCTTTAGAATTCTAGTCACGTTAGTGTGGCTATCACTAACTACACTAATTGTAGAAGTAGTTTTTTTTCTTTCACCCTATACTAACCAATTCTATCACTTTTTCACTTTAATATTTTTATAACTTAATGTTTGAATGGAACAACAAGACTAATTCAAGGAGATGTGTTCGGAAGAGCGATGTATATGATTTTAAATTCATCTATTTGAGGTTCGGGAGCAAGGTCAGGTTTTATGTGTTGCACTTTCTGCTCGGTTATAGACCACCTTAGAAACAATATGCAAGATGTTAATATGACAAGAGGGGGTCAGGGAATAACATTTTGTAGTTGGAATGTCAAGGGAATCAATGAACCAATTAAGAGAGGTAAAGTTTTGGCACATCTAAATTCAATCAAAACAGATATAACCTTAAAAAGGAATCTCAACATAGACTTAAAGCTAAGTGGATCGCTGAATCATATCATTCCTCTTTTTCCCATAAGTCCAGAGGAGTTGCAATATTAATTCGTAAAGGAATACCTTTTACGAATTCATCAACAATAGCGGATATTGATGGTAGATATATTATATTAGTTGGAGAGTTAAATGGAGAAAAAGTGATTCTTCTTAATGTATATGGGCCTAATTTTGATAATGCTAGGTTTTTTATTAAAACATTTAATAAAATTCCTGAATTTACACAATATAAATTAATAATTGGAGGAGACTTCAATTGTACATTAGATTCATACTTAGTTAGATCATCAAGGCAAAAAAAAGTAAAATCTCAATCAAGTGTATTTTTAAATTCATTTATTAATACCACTAATATTAAGGATGTCTGGAGAATTGAAAATCCAACTGGACGGGAATATTCATTTTATTCACCAGTACATAAAACATACTCAAGAATAGATTATTTTTTAGTTGACTCCACGTTTATCCCATTTACTTATAACTCAAAACACCATAATATTATAATCTCAGATCACGCACCTGTAACATACATGATTAAATTAAATGGAATGTCCGAGAAACAAACATATTGGAGATTAACCCACAAATTTTGAACGAAAGATCATGCCAGGAATATCTTACTAAACAGATTCAAATATTTTTTGAGGTAAATGACAACCCTGACACACCTACTTCTCTTATGTGGGAAACGTTTAAAGCGATTGTTCGAGGTGCATTAATTTCTGCTCAAGTATTTTATAATAAAGAGAACAGGATTAAACAACAAACATTGGAAAGTGAAATCAAGCAACTAGATATAGAAAATGCGAGAATGCCATCTATTTTAAAACATAATAAAATAGCTGTATTGAAATATAAATTAAACAAAATGTATTCAGAACAAGTAATAAAACTTTATCAAAAAACCAAACAATTACATTTTGAGTTTGGAGACAAACCACAAAAACTATTAGCACGTCAGTTACGAAAAATGGAAGGGGAAAAAATAATTCATAAAATTACAACAGAGACAGGAGAATTATTAAAAATGCCCAAGGATATAAATGAAAGATTTCTCCAATACTATCATAATCTTTATTCAACTAAAACTGTAGTACAACCAGAAGGAATAGCAGATTTTTTACTAAAATGTAATTTAAAAGGTTTAGATTCAAACGATAGAGAATTATTAGAAAGGGAGATTACGATAAAGGATATTGAGGAGTCTATTGGCTCTTTAAAAATGGTAAAGCAGTAGGACCAGATGGTTTAGGCTCTGAATTCTATAAAAAAAATTATGACTTGCTCTCCCCACGTTTACAAAGGCTGTATGAGCATATCTATACTCAACAGAAACTTCCAGATACTTTAAATGAATCTATAATAACACTTATTCGTAAAGTTGATAAAGATCCGGAAGATCCGGGATCATATAGAGCAATTGCACTTTAAAATACAGATCAGAAAATATTAACTAAAATACTAACGCATAGATTAAGTACAGTGATGAATAAAGTAATACACCCGGACCAAACAGGCTTTATTCAGAAACGGTACTCATATTATAATCTAAGAAGATTATTTAATATTATTTATTCTAAGAGAATTATTAATGAAGATCTGGCAATAATCTCACTTGACGCTGAAAAAGCATTTGATCAGGTTGAATGGTCTTATTTATTTTCGGTGATGGAAAATATGCAGCTAGGGGAGAAATTCTGCACATGGATAAAACTGTTATATACAAACCCTACGGCTAGAATATTAACAAACCAAAGGTTGTCATCTAAATTCAGCCTATCTAGAGGTTGTAGACAAGGATGCCCGTTATCTCCATTATTATTTGCGCTTGCTATTGAGCCACTCGCAGAAAGAGTTAGGGGTCATCCGGAAATACATGGGTATAACACAAAGGACACAGTGAATAAAATTTCTCTATACGCAGATGATGTACTAATTTACATTACAAAACCAGAAATTAGTATTCCAAACTTATTAAAGCTAATAACCCAATTTGGTTCACTCTCAGGATACAGAATAAATTGGAATAAAAGTGAAATTATGCCAATAAGGGAACACAACAAACAGATAATACAACAATTTCCATTTAAAATAGTAAATGAAAATTTTAAATACCTAGGTATTTACGTAACTAAGATATATACATCATTATTTAAAGCAAAATTTCCCCCATTACTGAACAAACTACATAAGAATATTCTGAAGAAGGGTTTCGGCCCGAAACGTTACCTATTTCCTTCGCTCCATAGATGCTGCTGCACCCGCTGAGTTTCTCCAGCATTTTTGTGTACCTAAGAATATTCAATATTGGAAAACACTTCCTATCTCAATGGGTGGCAAAATTAATGACATAAAAATGATTTTTTTTTTTACCGCAAATATTATACCTTTTTCAGACAATTCCGATATATTTGTCAAAAAACTTTAAAAAAAAATTGGATTCCATTGTTAATGATTTTATCTGGGATTATAAGAATCATAGGATAAACAAAAGACCTTTGTGTAAATCAAAAATAAATGGAGGCTTGGTTTTACCCAACTTTCTGTTTTATTTTTGGGCAGTTAATATTAAAAATATGAATTTCTGGTTGGAAGAAATAGATCAACAACCAGATTGGTTAAAAATGGAAAAGGAAGATTGTTTACCTTTTGATATCGGCTCGATATTATTTGCTACGTCTAAATTAAACAAAACAATTTATAGGGAAAACCCTATAATATTTAGTGCTATACGAATTTGGAAACAATTAAAAAAGACATTAAAATTAGATAATTTATCACTTTTTCTTCCAATTGTGAATAACCCTTTGTTTAAGCGCTCATGGTTGGACAGGGGTTTTACACAATGGAAGAATTATGGAATTAAAAATATGGGACAACTTTACAAGGAAGGCACTTTTCTGACATTTCAGGAGTTGCAACAGACTTATGGACTCCGAGGAAATGATTTTTTTCATATATCTTCAACTCAGAGATTATGTAAAATCGAATACTCAAAAATTTCGAATTAGAAAATTCAGAAATTCTTGACGAATGTTGGAATAAACATCCTAATACAGAAAAATTAATATCTTATATATATAATATTTTATTAGACAGTGACATTCCATCGACGGACTTACATAGACAAACATGGGAAAAAGAATTAACTCAAATAATAACGAAAGATACTTGGGAAGAAAGTTTACAACACATACATCAATGTTCATTAAATGCCAGACATTCTTTAATACAATTTAAAGTAATACATAGGTTACATTATTCAAAAACAAAATTACATAAAATCTTTCAACATATCGCACCTATATGTGATAAATGTCAACATTTAAAAGCTACCTTATCTCATATGTTTGCAAACTGTATAAAAATAAAAAAATTCTGGGTAAATATTTTTAGTATAATATCTAAAGTGACCAGCACACAATTGGACCCGGATCCAAAATTAATAATACTCGGAACATTAGAATTAAATCAAACATTTACAACAACACAAAGAAACTTTATTGATTATAGTATAATAACGGGAAAAAAAATAATTCTAAAATTTTGGAAAGGCCCTATAACCCCCACAATCAAAATGTGGATTATAGAAATGACGGAGACCTTAAACGTGGAAAGAATCAGATTTTCCCTGTTGGACAAACAGGAATTATTCGTTGGAACATGGTCTCCCTTATTGATTATTTAAAGGGTCAGAATGGTTCAGCACAGGAACCTGACTAACACTCGGGCTAAAGAATGGATGAAATGCTATACTCTGAAATGTACGAATATATCTCGAATTAAGTTTTTTATTTTAATAAATTTTTCCATTCTTCTTTAACTATCTTTTTCTTTCTGTTTTGTTTTTTGTTTTTTGTTTTTTTGTTGTTTTTTTCTTCTTTTTTTTTTCTTTTTCTCTCTTTTCTTCTCTCTCTTTTCTTTCTTTACTTCATCTATCTTTTTAGTTCTATCTAGTTAAAAAGAAAAAAAAATTGCTGGGATGTCAGCGGGGGAAGGCGTGACGCAGCATCTCTGAAGAGAAGGAATGGGCTACGTTTCTGGTCGAGCCTTCTTCAGGGAGGAAAGGGATCGGGAGCGACTTCACACTCGGCTCGAAGCCGTTTAATTTCAAACAAAAGCAGCAATGTCTAGTGTAAAGAACATAGAGGCACTTTCTCCTCGGAGAGCAGAGTGTGAGTCAGGTGTATCGGCGCTGAGAGAGTCGCCACCAACCAAGCGGCCGTGAGCCGGCTCTCCGCACTATCCCCCTGAGATGTGGCTTCACACAGTTGGGTGAGTGGAGGGGCGGCTTTAACACAATCTCTGTCCGTGGCTCCAAGGGTGAGCGCTGAAAGGCGCAGTGTTATAATAACCAGGATAAAATGCAGCCCCCAGCGATGCAAAGACACAGTCACGTCCCCTCCCCACCCCGTCCCCTGCCGAGACTGAGCCTCCCTCCCTTTAAGTTCCTATTAAATCTTTCTCCTCTGATCTTCAATCCTTGTCCTCTGGTTCTTGAAGTTTGTGTGGACAGAGAGGGTTGAATGGCCTATTTTTGTGACTCCATACAGTTCGATTTTTTTGACTGCCTCCACTCAAGTTTGGAAATGTGAAGATGCCTAGGCTGAATTATTTTGTTAATCTGCAATGGCCATTCCACATCAGCTGTCTCAAGGTCTTGATATGATGACCCTTTCAATTGCAAGACTACCTCTCCCTCTCTTAATGCTTCTGTATCTCGCTGTCTTCCCCTGATCATTGCAGCTGTCCAAAGGGGAAGCGTTCAATTTCCATTCCTTTTCCTGAAAATTCTTCCTCCATGTGTCTCTGCTGCAATGAGACTGTGCATTGGGAGTGCACCAGCCTACACTGAGCCCTCTCAGGTGGTGGCTTTGCTGAGCCTTTATGCTTAACTTCAGCCTTCAACTAAAGAAATGATTATGAGATTGTTGTCTCGGTGGTCTGATGATACATTCGCCTTTATTTAATTATATTTGCAGAAATATATATTTATAACAGATATAAATGTTGTTCAGAAACTTTTATTTATTGTTATTGTGAGATAAACTGGATATTTTTTTCTAAGATAAAAATATTTTAATGAATATGTGGACATCAAGTATTTTCAATATTGCACACTTTTTCGTATTTCATTTGTTTACGTCAAACTTTAGCTGAATGGGTATTCTCACATTTCCTGGTATCATCCTCGATTTTTATCCTCTGAAATCTCATACTGCTCAGGCAAAGCATGTGAATACATTGTGAATAAGAGTCATAAAGAAGAGGTTTATTCTACTTGCCCTATTAAGTTGGGGCCTAGAGATTAAGAGTCAGGAAGTCACCTTGCAGATTCATAGTACTTTGTTTGGGCCGCATTTGGAATAAGACCATAAGATGTAGGACCTGAGTTAGGATATTCAGTCCATGGATCATGGATCTATTTGATCATGCTTGATCTAGTTTCCCTCTCAACCCCATTCTCCTGGCTTCAGTCCATAACCTTTGATGCCCTTATTAATCAAGAATCTATCAATCTCTGCTTTAAAATGCTTAATGATTGACCGCAGCAGCTATCTGTGGCAATGAATTCCACACACACATCACCTTCTTGCTACAGAAATTCCCGCCTCTCCATTCTAAAGAGACATCCTTTTATTCTGAGACTTAGTCTGATGTCCACTAAGAGAAACACTCACTCAACCTCCACTCTTTCTAGGCCTTTCATATTTTAGTTGGTTTCAAAAAGATGAAACCCCCTTATCGTTCTAAACACCAGCGAGTACAGTTCCAGGGACATCAAACGTTCCTCATACGTTAACCTAATCTTCCCCGGGATCAATCCCTTGATCTTTTGGAACCTCTGCAATCCCTACACATCCTACCTCAGATATGTGGCCCAAACTGCTCATAATATTCCAAATGTGGCCGGACTGGCAACTTATAAAACATTGGCAGTACATTCTTGCTTTTCTACTAGTCCTCCATACAAAAATGGAAACATTGCATTTACTGCTGTCTCAACCTGCAATATGAGTACAGGGTGGAAGTTAGTGGTAAATTTAATTAAATCAACAAGTTTTTCACGAGTGCAGGGGCAGCACTGATGTCGTCGTCGATGTAGCCAAGAAAGAGTAGGGGGTGGTACCGCTGAACGTTAGAAGAAGGTTTGTTCCCCCTCACATGTATCCATCTATCACATTCTGGCCCCATCTCTTTTCCAACTTTCGTCTCCACACAACATTCCATCTAACGAAGGGTCTTAACCCAAAACATCATCTGTCCATATCACCCACAGATGCTGCCTGACGTGCTGTTACCCCAGAAATTTGTGTCTTTTTACATAAATCAGCGTCGCCATTCCCTTGTATCTACAAGTTTCTGTATTGTTCAGAAGTTCCCAATTTACGGAGTAGAATTAGGCCATTCAGCCCATCGAGTCTACCCACGGCTGACTTATGGCTCTGAATCCTACTTTGCTGAATTCTCCCCATAACCCTTCACACCCGTTCTAATCAAGAATTTGCCTTTCTCTTCCTGAGATATATCCACTGATTTGGCCTCCACAGCCTTCAGTGGCAATGAGTTCCACATATTAACTATCCTCTGACTATCGAAGTTCCTTCTCACCTCCTTTCTAAAAGAGAGCCCTTTAATTCTGAGTCTATGACCTCTTGTCCTAGACTCTTCCACCAGTGGAATCATCCATTCCACATCCCCTCTATCTATGCCTTTCATTATTCTGCAAGATTCAATCAGGTCCCCCATCAACCTTCCAAATTCCAAGGAGTAGAAGCCCAGTTCTGTCAAACGCTCATCTTATGCTGACCCACTCATTCCTGGAATCATTCTTGGATAACTCCGCTGGACCCTCACCAGAGCCAGCACATCTTCATCAGATATGTGGCCCCTATTTCCTCACAGTACTCCAAATGCGGCCTCAACAGCGCCTTATAGAGCTTCAGCATTACATCTCTGTTCTTGTTTTCCAGTCCTCTTGCTAGCATTAAACTTGCCTTCCTTACTACCGATTCGACTTGCAAATTAACATGTTGGGAGTCCTACACCTGCACTGCCATGTCCCTTTGCACCTCCGATTTCAGGATTTTCTCTTCACTTAAAAAATAATCTACGTCTTTAATCTTATTACCAAAATGCATGATCCGAAATTTGCTGGACTGAATTAGTCTACCACTTCTCTGCCCACTCCATTAACCTGTCCTTCAGCAGAGTCCTTGCCGCCTGTACACTTCCTGCCCCTCCACCTACCTCAGCATAAACTGTAAATTTGGCCACTAGGCCTTCAATCCCCTATCCAAATCATTAATAAACAACGTGAAAAGAAGTGGCCCAGCACCGACCCTCAAGGAACTCCTGCTAGCAGCCAACCTGAAAAAAAGCGCCTTTGTAAATTGTCCCAAGAGTACAGGGAATGGATGAGAAAGTCGGAGAACATAGAACTAGTTTGAACGAATGATCGATGGTCAGTGCGGATTCGGCAGCCGACGGGCCTGTTTCCATGCTCTATGTTTGAACTAAACTAGGGTTGACACAAAATGCTGGAGTAACTCAGCGGGTCAGGCAGTATCTCTGGAGAGAAGGAATGGGTGACGTTTCGGGGCGAGAGAGGAGACTAAACTAAACGTGCTGTATAGGGGGGTTGCACGTAAGGTCACTGGGTCATAGGGCTTGACGCACGGAGCCGCTTAATCCATCTGGAGGACATACGTAACTTCCGGTATATGCTATTAATGCAAGAAACGCGTACTTTCCTACCTGTTAAAAAACGCCAAAATGTTGAAATTTTTCGCTGTAAAAAATTGTGGAAGTCGGGGTGTGTGAGAGACATGTACCCAACTTCAGAATTCCAACAGTGAAGCGAAATGAAGGTAAAGAGAAGCGAGAGCTGAAGGGACAACAGCAGTTAAAGTGCTTGGCGAACATTGGCCGTGCAGATATCGGAATTGAAAATATTGGGAATTATCGCGTTTGCTCACTGCATTTCGTCAACAGTAAAGCATTATTTGGGGTTTTTCTTGATTCCTTTGGTATCTAAAAAGTCTCAGAAGTGATAAATCTGGTTATAAATTTTGCTTCAGAGGCGTTTTCCTTTTGTATGTAAAAACCCACTTGACAACCATGGGCGATTTCAAAATGTTGCAACCAGATTTATCCCTTCTGAAACTTTTTAGATGCCAAAGGAATCAAGAAAAAACACAAATAATGCCTAAGTTGATGAAATGCAGTGAGCAAACGGCCAATGTTCGCCAAGCACTTTGGCTGTTGTTGTTCCTGCAGCTCTCGCTTCTATCTGCCGTCATTTCTCCTCACTTTTTGAATTCTGAAGTAGGCTAAATGTCTCTCACACTTATCCCGATTTCCATAATTATTTACAGCGCAAAAATTGACAATTTCGGTGGGTTTTAACGGGCCCGCTACGCTGGAAACAATGGTAAGTACTTACCTGCAGTTCATCGCGTTTAATCCATTTGGCGTAGCGTAGCAACAGTACGGGTCATGGGTCGTGACCCGACTGCCGTGAAACCTCCCTACTCATGTAAGGTTAGATTTAATGAATGGCGGTAAAACAAAGGTTTTCACGGTATCTCAGTGCACGTGACAACAATAACCCCATAGCAGTTTATCCCGTTTCCCTTCAGCCTCTCAGCGGGCCCGAGCGGTTCAGAAACACGCCCACTCTCGATGTGACGTTCCCGTCTCTTTACCCGCGACACTTTCGCTTCGGCTGCTTCCCCTCGGCAGACCGAGCCGGAGACTTCCCACGGCGGCAAGAAGACAGGAAAGGGTTCGGGACCGACTTCACACTCGGCTCAAAGCCGTTTAATTTAAAAGAAAAGCAGAAATGTCCGGTGTAAATCACACAGAGCCGGAAGCACGTTGTCATCGGAGAGCCGAGTGTGTGTCAGGTGTATCGGCGCTGAGAGAGTCGCCACCAATCAAGCGGCCGTGAGCCGGCTCTCCGCACTGTCCCCCTGAGATGTGGCTTCACGCAGTTGGGTGAGTGGAGGGGCGGCTTTAAAACAATCTCTGTCCGTGGCTCCGAGGGTGAGCGCTGAAAGGCGCAGTTTTACAATAACCAGGATAAAATGCAGCCCCCAGCGATGCACAGACACAGTCACGTCCCCTCCCCACCCCGTCCCCTGCCGAGACTGAGCCTCCTCCACAACACCTGTGATCCCCTGATGTGAACCTGCGAAGCTCTGAGCCGCAGCGCTGCTTGTTCTCTCCCATCGCGGATTTCCCAGTCGCTGCTGCGGGACTCTCCCACTTTCACATTCCTTACTTCAGAACGGAGACCGCTCTCTCCCGACACCTTCCAAATTTCCAGCACAATAATTTCACTTTTCAAACCTCATTTATCTTCAGATTGTAACATATTAAAGCGGGCAGCATGGCAGAGACAAATCGCAGAATAAACAGCCACCGGTCTCGGCAGCACAGGCGGCCGCTCTCGGATCACAAGTCGCTGTATTTCCATATCCAGAGTTTCAGTCAGCGATCAGGAACCGTTTTCCGAGCTGATTCTGGTCTCAGATCGCTGCTTTACTCACTGTGGGTTGAAGATGGCTTTGGGCAGTGTTTGCAGAGTTTGGATTGTGTGCGTGTTGTTGTCCGGGACCCTGAGCCTGGGCTGTGAGAGGCTGCAGTTACTGCAAGTTCTCAACACGGACACTCTGGGCAAACTGAATGAAATGGTGAGTTGTCCCAGTTCCAGAAACGGAGCCGACACTCTCAGTCCGGGCTGTTTGTTAAAAAGTCAATGATTACATGGAGCCTGTTCTCCCGTATTTCTCTCGTTGATATATATTTTTTATATTCTGCACTCTGTATCTCCCCCTTCGCTCTACCTATTGTACTTGAGTTTGGCTTGATTATATTTGCAACAGTATGATCCGATTCGCGTGGATAGCAATGGAAGCTTTCGGGTTGTGAATAACGTTGACATCTTGTGTCTCAGGGTGGCCACCTACCCCGACAGTGTGGGACTGAGCGGCGGTCGCTGAAAACCAAGCCCTTGCACCTGGTGAAACTTTCCTTGGGGGTTGAGGTGAGTAAACTCGGCATTTTACTCTTAATCCCTCTTTTCTTGCTTTACCTTTTCCAGTTATCTCACTCACCTATCCTTCCCACCCAAACCACCCTGGTACTTTCCCTTGCAACTGCAGGAAATGCTACACCTGTCGGTTTACCTCCCACCTCGACTCCATCCAAGGACCCAACCAGTCTTTCCTGGTGAGGCAGAGGTTCACCTGTATCTCCTCCAACCACATCTATTGCATCCGCTGTTCCACGTGTCAACTGCTCTACATCGGTGAGACTAAGCGCAGGCTTGGCGATCGCTTTGCCCATCACTTCCGCTCACTTCGCAATAACCAACCTGATCTCCCGGAGGCAGAGCACTTCAACTCCCCCTCCCATGCCGAATCCGACATTTCTGTCATGGGCCTCCTCCATGACCTGAGTGAGTCCCAACTCAAATTGGAGGAACAGAACCTCATATTTTGGTTGGGTAGTTTACACCCCAGCGGTATGAACATTGGCTTCTCCAATTTCAGGTAGTCCTTGTTTTCTCCTTCCATCCCCTTCCCTTCCTTGCTCTCCCATAGCCTACTGTCTCCGCCTCTTCCTTTCTTTTTCCCGCCACCCCCCACATCAGTCTGAAGAAGGGTCTCAACCTGAAACATCGCCTATTCCTTCACTCCATTGATGCTGGCTCACCCGCTGCGTTTCTCCAGCTTTTAGTCTACCTATTGAGTTTACCTCTTCATTTGATCTGCTGGGATTAATCTCCTCCTCTCATTATTTCACACATTGTGTCCACCATAGGCAATGTCACCATTGACACCACACTAACCTGCTAATGACTGAGTGCAGTGAGGGATTCTGAGGTTCACCTCTGTCTGGTTAAATACTTCCACATCTCAGCAAGTCCATTGGGTTCAAAGAGGATAAAGAACGGGGACCAACGAGAGGTGTACAACAATATGGGTGTCTTAGAATGGGCAGTCAGTCTTTAAATATCCCCTAAAGTAGAGATATCTGTATCCAGAGGCCATGGGTTTGACGAAAAATGTAAGCATTTAGATTGCCTAGAAAGAAACAAAAATGTTCAGCCTATAGCTGAGTGCACTGCCTTGCCCAGTACTTGGATCGCCGGTGCATAGAAAGCTATGATGTTGGTATGCCCTGATAGATAATGGGGGGAGTGAAAGTAGTCACCTGGAACTGTAGATTCTGGTTAAAAAAAGGGAAAGAAAAGTGCTGGAGTAATTAAGCAGATCAGGCTGACTTGCCTCAGCACTTTGTATATTTTGTGTTATATAATTTGACGTAGAGACAGAGAGGGCTGAAAGACCTATATTTGTAATTATATCATGTTCTGGTTTTTTGACTTGCCCCCACTCAAGTTTTGAAGTGTGGAAGGTGTGTGTGTTGAATTCTTGCTTTTATTATTGTGGGATGGTTGTTACACATCCGCCAGCCGAAGGTCTTGATATGATGAACTTTAGTCAAATTATAAGACACTTCCTCCCTCCTTTAATCCTTCTATGTACCCCATCCCCTAACCAACTCACCTTAGCACACATTTCTGGGCCTTGAGATTAACCATACAATTGTACATGTTCATATGTTATAGGACCAGAATTAGGCCATTTGGCCCACCATGTCTGCTCTGCCATTCAGTCATGGCTTATCTATCTTTACCGATCACTCTCATTCTCTTGCCTTCTCCCCATAAACTCTGGCATCTGTACAAATTTAGATTCTGCCTTAAAATTGAACATTGACTAGGCCTCCACGGTCTTCTGTGGCATTAATTCCACAGATTCACCACCTACCTTCAGAAATTCCTCCTCGTCTTCTTTCTAACGGTACGCCCCTTAATTCTTAGGCTATGGCCTCTGGTCTGAGACTCTTTCACTAATGGAAACATCCTCCCACATCCACTCTATCCAGGCCTTTCATTATTTAGTAAAATACAATGAGGTCCTCCCTCATCTTTCTAAACTACAGTGAGTAAAGGCACAGTGCTGTCAAACACCTGTCATATGTTAACCCAATCATACCTGGGTTCATTCTTGTAGGCATCCTCTGGACCCTCTCCAATGCCAGCACATTCTTCCACAGATATGGGCCCAAAACTGCTCACATTACTGCAAATGCGGTCTGACCAGTGCCTTATAAATCCTCAGCACTACATCCCTGCTTTTATATTCTAGTCCTCTCAAAATAAATGCGTGTATGTATTTGCCTTATTTACTACTGATTCATCTTGCAAATTAACGTTTTGGGAATCCTGAACGAACACTCCCAAATTGTATTTGCTCTTGTCATTAGAAGTTACCGTTCAATTGTTTCACACGATCAATTCAGGCAACTGTTCCCTTATACACATCTTTACTGACATTGCACACACTCTATAAAATCTGCACATCACATTTACTGGTTTGATGAGGTTTGTCGGATCTTCTCCCATCTCTCCCTTTAACTGAGGACCTGCAGCATAGATTGTATTCATGCACACTGTTCGCATTCCATCAAAGACCATGACACTGTGTCCTGCATCTGAGACGGTACTGCTTGTTAAATGATCATACAATTTTTAAACCTCTAACTGCAGATTACAATTCAACTGGCTCTGACCTTCTTTCAGTACTGTGTGGCCACTGGCTAGCAAATCTCCAGTTGAGAATTAATTGTTTGAAAATGATGCCTGATTGTGACTTATCCTATTCTAACCAGATGCGATCCAGGATCTGTCTAATTTCTCCTTGTATGTTTTGCACAGGCCCAGGACAGGATCCAGATTGTCCATCAAACACTGCATCACCTCCGCAGGATCTACAGCATGAACCTGAGCTCAGTAACGTGGGTCCAGGCCACAGTGGAACACTTCAGGCTTCTCCTGGATCGGCAGCTCAGAGAGCTGGAAGTCTGTGTCAGGAAACCAAGCACAGGGTCCAGGGCAAGGAAGAATACCACAGTTCTTAAATACTTCAGGAAACTGAGAAAGTTTCTGAAACAAAAGGTGAGCTGATTGATTTGATATGTGATTACCAGCAGATTTTACAGACATATTAGTTCTGTTCATTATCTAATACATTTTGTTGATATTTACTCTTTTTCAGGGATTCAGTGACTGTGCCTGGGAAATAACCCGCGCTGAGACCAGGGGACATTTACAACAGCTCCTTCTCATCATGGCAACAATCAGCAGGGAACAATGAGGATATTTCAGAGACTGAATCATAAGAGACTCAAATTGATGATTACTTAATGTACCTTTTTGTTACAGAAAAATGTCATATTAATATTACATTCCAGAAGCAAAATCAATCAATTGTTGGTAGGACACAAAGTGCTGGAGTAACTCAGCATTTAAAATGTCCACCATTTTACAATGTATTATTCTATTATATCGACTTGTTTGAGAGTCATGGAGAACAAAGAACATTTGGATATTTCTCTGTATTTAAGTGTTGATCTAATTTATTGATATTTATTTTGTACCATTATCCTGTGGTGAACTGTGAATCTTGAAAGATCCCCTCTTTCAAAGACTGACAAATTCAGTAAATTCATTAAATTCTTTTAGTGAATAAATTAATTTCAGTTTATTTATATTTGCACTGATATATATTTAAGCATACAGTATATATATTAATGTCAAAATCTTTGTTAATTTATTGTATTATAGAGATAAGCTATGAATATTTTTTTCAAAAATAAAGTATTTTCAATGAAAATGGATGTGTTTTGTATTTTCATTATTGTATTTTTTTGCATTGTATTTATTTTTGCCAATCTATCTAATGAATAGGAATTCTTGCATTTCTAGACGTTCCTCGAATATATTTTCCCTCCGCAATCTCACACAGCACAGACAAAGTATGTGAAAACATTTTGAAGTGAATGAATGAATGTCACTTTATTATCACATGTGACATGTCAGAGGAATATTTTTTGTTTGCATACCCAAGGTATGCAAAAGGTCTCCACATAAGGGGAAAATTTACATAAAGGGTGCCGACAGAGTGGTAAAGAAGAGGTTTAGTCTACCTGCCCTCATTGGATAATTGTCTGGAGGTCATGATGCCATTTTTTTAGGACTTAGGTGAGACTACATTAGGAGTGTTGCCTGCAGTTCTCGTCACCACGTTGCATGAAGTATGTGGAGGCTTTGGAGAGTCTGCAGTATGGGTTTACCAGACCACTGCATGGACTAAGGTTTATCAGCTATCAGGAGAGGTTGGACCATCTCTGCTTGCAATGGATAGACCGAAACGTTTTACCAGGATAGAAATGTCAAAGCCTGAAGGACAAAGCTTTAAGGAGAATGGGGCAAAATATAATGGAGTTGTGTGGGGCAAGTTTTTTAATTTTTGGGGAAAGATGGTTGCCTGGAATGGGGTGCTGGTGGTGATAGTTAAGGTAGATATAACGGTGGCATTTAGGAGGCATTTAAATAGCAACATGGATATTCATGGAATGGAGGCAGACGTAATTAGTTTAACTGCATGGAAAATGTGGGTCCAATGATCTGTTCTCTGCTGTAGAGTTATATTTCCCATGTTGCCCTGGGGACTGGTCAAAGCCTTCTAACTCATCTACATTGGATGT
This sequence comes from Malacoraja senta, assembly GCA_038087875.1. Lineage (NCBI taxonomy): Eukaryota > Metazoa > Chordata > Chondrichthyes > Rajiformes > Rajidae > Malacoraja > Malacoraja senta. The sequence goes on along the minus strand of CM075986.1, from coordinate 27,605,906 downwards.
GAAAATGGATCAGCCTTTGGTTACCAGAGCTGGTGCTTGGGGCATCACAGCCAGTTTTTCACATTGAAGGTCCAGGGTGACCACAAAGAAGGGAATTAGACCTCATAACAGGCGCACCGTCTTGGGTGTTGTTGGGACGATACATCATGGGAATATCTGTCAGGAATGTGAAATCAGCCCTGCATCGAGGAACAGCAGCAGGGCAGCTTCAGACAGAGCCATAGTGGTAGACGACTCTATAGTAAAGAGTGAAGATGACTCGATAGTTAAGAGCTGCGGCAGCAGTCAAGACACCATGATGGTGTGCTGCCTCCCTGGAGACAGGGTCAAGTGCATCTTGGAGCCACTGCATGGCATCCTCAAGGGGAGTTGGGGCATGTTGGCACAAATGATAGAGGAAGGAAATGGAAAGAGTTTCTGCAAAGGGTGTATGGGGAGTTGGGAAAAAGGAAAGAAAGCAGGAGCTCCGGGGACGTGATTTCTGGATTGCTTCCAGTACCGCGTGAGCACAGGAACAGAAAGATAGGGGAGGTGAATGTATGGCTGAGGAGTTGGTGCAGGTGGCAGTTCAGATTTCTAGACCATTGTCATATCCTCTAGGGCAGAGGTGATCTGCACAAGAGTGATGGGTTGAAACTTAACTGCAGACGTACCAATATCCTACCAGGCGCGTTGGCGGGCATTACACGGCCGGGTTTAAACTAGATTGGCAGTTGGGTGACGACAGGACGGAGGCAGATGAGTGGTTACAAGTTGATATAGAGGGTGATGAGAGAAAGTTTAGTGGAGAGAGTAGGCAGGAGATAGACTGGGAGTGAGGAAGTATTTATGATTACAAGTTGACTTATTTCTTATGCAGGAGGTCTGACAGGTAAGGTAGATGAGCTTTGGGCATGGATGGGTGCAGACAACTGGGACATTGTAGCTATTACGGAAACCTGGGTAAGAGTGGGGCAGGACTGGCAACTCACTTTTCCATGCGGCATGTGCTTCAGGAGAGACAGAGGTGAGGGTAAAAGAGAAGGGGGTATTGTATCATTGGTTAAGGAGGATGTCATGGCAGTGATCAGTGGTGGCATTGCAGACCGTCTGTCCAGTGAGGCTGTATGGGCGAAGCAGAGGAAGAAGATAGGGATGATCCCCTTGTTCGGAGTGTAGTACAGGCCCCCAAATAGTTAATGGGAATTAGAAGAACAAATACGTCAGGAGATGGCAGGCAGCTGCAGGTCTAATAAGATTGCCGTAGTAAGGAATTTTAAATTTCCCAATATTGACTGGGAATTTCATAGTGTAAAACGTTTAAACGGGGCAAAATTTGTCAAATGTCTTCAGGAAAGTTTCCTCAATATGTATAATAAATTCTCCGGTTTCGATCCTGACTATGGGTTGTGTCTATAAAGGGTTGGCACGTTCTCCCCACTGATCTGCATGGGTTTTCTTTGGGTGCTCCGGGTTCTTCCCACACTCCAAAGACGTACAGGTTTATGGGCTAATTTGGCTTCGATAAAAATTGTAAATTATCACTGGTGTGTATGGGGATTGTTGGTAGACATGGACGCGGTGGACTCAAAGGCCTGTTTTTGCAATGTATCTCTAAACTAAACTAAATGTTCATGAATGAGTCTTGTTGGACCACTGACCACTATTCTACTAGGTTTAGCATAGTTATGGATAGAAACAGGGCGGGCACATAAGTTAAAATGTTAAATTGGGACAAGGCCAAGTTTAAAGGTATCAGCCAGGACTTCACTCCAGTTGATTGAAGCAAGTTGATGGAAGGAAATGGACCATCAGGAAGAAGAGATGTTTTTAAAAGTATGCTGACAAGAACTCAGGACACAGACGTCCTTGTTAGTGAAGGGTAAGACGGTAAGTGTAAGGAAGTTTGGAGGCTCTGGTCAAGAGTTAGAAGGAGATATGGCGCAGGTATGAACAGCAGGGATCAAGTGTATTCGTGGAGAAGTTTCAGGAATCAGGGGGAAAAAAAGAAATCGGGAGGGCATTAAGATTAATCCCGAGATTTTATAAGCACACAAAGGGAAAAAGTCTAACCAGGGAGAGAATTGAACCACTCAGGAATCAAAGCAGTCAACTCTGTGGGGAGCCACGTGAGATGGGCAGGGACTCTGCACATCCCTCTGCAATTGGATCATCGACTTCCTCATTCACAGACCACAGTCAGTTCGTATTGGTGTAAATGTGTCAGCCTCGATAACAATCACCGCGGGAGCACTTCAAGGCTGCGTGCTCAGCCTCCTGCTGTACTCACTCTATACTCATGACTGCATAGCCGGTCATAGTGTGAACTCCATCATCATGTTCCCTGACAATACCACTGTTGTGGGACGTATCACTGATGGGGACGAGTTAGAGTACAGAAGTAAGATTGACCGACTGACCAAATGGTGCCAGCACAATAACCTGGCCCTCAACACCAGCAAAACCAAGGAACTGATTGTGGACTATGAAGGGGGAGGATGGGGACCCAGAGTCCAGTTTATATCAACGGGTCGATGATGGAAAGGGTCAGGAGCTTCAAATTCCTGGGCGTGCATATCTCTGAAGACCTTTCCTGGTCCGAGAGCACTGATGCAATCATAAAGAAAGCACATCAGCGCCTCTACTTCCTGAGAAGATTACGGAGAGTCGGTATGTCAAGGAAGACTCTATCTAACATCTACAGGTGCACAGTAGAGAGCATGCTGACTGGTTGCATCGTGGCTTGGTTCGGAAACTTGAACGCCATGGAGTGGTAAATACTACAAAAAGTAGTAAACACTGCCCAGTCCATCATCGGCTCTGACCTCCCTTCCATCGAGGGGATCTATCACAGTCGCTGCCTCAAAAAGGCTGGCAGCATCATCAAGGACCCACACCATCCGGCCCATACACTCATCTCCCCACTGCCTTCAGGTAGAAGGTACAGGAGCCTGAAGACTGCAACGACCAGGTTCAGGAATAGCCACTTCCCCATAGCCATCAGGCTATTAAACTCAGCTCGGACAAAACTCTGAACATTAATAGCCAATAATCTGTTAATTTGCACTTAATCAGTTTAATTATTCATGTGTGTATATATTTATAAAATGGTATATGGACAGATCTGTTCTGTATTCGTGACTACTATGTTCTGGTGTGCTAAAGCAAACCAAGAATTACATTATCCTATCAGGGACACATGACAATAAATTATCTTGAACTCTCTTGAACTTGAACTTGAACTCTTGATACAAAAGTAGATGGTATTGTAGATAGTGAAGATGGTAGTGAAAAATTGCAGCAGGATCTTGATCGGCTGAGCATGTGGGCCGAGGAAAAATTGATGGAATTGAATACAGAGAAATGTGAGTTGTTGCCTTTCGGGAGTCGTAACATGTGCACGATCTACACACTGAACGGAGAATTCTGGGGGCTATTGTAGTGCAGGGGGATGCAGGAGTGCGGGTTCATATTTCCTTGAACGCGGCGTTACAGGTAGACAGGGTGATCAACAAGGCATTTGGCACATTAGCCAAACGTCAGATAATTGAATATTTCAGTTGGGAGGTCATGCTGCAGTTATATCATTCACTGATGGAGTAGATTTAAGTGTTTCTCTGCATGGAGCCGCACGCCCGCACTAACAGCGGCAGCACAGCTTCTGTCGCTGTCACCTGAACCCGGATTATAAACGTGGGCCACAATCCGTGGACACAGCGCAGGCCCTCACTCTGCTCCGTCATTGTCCCACGTGGACTGACCCACACTGTCCTGAGCCGGCGCGATCGTGGCATTGAACTCTGATCGGGAATTTTCACTATCGCTGGTCGAGCACCTTCCGCTTTTGGATTCACCGCCTCGGAGCGGAAACAATCAAGTATATTTATAAAACACCTCCCGCCCACTTTTAGTTTCGGAATGTAATGCCGCACTTTAAAGCCGGCAGCATGGCAGGTACAGCTGACAGAATCCACAGCCACCGGCTCGGCAGCACAGGCGGCCGTTCCCGGATCACAAGCTGCTGCATTTCCATAGACGCTGCGTTGGAAGATGGCTTTGGACAGTGTTTGCAGAGTTTGGATTGTGTGGGTGTTGTTGTCCGGGACCCTGAGCCTGGGCTGTGAGAGGCTGCAGTTACTACAAGATCTCAACACGGACACTCTGGGCAAACTGAATGAAATGGTGAGTTGTCCCCGCTCCCAGACACCGATCCGACACTCTCCGGCGATGTTTGATTTTTCATTTCCCTGGTCAGAACTGTGCAAGAGTTTGAAGCTTTGACGGGTTCCCTGTCTGATATCGCTTGTCGCTTGTCTGTCACTTACTGGATTCTCTAGAACATCATTTACCCTCTTCCCCCAGGGCGGCCCCTTTCCGTGGCATTGTGTCAGAGAGAAGGTCCGGTTGAAAACACAGCCGTTGAAACTGGTGAAACTTGCAAATGGGTTCACGGTGAGTGATTGGATTTTTATTTCATTCTAGTTTACCATTCGCCTTATTTAGAACCTTCATCGACTAATAACGTGAATTCATTTGGTATATGCAAACAATTGTAGAACTCCTTTCCCAAATCCTATTATGATTGGCGCAGACATGGTGGGACGAAGTGCCTCATGCATTGCTGTACTGTTGATGTTCAATGTTCTGTGTAATAAAGAAGGAAGCAAAAGGTGTGCAGGACTTCGATTCAACGAGGTTGTGTTACTAAAGCGAGGTAGCCTGGCTGTAATTGTGGACAGATTTTGATGCAGCCTAACATTGAATATTAGGTGTCCATGTTGTTTTTCGTACCCAGCATAAGAGGGAAATTCCTGGCATTTTGCACTTAGGTCCTTCAGTCTCTGTAGCCGCCTCCTTCTGAAGTAAGATCTGATCAGCTCAGTTTTGACTAATTCTGATAGATTTTGATTCCCACTGGATTTAGAGTCGATACGTGAATATGGTTCCACGTTTGGGATCATCTAGATCTCAGGTGTTAGTGTTTCCAAAGATGTGATCTTCCATGAAGACTGAAAGTAGGCATCTTATTTCCTCAGATGGTTGCATATGTCTGAATACATTTTCTCCAGGCAGAGTCTTTGAATGTATTTAAGGCAGAGTACTTTAAAAAAAAGGTGACACGGAAGGGGCTCCGTGGATAAACTGAAGTCAGGAGTTCAGGTTTCAGTCCGTTCAGACATTATGTTCATAAAAGTCAGAGCAATTTGTACGACCGTTTAACCGACTCCTGGTTTTATTTCGTTACTTTGTTTAACCATCATCACGTCACACCGATCCAAAGCAAATGTGTGCACAATTTCAATGTGAAATATCTATGTTCGGGGCCGGAGAACCCTCACAATGCCGTTGATTGTGATTCACTGAGTATGCTCAAGGCATGCAAATGTTGAGTAGTTCTATTCTGGACTGCGAGCGGGGATGACTGAGCTGAAGGATCGCTCACAAGATGAGGAAATGGTAGAATTGGGATTTACGTTTGTTGCCATATCTTTTGCGCCTTTCCATTTTACTCACACTAACAGTTTTAGTCTTTCCAACCCGATGGACAGAATCTTACTGTCCATTTCTAACGTTTAATGTTCTCTAATCGCCTGGGAATGTCATATCTTTCTCCCGTTAACAATTTGGCGCTATCTCACGTCCTCAACTCCATGTCATGAACACGACACGGTGCCAGTTAAGTGATATACTCCTGGAATTGTTAGAGCAAGATCCTTAAAATTGAAGTGCAGATAAATTGCATGTTCCTTTCTGGATCATCCTTCCATCTTTATGGGACGTGGGAGTTATGTTTCCACTTATTCCATCTCCTGGAATTACTCCAATATCTAAAACAGGCAGGTGTATAAAGAACCACGATGTATTTGCTCGTCTTGTATTATGAGGCTGAAGTACAGATCTCTCTAGTAATCCTGGGAAATATGACTGTTTTTACTGCTTCGCCAAAATATGTTGACTCGGCACCCAAAATATTTCTCGTTATCTTCTAAACACTAACATTGCTTGTTCGCTATCTCTCGTATATATACGTTCTCCGCCCTCTGGGTAAGATCACATGTCAATTAAAACTAAACCTCTCCCAGATCATTTGTTTCAGGTTTCGTTGCCCCGTGTTCCTTTCCATAACTGACAGACCCTTATTGCCGACAAGGCCGCTCTAATGCCACCTTGTCTCCTCTCCGCAGGCTCTGGAGAAGATCCAGTTTGTCCTTCAAACACTGAGGCAAACCAGCGAGATCTACAGCGAGATTTCAGGCTCGGTCACGTGGGCCCGCGAAGTGCTGGAAAGCTCCGGCTTCTCCTGCATCGGCAGATCAGAGATCTGGAGGAATGCGCGTGGAAACCGGCGCCGGAGTCTCAGCAAAAAGAGAAGCATTGCTGTTCACAAATACTTTCGAAAACTGCGAAGCTTTCGGAAACATCAGGTGAGTTGGTTTTGCTTATAATCCGTTTTTATTTGCAGCTATTGCATTTCACCCAAATTCAATCTGTCCCTTGCTTAATGTATTTTCCTGATTCCTTCCTTTTCTAGAACTTTGGCGACTGTGCCTGGGAAATGATCCGCGCCGAGACAAGAGCCCATTTACAGCAGATCATTCTCATAACGGCAAACATGAGGAGCTGATACTGAACATTTCCCCGGGCGCTGGCAGCACAAGAAGTGTCTCGTCCCGAAACCACAGCTATTCATTTTCTCCAGACATGCAGCCTGACCCCCTGAGATACTCCAGCACTTTGTGTCTATCTACGGGGAAAGAAGAATTAACTGTACAATATTTTATTTGTAAACGTCTTCAACCGGGAGTTGGGAAAGTGGAAATTACGTCTGGATGTTATTCCCTATTTACTGTTTATTCTGATGGGATTTCGTGATGTTTGTATCTGATGAAATGTTTCACTCGGTGTAGGTTTTACAGTGTTGTTCACCTTCCAGCGAATGTGCGCTGGAGCAGCAACGAAGAAAATATTTTCATTCCGAGTGACTGTGATGGGCCCATTATCCCATCCACTGGCTTTGCAGCTCCAACTGTCTAAACTGAGATAAATGTTGCCGTGTTTCTTGGCGACCTGTCCCCGTCGCATGGCGATGCTGCCGACAACTTTCAGGCCAGTTGGACCCCCTAGTGACTGGAAGGAAACAGTGAATAAATACAAACAGCGGCTGGCCGTAATTTGTAAAAGCATATTCCAGTTTTAAAACTGTGGATTATATGGATTTATTTATGTATTTATTTTGGTTTATTTAACTTTTATCTATTTATTCATTCATTTTTGTGGCTTTATCTGAAATGTGCTGATTATTGAGCCCACGAAAGATGTATTCCTTTGTACAAATGCAAGTAAATGTATAAATTAATCTCGTAACATATTTATTTATAGATATTTATTAAGAGATGGGTTTTTTTGCACTGCACTGGAATATTTTACACTGAAGGATTGAAATTTACTATCAATAAATTGTTCAGAAACTCTCATCTTTTCTGTACTGATGTTATTTTTAATATTTGTGGATGTCAGTAGTTTATAAATATGTTTACGATTGCAAATGTTTTATATTCCTCTCCCTGTGGTTTATGGCTGGATCTCACTTCCTTCGCCCAGAGGAACAAGAATAGACTTCCCCTGGTCTTTCGCGTTCACCCCACCAGCCTCTGCATCCAACACATCATTCTCCCACAATTCCGCCACATTCAACGTGATCCCACCACCAATCGCACCTCCCGTCCCCGCTCTTTTCCTCTTTACACGGAGACCCCATCTCCTCAACCCCTTCTTTCACCACTCCCTTCCCTCCCAAACCGCCCTCTCTCCGCTTACTTCCCCCTGCAACTGCAGGCGATACAACACCTGTACCAGGTGAGAAAGAGGTTCAAACGCACAGGTTCAAACGCACAGCTTCCAAATGATTGTATTTTCATTATTTGCTCGCCCTCTTCTTGTCAAACGCAACATTCATAATATTCAAAGTTTATTAATGTGAATTCTTTCTGGCCCAATATGGATGTGGTAATAATTGTGGAACTTGTTCAAATCTCTAATACGGAGCAAACTGCGCCTGGCTAACACAAGCAAACGCAACAGAGCATTTATATAGCTTATAACCAGCAGCCTAAATCACAAGCTGTAGATATTATTTTGAATTTCAAAATGCCCTAGTGTGTAGGGAATGGATGAGAAAGTGTCATAGAATGCGTGAGAACGGTCATTGTGGATTCGGTGGTCGACGGGCCTATTTCCATGCTGTATCTCTGAACTAAACTTAACGTGTTGGACTCCAGCAAGGTTAGATTTGACTGAATGACGGTACAACAAAGGGTTTCACAATATTTCAGTGCACGTGACAATAATAACCCAATCCCAGTTTATCCCGTTTCCCTTCAGCTTCTCAGCGGGACCCGGCCGGTTCACACACACATCCACCCTCGGATGTGACAAGCCCGTCTCTTTACCAGGGACACTTTCGCTTCGGCTGAAGTTGCGGCGCCGCCGCTTCCCCCCGGCAGACCGAGCCGGAGACTTCCCGCGGCGTAGAGTATACAGGAAAGGGAATGGGTGTAAGAAAGAACTGAAGAGGCTGGTTTAAATCGAAGGTCGACTCAAATTGCTGGGGATGTCAGCGGGGGAAGGCGTGAGGCAGCATTTCTGGAGAGAAGGAATGGGCTACGTTTCGGGTCGAGACCCTTCTTCAGGGAGGAAAGGGATCGGGAACGACTTCACAGTCTGCTCGAATTTCAAACAAAAGCAGCAATGTCTGGTGTAAAGAACATAGAGGCACTTTCTCCTCGGAGAGCAGAGTGTGGGTCAGGTGTATCGGCGCTGAGAGAGTCGCCACCACCCAAGCGGCCGTGAGCCGGCTCTCCGCACTATCCCCCTGAGATGTGGCTTCAAGCAGTTGGGTGAGTGGAGGGGCGGCTTTAACACAATCTCTGTCCGTGGCTCCGAGGGTGAGTGCTGAAAGGCGCAGTGTTACTATAACCAAGATAAAATGCAGCCCCGAGCGATGCACAGACACAGTCACGTCCCCTCCCCACCCCGTCCTCTGCCGAGACTGAGCCTCCCTCACAACACCTGTGATCCCCTGATGTGAACCTGCGAAGCTCTGAGCCGCAGCGCTGCTTGTTTTCTCCCATCGCGGGTTTCCCCGTCGCTGCTGCGGGACACTCCCACTTTCACATTCCTTACTTCAGAACGGAGACCGCTCTCTCCCGACACCTTCCAAATTTCCAGCACAATAAATTCACTTTTCAAACATCACCTATTTTCGGATTGTAACATATTAAAGCGGGCAGCATGGCAGAGACATCTCACAGAATCCACAGCCACCGATCTCCGCAGCACAGGCGGCCACTCCCTGATCACGAGTCGCTGCATTTCCATATCCAGTTTCAGTCAGCGATCAGGAACCGTTTTCGGAGCTGATTCTGGTCTCAGATCGGTGCTTTACTCAGTGCGGGTTGAAGATGGCTTTGACAACTGTTTGCAGAGTTTGGATTGTGTGGGTGTTGGTGTCCAGGACCCTGAGCCTGGGCTGTGAGAGGCTGCAGTTAATGCACGTTCTCAACACGGATTATCTGGGCAAACCAAATGTAATGGTGAGTTGTCCCCCCTCCCAGAGACCGATCCGACACTCTCCAGCGCTGTTTGTTGTTAAAAAGTCAGTGATTACATGGAGCCTGTTCTCCGGTATTTATCTTTCTGGGGTTGTTATTAAAATACTTTCATCCAGTGTGTATTTGGGTTTCGAACAGCAATGACTGAGGAGATAGCGGAGGCAGCAAATCTCAAGACATTATGTAACATTTTCACCCATTATTGAATCACTCCTGAACGCAAACTAACCCTTTGGCCCAAATTGCCCTTACTGACTAAGATGCTCCATCTACACTAATCCCACCTTCCCGTATTTGACCCATGTCCCTCTAACCTTTCCTATCCATTAACCTGCTCGAATGTCTTTTAAATGTTGTTATAGTACCTGCCTCAACTACCTCCTCTGGCAGCTCATGTAAGACACCGACCACACTCTGGGTGGAAAATTTCCCTTTGAGTTCCTATTAAATCTTTCTCCTCTGATCTTCAATCCTTGTCCTCTGGTTCTTGAAGTTTGTGTGGACAGAGTGGGCTGAATGGCCTATTTCTGTGACTCCATACGGTTAGATTTTTTTTGACTGCCTCCACTCAAGTTTGGAAGTGTGAAGATGCCTAGGCTGAATTATTTTGCTAATCTGCAATGGCCATTCCACATCAGCTGTCTCAAGATCTTGATATGATGACCCTTTAAATTGCAAGACTTCCTCTCCCTCCTTTAATGCTTCCGTATCTCTCTGTCTCCCCCTGATCATTGCAGTTGTCCAAAGGGGAAGCGTTCAATTTCCATTCCTTTTCCTGAAAATTCTTCATCCATGTGTCTCTGCTGCAATGAGACTGTGCATTGGGAGTGCACCAGCCTACACTGAGCCCTCTCAGGTGGTGGCTTTGCTGAACCATTATGCATAACTTCAGCCTTCACCTAAAGTAATGATTATGAGCTTGTTGTCTCAGTGGTCCGAGGATACATTCGCCTTTATTTAATTATATTTGCAGAAATATATATATATATAACAGATATAAATGTTGTTCATAAACTTTTATTTATTGTTATTGTGAGATAAACTGGATATTTTTTTCTAAGATAAAAATATTTTAATGAATATGTGGACATCAAGTATTTTCAATATTGCACTCTTTTTCGTATTTCATGTGTTTACGTCAAACTTTAGCTGAATGGGTATTCTCACATTTCCTGGTATCATCCTCGATTTTTCCCCTCTGAAATCTCATACTGCACAGGCAAAGCAGGTGAATACATTGTGAATAAGAGTCATAAAGAAGAGGTTTATTCTACTTGCCCTATTCAGTCGGGGCCTAGAGAATAAGAGTCAGGAAGTCACCTTGCAGATTCATAGCACTTTGGTTGGGCCGCATTTGGAATAAGACCATAAGATGTAGGACCTGAGTTCGGATATTCATTCCATGCATCATGGATCCATTTGATCAAGATTAATCTATTTCCCCACCTCAACCCCATTCTCCTGGCTTCAGCCCATAATCTTTGATGCCCTTATTAATCAAGAATCTCTCAATCTCTGCTATAAAATGCCAAATGACTTGGCCGCAGCAGCTATCTGTGGCAATGAATTCCACACGCACTTCACCTTCTTGCTACAGAAATTCCCGCCACTCCATTCTAAAGAGACATCATTTTATTCGGAGACTTAGTCTGATGTCCACTAAGAGAAACACTCTCTCAACATCCACTCTTTCTAGGCCTTTCATATTTTAGTTGGTTTCAAAAAGATGAAACCCCTTATCGTTCTAAACACCAGCGAGTACAGTTCCAGGGACATCAAACGTTCCTCATACGTTAACCTAATCTTCCCCGGGATCAATCCCTTGATCTTTTTGAACCCCTGCAATCCCTGCACATCTTACCTCAGATATGTGGCGCAAACTGCTCATAATATTCAAAATGTGGCCAACCTGGCAACTTATAAAACATTGGCAGTACATTCTTGCTTTTATACTAGTCCTCCATACAAAAATGGAAACATTGCATTTACTGCTTTCTCAACCTGCAATATGAGTACAGGGTGGAAGTTAGTGGTAAAGTTAATTAGATCAACAAGTTTTTCATGAGTGCAGGGGCAGCACCGATGCAGTCGTCGATGTAGCCAAGAAAGAGTAGGGGGGTGGTACCGCTGAACGTTAGAAAAAGGTCTGTTCCCCCTCACATGTATCCATCTATCATATTCCGGCCCCATCTCTTTTCCAACTTTCTTCTCCACGCAACATTACGTCCAACGAAGGGTCTTAACTCAAAACATTATTGTCCATATCCCCCACAGATGCTGCCTGACGCGCTGTTACCCGAGAAATTTGTGTCTTTTTACATAAATCAGCGTCGCCATTCCCTTGTATCTACACGTTTCTGTATTGTTCACAAGTACACAATTTATAGGAGTAGAATTAGGCCATTCGGCCCATCGAGTCTACTCATGGCTGACCTATGGCTCTGAATCCTACTTTGCTGACTTCTCCCCATAACCCTTCACACACGTTCTAATCAAGAATTTGTCTGTCTCTTCCTCAGATATATCCACAGCCCTCAGTGGCAATGAGTTCCACATATTAACTATCCTCTGACTATAGAAGTTCCTTCTCACCTCCTTTCGAAAAGAGAGCCCTTTAATTCTGAGGTTATGACCTCTTGTCCTAGACTCTCCTACCAGTGGAATCATCCTTTCCACATCCACTCTATCTATGCCTTTCATTATTCTGCAAGATTTAATGAGGTCCCCCATCAACCTTCCAAATTCCAAGGAGTAGAAGCCCAGTGCTGTCAAACGCTCATCATACGCTGACCCACTCATTCCTGGAATCATTCTTGTAAAACTCTTGTGCTGGCTCTGGACCCACTCCAGAGCCAGCACATCTTCATCAGATATGAGGCCCCTATTTCCTCACAGTAGTCCAAATGCGGCCTCAACAGCGCCTTGTAGAGCTTCAGCATTACATCTCTGTTCTTGTATTCCAGTCCTCTTGATAAACATACTAGCATTAAACTTGCTTTCCTTACTATCGATTCGACTTGCAAATTAACTTGTTGGGAGTCCTGCACCTGCACTGCCAAGTCCCTTTGCACCTCCGATGTCAGGATTTTCTCTGCACTTAGAAAATAATCTACGTCTTTAATCTTATTACCAAAATGCTTGAGCCGAAATTTGCTAGACTGAATTAGTCTGCCACTTCTCTGCCCACTCCCATAACCTGTCCACGTCATTCAGCAGATTCCTTGCTGCCTGTACACATTCTGCTGCTCCACCTACCTCAGCATCATCTGTAAACTTGGCCACAAGGCCTTTAATCCCTATCCAAATCATTAATAAACAACGTGAAAAGAAGCGGCCCCAGCACTGACCCTCAAGGAACTCCCGCTAGCAGCCAACCTGAAAAAAAAGCGCCTTTGTAAATTGTCCCAAGTGTCCAGGGAATCGATGAGAAAGTGGGAGAACATAGAACTAGTGTGAACGAATGATCGATGGTCAGTGCGGATTCGGCAGCCGACGGGCCTGTTTCCATGCTCTATGTCTGAACTAAATTAGGGTTGACACAAAATGCTGGAGTAACTCAGTGGGTCAGGCAGCATCTCGGGAGAGAAGGAATGGGTGACGTTTCGGGTCGAGAGAGGAGACTAAACTAAACGTGCTGTATTCCTGTAAGGTTAGATTTAAAGAATGGCGGTAAAACAAAGATTTTCACAATATCTCAGTGCACGTGACAACAATAACCCAATACCAGTTTATCCCGTTTCCCTTCAGCCTCTCAGCGGGACCCGAGCGGTTCACAAACACGCCCACTCTCGATGTGACGAGCCGTCTCTTTACCCGGGACACTTTCGCTTCGGCCGCTTCCCCTCTGCAGACCGAGCCGAAGACTTCCCGCGGCGGCGAGAAGACAGGAAAGGGATCGGGACCGACTTCACACTCGGCTCGAAACCGTTTAATTTAAAAGAAAAGCAGAAATGTCTGGTGTAAATAACACAGAGCCGGAAGCACGTTGTCATCGGAGAGCAGAGTGTGGGTCAGGTGTATCGGCGCTGAGAGAGTCGCCACCAACCAAGCGGCCGTGAGCCGGCTTCAGCACTGTCCCCCTGAGATGTGGTTTCACGCAGTTGAGTGAGTGGAGGGGCGGCTTTAACACAATCTCTGTCCGTGGCTCCGAGGGTGAGCGCTGAAAGGCGCAGTGTTATTATAACCCGGATAAAATGCAGCCCCCAGCGATGCACAGACACAGTCACGTCCCCTCCCCACCCGGTCCCCTGCCGAGACTGAGCCTCCTCCACAACACCTGTGATCCATTGATGTAAACCTGCGAAGCTCTGAGCCGCAGCGCTGCTTGTTGTCTCCCATCGCGGATTTCCCAGTCGCTGCTGCGGGACTCTCCCACTTTCACATTCCTTACTTCAGAACGGAGACCGCTCTCTCCCGACACCTTCCAAATTTCCAGTAGCATAATTTCACTTTTCAAACCTCATTTATCTACAGATTGTAACATATTAAAGCGGGCAGCATGGCAGAGACAAATCGCAGAATAAACAGCCACCGTTCTCGGCAGCACAGGCGGCCGCTCTCGGATCACAAGTCGCTGTATTTCCATATCCAGAGTTTCAGTCAGCGATCAGGAACCGTTTACCGAGCTGATTCTGGTCTCAGATCGCTGCTTTACTCACTGTGGTTTGAAGATGACTTTGGGCAGTGTTTGCAGAGTTTGGATTGTGTGCGTGTTGTTGTCCGGGACCCTGAGCCTGGGCTGCGAGAGGCTACAGTTACTGCAAGTGCTCAACACGGACACTCTGGGGAAACTGAATGAAATGGTGAGTTGTCCCCGCTCCCAGAAACTGAGCCGACACTCTCCGTCCGGGCTGTTTGTTAAAAAGTCAATGATTACACGGAGCCTGTTCTCCCGCATTTCTCCCGTTGAGATGTTTTATATTCTGCACTCTGTACAGTATCTCCCCCTTCGCTCTACATATTGTACTTGAGTTTGGCTTGATTGCATTTGCAACAGTATGATCCGATTCGCGTGGATAACAATGGAAGCTTCGGGTTGTGAATAACGTTGACATCTTGTGTCTCAGGGTGGCCACCTACCCAGACAGTGTGGGACTGAGCGGCGGTCGCTGAAAACCAAGCCCTTGAACCTGGTGAAACTTTCCTTGGGGGTTGAGGTGAGTAAACTCGGCATTTTACTCTTAATCCCTCTTTTCCTGTTATACATTTTCCAGTTATCTCACTCACCTATCCTTCCCACCCAAACCACCATGGTACTTTCCCTTGCAACCGCAGGAAATGCTACACCTGTCGATTTACCACCACCCTCGACTACATCCAAGGACCCAAGCAGTCTTTCCAGGTGAGGCAGAGGTTCAGCTGTACCTCCTCCAACCTCATCTATTGCATCCGCTGTTCCAGGTGTCAACTGCTCTACATCGGTGAGACTAAGCGCAGGCTTGGCGATCGCTTTGCCCATCACTTCCGCTCACTTCGCAATAACCAACTTGATCTCCCGGAGGCTGAGCACTGCAACTCCCCCTCCCATGCCGAATGCGACATTTATGTCCTGTGCCTCCTCCATGACCTGAGTGAGTTCCACCTCAAATTGGAGGAACACAACCTCATATTTTGCTTGGGTAGTTTACACCCCAGTGGTATGAACATTGGCTTCTCCAATTTCAGGTATTCCTTGCTTTCTCCTTCCTTCCCCTTCCCTTCCCTGCCCTCCCATAGCCTACTGTCTCCGCCTCTTCCTTTCTTTGTCCCGCCACCCCCCACATCAGTGTGAAGAAGGGTCTCGACCCGAAACGTCGCCTATTCCTTCGCTCCATTGATGCTGCCTCACCCGCTGAGTTTCTCCAGCATTTTAGTCTACCTATTGAGTTTACCTCTTGATTTGATCTCCTGGGATTAATCTCCTCCTCTCATTATTTCACACATTGTGTCCGCCATAGCCAATGTCACCATTGACACCACATAAACCTGCTAATGACTGAGTGCAGTGAGGGATTCTGAGATTCACCTCTGGTCTGGTTAAATACTTCCACATCTCAGCAAGTCCATTGAGTTCAAAGAGGATAACGAACGGGGACCGACGAGAGGTGTACAACATTATGGGTGTCTTGGAATGGGCAGTCAGCCTTTAAATATCCCCTAAAGCAGAGATATCTGTATCCAGAGGCCATGGGTTTGACGAAAAATGTAAGAATTTAGATTGCCTAGAAAGACACAAAAATGTCCAGCCTATAGCTGAGTGCACTGCCTTGCCCAGTACTTGGATCGCCGGTGCATAGAAAGCTATGATGTTGCTATGCCCTGATAGATAATGGGAGGAGTGAAAGTAATCACCTGGAACTGTAAATTCTGGTTAAAAAAAGGGATAGAAAAGTGCTGGAGTAATTAAGCAGATCAGGCTGACTTGCCTCAGCACTTTGTATATTTTGTGTTATATAATGTGACGTAGAGACAGAGAGGGCTGAAAGACCTATATTTGTAATTCTATCATGCTCTGGTTTTTTGACACCCCCACTCAAGTTTTGAAGTGTGGAAGGTGTGTGTGTTGAATTCTTGCTTTTATTATTGTGGGGTGGTTGCTACACATCCGCCAGCTGAAGGTCTTGATATGATGAACCTTAGTCAAATTATAAGACACTTCCTCCCTCCTTTAATCTTTCTAAGTCGCCCATCCTCTAACCAACTCACGTTAGCACACATTTCTGGGCTTAGAGATTTACCATACAATTGTACATGTTCATATGGTACAGGACCAGAATTAGGCCTCTCGGCCCATCTGCCATTCAGTCATGGCTTATCTATCTTTACCGATCACTCTCATTCTCTTGCCTTCTCCCCATAAACTCTGGCATCTGTACAAATTTGGATTCTGCCTTAAAATTGAACATTGACTTGGCCTCCACGGTCTTCTGTGGCAATTAATTCCACAGATTCACCACCTACCTTCAGAAAATCCTCCTCGTCTTCTTTCTAATGGTACGCCCCTTAATTTTTAGGCTATGGCCTCTGGTCCTAGACTCTTTCACTAATGGAAACATCCTCCCACATCCACTCTATCCAGGCCTTTCATTATTTAGTAAAATACAAAGAGGTCCTCCCTCAGCTTTCTAAACTACAGTGAGTAAAGGCACAGTGCTGTCAAACACCTGTCATATGTTAACCCAATCATACCTGGGTTAATTCTTGTAGACATCCGCTGGACCCTCTCCAATGCCAGCACATTCTTCCACAGATATGGGGCCCAAAACTGCACACATTACTGCAAATGCCGTCTGACCAGTGCCTTATAAATCCTCAGCAATACAACCCTGCTTTTATATTCTAGTACTCTCAAAATAAATGCTTGTAGGTATTTGCCTTATTTACTACTGATTCATCTTGCAAATTTACGTTTTGGGAATCCTGAACTAACACTCCCAAATTGTATTTGCTCTTGCCATTCGAAGTTTCTTTCTGACCTTCTTTCAGCACTCTGTGGCCACTGGCTAGCAAACCTCCAGTTGAGAATTAATTGTTTGAAAATGATGCCTGATTGTGACATCCTATTCTAACCAGATTGGGTCCAGGATCTGTCTAATTTCTCTGTGTGTGTTTTGCACAGGCCCAGGACAGGATCCAGCTTGTCCATCAAACACTGCATCACCTCCGCAGGATCTACAGCATGAACCTGAGCTCAGTAACGTGGGTCCAGGCCACAGTGGAACACTTCAGACTTCTCCTGGATCGGCAGCTCAGAGAGCTGGAAGTCTGTGTCAGGAAACCAAGCACAGGGTCCAGGGCAAGGAAGAATGCCACAGTTCTTAAATACTTCAGGAAACTGAGAAAGTTTCTGAAGCAGAAGGTGAGCTGACTGACTTCATGTGTGATTACCAGCAGATTTTACAGACATATAATTTCTGTTCATTATCTAATACATTTTGTTGATATTTTCTCTTTTTCAGGGATTCAGTGACTGCGCCTGGGAAATAACCCGTGCTGAGACCAGGGCACATTTACAACAGCTCCTTCACATCATGGCAACAATCAGCAGGGAACAATGAGGATATTTCAGAGACTGAATCATAAGAGACTCAAATTGATGATTACCTAAAGTACCTTTTTGTTACAGAAAAAAGTCTTATATGAATATTACATTCCAGAAGGAAAATCAATCAATTGTTGGTAGGACACAAAGTGCTGGAGTAACTCAGAATGTAAAATGTCCACCAAATCACAATGTATTATTCTATTATTTCGACTTGTTTGAGAGTCATGGAGAACAAAGAACATTTGGATATTTCTCTGTATTTAAGTGTTGATCTTATTTATTGATATTTATTTTTGTACCATTATCCTGTGGTGAACTGTGAATCTTGAAAGATCCCCTATTTCAAAGACTGACAAATTCAGTAAATTCATTAAATTCTTTTAGTGAATAAATTAATTTCAGTTTATTTATATTTGCACTGATATGTATTTATGCGTACAGTTTATATATATATGTCAACATCTTTGTTAATTTATTGTATTTTAGAAATAAGCTGTGTATATTTTTTTCTAAAATAAAATCTTTTCAATGAAAATGGATGTGTTTTGTATTTTCATTATTGTATTTTTTTGCATTGTATTTATTTTTGCCAATCTATCTAATGAATGGGAATTCTTGCATTTCTAGACGTTCCTCGAATATATTTTCCCTCCGCAATCTCACACAGCACAGACAAAGTATGTGAATACATTTTGATGTGAACGAATGAATGAATTATACTTTATTATCAAATGTGACAAGTCAGAGGAATATTCTTTGTTTGCATACCCAAGGTATGCAAAGGGTCTCCACATAAGGGGAAAATTTACATAAAGGGTGCCGACAGAGTGGTAAAAAAGAGGTTTAGTCTACCTGCCCTCATTGGATAATTGTCCGGAGGTCATTATGCCATTTTTTTAGGACTTAGGTGAGACCACATTTGGAGTGTTGCCTGCAGTTCTCGTCACCACGTTGCAGGATGTATGTGGAGGCTTTGGAGAGTCTGCAGTACGGGTTTACCAGAAGACTGCATGGACTAAGGTTTATCAGCTATCAGGAGAGGTTGGACCATCTCTGCTTGCAAAGGATAGACCGGCACAGACACAGTCACGTCCCCTTCCCACCCCGTCCCATGCAGAGACTGAGCCTCCCCCACAACACCTGTGACCCCCTGATGTGAACCTGCGAAGCTCTGAGCCGCAGCGCTGCTTGTTCCCTCCCATGGCGGGTTTCCCCGTCGCTGCTGCGGGACACCCCCACTTTCACATTCTTTACATCAGAACGGAGACCGCTCTCTCCCGACACCTTCCAAATTTCCAGCACAATAAATTCACGTTTCAAACATCACCTATTTTCGGATTTTAACATAGTAAAGTGGCCAGCATGGCAGAGACAGCTCACAGAGTCCACAGCCACCGGTCTCTGCAGCACAGGCGGCCACTCCCGGATCACGAGTCGCTGCATTTCCATATCCAGTTTCAGTCAGCGATCAGGAACCGTTTTGACCACTGTTTGCAGAGTTTGGATTGTGTGGGTGTTGTTGTCCAGGACCCTGAGCCTGGGCTGTGAGCCTGCAGTTACTGCACGTTCTCAACACGGACTCTCTGGGCAAACTGAATGTAATGGTGAGTTGTCCCCCGTGCCAGAGACCGATCCGACACTCTCCAGGGCTGTTTGTTGTTAAAAAGGCAGTGATTACATGGAGCCTGTTCTCCGCTATTTATCTTTCTGTGATTGTTATTAAAAAACTTTCATCCAGTGTGTATTTGGGTTTCGAACAGCAATGACTGAGCAGGTGGCGGGGGCAGCAAATCTCAAGACATTATGTAACATTTTCACCCATTATTGAATCACTCTTGAACGCAAACTAACCCTTTGGCCCAAATTGCCCTTACTGACTAAGATGCTCCATCTACACTAATCCCACCTTCCCGTATTTGACCCATGTCCCTCTAACCTTTCCTATCCATTAACCTATTCGAATGCCTTTTAAATGTTATTATAGTACCTGCCTCAACTACCTCCTCTGGCAGCTCATGTAAGACACCGACCACACCCTGGGTGGAAAATTTCCCTTTGAGTTCCTATTAAATCTTTCTCCTCTGATCTTCAATCCTTGTCCTCTGGTTCTTGAAGTTTGTGTGGACAGAGAGCGCTGAATGGCCTATTTCTGTGACTCCATACAGTTAGATTTTTTGACTGCCTTCACTCAAGTTTGGAAGTGTGAAGATGCCTAGGCTGAATTATTTTTTTCATCTGCAATGGTCATTCCACATCAGCTGTCTCAAGGTCTTGATATGATGACCCTTTAAATTGCAAGACTTCCTCTCCCTCCTTTAATGCTTCTGTATCTCTCTGTCTTCCCCTGATCATTGCAGCTGTCCAAAGGGGAAGCGTTCAATTTCCATTCCTGTTCCTGAAAATTCTTCCTCCATGTGTCTCTGCTGCAATAAGACTACGCATTGGGAGTGCACCAGCCTACACTGAGACCTCTCATGTGGTGGCTTTGCTGTACCATTATGCTTAACTTCATCATTCACCCAAAGTAATGATTATGAGCTTGTTGTCTCAGTGGTAGGAGGATTCATTCGCCTTTATTTAATTATATTTGCAGAAATATATATTTATAACAGATATAAATGTTGTTCATAAACTTTTATTTATTGTTATTGTGAGATAAACTGGATATTTTTTTCTAAAATAAAAATATTTCAATGTATACGTGGACATAAAGTATTTTCAATATTGCACACTTTTTCGTATTTCATTTGTTTACGTCAAACTTTAGCTGAATGGGTATTCTCACATTTCCTAGTATCTTCCTCGATTTTTTCCCTTTGAAATCTCATACTGCACAGGCAAAGCATGAGGATACATTGTGAATAAGAGTCATAAAGAAAAGGTTTATTCTACTTGCTCTATTCAGTCGGGGCCTAGAGAATAAGAGTCTGGAAGTCACTTTGCAGATTCATAGCACTTTGGTTGGGCCGCATTTGGAATAAGACCATAAGATGTAGGACCTGAGTTAGGATATTCATTCCATGGATCATGGATCCATTTGATCAAGATTCATCTATTTTTCCCTCTTAACCCCATTCTCCTGGCTTCAGCCCACAACCTTTGATGCCCTTATTAATCAAGAATCTATCAATCTCTGCTTTAAAATGCTTAATTACTTGGCCGCAGCAGCTATCTGTGGCAAAGAATTTCACACACACATCACCTTCTTGCTACAGAAATTCCCGCCTCTCCATTCTAAAGAGACATCATTTTATTCTGAGACTTAGTCTGATGTCCACTAAGGGAAACACTCTCTCAACCTCCACTCTTTCTAGGCCTTTCAAATTTTAGTTGGTTTCAAAAAGATGAAATCCCCTTATCGTTCCATACACCAGCGAGTACAGTTCCAGGGACATCAAACGTTCCTCATACGTTAACCTAATCTTCCCCGGGATCAATCCCTTGATCTTTTGGAACCTCTGCAATCCCTGCACATCCTACCTCAGAGATGTGGCCCAAACTGCTCATAATATTCCAAATGTTTCTGGACTGGCAACTTATAAAACAGTAATAGTACATTCTTGCTTTCAAACTGGTTCTCCATACAAAAATGGAAACGTTTTTCACGAGTGCAGGGGCAGCACCGATGCCATCGTCGATGTAGCCAAGAAAGAGTAGGAGGGTGGCATCGCTGAATGTTAGAAAAAGGTCTGTTCCCCCTCACATGTATCCATCTATCATATCCCGGCCCCATCTCTTTTCCAACTTTCTTCTCCACACAACATTCCGTTTAACGAAAGGACTTAACCCAAAATATCATCTCTCCATATCCCCCACAGATGCTGCCTGACGTGCTGTTACCCCAGAAATTTGTGTCTTTTTACATAAATCAGCGTTGCCATTCCCTTGTATCTACAAGTTTCTGTATTGTTCACAAGTTCACAATTTATAGGAGTAGAATTAGGCCATTCGGCCCATCGAGTCTACTCATGGCTGCCCTATGTCTCTGAATCCTACTTTGCTGACTTCTCCCCATAACCCTTCACACCCGTTCTAATAAAGAATTTGTCTGTCTCTTCCTGAGATATATCCACAGCCCTCAGTGGCAATGATTTCCACATATTAATTATCCTCTGACTATAGAAGTTCCTTCTCACCTCCTTTCTAAAAGAGTGCCCATTAATTCTGAGGCTATGACCTCTTGTCCTAGACCCTCCCACCAGTGGAATCATCCTTTCCACATCCACTCTATCTATGCCTTTCATTATTCTGCAAGATTTAATGAGGTTCCCCATCAACCTTCCGAATTCCAAGGAGTTCCAAATGCCCAGTGCAGTCAAACGCTCATCATACGCTGACCCACGCATTCCTGGAATCATTCTTGTAAAACTCTTGTGCTGGCTCTGGACCCACTCCAGAGCCAGCACATCTTCATCAGATATGAGGCCGCTACGCTGACCCACTCATTCCTGGAATCATTCTTGTAAAATTCTTGTGCTGACTCTGGACCCTCATCAGAGGCCCCTATTTGCTCACAGTACTTCAAATGCGGCCTCAACAGAGCCCCCTATTTGCTCACAGTACTTCAAATGCGGCCTCAACAGCGCCTTGTAGAGCTTCAGCATTACATCTCTGTTCTTGTATTCCAGTCCTCTTGATATAAATGCTAGCATTAAACTTCCTTACTACCGATTCGACATGCAAATTAACTTGTTGGGAATCCTGCACCTGCACTGCCAAGTCACTTTGCCCCTCCGATTTCAGGATTTTCTCTCCACTTGGAAAATAATCTACGTCTTTAATCAAAATGCATGATCCGAAATTTGCTAGACTGAATTAGTCTGCCACTTCTCTGCCCACTCCAATAACCTGTCCACGTCCTTCAGCAGAATCCTTGCTGCCTGTACACTTCCTGCTGCTCCAACTACCTCAGCATCATCTGCAAACATGGCCACAAGGCCTTCAAAACCCTATCCAAATCATTCATCATTCCTGTTAGGAAATGAGACAGGGCAGGTGGCGGAGGTATGCGTCGGGGAGCACTTCGGGTCCAGTGATCTCAACACCATTAGTTTCAATATAATTATGGAGAGGGTCAGAACTGGACCTAGGGTTGAGATTTTTGATTGGAGAAAGGCTAACTTTGAGGAGATGCAAAAGGATTTAAAAGGAGTGAATTGGGACATGTTGTTTTATGGGAAGGATGTAGAAGAAAAATGGAGGACACTTAAAGGTGACATCTTAAGAGTACAGAATCTTTATGTCCCTGTTCGGTTGAAATGAAATAGTAAAAATTGGAAAGAACCATGGTTTTCAAGGGAAATTGGACACTTGGTTTGGAAAAAGAGAGAGATCTACAATAATTATAGGCAGCATGGATTAAATGAGGTGCTTGAGGAGTATAAAGAATGTAAAAACAATATTAAGAAAGAAATTAGAAAAGCTAAAAGAAGATATGAGGTTGCTTTGGCTGCTCTGCCATTCAGTCATGGCTTATCTATCTTTACCGATCACTCTCATTCTCTTGCCTTCTCCCCATAAACTCTGGCATCTGTACAAATTTAGATTCTGCCTTAAAATTGAACATTGACTAGGCGTCCACGGTCTTCTGTGGCAATTAATTCCACAGATTCACCACCTACCTTCAGAAATTCCTCCTCGTCTTCTTTCTAATGGTACGCCCCTTAATTCTTAGGCTATGGCCTCTGGTCCGAGACTCTTTCACTAATGGAAACATCCTCCCACATCCACTCTATTCAGGCCTTTCATTATTTAGTAAAATACAATGAGGTCCTCCGTCATCTTTCTAAACTACAGTGAGTACAGGCACAGTGCTGTCAAACACCTGTCATATGTTAACCCAATCATACCTGGGTTCATTCTTGTAGACATCCTCTGGACCCTCTCCAATGCCAGCACATTCTTCCACAGATATGGGGCCCAAAACTGCTCACATTACTGCAAATGCGGTCTGAACAGTGCCTTATAAATCCTCAGCACTACATCCCTGCTTTTATATTCTAGTCCTCTCAAAATAAATGCTTGTATGTATTTGCCTTATTTACTACTGATTCATCTTGCAAATTAACGTTTTGGGAATCCTGAACTAACACTCCCAAATTGTATTTGCTCTTGCCATTAGAAGTTACCGTTCAATTGTTTCACACGATCAATTCAGGCAACTGTTCCCTTATACACATCCTTACTGACATTGCACACCTCTATAAAATCTCCACATCACATTTACTGGTTTGATGAGGTTTGTCGGATCTTCTCCCATCTCTCCCTTTAACTGAGGACCTGCAGCATAGATTGTATTCATGCACACTGTTCGCATTCCATCAAAGACTATGACACTGTGTCCTGCATCTGAGACGGTACTGCTTGTTAATTGATCATACAATTTGTAAACCTCTAACTGCAGATTACAATTCAACTGGCTCTGACCTTCTTTCATTACTGTGTGGCCACTGGCTAGCAAACCTCCAGTTGAGAATTAATTGTTTGAAAATGATGCCTGATTGTGACATCCTATTCTAACCAGATGGGATCCAGGATCTGTCTAATTTCTATGTGTGTGTTTTGCACAGGCCCAGGACAGGATCCAGCTTGTCCATCAAACACTACATCACCTCCGCAGGATCTACAGCATGAACCTGAGCTCAGTACCGTGGGTCCAGGTCACAGTGGAACATTTTAGGCTTCTCCTGGATCGGCAGCTCAGAGAGCTGGAAGTCTGTGTCAGGAAACCAAGCACAGGGTCCAGGGCAAGGAAGAATGCCACAGTTCTTAAATACTTCAGGAAACTGAGAAAGTTTCTGAAACAGAAGGTGAGCTGATTGAATTCATATGTGATTACCAGCAGATTTTACAGACATATTATTTCTGTTCATTATCTAATACATTTTGTTGATATTTTCTCTTTTTCAGGGATCCAGTGACTGTGCCTGGGAAATAACCCGCGCTGAGACCAGGGGACATTTACAACAGCTCCTTCTCATCATGGCAACAATCAGCAGGGAACAATGAGGATATTTCAGAGACTGAATCATAAGAGATTCAAATTGATGATTACTTCATGTACCTTTTTGTTACAGAAAAATGGCTTGTATTAATATTACATTCCAGAAGCAAAATCAATCAATTGTTTGTAGGACACAAAGTGCTGGAGTAACTCAGCATGTAAAATGTCCACCATTTTACAATGTATTATTCTATTATTTCGACTTGTTTGAGAGTCATGGAGAACAAAGAACATTTGGATATTTCGCTGTATTTAAGTGTTGATCTAATTTATTGATATTTATTTTTGTACAATTATCCTGTGGTGAACTGTGAATCTTGAAAGATCCCCTCTTTCAAAGACTGACAAATTCAGTAAATTCATTAAATTCTTTTAGTGAATAAATTAATTTCAGTTTATTTATATTTGCACTGATATATATTTATGCATACAGTATATATATATGTCAAAATATTTGTTAATTTATTGTATTTTAGAGATAAGCTATGAATATTTTTTTCTAAAATAAAATCTTTTCAATGAAAATGGATGTGTTTTGTATTTTCATTATTGTATTTTTTTGCATTATATTTATTTTTGCCAATCTATCTAATGAATGGGAATTCTTGCATTTCTAGACGTTCTTCAAATATATTTTCCCTCCGCAATCTCACACAGCACAGACAAAGTATGTGACTACATTTTGAAGTGATGAATGAATGAATTATACTTTATTATCACAGGTGACAAGTCAGAGGAATATTTTTTGTTTGCATGCCCAAGGTATGCAAAAGGTCTCCACATAAGGGGAAAATTTACATAAAGGGTGCCGACAGAGTGGTAAAGAAAAGGTTTAGTCTACCTGCCCTCATTGGATAATTGTCTGGAGGTCATGATGCCATTTTTTTAGGACTTAGGTGAGACTACATTTGGAGTGTTGCCTGCAGTTCTCGTCACCACGTTGCAGGAAGTATGTGGAGGCTTTGGAGGGTCTGCAGTACGGGTTTACCAGACCACTGCATGGACTAAGGTTTATCAGCTATCAGGAGAGGTTGGACCATCTCTGCTTGCAAAGGATAGACCGAAACCTTTTACCAGGATAGAAATGTCAAAGCCTGAAGGACAAAGCTTTAAGGAGAATGGGGCAAAATATAATGGAGTTGTGTGGGGCAAGTTTTTTACTTCTTGGGGCAAGATGGTTGCCTGTAATGGGGTGCTGGTGGTGATAGTTAAGGTAGATATAATGGTGGCATTTAGGAGGCCTTTAAATAGCAACATGGAGATTCATGGAATGGAGCAGTGGGCAGAGGTAATTAGTTTAACGGCATGGAAAATGTGGGTCCAATGATCTGTTTTGTGCTGTAGAGTTATATTTTCCTTGTTGCCCTGGGGACTGGTCAAAGCCTCCTAACTCATCTACATTGGATGTGAAAATGGATCAGCCTTCGGTTGCCACAGCTGGTGCTTGGGGCATCTCAGCCAGTTTGTCACATTGAAGGTCCAGGAAGATAGAATGTGGATGACCACAAAGAAGGGAATTAGACATAACAGGCACACCCTCTTTGGTGTTGTTGGGACGATACATCAAGGTAATATCAGTCAGGAATGTGAAATCAGCCCTGCATCGAGCAACTGCAGCAGGGCAACTTCAGACAGAGCCGTAGTGGTAGATGACTCTATAGTTAAGAGTGAAGACGACTCTATAATTAAGAGCTGCGGCAGCAGTCAAGACACCATGATGGTGTGCTGCCTCCCTGGAGTCAGGGTCAAGTGCATCTTGGAGCCATTGCATGGCATCCTCATGGATGGGTTGGGGCATGTTGGCACAAATGATAGAGGAAGGAAAAGGTAGGAGTTTCTGCAAAGGGAGTATGTGGAGTTGGGTAAAAGGCCAGAAGGCATGAGCTCCGGGGACGTGATCTCTGGATTGCTTCCAGTACCGTGTGAGCATAGGAACAGAAAGATAGGGGAAGTGAATGTATGGCTGAAGAGTTGGTGCAGGAGGCAGTTCAGATTTCTAGACCATTGTGATATCTTTTAGGGCAGAGGTGATCTGCACAAGAGTGATGGGTTGAAACTTAACTGCAGAGGTACCAATATCCTGGCAGGCAGGTTTGCCGGCGTTACACGGCCGGGTTTAAACTAGATTGGCAGTTGGGTGACTACAGGACGGAGGCAGATGAATGGTTACAAGTTGATATAGAGGGTGATGAGAGAAAGTTTAGTGGAGAGAGTAGGCAGGAGAAAGACTGGGAGTGAGGAAGTATTTTTGATTACAATTTGACTTATTTCTTATGCAGGAGGTCTGACAGGTAAGGCAGATGAGCTTTGGGCATGGATGGGTACATACAAGTGGGAAATTGTAGCTATTACGGAAACCTGGTTCAGAGTGGGGCAGGACTGGCAACTCAATTTTCCATGCTGCATGTGCTTCAGGAGAGACAGGGGTGAGGGTAAAAGAGAAGGGGGTGTTGCATCATTGGTTAAGGAGGATGTCATGGCAGTGATCAGTGGTGGCATTGCAGACAGTCTGTCCAGTGAGGCTATATGGGCGAAGCAGAGGAAGAAGATAGTGATGATCCCCTTGTTCGGAGTGTACTACAGGCCCCCAAATAGTTAATGGGAATTAGAAGAGCAAATACACAGGAGATGACAGGCAGCTGCAGGTCTAATAAGGTTGTCGTAGTAAGGAATTTTAAATGTCCCAATATTGACTGGGAATTTCATAGTGCAAAACGTTTAAACGGGGCAAGATTTGTCAAATGTCTTCATGAAAGTTTCCTCAATATGTATAGTAAATTCCCCGGTTTCGATCCTGACTATGGGTGGTGTCTATAAAGGGTTGACACGTTCTCCCCATGATCTGCATGGGTTTTCTTTGGGTGCACCGGGTTCTTCCCACACTCCAAAGACGTACAGGTTTATGGGCTAATTTGACTTCGATAAAAATTGTAAATTATCACTGGTATGTACGGGGATTGTTGGTAGACACGGACGCGGTGGACTCAAAGGCCTGTTTTTGCAATGTATCTCTAAACTAAACTAAATGTTCATGAATGAGTCTTGTTGGACCACTGACCACTATTCTAGTAGGTTTAGCATAGTTATGGATAGAAACAGGGCGGGCACACAAGTTAAAATGTTAAATTGGGCCAAGGCCAAGTTTAAAGGTATCAGCCAGGACTTCACTCCAGTTGATTGAAGCAAGTTGATTGAAGGAAATGGACCATCGGGAAGAAGAGATGTTTTTAAAAGTGTGCTGACAAGAACTCAGGACATAGACGTCCCTGTTAGTGAAAGGTAAGACGGTGAGTGTAAGGACGTTTGGAGGCTCTGGTCAAGAGTAAGAAGGAGATATGGCGCAGGTATGAACAGCTGGGTTCAAGTGTATTCGTGGAGAAGTTTCAGGAATGAGGGGGAAAAAAGAAATCGGGAGGGCATTAAGATTAATCCCGAGATTTTATAAGCACACAAAGGGAAAAAGTCTAACCAGGGAGAGAATTGAACCACTCAGGAATCAAAGCAGTCAACTCTGTGGGGAGCCACGTGAGATGGGCAGAGTCTTCAATGAATATTTCTCTTCTGTTTCTACCATGAAGAAAGACATGAGGATGACGTACATGGCATAGTTAACAAGTATGCCAATGACGTGCCTCAATGACCAGTCGCACTAACGTCTGTGGTGATGAAGTGCTTTGAGAGGTTGATCATGGCGCAAATCAAATCCTACCTTGACAAAAACCTGGACCCTCTGCGGTTCGCATTCCGCCACAACAGATCAACGGTGGATGTGATCTCGCTGGCTCTCCACTCCGCTCTGGACCACTTGGACAACAAAAACTCATATGTCAGCCTTTTATTCATTGATTACAGCTCGGCATTTAGTTCAATCCTCCCCTCCAAGCTGGTTACCAAACTCGCTGAACTGGGTCTCTGCGCATCCCTCTGCAATTGTATCCTGGACTTCCTCATTTACAGACCACAGTCAGTTCGTATTGGTGTAAATGTGTCAGCCTCGATAACAATCACCATGGGAGCACCTCAAGGCCGCATGCTTAGCCCCCTGTTGTACTCACTCTATGTACCAGTCATAGTGCGAACTCCATCATCAAGTTCCCTGACAATACCACTGTTGTGGGATGTATCAATGATGGAGACGAGTTAGAATACAGAAGTAAGAATGACCGACTGACCAAATGGTGCCAGCACAATAACCCGGCCCTCAACACCAGCAAAACCAAGGAACTGATTGTGGACTATGAAGGGGGAGGATGAGGACCCAGATCCTGTTAATATCAACGGGTCGATGATGGAAAGGGTCAAGAGCTTCAAATTCCTGGGGGTGCATATCTCTGAAGATCTTTCCTGGTCCGAGAACACTGATGCAATCGTAAGGAAAGCACATCAGCGCCTCTACTTCCTGAGAAGATTACGGAGTGTCGGTATGTCAAGGAAGACTCTCTCTAACTTCTACAGGTGCACAGTAGAGAGCATGCTGACTGGTTGCATCGTGGCTTGGTTCGGAAACTTGAACGCCCTGGAGCGGAAAATACTACAAAAAGTAGTAAACATTGCCCAGTCCATCATCGGCTCTGACCTCCAGTCCATCGAGGGGATCTATCACAGTCGCTGCCTCAAAAAGGCTGGCAGCATCATCAAGGACCCACACCATCCGGGCCATACACTCATCTCCCCACTGCCATCAGGTAGAAGGTACATGAGCCTGAAGACTGCAACGACCAGGTTCAGGAATAGTCACTTCCCCATAGCCATCAGGCTATTAAACTCAGCTCGGACAAAACTCTGAACATTAATAGCCAATAATCTGTTTATTTGCACTTAATCAGTTTAATTATTCATGTGTGTATATATTTATATAATGGTATATGGTTTATACAATCGTTGGGGGGAGGGACTCGAATAGGGAAAGCTAGTAGTCAGGGTGTGAGGCAGGAGGCAGAGAAGGGAAGCACTCGGAACCAAAATGTAGGGGAGAAAGAAGAAAAAGATAATAAATAGAGTGGTGGTGGGTTTCTTAAATGTGTATCTTTAAATGCTAGGAGTATTGTAAGAAAGGTGGATGAGCTTAAAACCTGGATTGACACCTGGAAGTATGATGTTGTGGCGATCAGTGAAACATGGTTGCAGGAGGGCTGTGAGTGGAAACTAAATATTCCAGGATTTCGTTGCTTTAGGTGTGATGGGGTTGGAGGGGCAAGAGGTGGGGGTGTTGCATTGCTTGTCAAGGAAGATATTACAGCAGTGCTTTGGCAGGATAGATTAGAGAGCTTGTCTAGCTTTCATAGCAAAAGGATTTGAGTATAGGAGCAGGGAGGTTCTACTGCAGTTGTACAGGGTCTTGGTGAGACCACACCTGGAGTATTGCGTACAGTTTTGGTCTCCAAATCTGAGGAAGGACATTATTGCCATAGAGGGAGTGCAGAGAAGGTTCACCAGACTGATTCCTGGGATGTCAGGACTGTCTTATGAAGAAAGACTGGATATACTTGGTTTATACTCTCTAGAATTTAGGAGATTGAGAGGGGATCTTATAGAAACTTACAAAATTCTTAAGGGGTTGGACAGGCTAGATGCAGGAAGATTGCTCCCGATGTTGGGGAAGTCCAGGACAAGGGGTCACAGCTTAAGGATAAGGGGGAAATCCTTTAAAACCGAGATGAGAAGAACTTTTTTCACACAGAGAGTGGTGAATCTCTGGAACTCTCTGCCACAGAGGGTAGTCGAGGCCAGTTCATTGGCTATATTTAAGAGGGAGCTAGATGTGGCCCTTGTGGCTAAAGGGATCAGAGGGTATGGAGAGAAGGCAGGTACGGGATACTGAGTTGGATGATCAGCCATGATCATATTAAATGGCGGTGCAGGCTCGAAGGGCCGAATGGCCTACTCCTGCACCTAATTTCTATGTTTCTATGTTTCTATCTTATTTGGGTGGAACTGAGAAATTGGGGTGTATTATAGACTGCCTAATGGAGAGCGAGAATTTAAAGAGCAAATATGTAAGGAGATAGCAGATATTAGTAGTAAGCACAAGGTAGTGATTGTGGAAGATTTCAATTTTCCACACATACACTGGGAAACACATTCTCTAAAAGGGCTGGATGGTTTGGAGTTTGTAAATGTGTGCAGGATAGTTTTTTGCAGCAATACATAGAGGTACCTACAAGAGAAGGGGCAGTGCTGGACCTCCTGTTAGGAAATGAGACAGGGCAGGTGGCGGAGGTATGCATTGGGGAGCACTTTGGGTCCAGTGATCACAATACCATTAGTTTCAATATAATTATGGAGAGGGTCAGAACTGGACCTAAGGTTGAGATTTTGACTGGAAAAAGGCTAACTTTGAGGAGATGCGAAAGGATTTAAAAGGAGTGAATTGGGACATGTTGTTTTAAGGGAAGGACGTAGAAGAGAAATGGACGACATTTAACGGTGACATTTTAAGAGTACAGAATCTTTATGTTCCTGTTCGGTTGAAAGGAAATAGTAAAAATTGGAAAGAGCTATGGTTTTCAAGGGAAATTGGACACTTGGTTCGGAAAAAGAGAGAGATCTACAATAATTAGAGGCGGCATGGAGTAAATGAAGTGCTGCAGGAGTATAAAGAATGTAAAAAGAATCTTAAGAAATAAATTAGAAAAGCTAAAAGAAGATATGAGGTTGCTTTGGCAAGTAAGTTGAAAGTAAATCCAAAGGGTTTCTACAGCTATATTAATAGCAAAAGGATAACAAGGAATAAAATTGGTCCATTAGAGAGTCAGGGTGGACTGCTATCTGCAGAGCCAAAAGAGATGGGGGAGATATTGAACAATTTCTTTTCTTTGGTATTCACCAAGGAGAAGGATATTGAATTATGTGAGGTAAGGGAAACAAGTAGAGTACCAATGGAAACTATGAGATTCAAAGAAGAGGAAGTGTGGACACTTTTGAAAAATATGAAAACGGAGAAGTCTCCAGGTCCTGACAGGATATTCCCTAGGACATGGAGGGAAGTTAGTGTAGAAATAGCAGGGGCTATGACAGAAATATTTCAAATGTCATTAGAAACGGGAATAGTGCCGGAGGATTGGCATACTGCGCATGTTGTTCCATTGTTTAAAAAGGGTTCTAAGAATAAACCTAGCAATTATAGACCTGTTAGTTTGACGTCAGTGGTGGGAAAATTAATGGAAAGGATACTTAGGGATAATATATATAAACATGTGGATAAACAGGGTCTGATTAAGAACAGTCAAAATGGATTTGTGCCTGGAAGGTCATGTTTGACTAATCTTCTTGAATTTTTCGAAGAAGTTACTAGGGAAATTGATGAGGGTAAAGCAGTGGATGTTGTCTATATGGACTTCAGTAAGGCCTTTGACAATGTTCCTCATGGAAGGTTTGTTAAGAAGATTCAATTGTTGGGTATTAATGGTGGAGTAGCAAGATGGATTCAACAGTGGCTGAATGGGAGATGCCAGAGTGGATGGCTGTTTGTCAGGTTGGAGGCCGGTGACTAGTGGGGTGCCTCAGGGGTCTGTGTTGGGTCCACTGTTGTTTGTCATGTACATCAATAATCTGGATGATGGTGTGGAAAATTGGATTAGTAAGTATGCAGATGATACTAAGATAGGTGGTGTTGTGGATAATGAAGTAGCTTTTCAAAGTCTACAGAGAGATTTAGGCCATTTGGAAGAGTGGGCTGAAAGATGGCAGATGGAGTTTAATGCTGATAAATGTGAGGTGCTACATCTTGGCAGGACAAATCAAAATAGGACGTACATGGTAAATGGTAGCGAATTGAGGAATGCAGTTGAACAGAGGGATCTTGGAATAACTGCATAGTTCCCTGAAGGTGGAATCTCATGTAGATAGGGTGGTAAACAAAGCTTTTGGTGTGCTGGCCTTTATAAATCAGAGCATTGAGTATACAAGTTGGGATGTAATGTTAAAATTGTACAAGGCATTGGTGAGGCCAATTCTGGAGTATGGAGTGCAATTTTGGTCGCCTAATTATAGGAAGGATGTCAACAAAATAGAGAGAGTACAGAGGAGATTTACGAGAATGTTGCCTGGGTTTCAGCAACTAAATTACAGAGAAAGGCTGAACAAGTTAGGTCTTTATTCTTTGGAGCGCAGAAGGTTAAGGGGGACTTGATAGAGGTCTTTAAAATGATGAGAGGGAAAGACAGAGTTGACGTGGATAAGGTTTTCCCATTGAGAGTAGGGAAGATTCAAACAAGAGGACATGACTTGAGAATTAAGGGACAGAAGTTTAGGGGTAACATTAGGGGGAGCTTCTTTACTCAGAGAGTGGTAGCTGTGTGGAATGAGCTTCCAGTGGAAGTGGTGGAGTCAGGTTCGATTTTATCATTTAAAAATAGATTGGATGGGTATATGGACGAGAAAAGAATGGAGGGTTATGGTCTGAGTGCAGGTAGATGGGACTAGGGGAGAAAAAGTGTTCGGCATGGACTTGAAGGGCCGAGATGGCCTGATTCCATGCTGTAATTGTTATATGGTTATATGGTTATATGGACACACTGATCTGTTCTGTATTCGTGCCGACTATGTTCTGGTGTGCTAAAGCAAAGAAGTAGTTGATTGTCCTATCAGGGACACATGACAATAAACCCTCTTGAACTCTCTTGAACTTGAACTTGAACTCTTGATACAAAAGTAGATGGTATTGTAGATATTGAAGATGGTAGTGAAAAATTGCAGCAGGATCTTGATCGGTTGAGCATGTGGGCCTAGGAAAAATTGATGGAATTGAATACAGAGAAATGTGAGTTGTTGCCTTTCGGGAGTTGTAACATGTGCACGATCTACACACTGAACGGAGAATTCTGGGGGCTGTTGTAGTGCAGGGGGATGCAGGAGTGCGGGTTCATATTTCCTTGAACGCGGCGTTACAGGTAGACAGGGTGATCAACAAGGCATTTGGCACATTAGCCAGACGTCAGATAATTGAATATTTAAGTTGGGAGATCATGCTGCAGTTATATCATTCACTGATGGAGTAGATTTAAGTGTTTCTCTGCATGGAGCCGCAAGCCCGCACTAACAGCTGCAGCACAGCTTCAGTCGCTGTCACCTGAACCATGATTATAAACGTGGGCCACAATCCGTGGACACAGCGCAGACCCTCGCTCTGCTCCGTCATTGTCCCACGTGGACTGACCCACACGGTCCTGAGCCGGGGCGAGCGTGGCATTGAACTCTGATCGGGAATTTTCATTATCGCTGGTCGGGCACCTCCCGCTATTGGATTCACCGCCTCGGAGCGGAAACAATCACGTATCTTTACAAAACACCTCCCGCCCACTTTCAGTTTCGGAATGTAATGCCGCACTTTAAAGGCGGCAGCATGGCAGGTACACTCTGGGCAAACTGAATGAAATGGTGAGTTGTTCCCGCTCCCAGACACCGATCCGACACTCTCCGGCGATGTTTGATTTTTCATTTCCCTGGTCAGAACGGTGCAAGTGTTTGAAGCTTTGACGGTTTCCCTGTCTGATATCGCTTGTCGCTTGTCTGTCACTTACTGGATTCTATAGAACATAATTTACCCTCTTCCCACAGGGCGGCCCCTTTCCGTGGCATTGTGTCAGAGAGAAGGTCCGGTTGAAAACACAGCCGTTGAAACTGGTGAAACTTGCAAATGGGTTGACGGTAAGTGATTGGATTTTTATTTCATTCTAGTTCACCATTCGCCTTATTTAGAACCTTCATCGACTAATAACGTGAATTCGTTTGGTATATGCAAACAATTGTAGAACTCCTTTCCCAAATCCTATTATGATTGGCGCAGACATGTTGGGACGAAGGGCCTCTTGCATTGCTGTACTGTTGATGATCAATGTTCTGTGTAATAAAGGAAGCAAAATGTGTGCAGGACTTCGATTCAACGAGGTTGTGTTACTAAAGCGAGGTAGCCCGGCTGTAATTGTGGACAGATTTTGATGCAGCCTAACATTGAATATTAGGTGTCCATGTTGTTTTTCGTACCCAACGTAAGAGGGAAATTCCTGGCATTTTGCACTTAGGTCCTTCAGTCTCTATAGCCGCCTCCTTCTGAAGTTGATACGGGAATATGGTTCCACGTTTGAGATCATCTAGATCTCATGGGTTTGTGTTCCCAAAGATGTGATCTTCCATGAAAACTGAAAGTTGGCATCTTATTTCCTCAGATGGTTGCATATCTCTGAATACATTTTCTCCAGGCAGAGTCTTTGAATGTATTTAAGGCAGAGTACTTTAAAAAAAAGAAGACACGGAAGGGGCTCCGTGGGGAAACTGAAATCAGGATTTCAGGTTTCAGTCCGTTCAGACATTATGTTCTTAAATGTCAGAGCAATTTGTACGACCCTTTAACCGACTCCTGGTTTTATTTCGTTACTTTGTCACACCGATCCAAAGCAAATGTGTGCACAATTTCAATGTGAAATATCTATGTTCGGGGCCGGAGAACCCTCACAATGCCGTTGATTGTGAATCACTGAGTATGCTCAAGGCATGCAGATGTTGAGGAGTAGTTCTATTGTGGACTGCGAGCGGGGGTGACTGAGCTGCAGGATCGCTCACAAGATGAGGAAATGGTAGAATTGGGATTTACTTTTGCTGCTATATCTTTTTCGTCTTTCTATTTTACTCACACTAACATTTTTAGTCTTTCCAAACCGATTGACAGAATCTTACTGTCCATTTCAAACGTTTAATGTTCTCTAATCGCCTGGGAATGTCATATCTTTCTCCCGTTAGCAATTTGGCGCTATCTCACGTCCTCAACTCCATGTCATGAACACGACACGGTGCCAGTTAAGTGATATACTCCTGGAATTGTTAGAGCAAGATCCTTAAAATTGAAGAGCAGATAAATTGCATGTTCCTTTCTCGATCATCCTTCCATCTTTATGGGACGTAGGAGTTATGTTTCCACTTATTCCATCTCCTGGAATTACTCCAATATCTAAAACAGGCAGGTATATTAAGAACCCCGATGTTTTTGCTCGTCTTGAATTATGAAGCTGAAGTACAGATCCCTCTAGTAATCCTGGGAAATATGACTGATTTTACTGCTACGCCAAAATATGTTGACTCGGCACCCAAAATACTTCTCGTTATCTTCTAAACACTAACATTGCTTGTTCGCTATCTCTCGTATATATACGTTCTCCGCCCTCTGGGTAAGATCCCATGTCAATTAAAACTAAACCTCTCCCACATCATTGGTTTCAGGTTTCGTTGCCCCGTGTTCCTTTCCATAACTGACAGACCCTTATTGCCGACAAGACCGCTCTAATGCCACCTTGTCTCCTCTCCGCAGGCTCGGGAGAAGATCCAGATTGTCCTTCAAACACTGAGGCAAACCAGCGAGATCTACAGCGAGGATTCGGACTCGGTCCCGTGGCCCCGCGAGGAGGTCGAAAGCTTCCGGCTTCTCCTGCATCGGCAGATCAGAGAGCTGGAGGAATTCGCGTGGAAACCAGCGCCGGAGTCTCAGCAAAAGAGAAACATTGCTGTTCACAAATACTTTCGAAAACTGCGAAGCTTTCGGAAACATCAGGTGAGTTGGTTTTGCTTATAATCCGTTTTTATTTGCAGATATTGCATTTCACCCAAATTCAATCTGTCCCTTGCTTAATGTATTTTCCTGATTCCTTCCTTTTTCTAGAACTTTGGCGACTATGCCTGGGAAATGGTCCGCGCCGAGACAAGAGCCCATTTACAGCAGATCCTTCTCATAACGGCAAACATGAGGAGCTGAAACTGAACATTTCGCCGGGCGCTGGCAGCACAAGAAGTGTCTCGACCCGAAACCACAGCTATTCATTTTCTCCAGACATGCAGCCTGACCTGCTGAGATACTCCAGCACTTTGTGTCTATCTACGGGGAAAGAAGAATTAACTGGACAATATTTTATTTGTAAACGTCTTCAACCGGGAGTTGTGAAAGTGGAAATTACGTATGGAAGTTATTCCCTATTTACTGTTCATTCTGATGGGATTTCGCGATGTTTGTATCTGATGAAATGTTTCACTCGGTGTAGGTTTTACAGTGTTGTTCACCTTCCAGCGTCTGTGCGCTGGAGCAGCAACGAAGAAAATATTTTCATTCCGAGTGACTTTGTTGGCCCCATTATCCCATCCACTGGCGTTGCGGCTCCAACTGTCTAAACTGAGCTCAGGGCTCGGTTGTCATAAATGTTGCCGAGTTTCTTGGCGACCTGTCCCCGTCGCATGGCGATGCTGCCGACAACTTTCAGGCCAGTTGGACCCCCTAGCGACGGGAGGCCTTTCACTGCGTGACTTCCCCGGGGTCGCTGAGCGGCTCTGGAACCGCGAGGGGACGACTTGGTGATGGCGGCGTGGTTGGTGCTGCAAGCGGGGGATTGGGCAACGCAGTAAATGCGTCAATGGGACAGCGGTAACTGGAAGGAAACAGTGAATAAATACAAACAGCGGTTGGCCGTAATTTGTAAATTGCATATTCCTGTTTTAAAACTATGGATTATATCGGTTTATTTATGTATTTATTTTGGTTTATTTAACTTTTATCTATTTATTCATTCATTTTTGTGGTTTTATCTGAAATGTGCTGATTATTGAGCCCACGAAAGTTGTATTCCTTTGTACAAATGCAAGTAACTGTATAAATTAATCTCGTAACGTATTTATTTATAGATATTTATTAAGAGATGGGGTTTTTTGCACTGCACTGGAATATTTTACACTGAAGGATTGAAATTTACTATCAATAAATTGTTCAGAAACTCACATGTTTTCTGTACTGATGTTATTATTAATGTTTGTGGATATCAGTTGTTTATAAATATGTTTACGATTGCAAATGTTTTATATTCCTCTCCCTGTGGTTGATGGCTGGATCTCACTTCCTTCGCCCAGAGGAACAAGAATAGACTTCCCCTGGTCCTTCGCGTTCACCCCACCAACCTCTGCATCCAACACATCATTCTCCCACGATTCCGCCACATTCAACGTGATCACACCACCAATCGCACTTCCCGTCCCCGCTCTTTTCCTCTTTACATGGAGACCCCCATCTCCTCAACCCGTTGTTTCACCACTCCCTTCCCTCCCAAACCGCCCTCTCTCCACGTACTTCCCCCTGCAACTGCAGACGATAAAACACATGTACCAGGTGAGAAAGAGGTTCAAACGCACAGGTTCAAAAGCACAGCTTCCAAATGATTGGATTTTTATTACATTATTTGCTCGCCTTCGTCTTGTCAAATGCAACATTCATAATATTCAAAGTTTATTAATGTGAATTCTTTCTGGCCCAATATGGATGTGGTAATAATTGTGGAACTTGTTCAAATCTCTAATACGGAGCAAACTGCGCCTGGCTAACACAAGCAAATGCAACAGAGCATTTATATAGCTGATAACCAGAAGCCTAAATCACAAGCTATAGATATTATTTTGAATTTCAAAATGCCCTAGTGTGTAGGGAATGGATGAGAAAGTGTCATAGAATGCGTGAGAACGGTCATTGTGGATTCGGTGGTCCACGGGCCTGTTTCCATGCTGTATCTCTGAACTAAACTTAACGTGTTGGACTCCAGCAAGGTTAGATTTGACTGAATGACGGTAAAACAAAGGGTTTCACAATATTTCAGTGCACGTGACAATAATAACCCAATCCCAGTTTATCCCGTTTCCCTTCATCCTCTCAGCGGGACCCGGCCGGTTCACACACACAACCACCCTCGGATGTGACAAGCCCGTCTCTTTACCCGGGAGACTTTCGCTTCGGCTGAAGATGCGGCGATGCCGCTTCCCCCCGGCAGACCGAGCCGTTGACTTCCCGCGGTGTAGAATATACAGGAAAGGGATTGGGTGTAAGAAAGAACTGCAGAGGCTGGTTTAAATCGAAGGTCGACTCAAATTGCTGGAATATGTCAGCGGGTGAAGGCGTGAGGCAGCATCTCTGGAGAGAAGGAATTGGCGACGTTACGGGTCGAGACCCTTCTTCAGAGAGGCAAGGGATCGGGTACGACTTCACACTCGGCTCGAAGCCGTTTAATTTCAAACAAAAGCAGCAATGTCTGGCGTAAAGAACATAGAGGCACTTTCTCCTCGGAGAGCAGGTTGTGTGTCAGGTGTATCGGCGCTGAGAGAGTCGCCACCAACCAAGCGGCCGTGAGCCGGCTCTCCGCACTGTCCCCCTGAGATGTGGCTTCAAGCAGTTGGGTGAGTGGAGGGGCGGCTTTAACACAATCTCTGTCCGTGGCTCCGAGGGTGAGCGCTGAAAGGCGCAGTGTTACTACAACCCGGATAAAATGCAGCCCCAGCGATGCACAGACACAGTCACGTCCCCTCCCCACCCCGTCCCCTGCCGAGACTGAGCCTCCCTCACAACACCTGTGACCCCCTGATGTGAACCTGCGAAGCTCTGAGCCGCAGCGCTGCTTGTTTTCTCCCATCGCGGGTTTCCCCGTCGCTGCTGCGGGACTCTCCCACTTTCACATTCCTTACTTCAGAACGGAGACCGCTCTCTCCCGACACCTTCCAAATTTCCAGCACAATAAATTCACTTTTCAAACATCACCTATTTTCGGATTGTAACATATTAAAGGGGGCAGCATGGCAGAGACAGCTCACAGAATCCACAGCCACCGGTCTCGGCAGCACAGGCTGCCACTCCCGGATCACGAGTCGCTGCATTTCCATATCCAGTTTCAGTCAGCGATCAGGAACCGTTTTCGGAGCTGATTCTGGTCTCAGATCGGTGCTTTACTCAGTGCGGGTTGAAGATGGCTTTGACCACTGTTTGCAGAGTTTGGATTGTGTGGGTGTTGGTGTCCGGGACCCTGAGCCTGGGCTGTGAGAGGCTGCAGTTACTGCACGTTCTCAACACGGATACTCTGGGCTAACTGAATGTAATGGTGAGTTGTCCCCCCTCCCAGAGACCGATCCGACACTCTCCAGGGCTGTTTGTTGTTAAAAAGTCAGTGATTACATGGAGCCTGTTCTCCGGTATTTATCTTTCTGAGGTTGTTATTAAAACATTTCATCCAGTGTGTATTTGGGTTTCGAACAGCAATGACTGAGGAGATGGCGGAGGCAGCAAATCTCAAGACATTATGTAACATTTTCACCCATTATTGAATCACTCCTGAACGCAAACTAACCCTTTGGCCCAAATTGCCCTTACTGACCAAGATTCTCCATCTACACTAATCCCACCTTCCCGTATTTGACCCATGTCCCTCTAACGTTTCCTATCCATTAACCTGCTCGAATGTCTTTTAAATGTTGTTATAGTACCTGCCTCAACTACCTCCTCTGGCAGCTCATGGGTGGAAATTTCCCTTTGAGTTCCTATTAAATCTTTCTCCTCTGATCTTCAATCCTTGTCCTCTGGTTCTTGAAGTTTGTGTGGACAGAGAGGGCTGAATGGCCTATTTCTGTGACTCCATACAGTTAGATTTTTTTGACTGCCTCCACTCAAGTTTGGAAGTGTGAAGATGCCTAAACTGAATTATTTTGTTAATCTGCAATGGCCATTCCACATCAGCTGTCTCACGATCTTGATATGATGACCCTTTAAATTGCAAGACTTCCTCTCCCTCCTTTAATGCTTCTGTATCTCTCTGTCTTCCCCTGATCATTGCAGCTGTCCAAAGGGGAAGCGTTCAATTTCCATTCCTTTTCCTGAAAATTCTTCCTCCATGTGTCTCTGCTGCAATGAGTCTGTGCATTGGGAGTGCACCAGCCTACACTGAGCCCTCTCAGGTAGTGGCTTTGCTGAACCAATATGCTTAACTTCAGCCTTCACCTAAAGTAATAATTATAAGCTTGTTGTCTCAGTGGTCCGAGGATACATTCGCCTTTATTTAATTATATTAGCAGAAATATATATATTTATAACAGATATAAATGTTGTTCATAAACTTTTATTTATTGTTATTGTGAGATAAACTGGATATTTTTTTCTAAAATAAAAATATTTTAATGAATATGTGGACATAAAGTATTTTCAATATTGCACACTTTTTCATATTTCATTTGTTTACGTCAAACTTTAGCTGAATGGGTATTCTCACTTTTCCTGGTATCATTCTCGATTTTTTTCCTCTGAAATCTCATACTGCACAGGCAAAGCAGGTGAATACATTGTGAATAAGAGTCATAAAGAAGAGGTTTATTCTACTTGCCCTATTCAGTCGGGGCCTAGAGAATAAGAGTCAGGAAGTCACCTTGCAGATTCATACCACTTTGGTTGGGCCGCATTTGGAATAAGACCATAAGATGTAGGACCTGAGTTAGGATATTCATTCCATGGATCATCGATCGATTTGATCAAGATTCATCTATTTTTCCCTCTCAACCCCATTCTCCTGGCTTCAGCCCATAGAAGTTCCTTCTCACCTTCTTTCCAAAAGAGAGCCCTTTAATTCTGAGGTTATGACCTCTTGTCCTAGACTGTCCCACCAGTGGAATCATCCTTTCCACATTCACTCTATCTATGCCTTTCATTATTCTGCAAGATTTAATGAGGTCCCCCATCAACCTTCCAAATTCCAAGGAGTAGAAGCCCAGTGCTGTCAAACTCTCATCATACGCTGACCCACTCATTCCTGGAATCATTCTTGTAAAACTCTTGTGCTGGCTCTGGACCCACTCCAGAGCCAGCACATCTTCATCAGATATGAGGCCCCTATTTCCTCACAGTAGTCCAAATGCGGCCTCAACAGCGCCTTGTAGAGCTTCAGCATTACATCTCTGTTCTTGTATTCCAGTCCTCTTGATATAAATAGTACCATTAAACTTGCTTTCCTTACTACCGATTCGACTTGCAAATTAACTTGTTGGGAATCCAGCACCTGCACTGCCAAGTCCCTTTGCACCACCGATTTCAGGATTTTCTCTCCACTTAGAAAATAATCTACGTCTTAAATCTTATTACCAAAATGCTTGATCCGAAATTTGCTAGACTGAATTAGTCTGCCACTTCTCTGTCCACTCCCATAACCTGTCCACGTCATTCAGCAGAGTCCTTGCTGCCTGTACACTTCCTGCTGCTCCATCTACCTCAGCATCATCTGTAAACTTGGCCACAAGGCCTTCAATCCCCTATCCAAATCATTAATAAACAACATGAAATGAAGCGGCCCCAGCACCGACCCTCAAGGAACTCCCGCCAGCAGCGAACCTAAAAAAAAGCGCCTTTGTAAATTGTCCCAAGTGTGTAGGGAATCGATGGTCAGTGTGGCTTCGGCAGCCGACGGGCCTGTTTCCATGCTCTATGTATGAACTAAACTAGGGTTGACACAAAATGCTGGAGTAACTCAGTGGGTCAGGCAGCATCTCGGGAGAGAAGGAATGGGTGGCGTTTCGGGTCGAGAGAGGAGACTAAACTAAACGTGCTGTATTCCTGTAAGGTTAGATTTAACGATAGGCGGTAAAACAAAAATTTTCACAATATCTCAGTGCACGTGACAACAATAACCCAATAGCAGTTTATCCCGTTTCCCTTCAGCCTCTCAGCGGGACCCGA
Source organism: Malacoraja senta (assembly GCA_038087875.1). NCBI lineage: Eukaryota > Metazoa > Chordata > Chondrichthyes > Rajiformes > Rajidae > Malacoraja > Malacoraja senta. The sequence goes on along the minus strand of CM075986.1, from coordinate 27,563,787 downwards.
GCGGTTCACAAACACGCCCACTCTCGATGTGACGAGCCGTCTCTTTACCCGGGACACTTTCGCTTCGGCCGCTTCCCCTCGGCAGACCGAGCCTGAGACTTCCCGCGGCGGCGAGAAGACAGGAAAGGGATCGGGACCGACTTCACACTCGGCTCGAAGCCGTTTAATTTAAAAGAAAAGCAGAAATGTCTGGTGTAAATAACACAGAGCCGGAAGCACGTTGTCATCGGAGAGCTGAGTGTGGGTCAGGTGTATCGGCGCTGAGAGAGTCGCCACCAACCAAGCGGCCGTGAGCCGGCTCTCCGCACTGTCCCCCTGAGATGTGGCTTCACGCAGTTGGGTGAGTGGAGGGGCGGCTTTAAAACAATCTCTGTCCGTGTCTCCGAGGGTGAGCGCTGAAAGGCGTAGTGTTATTATAACCCGGATAAAATGCAGCCCCCATCGATGCACAGACACAGTCACGTCCCCTCCCCACCCCGTCCCCTGCCGAGACTGAGCCTCCTCCACAACACCTGTGATCCCCTGATGTAAACCTGCGAAGCTCTGAGCCGCAGCGCTGCTTGTTCTCTCCCATCGCGGATTTCACCGTCGCTGCTGCGGGACTCTCCCACTTTCACATTCCTTACTTCAGAACGGAGACCGCTCTCTCCCGACACCTTCCAAATTTCCAGTTGCATAATTTCACTTTTCAAACCTCATTTATCTTCAGATTGTAACATATTAAAGCGGGCAGCATGGCAGAGACAAATCGCAGAATAAACAACCACCGGTCTCGGCAGCACAGGCGGCCGCTCTCGGATCACAAGTCGCTGTATTTCCATATCCAGAGTTTCAGTCAGCGATCAGAAACCGTTTTCCGAGCTGATTCTAGTCTCAGATCGCTGCTTTACTCACTGTGGGTTGAAGATGGCTTTGGGCAGTGTTTGCAGAGTTTGGATTGTGTGCGTGTTGTTGTCCGGGACCCTGAGCCTGGGCTGTGAGAGGCTACAGTTACTGCAAGTTCTCAATACGGACACTCTGGGCAAACTGAATGAAATGGTGAGTTGTCCCCGCTCCCAGAGACGGAGCCGACACTCTCAGTCCGGGCTGTTTGTTAAAAAGTCAATGATTACTCGGGGCCTGTTCTCCCGCATTTCTCCCGTTGAGATGTTTTATATTATGCACTCTGTACAGTATCTCCCCCTTCGCTCTACCTATTGTACTTGAGTTTGGCTTGATTGCATTTGCAACAGTATGATCCGATTCGCGTGGATAACAATGGAAGCTTTCGGGTTGTGAATAACGTTGACATCTTGTGTCTCAGGGTGGCCACCTACCCCGACAGTGTGGGACTGAGCGGCGGTCGCTGAAAACCAAGCCCTTGAACCTGGTGAAACTTTCCTTGGAGGTTGAGGTGAGTAAACTCGGCATTTTACTCTTAATCCCTCTTTTCCTGTTATACATTTTCCAGTTATCTCACTCACCTATCCTTCCCACCCAAACCACCCTGGTACTTTCCCTTGCAACCGCAGGAAATGCTACACCTGTCGATTTACCACCACCCTCGACTACATCCAAGGACCCAAGCAGTCTTTCCAGGTGAGGCAGAGGTTCACCTGTACCTCCTCCAACCTCATCTATTGCATCCGCTGTTCCAGGTGTGAACTGCTCTACATCGGTGAGACTAAGTGCAGGCTTGGCGATCGCTTTGCACATCACTTCCGCTCACTTCGCAATAACCAACCTGATCTCCCGGAGGCAGAGCACTTCAACTCCCCCTCCCATGCCGAATCCGACATTTCTGTCCTGGGCCTCCTCCATGACCTGAGTGAGTTCCACCTCAAATTGGAGGAACACAACCTCATATTTTGCTTGGGTAGTTTACACCCCAGCAGTATGAACATTGGCTTCTCCAATTTCAGGTAGTCCTTGTTTTCTCCTTCCTTCCCCTTCCCTTCCCTGCCCTCCCATAGCCTACTGTCTCCGCCTCTTCCTTTCTTTGTCCCGCCACCCCCCACATCAGTCTGAAGAAGTGTCTAGACACGAAACGTCGCCTATTCCTTCGCTCCATTGATGCTGCCTCACCCGCTGAGTTTCTCCAGCTTTTTAGTCTACCTATTGAGTTTACCTCTTGATTTGATCTCCTGGGATTAATCTCCTCGCATTATTTCACACACTGTGTCCACCATAGGCAATGTCACCATTGACACCACACTAACCTGCTAATGACTGAGTGCAGTGAGGGATTCTGAGATTCACCTCTGGTCTGGTTAAATACTTCCACATCTCAGCAAGTCCATTGAGTTCAAAGAGGATAAAGAACGGGGACCGACAAGAGGTGTACAACATTATGGGTGTCTTGGAATGGGCAGTCAGCCTTTAAATATCCCCTAAAGCAGAGACATCTGTATCCAGAGGCCATGGGTTTGACGAAAAATGTAAGAATTTAGATTGCCTAGAAAGACACAAAAATGTCCAGCCTATAGCTGAGTGCACTGCCTTGCCCAGTACTTGGATCGCCGGTGCATAGAAAGCTATGATGTTGGTATGCCCTGATAGATAATGGGGGGAGTGAAAGTAATCACCTGGAACTGTAAATTCTGGTTAAAAAAAGGATAGAAAAGTGCTGGAGTAATTAAGCAGATCAGGCTGACTTGCCTCAGCACTTTGTATATTTTGTGTTATATAATGTGACGCAGAGACAGAGAGGGCTGAAAGACCTATATTTGTAATTCTATCATGCTCTGGTTTTTTGACGCCCCCACTCAAGTTTTGAAGTGTGGAAGGTGTGTGTGTTGAATTCTTGCTTTTATTATTGTGGGGTGGTTGTTACACATCCGCCAGCTGAAGGTCTTGATATGATGAACCTTAGTCAAATTATAAGACACTTCCTCCCTCCTTTAATCTTTCTAAGTCGCCCATCCCCTAACCAACTCACGTTAGCACACATTTCTCGGCTTAGAGATTTACCATACAATTGTACATGTTCATATGGTACAGGACCAGAATTAGGCCTCTCGGCCCATCTGCCATTCAGTAATGGCTTATCTATCTTTACCGATCACTCTCATTCTCTTGCCTTCTCCCCATAAACTCTGGCATCTGTACAAATTTGGATTCTGCCTTAAAATTGAACATTGACTTGGCCTCCACGGTCTTCTGTGGCAATTAATTCCACAGATTCACCACCTACCTTCAGAAATTCCTCCTCGTCTTCTTTCTAATGGTACGCCCCTTAATTCTTAGGCTATGGCCTCTGGTCCTAGACTCTTTCACTAATGGAAACATCCTCCCACATCCACTCTATCCAGGCCTTTCATTATTTAGTAAAATACAAAGAGGTCCTCCCTCATCTTTCTAAACTACAGTGGGTAAAGGTACAGTGCTGTCAAACACCTGTCATATGTTAACCCAATCATACCTGGGTTCATTCTTGTAGACATCCTCTGGACCCTCTCCAATGCCAGCACATTCTTCCACAGATATGGGGCCCAAAACTGCACACATTACTGCAAATGCCGTCTGACCAGTGCCTTATAAATCCTCAGCAATACAACCCTGCTTTTATATTCTAGTACTCTCAAAATAAATGCTTGTAGGTATTTGCCTTATTTACTACTGATTCATCTTGCAAATTTACGTTTTGGGAATCCTGAACTAACACTCCCAAATTGTATTTGCTCCTGCCATTAGAAGTTACCGTTCAATTGTTTCACACAATCAATTCAGGCAACTGTTCCCTTATACACATCCTTACTGACATTGCACAACTCTATAAAATCTCCACATCACATTTACTGGTTTGATGAGGTTTGTCGGATCTTCTCCCATCTCTCCCTTTAACTGAGGACCTGCAGCATAGATTGTATTCATGCACACTGTTCGCATTTAATCAAAGACTATGACACTGTGTCCTGCATCTGAGACGGTACTGCTTGTTAATTGATCATACAATTTGTAAACCTCTAACTGCAGATTACAATTCAACTGGCTCTGACCTTCTTTCAGCACTGTGTGGCCACTGGCTAGCAAACCTCCAGTTGAGAATTAATTGTTTGAAAATGATGCCTGATTGTGACATCCTATTCAAACCAGATGGGATCCAGGATCTGTCTAATTCCTATGTGTGTGTTTTGCACAGGCCCTGGACAGAATCCAGATTGTCCATCAAACACTGCATCACCTCCGCAGGATCTACAGCATGAACCTGAGCTCAGTAACGTGGGTCCAGGCCACAGTGGAACACTTCAGACTTCTCCTGGATCGGCAGCTCAGAGAGCTGGAAGTCTGTGTCAGGAAACCAAGCACAGGGTCCAGGGCAAGGAAGAATGCCACAGTTCTTAAATACTTCAGGAAACTGAGAAAGTTTCTGAAACAAAAGGTGAGCTGATTGATTTGATATGTGATTACCAGCAGATTTTACAGACATATTATTTCTGTTCATTATCTAATACATTTTGTTGACATTTTCTCTTTTTCAGGGATTCAGTGACTGTGCCTGGGAAATAACCCGCGCTGAGACCAGGGCACATTTACAACAGCTCCTTCTCATCATGGCAACAATCAGCAGGGAACAATGAGGATATTTCAGAGACTGAATCATAAGAGATTCAAATTGATGATTACTTCATGTACCTTTTTGTTACAGAAAAATGGCTTGTATTAATATTACATTCCAGAAGCAAAATCAATCAATTGTTGGTAGGACACAAAGTGCTGGAGTAACTCAGCATGTAAAATGTCCACCATTTTACAATGTATTATTCTATTATTTCGACTTGTTTTAGAGTCATGGAGAACAAGGAACATTTGGATATTTCGCTGTATTTAAGTGTTGATCTAATTTATTGATATTTATTTTTGTACCATTATCCTGTGGTGAACTGTGAATCTTGAAAGATCCCCTCTTTCAAAGACTGACAAATTCAGTAAATTCATTAAATTCTTTTAGTGAATAAATTAATTTCAGTTTATTTATATTTGCACTGATATATATTTATGCATACAGTATATATATATATATGTCAAAATATTTGTTAATATATTGTATTTTAGAGATAAGCTATGAATATTTTTTTCTAAAATAAAATCTTTTCAATGAAAATGGATGTGTTTTGTATTTTCATTATTGTATTTTTTTGCATTGTATTTATTTTTGCCAATCTATCTAATGAATGGGAATTCTTGCATTTCTAGACGTTCTTCAAATATATTTTCCCTCCGCAATCTCACACAGCACAGACAAAGTATGTGACTACATTTTGAAGTGATGAATGAATGAATTATACTTTATTATCACATGTGACAAGTCAGAGGAATATTTTTTGTTTGCATACCCAAGGTATGCAAAAGGTCTCCACATAAGGGGAAAATTTACATAAAGGGTGCTGACAGAGTGGTAAAAAAGCGGTTTAGTCTACCTGCCCTCATTGGATAATTGTCTGGAGGTCATGATGCCATTTTTTTAGGACTTAGGTGAGACCACATTTGGAGTGTTGCCTGCAGTTCTCGTCACCACGTTGCAGGAAGTATGTGGAGGCTTTGGAGAGTCTGCAGTATGGGTTTACCAGACCACTGCATGGACTAAGGTTTATCAGCTATCAGGAGAGGTTGGACCATCTCTGCTTGCAAAGGATAGACCGAAACCTTTTACCAGGATAGAAATGTCAAAGCCTGAAGGACAAAGCTTTAAGGAGAATGGGGCAAAATATAATGGAGTTGTGTGGGGCAAGTTTTTTACTTCTTGGGGCAAGATGGTTGCCTGTAATGGGGTGCTGGTGGTGATAGTTAAGGTAGATATAATGGTGGCATTGAGGAGGCCTTTAAATAGCAACATGGATATTCATGGAATGGAGCAGTGGGCAGAGGTAATTAGTTTAACGGCATGGAAAATGTGGGTCCAATGATCTGTTCTGTGCTGTAGAGTTATATTTTCCTTGTTGCCCTGGGGACTGGTCAAAGCCTCCTAACTCTACATTGGATGTGAAAATGGATCAGCCTTCGGTTATCACAGCTGGTGCTTGGGGCATCTCAGCCAGTTTGTCACATTGAAGGTCCAGGAAGAGAGAATGTGGATGACCACAAAGAAGGGAATTAGACATAACAGGCACACCCTCTTGGGTGTTGTTGGGACGATACATCAAGGTAATATCAGTCAGGAATGTGAAATCAGCCCTGCATCGAGCAACAGCAGCAGGGCAACTTCAGACAGAGCCGTAGTGGTAGATGACTCTATAGTTAAGAGTGAAGACGACTCTATAATTTAGAGCTGCGGCAGCAGTCAAGACACCATGATGGTGTGCTGCCTCCCTGGAGTCAGGGTCAAGTGCATCTTGGAGCCACTGCATGGCATCCTCATGGGGGGTTGGGGCATGTTGGCACAAATGATAGAGGAAGGAAAAGGTAAGAGTTTCTGCAAAGGGAGTATGGGGAGTTGGATAAAAGGACAGAAGGCATGAGCACCGGGGACGTGATCTCTGGATTGCTTCCAGTACCGTGTGAGCATAGGAACAGAAAGATAGGGGAAGTGAATGTATGGCTGAAGAGTTGGTGCAGGAGGCAGTTCAGATTTCTAGACTATTGTGATATCCTCTAGGGCAGAGGTGATCTGCACAAGAGTGATGGGTTGAAACTTAACTGCAGAGGTACCAATATCCTGGCAGGCAGGTTTGCCGGCGTTACACGGCCGGATTTAAACTAGATTGGCAGTTGGGTGACTACAGGACGGAGGCAGATGCATGGTTACAAGTTGATATAGAGGGTGATGAGAGAAAGTTTAGTGGAGAGAGTAGGCAGGAGAAAGACTGGGAGTGAGGAAGTATTTTTGGTTACAATTTGACTTATTTCTTATGCAGGAGGTCTGACAGGTAAGGTAGATGAGCTTTGGGCATCGATGGGTACATACAAGTGGGAGATTGTAGCTATTACGGAAACCTGGTTCAGAGTGCGGCAGGACTGGCAACTCAATATTCCATGCTGCATGTGCTTCGGGAGAGACAAAGGTGAGGGTAAAAGAGAAGGGGTGTTGCATCATTGGTTAAGGAGGATGTCATGGCAGTGATCAGTGGTGGCATTGCAGACAGTCTGTCCAGTGAGGCTATATGGGCAAAGGAGAGGAAGAAGATAGGGATGATCCCCTTGTTCGTAGTGTACTACAGGCCCCCAAATAGTTAATGGGAATTAGAAGAGCAAATACACAGGAGTTGACAGGCAGCTGCAGGTCTAATAAGGTTGTCGTAGTAAGGAATTTTAAATTTCCCAATATTGACTGGGAATTTCATAGTGTAAAACGTTTAAACGGGGCAAAATTTGTCAAATGTCTTCATGAAAGTTTCCTCAATATGTATACTAAATTCTCCGGTTTCGATCCTGACTATGGGTGGTGTCTATAAAGGGTTGGCACGTTTTCCCCATGATCTGCATGGGTTTTCTTTGGGGGCCCCGGGTTCTTCCCACACTCCAAAGACGTACAGGTTTATGGGCTAATTTTGCTTCGATAAAAATTGTAAATTGTCACTGGTGTGTACGGGGATTGTTGGTAGACACGGACGCGGTGGAATCAAAGGCCTGTTTTTGCAATGTATCTCTAAACTAAACTAAATGTTCATGAATGAGTCTTGTTGGACCACTGACCACTATTCTACTAGGTTTAGCATAGAAACATAGAAACATAGAAAGTAGGTGCGAGAGTAGACCACCAGGCCCATCGAGCCCGCACCGCCATTCGCTCATGGCTGAACACTAAACAGACACCCTTACCCACAAACAGTAGACACAAGACACAGAACACAAGACACTACCCTCCCCTTTATATCGCTATCACCCCTCTCCACCCCAAGAACCGCGTGATCTCCTGGGGGAGGCAAAAAACCGGATAAAAACCCAGGTCCAATTCGGGAAAAAAATCCGGGAAATTCCTCTCCGACCCCAATCCAGGCGATCGACACTTGTCCAGGAGATCACTCAGGTCTTACTATACTAACCATACCTAGGTCCATATCCCTGCCCTCTCCCCGTAGCCCCTTATCCCCTTGGCAGCTAAAAAACCATCTATTTTAGATTTAAATATATTTAATGTTTCTGCTTCCACTGCTCCCTGGGGCAGTGAATTCCATAAATTAACCACCCTCTGGGTGAAGAAGTTCTTCCTCATCTCAGTTTTAAAAGAGCCCCCTCTTATTCTACAACTATGTCCCCTAGTTCTAGTTTCCCCGATCATTGGGAACATCCTCGGTGCATCCACCCGATCAAGGCCCCTCACGATCTTATATGTTTCAATGAGATCGCCTCTCATTCTTCTAAACTCCAAAGAGTAGAGTTCCAGCCTACTTAACCTTTCCTCATATGTCAATCCCCTCATTGCAGGAATTAATCTTGTAAACCTTCGCTGCACTGCCTCCAGGGCCAGTACATCCTTTCTTAAGTATGGACCCCAGAACAGTACACAGTATTCCAAATGTGGTCTCACTAATACTGTGTACAGCTGCAGTAAGACCTCCATGTTTTTATACTCAATCCCCCTAGCAATAAAGGCCAAAACTCCATTGGCCTTCCTGATTGCTTGCTGCACCTGCATACTAACTTTTAGTGATTCATGTACTACTACCCCTAGATCCCTTTGCGTTGCATTACAACGCAGCTCCACCTCATTTAGAAAATAACTTGCCCTATCATTTTTTTTCCCAAAGTGAATGACTTCACATTTATTAGTATTAAATTTCATCTGCCAAGTTGTTGCCCACTCACCTAGCTTATCTATATCCTTTTGCAGACTCTTCCTATCCTCCTCATCCCCTACTTTTCCTCCCATTTTTGTATCGTCCGCAAATTTTGATATATTACACTTGGTTCCCTCCTCCAAATCATTTATATAAATTGTGAACAACTGGGGTCCCAGCACTGACCCTTGCGGAAACCCGCTAGTTACCGGTTGCCATCCCGAGTATGAACCATTTATCCCCACTCTCTGCTTCCTATTTGTTAGCCAATCCTCTACCCATGCTAATATATTACCCCCAATCCCATAATTTTTTATTTTTAGCAATAGTCTCTTATGTGGCACCTTGTCAAAAGCCTTTTGGAAGTCCAAGTATACCACATCCACCGGTTCCCCTTTATCCACCCGGGTTGTTACTTCCTCAAAGAATTCGAGCAGATTCGTTAAACAGGACTTCCCCTTCACAAAACCATGCTGGTTCTGTCCGATGAAGTCATGTTTATCCAAGTGCCCCGTTAGTGTTTCTTTAATAATTGTCTCTAACATTTTACCCACCACCGATGTTAGACTAACCGGTCTATAGTTACCCGCCTTCTGTTTACTTCCTTTTTTAAATATAGGTGTTACATTGGCCATTTTCCAATCCACTGGGACCGTTCCTGCCTCCAGGGAGTTTTGGAAAATTATCACCAATGCATCCACAATCCCCACCGCTATCTCCCTCAAGACCCTTGGATGTAATCCATCAGGCCCAGGGGATTTATCCTCCTTCAGTCTCATTAATTTCCCTAATACCACCTCCTTGGTGATCTTAATAGTATTTAGCTCCTCCATTCCTACCGCCCCCTGTTTATCCAGCGTTGGAATATTTTTTGTGTCTTCTATGGTGAAGACTGATACAAAATACTCGTTTAATGCCTTTGCCATTTCCATGTTCCCCACCAACAACTCTCCAGTCTCACCCTCCAATGGACCAACGTTCACCTTAGCCACCCTTTTTCTTTTTATATAGCTATAAAAACTCTTACTATTAGTTTTTATGTTGTTCGCTAAATTCCTTTCATAGTCTATTTTCCCCGTCTTAATTAATCTCTTAGTTATTTTTTGCTGACCTTTAAATGCTTCCCAATCCTCTACCCTCCCACTATCTCTAGCTACCTTATATGCCCTTGCCTTCAGCCGAATACTATCCTTTATAGTTTTACTGAGCCATAGTTATGGATAGAAACAGGGCGGGCACACAAGTTAAAATGTTAAATTGGGACAAGGCCAAGTTTAAAGGTATCAGCCAGGACTTCACTCCAGTTGATTGAAGCAAGTTGATTGAAGGAAATGGACCATCAGGAAGAAGAGATGTTTTTAAAAGTGTGCTGACAAGAACTCAGGACATAGACGTCCCTGTTAGTGAAAGGTAAGACGGTGAGTGTAAGGAGGTTTGGAGGCTCTGGTCAAGAGTAAGAAGGAGATATGGCGCAGGTATGAACAGCTGGGATCAAGTGTATTCATGGAGAAGTTTCAGGAATGAGGGGAAAAAAAGAAATCGGGAGGGCATTAAGATTAATCCCGAGATTTTATAAGCACACAAAGGGAAAAAGTCTAACCAGGGAGAGAATTGAACCACTCAGGAATCAAAGCAGTCAACTCTGTGGGGAGCCACGTGAGATGGGCAGAGTCTTCAATGAATATTTCTCTTCTGTTTCTACCATGAAGAAACACATGAGGAGGACGTACATGGCATAGTTAGCAAGTATGCAGATGACGTGCCTCAATGACCAGTGGCACTAATGTCTGTGGTGATGAAGTGCTTTGAGAGGTTGATAATGGCGCAAATCAAATCCTACCTTGACAAAAACCTGGACCCTCTGCGGTTCGCTTACCACCACAACAGATCAACGGTGGATTTGATCTCGCTGGCTCTCCACTCCGCTCTGGACCACTTGGACAACAAAAACACATATGTCAGCCTTTTATTCATTGATTACAGCTCGGCATTTATTACAATCATCCCCTCCAAAATGGTTACCAAACTCGCAGAACTGGGTCTCTGCGCATCCCTCTGCAATTGGATCCTCGACTTCCTCATTTACAGACCACAGTCAGTTCGTATTGGTGTAAATGTGTCAGCCTCGAAAACAATCACCACGGGAGCACCTCAAGGCTCCATGCTTAGCCCCCTGCTGTACTCACTCTATACTCATGACTGCGTAGCCGGTCATAGTGTGAACTCCATCATCAAGTTCCCTGATAATACCACTGTTGTGGGATGTATCACTGATGGAGACGAGTTAGAATACAGAAGTAAGAATGACCGACTGACCAAATGGTGCCAGCACAATAACCTGGCCCTCAACACCAGCAAAGTCACGGAACTGATTGTGGACTATGAAGGGGGAGGATGGGGACCCAGAGTCCAGTTTATATCAACGGGTCGATGATGGAAAGGGTCAAGAGCTTCAAATTCCTGGGCGTGCATATCTCTGAAGATCTTTCCTGGTCCGAGAACACTGATGCAATCATGAAGCAAGCACATCAGTGCCTCTACTTCCTGAGAAGATTACGGAGAGTCGGTATGTCATGGAAGACTCTCTCTAACTTCTACAGGTGCGCAGTAGAGAGCATGCTGACTGGTTGCATCGTGGCTTGGTTCGGAAACTTGAGCGCCCTGGAGCGGACTACAAAATGTAGTAAACATTGCCCAGTCCATCATCGGCTCTGACCTCCCATCCATCGAGTGGATCTATCTCAGTCGCTCAAAAAGGCTGGCAGCATCATCAAGGACCCACACCATCCGAGCCATACATTCATCTCCCCACTGCCTTCAGGTAGAAGGTACAGGAGCCTGAAGACTGCAACGACCAGGTTCAGGAATAGCCACTTCCCCATAGCCATCAGGCTATTAAACTCAGCTCGGACAAAACTCTGAACATTAATAGCCAATAATCTGTTTATTTGCACTTAATCAGTTTAATTATTCATGTGTGTATATTTTCATACAATGGTATATGGTTTATACAATGGTTGGGGGGGAGGGACTCGAATAGGGAAAGCTGGTAGTCAGGGTGTGAGGCAGGAGGCAGAGAAGGGAAACACTCGGACCCAAAATGTAGGGGAGAATGAAGAAAAAGATAAATAACAGAGAATAAGTGGTGGTGGGTTTCTTAAATGTGTATATTTAAATGCTAGGAGCATTGTAAGAAAGGTGGATGAGCTTAAAGCCTGGATTGACGATCAGTGAAACATGGTTGCAGGAGGGCTGGGAGTGGAAACTAAATATTCCAGGATTTCGTTGCTTTAGGTGTGATGGATTTGGAGGGGCAAGAGGTGGGGGTGTTGCATTGCTTGTCAAGGAAGATATTACAGCAGTGCTTTGGCAGGATAGATTAGAGAGCTTGTCTAGGGAGGCTATTTGGGTGGAACTGAGAAATGGGAAAGGGGCAGCAACACTGATAGGGGGGTATTATAGACCGCCTAATGGAGAGCAACAATTGGAAGAGCAAATATGTAAGGAGATAGCAGATATTAGTAGTAAGCACAAGGTAGTGATTGTGGGAGATTTCAATTTTCCACACATACACTGGGAAACATATTCTGTAAAAGGGCTGGATGGTTTGGAGTTTGTAAAATGTGTGCAGGATAGTTTTTTTGCAGCAATACATAGAGGTACCTACAAGAGAAGGGGAAGTGCTGGATCTCCTGTTAGGAAATGAGACAGGGCAGGTGGTGGAGGTATGCGTTGGGGAGCACTTTGGGTCCAGTGATCACAATACCATTAGTTTCAATATAATTATGGAGAGGGTCAGAACTGGACCTAAGGTTGAGATTTTTGACTGGAGAAAGGCTAACTTTGAGGAGATGCGAAAGGATTTAAAAGGAGTGAATTGGGACATGTTGTTCTATGGGAAGGATGTAGAAGAGAAATGGAGGACATTTAACGGTGACATTTTAAGAGTACAGAATCTTTATGTCCTTGTTCGGTTGAAAGGAAATAATAAAAATTGGAAAGAGCTATGGTTTTCAAGGGAAATTGGACTCTTGGTTCGGAAAAAGAGAGAGATCTACAATATTTATAGGTGGCATGGAGTAAATGAGGTGCTGCAGGAGTATAAAGAATGTAAAAAGAATCTTAAGAAAGAAATTAGAAAAGCTAAAAGAAGATATGAGGTTGCTTTGGCAAGTAAGGTCAAAGTAATTCCAAAGGGTTTCTACAGCTATATTAATAGCAAAAGGATAACAAGGAATAAAATTGGCCCATTGGAGAGTCAGGGAGGACAGCTATCTGCAGAGCCAAAAGAGATGGGAGAGATATTTAACAATGCCTTTTCTTCGGTATTCACCAAGGAGAAGGATATTGAATTGTGTGAGGTAAGGGAAACAAGTAGAGTAGCAATGGAAACTATGAGATTCAAAGAAGAGGAGGTGTGGACACTTTTGAAAAATATGAAAACGGATAAGTCTCCAGGTCCTGACAGGATATTCCCGAGGACATTGAGGGAAGTTAGTGTAGAAATAGCAGGGGCTATGACAGAAATATTTCAAATGACATTAGAAACGGGAATAGCGCCGGAGGATTGGCGTACTGCGCATGTTGTTCCATTGTTTAAAAAGGGTTCTAAGAATAAACCTAGCAATTATAGACCTGTTAGTTTGACGTCAGTGGTGGGAAAATTAATGGAAAGGATACTTAGGGATAATATATATATAAGCATCTGGATAAACAGGGTCTGATTAAGAACAGTCAACATGGATTTGTGCCTGGAAGGTCATGTTTGACTAATCTTGAATTTTTCGAAGAGGTTACTAGGGAAATTGATGAGGGTAAAGCAGTGGATGTTGTCTATATTGGCTTCAGTAAGGCCTTTGACAATGTTCCTCATGGAAGGTTTGTTAAGAAGATTCATTTGTTGGGTATTAATGGTGGAGTAGCAAGATGGATTCAACAGTAGCTGAATGGGAGATGCCAGAGAGTAATGGTGGATGGCTGTTTGTCAGGTTGGAGGGCGGTGACTAGTAGGGTGCCTCAGGGGTCTGTGTTGGGTCCACTGTTGTTTGTCATGTACATCAATGATCTGGATGATGGTGTGGAAAATTGGATTAGCAAGTATGCAGATGATACTAAGATAGGTGGTGTTGTGGATAATGAAGTAGCTTTTCAAAGTCTACAGAGAGATTTAGGCCATTTGGAAGAGTGGGCTGAAAGAAGGCAGATGGAGTTTAATGCTGATAAATGTGAGGTGCTACATCTTGGCAGGACAAATTAAAATAGGACGTACATGGTAAATGGTAGCGAATTGAGGAATGCAGTTGAACAGAGGGATCTAGGAATAACTGTGCATAGTTCCCTGGAGGTGGAATCTCATGTAGATAGGGTGGTAAAGAAAGCTTTTGGTGTGCTGGCCTTTATAAATCAGAGCATTAAGTATAGAAGTTGGGATGTAATGTTAAAATTGTACAAGGCATTGGTGAGGCCAATTCTGGAGTATGGAGTGCAATTTTGGTCGCCTAATTATTGGAAGGATGTCAACAAAATAAAGGGAGTACAGAGGAGATTTACGAGAATGTTGCCTGGGTTTCAGCAACTAAATTACAGAGAAAGGCTGAACAAGTTAGGTCTTTATTCTTTGGAGCGCAGACGGTTAAGGGGGGACTTGATAGAGGTCTTTAAAATGATGAGAGGGATAGACAGAGTTGACGTGGATAAGGTTTTCGCATTGAGAGTAGGGAAGATTCAAACAAGAGGACATGACTTGAGAATTAAGGGACAGAAGTTTAGAGGTAACATTAGGGGGAGCTTCTTTACTCAGAGAGTGGTAGCTGTGTGTAATGAGCTTCCAGTGGAAATGGTGGAGGCAGGTTCGATTTTATCATTTAAAAATAGATTGGATGGGTATATGGACGAGAAAGGAATGGAGGGTTATGGTCTGAGTGCAGGTAGATGGGACTAGGGGAGAAAAAGTGTTTGGCATGGACTTGAAGGGCCGAGATGGCCCGATTCCATGCTGTAATTGTTATATGGTTATATGGTTATATGGACACACTGATCTGTTCTGTATTCGTGCCGACTATGTTCTGGTGTGCTAAAGCAAAGAAGTAGTTCATTGTCCTATCAGGGACACATGACAATAAACTCTGTTGAACTATCTTGAACTTGAACTTGAACTCTTGATACAAAAGTAGATGGTATTGTAGATATTGAAGATGGTAGTGAAAAATTGCAGCAGGAGCTTGATCGGTTGAGCATGTGGGCCGATGAAAAATTGATGGAATTGAATACAGAGAAATTTGAGTTGTTGCCTTTCGGGAGTTGTAACATGTGCACGATCTACACACTGAACGGAGAATTCTGGGGGCTGTTGTAGTGCAGAGGGATGCAGGAGTGCGGGTTCATATTTCCTTGAACGCGGCATTACAGGTAGACAGGGTGATCAAGAAGGCATTTGGCACATTAGCCAGACGTCAGATAATTGAATATTTAAGTTGGGAGGTCATGCTGCAGTTATATCATTCACTGATGGAGTAGATTAGTAAGATTAAACGAGAACTTACCTAAGTTTGAAGTTTGATCTTTATTTTATGAGGAGTTACGTAGGTGATTACGTGAAGAACCCCGCCAGTGCGCCTGCGCGTCAATCTTCAAAGCAGCGGTGTGAAATCACAAAAAACAACAACCAAAGTAATATAGTCTCATAATAAAATGAGTAATACAAGAACTTCCATCTGACCTTTATGATAGAGGGTAGGGTCGTGGTGGGCACGTAATCACCTACGTAACTCCTCATAAAATAAAGATCAAACTTCAAACTTAGGTAAGTTCTCGTTTAATCTTACTATTTTACTTCGGAGTCACGTGAGTGACTACGTGAAGATTTTAAAGCTTTGTGATTTCATGCCGTGGATCAATCCCGGCTTCTCACTGCATAGATTGACTCGGAACGAGAATAATCAATCATGCATTCATAATAACATTTGTACCACAAATGCAGTATTTCATTTCAATAATGAAATGAATCAGATCCCCTTTAAACCAGAGGAATTTACACAGAACTTAAAATAGTTTCTGCAAACAACCCCGCATTAACAATAGGCCGATGGTAAAAATGTTGAAACATCAACTCATTGGACCACCCGGCGGCTGCGAGGATATGGTCGATGGGGCCGTCTTTTGCCCTGGCCGCCGACGTTTCTGCTGCCCTAGCCGAGTGAGACGTAAAAACATAAGTGTTAATACCAGCAGCTGTTAAGACTTATTTTATCCATCTGGAAATAGTCTGTATTGAAACTCTCTTGTGTGGTTTCTTGTGTGTGATCAACAACCCAGTTTCCGTATTCTCAAATTCTTTGTGACCTCAATGTATTGTAATAAATATGTCTTAATACAGAGACATGGATCATTTGGATATGCTGCTAGCATAATTTTAAATCCTGTCACCTGGCCTAATTTACTTTAGTAGGTCATAGATATAGAATGTAACCTTGTCTTCAGTTACTTCCATACTGTCTATTTGTAATTTTCCAAGTGTTTGCACTCGTTGTGCTGTCACTCATGCCATAAGCATGAATACTTTCATACTGAGCTTGACCAAAGGTAAAGACACACTTGATGACCATTCACGAAGTAGTTTCAGTACCACACTTACATCCCAGATTGTCACGTACCTAGGTTTCGGTGGTTTGGAATTAAAGATTCCTTTCATTAGTCTGGAAACAATTGGGTGTGACCCAATTGAGTTTCTTTCTGAATCCAGAACCAAATATGAGGACAATGCACTTCTGGCTGAATTAATTGCACTACAACTCAGACCTTCATCATAATAAAGTTTTGACAGAAATTCTAAACATTTGAAATATCTGCAGTACTTTATTGCACATTCTTTTGTACACAGAACTCTTCCCATTTCTTAATATAAGAAAGGTACTGTTTTTGAGTGCTCTTCCTCCCGGCTGCCGTAAGCATGTCCACAGTATGCTCAGACAGTCCTCGTCCCAGAAAAGGCATTCTTAAAACCTGCAAATCAACAAATCCAAACGATGATATAATGGATGTTGTTACCCTGTTACAGGGTGCAGCAATAAATTACTCATTTTTGGGACTTTCATCAACATTTGTGTTGTTAATTCTAATATCAACAGATACCATGGCTGTATAGGCCAATCTGGTACTACCAATACCCTTGAAGCAGCATCTTGCCTGATTTTAAGCAAACATTGGCTTATGAGGCAGAAAGGTGGAAATATATATGAAAACATACCACCCCAATGTAGCGAGAAAGCATCAATCGCCACTGCTCCTGGATCTGGTTTCCATGAGACATATCTCGATAGCTGATGATTCAAGTCAATGTCGGTCATTCCAAATCTGATTACTATATCATTGAATACCTCTTGATTCAACATCCATTCTTTATTATCATGGAACTTTTCGTGACCAGGTGTCTGCTATCGTGTTCATTCTACCTGGTAGATAGATAGCTGAAAACCAAATGTTCTTTTCAATACACCAAGATCGAAGTTGATTTAACCATTTTGTCACATGACACCGACTTAATTCCACCCATATCATTAATATAGGCAACTACTGTTGTGTTTATTAATTTGAACTTGAACCTTCCTTTTAGTTGTGTTAGAACCATAAGCTTGGAGTCCATAGAAACCTCCTAAAAGCTCCAAATAGGTAATTCCCCATGTCTGCAGTAACACTAACTTTTCCTGATTCCATCTGCCTCCGCAGCTCCATGTTAACTCAGTTGCACCCCATCAGTTTGTAATATCATGGAAGGTTGTTCAATCAGCACTTTGCCTGAACTGCTTGAGACATGTAGAATCCACCACTGCAGCTTAGAAACAGCATTTGTTGTTACTTGCATGGTTCTATCAAAATGACCAGCATTTATTCTCAGTGCCTGTTCTTTAATTCTCTGCAGCTGTTGATAATGTAATGGTCCATACTGGACTGCTGGGAATCTACTAATTTTCCCAGTACTCGAGCCACCTGTCTGATTAGAGGTTTTTGCTCGTTTAACAGATTACTGCAATCTTTAATCAACTCCACCCTTTTTTCACTGGGCAAAGTAATTTGCATTTGGGCTAAATCAATTGTGAACCCCAAATAATTAATCGAGGTACATGTTTTTAACCTTGATTTCTTTGGATGAATTTAGAAACCCCAAAACTTTCAAAAGTTTGATTTTATTACTGCAACCGATGCTTCTGTTGACTGTTTTGTCCTTCCTATAATCAGGACATCATCCAGGTATGCCATTAGTACATGCCCCTGGCTCTCAGCAACCCCAGAATTGATTTTTATAAATATTCTGGAAGGGAACGTTAACCCTTTAGGCAGAGCTTTGAACTGCCCTAATTGGTTCATCCATGTAAATTTAAAATACTTCATATCTTGCAAGTGAACAAACACTGAACAAAAGGATTCAGACTTGTCAAGTCTATAATAATCCTACATCCTCCATCCTTTTTTGATCGAGGGAATATATTTGACCCAAATTGGTGAATTTGGTAGACTGATTCTTTAATAACACCTTTTATATATAGGGTTTTGAAGCGCAACTTGACCCTCCATTACTTCGCAAAGTGGAGAGTTCTGCTAGGAACATGCTGGACAGGCAAATCATAATTTGGATTGAAATCCTTGTATATTATTCAAAATTACCACATCTGAAGTAATCTTCTTCCAATGTTTATAGAAGAGACGTAATCTGCCTCCAACTTCTGGACTTAATCCAGTTAGTATGTTCCCCTGAGAACCAGGTCCACCTACCTCTTGAGTCATTTGAGTATTTTGAGATCCCTGGATTCTCCCGGAAGCACAACCACTTGTCCTTACTCCCGCTGCAGGCCGCCAGCTACGTCCCTGCGTTGATGAGCGACTTGGTCCTGGTCTAGGATCCGTATGACGTCTGAAAGGATACTTCCTCTTTACAGACTTTGCAACCATTGATGTATTTATCAATCCTGTTTTCGCTTCATCTTCCAACTCTTTAATACGTCTCCCGAGATCTCTCCAAAGAGTAAGTTGGGTAATTGTATATTACTTGGTTT
Source organism: Malacoraja senta (assembly GCA_038087875.1). NCBI lineage: Eukaryota > Metazoa > Chordata > Chondrichthyes > Rajiformes > Rajidae > Malacoraja > Malacoraja senta. The sequence goes on along the minus strand of CM075986.1, from coordinate 27,545,042 downwards.
GCAGAGTGCTGCGAATTTCGGATTCATAGTAGACCGTATAGCACTTTCCTCAGATAATTGATCTCGAAGTGGGTGCTGCATAGCAACCCCAGTGCTTGCTGATGCAACTTCGTCATCTTTTGGTTGTTACCTGCTATTCTGGTAAAAGCAGTTATTCCAGAACCCAGCAGCTTTAATATTCTCTGCAACTGATTCCAGATAATTTGATTCACTGCTGCTGCTTTCAGCAACCCACAGTTACTTCTTGCAGTCTCATCCATTTCCTGCTGTTCCAGCTAATGGTAAACCAAGTAATTTATTAAGGAGGCCAGTTCTTCTCCTAATGGCTCTCCTGACCCTGACGGGGCAGCGAATCCTACTGCCAGGGGTGGAACATCTGGCAGCTGCCGTTCATCGCCTTGTACAGCCTCACCGTCAGAGTCGGGGTCTGAAATCTCATGACCCGTAGCACGCTCCTCATTCCTGAGGGTGCATTCCATCAGCCCTGAGCCAGGTGCTGTTAAGCTGCTCCTGCAGCTTGGATTACAGTACACTCCTTCCTGAGTGAACTTTGCTCCAACAGCCTATGAAAAAGGCTTCTATTTGGGCAATACGCTCGAAAGCAGTATCTAGCCCTGTACCAGGAGCTGTTTGAGCTGTTTCCAGCAGCTTGGCTTTCAGAACACTCCTCTCTGAGTGAACTTTGCTCCAACAGCCTATGTAAAAGTCTTTCTATTTGGGCAATACGCTCGAAAGCAGTATCTAGCCCTGGAGCTACTTCCATTGCCTGGGACTCCCTCCGTTGGGATTTAAACTTTGTCTTTTGCCCGACAGGCGCTGACTGTGTTTTCACCAGCCCCAGGTCCACAGTCGCTATGCTCACCGCTGGCGACTGTACCGGGGTTTAGAGGCGGTTGGTCTCTAACCGCGGACTCCCGACTTTCCCGACTTCTGTCGGCTGTGTCGCTCGCCTCTTCCCCCTGTCCGTTTTTTTTCCATGGCGTCTGTGGAAAAAATCCCCATAGACCCACAGTAAACGGACCTGGAAAACCTGAAAAAAGTTTTTACTTACCTTGTAGTTGAAAAATTACAAACCACTCGAGGAGCACTGCTGCTCACGTCCGTTTGCGTCAAGGCGTCTGACGTATTGACGCACTGGCGGGGTTCTTCACGTAGTCACTCACGTGACTCCGAAGTAAAATTAAGTGTTTCTCTGCATGGAGCCGCACGCCCGCACTAACAGCGGCAGCACAGCTTCAGTCGCTGTCACCTGAACCCTGATTATAAACGTGGGCCACAATCCGTGGACACAGCGCAGACCCTCGCTCTGCTCCGTCATTGTCCCACGTGGACTGACCCACACGGTCCTGAGCCGGGGCGAGCGTGGCATTGAACTCTGATCGGGAATTTTCACTATCGCTGGTCCGGCACCTCCCGCTTTTGGATTCACCGCCTCGGAGCGGAAACAATCACGTAACTTTACAAAACACCTCCCGCCCACTTTCAGTTTCGGTATGTAATGCCGCACTTTAAAGCCGGCAGCATGGCAGGTACAGCTGACAGAATCCACAGCCACCGATCTCGGCAGCACAGGCGGCCGTTCCCGGATCACAAGCCGCTGCATTTCCATAGACGCTGCGTTGGAAGATGGCTTTGGACAGTGTTTGCAGAGTTTGGATTGTGTGGGTGTTGTTGTCCGGGACCCTGAGCCTGGGCTGTGAGAGGTTGCAGTTACTACAAGATCTCAACATGGACACTCTGGGCAAACTGAATGAAATGGTGAGTTGTCCCCGCTCCCAGACACCGATCCGACACTCTCCGGCTATGTTTGATTTTTCATTTCCCTGGTCAGAACGGTGCAAGAGTTTGAAGCTTTGACGGGTTCCCTGTCTGATATCGCTTGTCGCTTGTCTGTCACTTACTGGATTCTCTAGAACATAATTTACCCTCTTCCCCCAGGGCGGCCCCTTTCCGTGGCATTGTGTCAGAGAGAAGGTCCGGTTGAAAACACAGCCGTTGAAACTGGTGAAACTTGCAAATGGGTTGACGGTAAGTGATTGGATTTTTATTTCATTCTAGTTCACCATTCGCCTTATTTAGAACCTTCATCGACTAATAACGTGAATTCATTTGGTATATGCAAACAATTGCAGAACTCCTTTCCCAAATCCTATTGTGATTGGCGCAGACATGGTGGGACGAAGGGCCTCATGCATTGCTGTACTGTTGATGTTCAATGTTCTGTGTAATAAACGAGGAAGCAAAAGGTGTGCGGTAGCCCGGCTGTAATTGTGGACAGATTTTGATGCAGCCTAACATTGAATATTAGGTGTCCATGTTGTTTTTCGTACCCAACTTAAGAGGGAAATTCCTGGCATTTTGCACTTAGGTCCTTCAGTCTCTGTAGCCGCCTCCTTCTGAAGTTGATCTGATCAGCTCAGTTTTGACTAATTCTGATAGATTTTGATTCCCACTGGATTTAGAGTCGATACGGGAATATGGTTCCACGTTTGAGATCATCTAGATCTCAGGGGTTAGTGTTTCCAAAGATGTGATCTTCCATGAAAACTGAAAGTTGGCATCTTATTTCCTCAGATGGTTGCATATCTCTGAATACATTTTCTCCAGGCAGAGTCTTTGAATGTATTTAAGGCAGAGTACTTAAAAAAAAGAAGACACGGAAGGGACTCCGTGGGTAAACTGAAATCAGGAGTTCAGGCTTCATTCCGTTCAGACATTATGTTCTTAAAAGTCAGAGCAATTTGTACGACCGTTTAACCGACTCCTGGTTTTATTTCGTTACTTTGTTTAACCATCATCACGTCACACCGATCCAAAGCAAATGTGTGCACAATTTCAATGTGAAATATTTATATTCGGGGCCGGAGAACCCTCACAATGCCGTTGATTGTGAATCACTGAGTATGCTCAAGGCATGCAGATGTTGAGGAGTAGGTCTATTGTGGACTGCGAGCGGGGATGACTGAGCTGAAGGATCGCTCACATGATGAGGAAATGGTAGAATTGGGATTTACTTTTGTTGCTATATCTTTTGCGTCTTTCTATTTTACTCACACTAACATGTTTAGTCTTTCCAACCCGGTTGACAGAATCTTACTGTCCATTTCATACGTTTAATGTTCTCTAATCGCCTGGGAATGTCATATCTTTCTTTCTCCCGTTAGCAATTTGGCGCTATCTCACGTCCTCAACTCCATGTCATGAACTCCATGTCATGAACACGACACGGTGCCAGTTAAGTGATATACTCCTGGAATTGTTAGAGCAAGATCCTTAAAATTGAAGGGAAGATAAATTGCATGTTCCTTTCTCGATCATCCTTCCATCTTTATGGGACGTGGGAGTTATATTTCCACTGATTCCATCTCCTGGAATTACTCCAATATCTAAAACAGGCAGGTGCATTAAGAACCGCGATGTTTTTGCTCGTCTTGTATTATGAGGCTGAAGTACATATCTCTCTAGTAATCCTGGGAAATATGACTGTTTTTACTGCTACGCTAAAATATGTTGACTCGGTACCCAAAATACTTCTCGTTATCTTCTAAACACTAACATTGCTTGTTCGCTATCTCTCGTGTATATACGTTCTCCTCCCTCAGGGTAAGATCCCATGTCAATTAAAACTAAACCTCTCCCCGTTCATTGGTTTCAGGTTTCGTTGCCCCGTGATCCTTTCCATAACTGACAGACCCCTATTGCCGACAAGACCGCTCTAATGCCACCTTGTCTCCTCTCCGCAGGCTCTGGAGAAGATCCAGATTGTCCTTCAAACACTGAGGCAAACCAGCGAGATCTACAGCGAGGATTCGGACTCGGTCCCGTGGTCCCGCGAGGAGGTGGAAAGCTTCCGGCTTCTCCTGCATCGGCAGATCAGAGAGCTGGAGGAATGCGCGTGGAAACCGGCGCCGGGGTCTCAGCAAAAGAGAAACATTGCTGTTCACAAATACTTTCGAAAACTGTGAAGCTTTCGGAAACATCAGGTGAGTTGGTTTTGCTTATAATCCGTTTTTATTTGCAGATATTGCATTTTACCCAAATTCAATCTGTCCCTTGCTTAATGTATTTTCCTGATTCCTTCCTTTTTCTAGAACTTTGGCGACTGTGCCTGGGAAATGATCCGCGCCGAGACAAGAGCCCATTTACAGCAGATCCTTCTCATAACGGCCAACATGAGGAGCTGAAACTGAACATTTCGCCGGGCGCTGGCAGCACAAGAAGTATCTCGTCCCGAAACAACAGCTATTCATTTTCTCCAGACATGCAGCCTGACCCGCTGAGATACTCCAGCACTTTGTGTCTATCTACGGGGAAAGAATAATTAACTGGACAATATTTTATTTGTAAACGTCTTCAACCGGGAGTTGGGAAAGTGGAAATTACGTCTGGATGTTATTCCCTATTTACTGTTCATTCTGATGGGATTTCGGTATGTTTGTATCTGATGAAATGTTTCACTCGGTGTAGGTTTTACAGTGTTGTTCATCTTCCAGCGTCTGTGCGCTGGAGAAGCAACGAAGAAAATATTTTCATTCCGAGTGACTGTGTTGGGCCCATTATCCCATCCACTGGCGTTGCGGCTCCAACTGTATAAACTGAGCTCAGGGCTCGGTTGTCATAAATGTTGCCGAGTTTCTTGGCGACCTGTCCCCGTCGCATGGCGATGCTGCCGACAACTTTCAGGCCAGTTGGACCCCCTAGCGACGGGAGGCCTTTCACTGCGTGACTTCCCCGGGGTCGCTGAGCGACTCTGGAACCGCGAGGGGACGACTTGGTGATGGCGGCGTGGTTGGTGCTGCAAGCAGGGGATTGGGCAACGCAGTAAATGCGTCAATGGGACAGCGGAAACGGGAAGGAAACAGTGAATAAATACAAACAGCGGTTGGCCGTAATATGTAAATTGCATATTCCTGTTTTAAAACTGTGGATTATGTCAGTTTATTTATGTATTTATTTTGGTTTATTTAACTTTTATCTATTTATTCATTCATTTTTGTGGTTTTATCTGAAATGTGCTGATTATTGAGCCCACGAAAGTTGTATTCCTTTGTACAAATGCAAGTAACTGTATAAATTAACCTCGTAACATATTTATTTGTAGATATTTATTAAGAGATGGGGGGTTTTGCACTGCACTGGAATATTTGACACTGAAGGTTTGAAATTTACTATCAATAAATTGTTCAGAAACTCACATCTTTTCTGTACTGATGTTATTATTAATATTTGTGGATATCAGTTGTTTATAAATATGTTTACGATTGCAAATGTTTTATATTCCTCTCCCTGTGGTTGATGGCTGGATCTCACTTCCTTCGCCCAGAGGAACAAGAATAGACTTCCCTTGGTCCTTCGCGTTCACCCCACCAGCCTCTGCATCCAACACATCATTCTCCCACAATTCCGCCACATTCAACGTGATCACACCACCAATCGCACCTCCCGTCCCCGCTATTTTCCTTTTTACACGGAGACCCCCATCTCCTCAACCCCTTGTTTCACCACTCCCTTCCCTCCCAAACCGCCCTCTCTCCACGTACTTCCCCCTGCAACTACAGACGATAAAACACCTGTACCAGGTGGGAAAGAGGTTCAAACGCACAGGTTCAAAAGCACAGCTTCCAAATGATTGGATTTTTATTTCATTATTTGCTCGCCTTCGTCTTGTCAAATGTAACATTCAGAATATTCAAAGTTTATTAATGTGAATTCTTTCTGGCCCAATATGGAAGTGATAATAATTGTGGAACTTGTTCAAATCTCTAATACGGAGCAAACTTCGCCTGGCTAACACAAGCAAACGCAACAGAGCATTTATATAGCTTATAACCAGCAGCCTAAATCACAAGCTGTAGATATTATTTTGAAAGAACTATGGGAAATGGAAGCAAGCAAGATCAGCTTCATCATCAGAGCGACATATGACGTGCTTCCATCACCAAAGAACCTCCATCAGTGGTACGGCGAGGGTCCAAGCTGTGCCATCTGCCCAACTCCAGCGACCCTCAAACACATCATGGTAGGCTGCAAGACCAGCCTCACGCAAGGGAGATACGCGTGGCGGCATAATCAGGTACTAAAAAGCCTGGCATCAGCCCTTGAGAACAGGCGGTGTGCGACCAACTCCTTGCCTCCGAGAGCAAGCAACCCCCCTCCCCTAAGGGTAATAACCTTTGTCCGAGAAGGACAGAAAACTTCTAAACTTCCTTCCACCAGATCAGAAGAAGGAAGCCAATGCAGGGCCCGTGACTGGAGGATGCTGGCGGACATCGGCCGACAACTAATTTTTCCACCTGAAATTGCTTCCACCACCCTCAGGCCAGACTTGGTGTTCTGGTCCCATTCACAGAAGACTGCTTACATCATAGAGCTCACAGTTCCATGGGAGAACTCTGTTGAGGAGGCCTATGAGCGTAAGAAGCTGCGCTACGCAGAGCTTGCAGCAGAGGCAACGCAGCGTGGCTGGAACACCAAAGTCTATCCAGTTGAAGTGGGATGCAGAGGATTTGTTGCGTCATCTACCATCAGACTGCTGAAGGAGCTTGGAATCCACGATCAGGCTCTGCGGAAGACCATAAGATCACTCTCAGAGGCGGCTGAAAGAAGCAGCCGGTGGATTTGGCTCAAGCGGAAAGACCCATGCTGGGCCCCAAGTATGTCGGGGTGAATCTTTGGGACGGTTTGACACGGGACATGTGCTGAGGGTTGATCATCCTGCAGCGGGCCGCCCTTGTGGAGGGTGTATAGTGTTAAAAGGCCGAAACACCCAGTGATGCAAGGGTACACTACTGATGATGTGTCCTGTGCCCAACTGTCCTGAAGGTTACCCCCCCCAACCCCCCCCCCCCCCCGATGTTGAGCGTATACCACTCTCAACAATCAACGAATGTCGTGAAATGCTCCCCACCTATTGGCACAAGGGACTTCTTAACATCTTGTCCTGTGTATTTGATTCTGATAATCTGGACTCGTCCAGTGACTGCTGTGAAAGGACAGCTGACAACATGGGAAAGTCCATGTGACAGCTTGGAGAGACAGCTGACAGGAGGGAACAGACCCCACTGGGGCCGTCATGGGCTAGCTACCCATGACAGCAGTCCCCATGCTGTTTCAGCTAGTTGGAGACACCCGCTAAATGCTACTAAAAGTAAAATAAAGAGAATACCCCTAGAGCCTGCGAGAGCGGGGGCGGAAGATGGCTCACCGATTGATAACACGGTTACAGACCCAGGAACGGAAACGACTACTGACAAGGAGAGCATGGCACATGAGACATCCACAACAGCTGCGGGACACAAACTTCAGGTGTGCATCTGTGGTTGGGAGAAATTAACATTAGTGAAGGGCTTGAAGATCCACCAAGGGAGGAAAAAGTGCTTGAGAGAGCAGAAACATGGGCCTCGCATTGACCAGTACTTCTTACGAAGCAACCAGTCAAATCAGTCGAGTGAAGCACAGCGACGGGACACAAACCAAAGTTCGCAGAGCATCAGCACCCATGTCACTGAAGAGGGTGATACAAGCACAGAAATGACGGTGGAGGAGCCCACGCAACAACTACAAAGACCTCCATTGGAGGGAAAGATCAAAGGGCACAAACCTGGAGTGAAATGGCCCAAGGCTGTTGAAAAGAAAGAGTGGGAGACGGTCAACAGTGACCTTATACATATCTTGGAGCAACAAGCGGGCACAGCAGTGGAAAAGCTTGAAAGGATGGGCAACACAATCTACAGCTATGGAGAAGAACGGTTTGGGGTGAGTAAAGGGAGAGGTGGAAAGAAATTACCAACACCAATCAAGTCCAGGAGGCAGCAGGAGATCGAGAGGCTAATCAGAGAGAGGAGACAGTTGAAAAAGCAATGGAAAAAAGCAACTGACGCAGAGAGAAAAGGTCTCATGCTACTCCAAGAGGACATCAAGAACCGATTGGCAACCTTGCGAAAAGCAGAGAACTTGAGGAAACTTCGCAAGAAGAAAGAACACACAAGAACACGGTTCTATAAAAACCCTTTCAAGTTCATCAAAGACCTCTTCGCAAAGGAAAAAAGTGGAACTTTGAAAACATCAAAACAGGAATTGGAGGAACACCTGGAAAAGGCCCACAAAGACACGAAAAGGCATGAGCAGTTGGTCATCCCACATGACATCCCGCCTATTCAACCACTTGAATTCAACATGGACACCAGCCCTCCGAGATGGAAAGAGGTGGAGAACACGGGCAAGAGCAGCATCAGCTCCGGGGCCAAACGGAGTACCATACAAGCTCTATAAGAACGCACCGGATGTGTTACGCTTTCTATGGAAGCTCATGAGGGTGGTGTGGAAGAAGCAAACAATACCTAAGGCGTGGCGAAGGGCCGGCGGCGTGCTAATACCTAAAGAAAAGGATTCGTCAGACATCAGCCAATTCCGGCCAATATGTCTCCTCAACGTCGAGGGAAAAATCTTTTTTAGCATTGTATCACAAAGGCTGTCCACCTATCTGGTAACAAACAAGTACATTGATACATCTGTACAGAAAGCAGGAATTCCAGGATTTTCGGGCTGCTTGGAGCATACAAGCATGATCTGGCACCAGATCCAAGCAGCTAAGAAGGACAAGAGAGATCTACATGTGATCTTCCTCGATCTGGCCAATGCATTTGGTTCAGTTCCCCATGAACCCCTTTGGGAATCTTTTGCCTTTTTCCATGTACCAGAGCTCATCACCACACTGGTCAAGAAATATTACCAAGACCTGCAGCTGTGCTTCACAACAGCTGACTTCAGTACAACATGGCAGCGCTTGGAAGTAGGCATCATGGCAGGCTGCACAGTCTCACCCTTGGCCTTTACAATGGCCATGGAAGTCATCATCAGGGCCTCAAAATGGGTGGTGGGCGGTGAACGAACCAGGGCTGGGCTCCGTCTGCCACCCATCAGGGCATACATGGACGACATGACAACACTAACCACTACTGCAGCATGCACCAAGCGGCTACTTGGAAAGCTGCAGGAGAACATCAAGTGGGCCCGAATGAAAATCAAACCAAGTAAATCTCGAAGCATCTCCATAGTCAAGGGGGTGCTTAGAGACACAAGGTTCTGTATCGGTGACGACCCAATACCAACAGTGTCTGAGCAGCCAGTTAAAAGCCTGGGAAGATGGTATAACGCAAGTCTCAAGGACAAAGAGCAGGTGCAACAACTAAGGCAAGAAATTGTCAATGGACTGGAGAACATCAATCAGACCCTACTGCCTGGGAAACTGAAGCTCTGGTGCCTACAGTTTGGACTCCTTCCTCGGACAATGTGGCCACTGACCGTTTATGAAGCCCCAATAACAACTGTGGAGAAGATGGAGCGAACCATAACTTCATACGTGAAGAAATGGCTCGGTGTCCCACGATGTCTAACTAACATCGGCCTCTATGGTAAAGGGGTCCTGGAACTACCTCTCACTAGTCTAACAGAGGAATATAAGTGTTCTAAAGTAAGACTCCAGATGACACTGAGGGACTCTAGAGACAAGATCATCAGTGCTGTTGCGCCGCCCCTAGCAACTGGCCGGAAGTGGACACCATCTGATGCAGTACAGCAAGCTTCATCAGCCCTGAGGCACAAAGACATAGTGGGGCAAGTCCAGCAGGGAAGAGGAGGCTTTGGCCTTACGACAAGTAAACCAACTTGGCGAAAGGCCACAACATCAGAGCGGAGGACGTTGGTGGTTGAGGAGGTGCGGCGACAGGAGGAGGCCGCAAGAAGTGCAAAGGCGGTCTCTCTTGCCAAGCAGGGGCAATGGATGCAGTGGGAAGGTGTGGAGCGGAGGAAGATCAGCTGGAAAGAACTATGGGAAATGGAAGCAAGCAAGATCAGCTTCATCATTAGAGCGACATATGACATGCTTCCATCACCAAAGAACCTCCATCAGTGGTACGGCGAGGATCCAACCTGTGCCATCTGCCCAACTCCAGCGACCCTCAAACACATCATGGTAGGCTGCAAGACCAGCCTCACGCAAGGGAGATACACGTGGCGGCATAATCAGGTACTAAAAAGCCTGGCATCAGCCCTTGAGAACAGGCGGTGTGCGACCAACTCCTTGCCTCCGAGAGCAAGCAACCCCCCTCCCCTAAGGGTAATAACCTTTGTCCGAGAAGGACAGAAAACTTCTAAACTTCCTTCCACCAGATCAGAAGAAGGAAGCCAATGCAGGGCCCGTGACTGGAGGATGCTGGCGGACATCGGCCGACAACTAATTTTTCCACCTGAAATTGCTTCCACCAACCTCAGGCCAGACTTGGTGTTCTGGCCCCATTCACAGAAGACTGCTTACATCATAGAGCTCACAGTTCCATGGGAGAACTCTGTTGAGGAGGCCTATGAGCGTAAGAAGCTGCGCTACGCAGAGCTTGCAGCAGAGGCAACGCAGCGTGGCTGGAACACCAAAGTCTATCCAGTTGAAGTGGGATGCAGAGGATTTGTTGCGTCATCTACCATCAGACTGCTGAAGGAGCTTGGAATCCACGGTCAGGCTCTGCGGAAGACCATAAGATCACTCTCAGAGGCGGCTGAAAGAAGCAGCCGGTGGATTTGGCTCAAGCGGAAAGACCCATGCTGGGCCCCAAGTATGTCGGGGTGAATCTTTGGGACGGTTTGACACGGGACATGCGCTGAGGGTTGATCATCCTGCAGCGGGCCGCCCTTGTGGAGGGTGTATAGTGTTAAAAGGCCGAAACACCCAGTGATGCAAGGGTACACTACTGATGATGTGTCCTGTGCCCAACTGTCCTGAAGGTTACCCCCCCCAACCCCCCCCCCCGATGTTGAGCGTCTACCACTCTCAACAATCAACGAATGTCGTGAAATGCTCCCCACCTATTGGCACAAGGGACTTCTTAACATCTTGTCCTGTGTATTTGATTCTGTGGAACTTGTTCAAATCTCTAATACGGAGCAAACTGCGCCTGGCTAACACAAGCAAACGCAACAGAGCATTTATATAGCTTATAACCAGCAGCCTAAATCACAAGCTGTAGATATTATTTTGAATTTTAAAATGCCCTAGTGTGTAGGGAATGGATGAGAAAGTGTCATAGAATGCGTGAGAACGGTCATTGTAGAAACGGTGGTCCACGGGCCTGTTTCCATGCTGTATCTCTGAACTAAACTTAACGTGTTGGACTCCAGCAAGGTTAGATTTGACTGAATGACGGTAAAACAAAGGGTTTCACAATATTTCAGTGCACGTGACAATAATAACCCAATACCAGTTTATCCCGTTTCCCTTCAGCCTCTCAGCGGGACCCGGCCGGTTCACACACACATCCACCCTCGGATGTGACAAGCCCGTCTCTTTACCCGGGACACTTTCGCTTCGGCTGAAGTTGCGGCGATGCCGCTTCCCCCCGGCAGACCGAGCCGGAGACTTCCCGCGGCGTAGAGAATACAGGAAAGGGATTGGGTGTAAGAAAGAACTACAGAGGCTGGTTTAAATCGAAGGTCGACTCAAATTGCTGGAATATGTCAGCGGGTGAAGGCGTGAGGCAGTATCTCTGGAGAGAAGGAATTCGCGACGTTACGGGTCGAGACCCTTCTTCAGAGAGGTAAGGGATCGCGAACGACTTCACACTCGGCTCGAAGCCGATTAATTTCAACCAAAAGCAGCAATGTCTGGTGTAAAGAACATAGAGGCACTTTCTCCTCGGAGAGCAGATTGTGGGTCAGGTGTATCGGCGCTGAGACAGTCGCCACCAACCAAGTGGCCGTGAGCCGCAGTGTTACTATAACCCGGATAAAATGCAGCCCCCAGCGATGCACAGACACAGTCACGTCCCCTCCCCACCCCGTCCCCTGCCGAGACTGAGCCTCCCTCACAACACCTGTGATCCCCTGATGTGAACCTGCGAAGCTCTGAGCCGCAGCGCTGCTTGTTTTCTCCCATCGCGGGTTTCCCCGTCGCTGCTGCGGGACTCTCCCACTTTCACATTCCTTACTTCAGCGATCACGAACCGTTTTTGGAGCTGATTCTGGTCTCAGATCAGTGCTTTATTCAGTGCGGGTTGAAGATGGCTTTTTCCACTGTTTGCTGAGTTTGGATTGTGTGGGTGTTGGTGTCCAGGACCCTGAGCCTGGGCTGTGAGAGGCTGCAGTTACTGCACGTTCTCAACACAGATTCTCTGGGCAAACTGAATATAATGGTGAGTTGTCCCCCCCTCCCAGAGGCCGATCCGACACTCTCCAGGGATGTATGTTGTTAAAAAGTCAGTGATTACATGGAGCCTGTTCTCCGGTATTTATCTTTCTGGGGTTGTTATTAAAAAACTTTCATCCAGTGTCTATTTGGATTTCGAACAGCAATGACTGAATAGATGGCGGAGGCAGCAAGTCTCAAGACATTATGTAACATGTTCACCCATTATTGAATCACGCTTGAACGCAAACTAACCCTTTGGCCCAAATGGCCCTTACTGACTAAGATGCTCCATCTACACTAATCCCGCCTTCCCGTGTTTGACCCATGTCCCTCTAACCTTTCCTATCCATTAACCTGTTCGAATGCCTTTTAAATGTTGTTATAGTACCTGCCTCAACTACCTCCTCTGGCAGCTCATGTGAGACACCGACCACACTCTGGGTGGAAAATTTCCCTTTGACTTCCTATTAAATCTTGCTCCTCTGATCTTCAATCCTTGTCCTCTCGTTCTTGAAGTTTGTGTGGACAGAGAGCGCTGAATGGCCTATCTCTGTGACTGCATACAGTTCGATTTTTTTGACTGCCTCCACTCAAGTTTGGAAGTGTGAAGATGCATAGGCTGAATTATTTTGTTAATCTGCAATGGTCATTCCACATCAGCTGTCTCAAGGTCTTGATATGATGACCCTTTAAATTGAAAGACGACCTCTCCCTCCCTTAATGCTTCTGTATCTCTCTGTCTTCCCCTGATCATTGCAGCTGTCCAAAGGGGAAACGTTCAATTTCCATTCCTTTTCCTGAAAATTCTTCCTCCATGTGTCTCTGCTGCAATAAGACTACGCATTGGGAGTGCACCAGCCTACACTGAGACCTCTCATGTGGTAGATTTGCTGAACCATTATGCTTAACTTCATCCTTCAACCAAAGTAATGATTATGAGCTTGTTGTCTCAGTGGTCCGAGGATTCATTCGCCTTTATTTAATTATATTTGCAGAAATATATATTTATAACAGATATAAATGTTGTTCATAAACTTTTATTTATTGTTATTGTGAGATAAACTGGATATTTCTTTCTAAAATAAAAATATTTCAATGAATATGTGGATATAAAGTATTTTCAATATTACACACTTTTTCATATTTCATTTATTTACATCAAACTTAAGCTGAATGGGTATTCTCACATTTCCTGGTATCATCCTCGATTTTTTTCCTCTGAAATCTCATACTGCACAGGCAAAGCATGTGAATACATTGTGAATAAGAGTCATAAAGAAGAGGTTTATTCGACTTGTCCTATTCAGTCGGGGCCTAGAGAATAAGAGTCAGGAAGTCACCTTGCAGATTCATAGCACTTTGGTTGGGCCGCATTTGGAATAAGACCATAAGATGTAGGGCCTGAGTTAGGATATTCATTCCATGGAACATGGATCCATTTGATCAAGATTCACCTATTTTTCCCTCTCAACCCCATTCTCCTGGCTTCAGTCCATAACCTTTGATGCCCTTATTAATCAAGAATCTCTGCTTTAAAATGCTTAATGACTTGGCCGCAGCAGCTATCTGTGGCAATGAATTGCACACACACATCACTTTCTTGCTACAGAAATTCACGCCTCCCCATTCTAAAGAGTCAGCCTTTTATTCTGGGACTTAGTCTGATGTCCACTAAGAGAAACACTCTCTCAATCTCCACTCTTTCTAGGCCTTTCATATTTTAGTTGGTTTCAAAAAGATTAAACCCCCTTATCGTTCTAAACACCAGCGAGTACAGTTCCAGTGACATCAAACGTTCCTCCTACGTTAACCTAATCTTACCCAGGATCAATCCCTTGATCTTTTGGAACCTCTGCAATCCCTGCACATCCTACCTCAGATATGTGGCCCAAACTGCTCATAATATTCCAAATGTGGCCGGACTGGCAACTTATAAAGCATTAGCAGTACGTTCTGGCTTTTATACTAGTCCTCCATACAAAAATGGAAACATTGCATTTACTGCTGTCTCAACCTGTAATATGAGTACATGGTGGAAGTTAGTGGTAAAGTTAATTAAATCAACAAGTTTTTCACGAGTGCAGGGGCAGCACCGATGCAGTCGTCGATGTAGCCAAGAAAGAGTAGGGGGATGGTACCGCTGAACGTTAGAAAAAGGTCTGTTCCACCTCACATGTATCCATCTATCATATCCCGGCCCCATCTCTTTTCCAACTTTCTTCTCCACACAACATTCCGTCTAACGAAGGGTCTTAACCCAAAACATCATCTGTCAATATCCTCCACAGATGCTGCCTGATGCGCTGTTACCCCAGAATGTTGTGTCTTTTTACATAAATCAGCGTCGCCATTCCCTTGTATCTACACGTTTCTGTATTGTTCACAAGTTCACAATTTATAGGAGTAGAATTAGGCATTTGGCCCATGGAGTCTACTCATGGCTGACCTATGGCTCTTAATCCTACTTTGCTGACTTCTCCCCATAACCCTTCACACCAGTTCTAATCAAGAATTTGTCAGTCTCTTCCTGAGATATATCCACAGCCCTCAGTGGCAATGAGTTCCACATATAAACTATCCACTGACTATATATAGAAGTTCCTTCTCACCTCCTTTCTAAAAGAGAGCCCTTTAATTTTGAGGCTATGACCTCTTGTCCTAGACTCTCCCACCAGTGGAATCATGCTTTCCACATCAACTCTATCTATGCCTTTCATTATTCTGCAAGATTTAATGAGGTCCCCCATCAACCTTCCGAATTCCAAGGTGTAGAAGCCCAGTGCTGTCAAACGCTCATCATACGCTGACCCACTCATTCCTGGAATAATTCTTGTAAAACTCTTGTGCTGGCTCTGGACCCTCATAAGAGGCCCCTATTTGCTCACAGTACTTCAAATGCGGCCTCAACAGAGCCCCCTATTTCCTCACAGTACTCCAAATGCGGCCTCAACAGCGCCTTGTAGAGCTTCAGCATCACATCTCTGTTCTTGCATTCCAGTCCTCTTGATATAAATGCTAGCATTAAACTTCCCTACCTTACTACCGATTCGACTCGCAAATTAACTTGTTGGGAATTCTGCACCTGCACTGCCAAGTCCCTTTGCACCTCCGATTTCAGGATTTTCTCTCCCCTTAGAAAATAATCTACGTCTTTAATCTTATTACCAAAATGCATGATCCGAAATTTGCCAGACTGAATTAGTCTGCCACTTCTCTGCCCACTCCCATAACCTGTCCAAGTCCTTCAGCAGAGTCCTTGCTGCCTGTACACTTCCTGCTGCTCCATCTACCTCAGCAGCATCTGCAAACTTGGCCACAAGGCCTTCAATCCCCTATCCAAATCATTAATAAACAACGTGAAAAGAAGCGGCCCCAGCACCGACCCTCAACGAACTCCCGCCAGCAACCAACCTGAAAAAAAAGCGCCTTTGTAAATTGTCCCAAGTGTGCAGGGAATGGATGAGAAAGTGGGAGAACATAGAACTAGTGTGAACGAATGATCGATGGTCAGTGTGGATTCGGCAGCCGACGGGCCTGTTTCCATGCTATATGTCTGAACTAAACTAGGGTTGACACAAAATGCTGGAGTAACTCAGCGGGTCAGGCAGCATCTCCGGAGAGAAGGAATGGGTGACGTTTCGGGTCGAGAGAGGAGACTAAACTAAACGTGCTGTATTCCTGTAAGGTTAGATTTAACGAATGGCGGTAAAACAAAGATTTTCACAATATCTCAGTGCACGTGACAACAATAACCCAATACCAGTTTATCCCGTTTCCCTTCAGCCTCTCAGCGGGACCCGAGCGGTTCACAAACACGCCCACTCTCGATGTGACGAGCAGGTCTCTTTACCGGGGACACTTTCGCTTCGGCCGCTTCCCCATGGCAGACCGAGCCGGAGACTCCCGCGGCGGCGAGAAGAGACGAAAGGGATCGGGACCGACTTCACACTCGGCTCGAAGCCGTTTAATTTAAAATAAAAGCAGAAATGTCCGGTGTAAATAACACAGAGCCGGAAGCACGTTGTCATCGGAGAGCAGATTGTGTGTCAGGTGTATCAGCGCTGAGAGAGTCGCCACCAATCAAGCGGCCGTGAGCCGGCTCTCCGCACTGTCCCCCTGAGATGTGGCCTCACACAGTTGGGTGAGTGGAGGGGCGGCTTTAACACAATCTCTGTCCATGTCTCCGAGGGTGAGCGCTGAAAGGCGCAATGTTATTATAACCCGGATAAAATGATGCCCCCAGCGATGCACAGACACAGTCACGTCCCCTCCCCACCCCGTCTCCTGCCGAGACTGAGCCTCCTCCACAACACCTGTGATCCCCTGATGTGAACCTGCGAAGCTCTGAGCCGCAGCGCTGCTTGTTCTCTCCCATCGCGGATTTCCCCGTCGCTGCTGCGGGACTCTCCCACTTTCACATTCCTTACTTCAGAACGGAGACCGCTCTCTCCCGACACCTTCCAAATTTCCAGTAGCATAATTTCACTTTTCAAACCTCATTTATCTTCAGATTGTAACATATTAAAGCGGGCAGCATGGCAGAGACAAATCACAGAATAAACAGCCACCGGTCTCGGCAGCACAGGCGGCCGCTCTCGGATCACAAGTCGCTGTATTCCATATCCAGAGTCAACGATCAGGAACCGTTTTCCGAGCTGATTCTGGTCTCAGATCGCTGCTTTACTCACTGTGGGTTGAAGATGACTTTGGGCAGTGTTTGCAGAGTTTGGATTGTGTGCGTGTTGTTGTCCGGGACCCTGAGCCTGGGCTGTGAGAGGCTGCAGTTACTGCAAGTTCTCAACACGGACACTCTGGGCAAACTGAATGAAATGGTGAGTTGTCCCAGTTCCAGAAACGGAGCCGACACTCTCAGTCCGGGCTGTTTGTTAAAAAGTCAATGATTACATGGAGCCTGTTCTCCCGTATTTCTCGAGTTGAGATGTTTTATATTCTGCACTCTGTACAGTATCTCCCCCTTCGCTCTACCTATTGCACTTGAGTTTGGCTTGATTACATTTGTAACAGTATGATCCGATTCGCGTGGATAACAATGGAAGCTTTCGGGTTGTGAATAACGTTGACATCTTGTGTCTCAGGGTGGCCACTTACTCCGACAGTGTGGGACTGAGCGGCGGTCGTTGAAAACCAAGCCCTTGAACCTGGTGCAACTTTCCTTGGGGGTTGAGGTGAGTAAACTCGGCATTTTACTCTTAATCACTCTTTTCCTGTTTTACCTTTTCCAGTTATCTCACTCACCTATCCTTCCCACCCAAACCACCCTGGTACTTTCCCTTGCAACCACAGGAAATGCTACACCTGTCGATTTACCTCCCCCCTCGAATCCATCCAAGGACCCAAGCAGTCTTTCCAGGTGAGGCAGAGGTTCACCTGTACCTCCTCCAACCTCATCTATTGCATCGGCTGTTCCACGTGTCAACTGCTCTACATCGGTGAGATTAAGCGCAGGCTTGGCGATTGCTTTGCCCATCACTTCTGCTCACTTCGCAATAACCAACCTGATCTCCCTGAAGCTGAGCACTTCAACTCGCCCTCCCATACCGAATCTGACATTTCTGTCCTGGGCCTCCTCCATCACCTGAATGAGTCCCGCCGCAAATTGGAGGAACAGAACCTCATATTTTGCTTGGGTAGTTTACACCCCAGCAGTATGAACATTGGCTTCTCCAATTTCAGGTAGTCCTTGCTTTCTCCTTCCTTCCCCTTCCCTTCCCTGCTCTCCAATAGCCTACTGTCTCCGCCTCTTCCTTTCTTTTTCCCGCCACCCCTCACATCAGTCTGAAGAAGGGTCTTGACCCGAAACGTCGCCTATTCCTTCGTTCCATTGATGCTGCCTCACCCGCTGAGTTTCTCCAGCTTTTTAGTCTACCTATTGAGTTTACCTCTTGATTTGATCTCCTGGGATTATTCTCCTCCCATTTTTTCACAAATTGTGTCCACCATAGGCAATGTCACCATTGACTCCACACTAACCTGCTAATGACTGAGTGAAGAGAGGGATTCTGAGATTCACCTCTGGTCTGGTTAAATACTTCCACATCTCAGCAAGTCCTTTGAGTTCAAAGAGGATAAAGAACGGGGACCGACGAGAGGTGTACAACATTATGGGTGTCTTAGAATGGGCAGTCAGCCTTTAAATATCCCCAAAAGCAGAGATATCTGTATCCAGAGGCCATGGGTTTGACGAAACATATAAGAATTTAGATTGCCTAGAAAGAAACAAAAATGTCCAGCCTATAGCTGAGTGCACTGCCTTGCCCAGTACTTGGATCGCCGGTGCATAGAAAGCTATGATGTTGGTATGCCCTGATAGATAATGGGAGGAGTGAAAGTAATCACCTGGAACTGTAGATTCTGGTTAAAAAACAGGGATAGAAAAGTGCTGGAGTAATTAAGTGGATCAGTCTGACTTGCCTCAGCACTTTGTATATTTTGTGTTATATAATGTGACGTAGAGACAGAGAGGGCTGAAAGACCTACTTTTGTAATTCTATCATGCTCTGTTTTTTTTACTTGCCCCCACTCTAATGTGGAAGGTGGAAGGTGTGTGTGTTGTATTCTTGCTTTTATTATTGTGGGATGGTTGTTACACATCTGCCAGCTGAAGGTCTTGATATGATGAACCTTAGTCAAATTATAAGACACTTCCTCCCTCCTTTAATCTTTCTAAGTCCCCCATCCCCTAACCAACTCACCTTAGCACACATTTCTGGGCTTCGAGATTTACCATACAATTGTACATGTTCATATGTTATTGGACCAGAATTAGGCCATTCGGCACATCATGTCTGCTCTGCCATGCAGCCATGGCTTATCTATCTTTACCTATCACTCTCATTCTCTTGCCTTCTCCCCATAACCTCTGGCATCTGTACAAATTTAGATTCTGCCTTAAAATTGAACATTGACTTGGCCTCCACGGTATTATGTGGCAATTAATTCCACAGATTCACCACCCACCTTCAGAAATTCCTCCTCGTCTTCTTTCTAATGGTACGCCCCTTAATTCTCAGGCTATGGCCTCTGGTCCGAGACTCTTTCACTAATGGAAACATCCTCCCACATCCACTCTATCCAGGCCTTTCATTATTTAGTAAAATACAATGAGGTCCTCCCTCATCTTTCTAAACTACAGTGAGTACAGGCACAGTGCTGTTAAACACCTGTCATATGTTAACCCAATCAAAGCTGGGTTCATTCTTGTAGACATCCTCTGGACCCTCTCCAATGCCAGCATATTCTTCCACAGATATGGGCCCCAAAACGGCTCACATTACTGCAAATGCAGTCTGACCAGTGCCTTATAAATCCTCAGCACTACATCCATGCTTTTATATTCTAGTCCTCTCAAAATAAATGCTTGTATGTATTTGACTTATTTACTACTGATTCATCTTGCAAATTAACGTTTTGGGAATCCTGAACTAACACTCCCAAATTGTATTTGCTCTTGCCATTAGAAGTTACCGTTCAATTGTTTCACACAATCAATTCAGGCAACTGTTCCCTTATACACATCTTTACTGACATTGCACACCTCTATAAAATCTTGACATCACATTTACTGGTTTGATGAGGTTTGTCGGATCTTCTCCCATCTCTCCCTTTAACTGAGGACCTGCAGCATAGATTGTATTCATGCAAACTGTTCACATTCCATCAAAGACTATGACACTGTGTCCTGCATCTGAGACGGTACTGCTTGTTAATTGATCATACAATTTTTAAACTTCTAACTGCAGATTACAATTCAACTGGCTCTGACCTTCTTTCAGTATTGTGTGGCCACTGGCTAGCAAACTTCCAGTTGAGAATTAATTGTTCGAAAATGATGCCTGATTGTGACTTATCCTATTCTAACCAGATGGGATCCAGGATCTGTCTAATTTCTCCGTGTATGTTTTGCACAGGCCCAGGTCAGGATCCAGATTGTCCATCAAACACTGCATCACCTCCGCAGGATCTACAGCATGAACCTGAGCTCAGTAACGTGGGTCCGGGTCACAGTGGAACACTTCAGGCTTCTCCTGGATCGGCAGCTCAGAGAGCTGGAAGTTTGTGTCAGGAAACCAAGCACAGGGTCCAGGGCAAGGAAGAATGCCACAGTTCTTAAATACTACAGGAAACTGAGAAAGTTTCTGAAACAGAAGGTGAGCTGATTGACTTGATATGTGATTACCAGCAGATTTTACAGACATATAATTTCTGTTCATTATCTAATACATTTTGTTGATATTTTCTCTTTTTTAGGGATTCAGTGACTGTGCCTGGGAAATAACCCGCGCTGAGACCAGGGCACATTTACAACAGCTCCTTCTCATCATGGCAACAATCAGCAGGGAACAATGAGGATATTTCAGAGACTGAATCATAAGAGACTCAAATTGATGATTACTTAATGTACCTTTTTGTTACAGAAAAATGTCTTATATTAATATTACATTCCAGAAGCAAAATCAATCAATTGTTGGTAGGACACAAAGTGCTGGAGTAACTCAGCATGTAAAATGTCCACCATTTTACAATGTATTATTCTATTATTTCGACTTGTTTGAGAGCCATGGAGAACAAAGAACATTTGGATATTTCTCTGTATTTAAGGGTTGATCTAATTTATTGATATTTATTTTTGTACCATTATCCTGTGATGAACTGTGAATCTTGAAAGACCCCCTCTTTCAAAGACTGACAAATTCGGTAAATTCATTAAATTCTTTTAGTGAATAAATTAATTTCAGTTTATTTATATTTGCACTGATATATATTTATGCATACAGTATATATATATATGTCAAAATCTTTGTTAATTTATTGTATTTTAGAGATAAGCTGTGAATATTTTTTTACAAAATAAAATCTTTTCAATGAAAATGGATGTGTTTTGTATTTTCATTATTGTATTTTTTTGCATTGTATTTATTTTTGCCAATCTATCCAATGAATGGGAATTCTTGCATTTCTAGACGTTCCTCGAATATATTTTCCCTCCGCAATCTCACACTGCACAGACAAAGTATGTGACTACATTTTGATGTGAACGAATGAATGAATTATACTTTATTATCACATGTGACAAGTCAGAGGAATATTCTTTGTTTGCATACCCAAGGTATGCAAAAGGTCTCCACATAAGGGGAAAATTTACATAAAGGGTGCCGACAGTGGTAAAGAAGAGGTTTAGTCTACCTGCCCTCATTGGATAATTGTCTGGAGGTCATGATGCCATTTTTTTAGGACTTAGGTGAGACCACATTTGGAGTGTTGCCTGCAGTTCTCGTCACCACGTTGCATGAAGTATGTTGAGGCTTTGGAGAGTCTGCAGTACGAGTTTATCAGACCACTGCAGACTCTCCTGATCAGCTATCAGGAGAGGTTGGACCATCTCTGCTTGCAAAGGATAGACCGGCACAGACACAGTCACGTCCCCTTCCCACCCCGTCCCATGCAGAGACTGAGCCTCCCCCACAACACCTGTGACCCCCTGATGTGAACCTGCGAAGCTCTGCTTGTTTTCTCCCATCGCGGGTTTCCCCGTCGCTGCTGCGGGACTCTCCCACTTTCACATTCCTTACTTCAGAACGGAGACCGCTCTCTCCCGACACTTTCCAAATTTCCAGCACAATAAATTCACTTTTCAAACATCACCTATTTTCGGATTGTAACATATTAAAGGGGGCAGCATGGCAGAGACAGCTCACAGAATCCACAGCCACCGGTCTCGGCAGCACAGGCGGCCACTCCCGGATCACGAGTCCCTGCATTTCCATATCCAGTTTCAGTCAGCGATCAGGAACCGTTTTCGGAGCTGATTTTGGTCTCAGATCGGTGCTTTACTCAGTGCGGGTTGAAGATGGCTTTGACCACTGTTTGCAGAGTTTGGATTATGTGGGTGTTGGTGTCCAGGACCCTGAGCCTGGGCTGTGAGAGGCTGCAGTTCTGCACGTTCTCAACACAGATTCTCTGGGCAAACTGAATGTAATGGTGAGTTGTCCCCCCTACCAGAGACCGATCCGACACTCTCCAGGGCTGTTTGTTGTTAAAAAGTCAGTGATTACATGGAGCCTGTTCTCCGGTATTTATCTTTCTGGGATTGTTATTTAAAAACTTTCATCCAGTGTGTATTTGGGTTTCGAACAGCAATGACTGAGGAGATGGCGGAGGCAGCAAATCTCAAGACATTATGTTACATTTTCACCCATTATTGAACCACTCCTGAACGGAAACTAACCCTTTGGCCCAAATTGCCTTTACTGACTAAGATGCTCCATCTACACTAATCCCACCTTCCCGTATTTGACCCATGTCCCTCTAACCTTTCCTATCCATTAACCTGTTCGAATGCGGTTTAACTGTTGTTATAGTACCTGCCTCAACTACCTCCTCTGGCAGCTCATGTAAGACACCGACCACACTCTGGGTGGAAAATTTCCCTTTGAGTTCCTATTAAATCTTTCTCCTCTGATCTTCAATCCTTGTTTCTTGAAGTTTGTGTGGACAGAGAGCGCTGAATGGCCAATTCTGTGACTCATACAGTTAGATTTTTTTGACTGCCTCAACTCAAGTTTGGAAGTGTGAAGATGCCGAGGCTGAATTATTTTGTTAATCTGCAATGGTCATTCCACATCAGATGTCTCAAGGTCTTGATATGATGACCCTTTAAATTGCAAGACTACCTCTCCCTCCCTTAATGCTTCTGTATCTCTCTGTCTTCCCCTGATCATTGCAGCTGTCCAAAGGGGAAGCGTTCAATTTCCATTCCTTTTCCTGAAAATTCTTCCTCCATGTGTCTGTGCTGCAATGAGTGTGCATTGGGAGTGCACCAGCCTACACTGAGCCCTCTCAGGTGGTGGCTTTGCTGAACCATTATGCTTAACTTCAGCCTTCACCTAAAGTAATGATTATGACCTTGTTGTCTCAATGGTCCGAGGATACATTCGCCTTTATTTAATTATATTTGCAGAAATATATATTTATAACAGATATAAATGTTGTTCATAAACTTTTATTTATTGTTCTTGTGAGATAAACTGGATATTTATTTCTAAAATAAAAATATTTTAATGAATATGTGGACATCAAGTATTTTCAATATTGCACACTTTTTCGTATTTCATTTGTTTACGTCAAATTTAGCTGCATGGGTATTCTCACATTTCCTGGCATCATCCTCGATTTTTTTCCTCTGAAATCTCATACTGCACAGGCAAAGCATGTGAATACATTGTGAATAAGAGTCATAAAGAAGAGGTTTATTCCACTTGCCCTATTCAGTCGGGGCCTAGAGAATAAGAGTCAGGAAGTCACCTTGCAGATTCATAGCACTTTGGTTGGGCCACATTTGGAATAAGACCATTAGATGTAGGACCCGAGTTAGGATATTCAGTCCATGGATCTTGGATCCATTTGATCATGATTCATCTATTATTCCCTCTCAACCCCATTCTCTTGGCTTCTCCCCATAACCTTTGATGTCCTTATTAATCAAGAAGCTATCAATGTCTGCTTTAAAATGCTTAATGACTTGGCCGCAGCAGCTATCTGTGGCAATGAATTCCACACACACATCACCTTCTTGCTACAGAAATTCCCGCCTCTCCATTCTAAAGAGACATCCTTTTATTCTGAGACTTAGTCTGATGTCCACTAAGATAAACACTCTCTCAACCTCCACTCTGTCTAGGCCTTTCATATTTTAGTTGGTTTCAAAAAGATGAAACCCCCTTATCGTTCTAAACACCAGCGAGTACAGTTCCAGGGACATCAAATGTTCCTCATACGTTAACCCCGGGATCAATCCCTTGATCTTTTTGAACCCCTCCAATCCCTGCACATCCTACCTCAGATATGTGGCCCAAACTGCTCATAACATTCCAAATGTAGCCGGACTGCCAACTTATAAAACATTAGCAGTACATTCTTGCTTTTATACTAGTCCTCCATACAAAAATGGAAACATTGCATTTGCTGCTGTCTCAACCTGCAATATGAGTACAGGGTGGAAGTTAGTGGTAAAGTTAAGTAAATCAACAATTTTTTCACGAGTGCAGGGGCAGCACCGATGCCGTCGTCAATGTAGCCAAGAAAGAGTAGGGGGATGGTACTGCTGAACGTTAGAAAAAGGTCTGTTCCACCTCACATGTATCCATCTATCATATCCCGGCCCCATCTCTTTTCCAACTTTCTTCTCCACACAACATTCCGTCTAACGAAGGGTCTTAACCCAAAACATCATCTGTCCATATCCTGCACAGATGCTGCCTGACGCGCTGTGACCCCAGAAATTTTATGTCTTTTTGAATAAATCAGCATCGCCATTCCTTTGTATCTACACGTTTCTGTATTGTTCACAAGTTCACAATTTATAGGAGTAGAATTAGGCCATTCGGCCCATCGAGTCTACTCATGGCTGCCCTATGTCTCTGAACCCTACTTTGCTGACTTCTCCCCATAACCCTTCACACCCGTTCCAATCAAGAATTTGTCTGTCTCTTCCTGAGATATATCCACTGACTTGGCCTCCACAACCCTCAGTGGCAATGAGTTCCACATATTAACTATCCTCTGACTATAGAAGTTCTTTCTCACCTCCTTCTAAATGAGAGATCTTTAATTCTGAGGCTATGACCTCTTGTCCTAGACTCTCCCACCAGTGGAATCATCCTTTCCACATCCACTCTATCTGTGCCTTTCATTATTCTGCAAGTTTCATTGAGGTCCCCCATCAACCTTCCAAATTCCAAGGAGTAGAAGCCCAGTGCTGTCAAACGCTCATCAAATACTGACCCACTCATTCCTGGAATCATTCTTGTAAATCTCTGCTGGTCCCTCTCTGGAGCCAGCACATCTTCATCAGATATGAGGCCCCTATTTCCTCACAGTACTCCAAATGCGGCCTCAACAGCGCCTTGTAGAGCTTCAGCATTACATCTCTGTTCTTGTATTCCAGTCCTCTTGATATAAATGCTTGCTATGAACTTGCCTTCCTTACTACCGATTCAACTTGCAAATTAACTTGTTGGGAGTCCTGCACCTGCACTGCCAAGTCCCTTTGTACCTCCGATTTCAGGATTTTCTCTCCACTTAGAAAATAATCCACGTCTTTTGCTGCCTATACACTTCCTGCTGCTCCACGTACTTCAGCATGATTTGCAAACTTGGCCACAAGGCCTTCAATCCCCTATCCAAATCATTAATAAACAACATGAAAAGAAGAGGCCCCAGCACCGACCCTCAAGGAACTCCCGCCAGCAGCCAACCTGAAAAAAGCGCGTTTGTAAATAGTCCCAAGTGTGCAGGGAATGGATGAGAAAGTGGGAGAACATAAAACTAATGTGAACAAATGATCAATGGTGAGTGCGGGTTCGGCAGCCGACGGGCCTGTTTCCATGCTCTGTCTGAACTAAACTAGGGTTGACATAAAATGCAGGAGTAACTCAGCGGGTTACGCAGCATCTCTGGAGCGATGTAATGGGTGACGTTTTGAGTTGAGACCCTTCTTCTGAACTAATCTAAACCTCTCCCGACAGTGTGGGACTGAGCGGCAGTCGTTGAAAAAACCTAGCCCTTGGACCTGGTGAAAGTTTCCACATGAATTCATGCGAGTAAACTCGGCATTTTACTTCAACGTGGTTCATTCGAATTGTTTAGGTTAAAAGTTTTAACGAATCCCATCTGATCCTTCGCCAGAGAATGTGACCACAGTATTTAACCCCTTCTAATCATGTAATCTGTTCTGCAGCCTTGTTCAACCGCTTGTGGCCGGCCTCTGTTGTCGCTCCCAACCCCTCTCTCCCGGTTTCACCTTATCTAGTTCATTCGTCCATCTATTGAGTTTTTTGCAGTTAATCTCCAGGAAATCCTCTCACAGAATCATAGTGATACAGTGTGGAAATAGGCCCTTCGGTCCAACTTGCCCAAACTGGCCAACATGCCCCAGCTATCCTATCCAAATGATCCAAACCTGTCCTATCCATGTACATGTCTAGCTGTTTCTTAAACGTTGGGATAGTCCCAGCCTCAACTACCTCCTCTGGCAGCTTGTTACATACACCCACCATCGTTTGTGTGCAAAGTTTACCCCTTAGATTCACATTAAATCTTTTCCACTTCACTTTAAATCGTCCTCAATTTACCTACTCTGGGTAGGAGACTCTGTGCATCTACCCGATCTATTCCTCTCATGATTTTATACATCTCAATAAGATCACCCCTCATTCTCCAGTGCTCCAGGGAAGAGTCTCAGCCTACTCAATCTCTCCCTATAGCCTAGACCGTCTAGTCCTGGCAACATCCTCGTAAATGTTCTCTGTATCCTTTCCAGCTTGACATAGTTCCTATAACACGGTGCCCAGAACTGAACACAATACTCTAAATGCGATCTCACCATCATCTTATACAATTGCAACATGAGCTCCTAACTTCTATACTTAATACTCTGATTGATAAAGGCCAATGTGCCAAAAGCCTTTTTGACCCACTTATCTACCTGTGACTCGACCATAGGGTGGACTACAGGGAACATTTTTCCATAATAGAGATACCGCTAACCAGAGATGTTGCTTTATGGTGAGAACAAAATGCTTGGAATACCAACACCATTTAGATGGTATCTAGACCACTTCCTTTCTTGAATCCACGTGGTCTAAATATTGAACCTCTAAAGCATAGAAGGATCGGATGTTCATATGAATGAATCCTTTAATGTGAGAATTAAGCAGGGAGGGATGATGTCTATTTGAGTGACTCTGTTGCACTTTGATTGTTTGACTAGATGACTTGCCTCCATTCAAGTTTGGTGTGGAAAATACCTGTGCTGATTTTTTTTAAAATGGAATGGCAAATGCAGAACAGCTACCCCAAGGCTTTGATATGATGATACTTTAGGCAAATTGCAAGACTTCTCCTCCCACACTCTCACCACCTATGCGCCTGTTCCGGGGTCTACATGCATTTAGATAACTGTTTCCTCTTCACCATCCTTTTAATGACAATGTACATCACAGCTTGACATTCTCTGGCTTGAGGAGAACAGCCACATCTTCTCTCACCTCTCTGTAACTAAGGTCCTTCACCATTCATACCAGTCATATAAACCGATGCACATTCTCCCGTAGTCCATAATTCTATAATAATAAAAGGCCATACTAATTGTTAAATGTTCAACCTCCACCCCTTCCTCTCTTATCTCTGGCCTTTGTTCCATCCATCAAACTATCAAAACCCCCACTTGCTGATGCTAATGTATTACCTGACACGCTTTGTCCAGCCTCTCCCCTTTTTAGCTTTCTTCTCCCCGACCCCTACAATCAGTCTGATGAAGTGTTTTGACCCAAAATGGTACTTATCCATTTTCTCCAGAGATGCTGCCTGACCGACTGAGTTACTCCAGCATATTTTGTCCTTTTGCTAAATGCACCTGCACTGTTCAAACAAATATATGCAATTTCACTTGGCTCTGAACTCCTTTTCATTTGTGAAAGGTTAGCAGAACTGCAGTTGAACATAGAACGTACAGCACAAGAATGGGCCCTTCTGAATACAGTGTCTGTGCCAAACCTGATGCCAAGACTATCACTTATCTGCCTGCAAATACCTTGTATCCCCCCCAATCCCTGTATACACATGAGCCGATCCAAAAGTTGTTTAAATGCCATGAACATATCTGCGTTACTGCCACCTCTGGCAGCACATTCCAGGCAGACAACCCTTCTGTATTAAAAACTGCCTCTCAGATCTCCTTTAAACTGTCCCCTCTCACATTAAAGTACCAATGCCTTCTAGTATTTACGCGTTGATGTTTGAAACTATACCTGATTACACCTTGTCCTATTCTACTAAGACTCACAAGCATTCTATTCTAACTTTAAAACTTACTGGATCCAGGATCTGTCTAATGTCACCATGTCTGTTTTGCACATATAACCATAACAGCACGGAAACAGGCCATCTCGGCCCTGCAAGTCCGTGCCGAACAGGCCCAGGACAGGATCCAGATTGTCCATCAAACACTGCACCACCTCCGCAGGATCTACAGCATGAATCTGAGCTCAGTACCGTGGGTCCAGGCCACAGTGGAACACTTCACACTTCTCTTGGATCGGCAGCTCAGAGAGCTGGAAGTCTGTGTCAGGATAGCAAGCCCAGGGTCCAGGGCAAGGAAGAATACCACAGTTTTTAAATATTTTAAGGATCTGACAAAGTTTCTGAAGCAGAGGGTGAGCTGCCACATCTGAAACTTTGTAATTACCAACAGATGTTGCAGCCAATTTCTATCTGTTCATTATCTAATAAATTTACTTGACTTTTTCGCTTTCCAGGGATTCAGTGACTGTGACTGGGAAATAACCTACACTGAGACCAGGACACATTTACAACAGCTCCTTCTCATCGTGGCAACAATCAGCAAGGAATACTGAAGATTTTTATAGACTGATTCTTAAGAGACTAAAATTAAAGACTATTTATTTAAAATATCACCTTCTGCTGTTGTCAGAATGTGGACTCAGCATTTTCTGACTACTATATATTTTTTTCTGAAACTGATGTGAATTTCATCTTGCGAGAGATGGAGAACAAAGGACTTTTGACTCATTTTCTCTATTTAAGTGTTGTTTTAATTTGTTGATATTTATTTTTGTGTCATTATCCTGTGAAGAAATGTGAATCTGATGAACCTTTCAAAGACTGGCAGCTGCTGCAATGCAGAGTTCCATGACTGGATAAGGTGCTCTGTGGTCAGTTGATCATTCTCAATGCCCTGTTGCAGCTTGTCTCTGATCTGGTCGATACTATTTCACTTCCTACTCTGAACTGAACTGGTGGCATTTCATATTGAATGATCTCATCTATATGAACTGGTACAATGTCCGTCCAGTTTGCTTCTGTGGAAATGGTTTGAAATTTAAAATCGTAGCTTTTTGCCTCCTTTACTGAAAATTCATCCTCCATGTGTCACTGCTGCAATGAGACTGTGCATTGGGAGTGCACCTGCCTACACTGAGCCCTCTCAGGTGGTGGGTTTGCTGAACCATTATGCTTAACTTCATCCTTCACCAAAAGTAATGATTATGTGCTTGTTGTCTCACTGGTCAGAAACTAAATTCACCAAAAGTTATTTATATTTTCAGTGATATATTCATAAGCATATTCAACATGTTCAAAAACGGTGTTAATCTATTGTTGTGTGATTAGTAATGGATAATATATTTTAATAAGTAAAAAACTTTTCAATGAAGATATGTATTTAAAGTGTTTTCACTATTTTGGAGGGGCATGGTATTAGTTATTGCAAATATTGTTACTGAGTGGGAATTCTCAAAGTTCCAGGCACTTCACTCTATTATATATTTTTCCTCTCTGCACAGACAATGCATATGAATTAGAGTGGTAAGGAAGGGAATTGGGATACTAGCCCTCTTCGGATGGGGTATTGGGTACCAGAGCCACATTTCCAGTATAGTGTGCATTTCTGGTCACCTCGTTACAGAAAGTATGGATCTTACACCCATGTCTCTTCTGTGTCCCATAGTTCTGTACTTGCTCCTCCTCTCATCAGAAGGAATAAGGTTAGAGTTCCACTTGTGCTTACCTTTGACCCTAATAGACTGCCAGTTAAACACATCATTCTGCAACATTTCTACCACCTCCAACATGATCCCACCCGGGCCGGATTTGGAGGAAGAGAGGCCCTAGGCTATTCCACTTGTGAGGCCCCTACCCACCCCCATGACAAGAGGAAGATGGAAGAGTCCACCAGATTGATACCGATGAGCAGCCGAGCGTGGCCAATAAGATAACGGCTGGAAAGCTGTGCTTTTTATTTATTGCCAGTGCTAGTATCGAGTTATCGGCTTAAAACTATTATTCTGAAATGGAGGGCAAGGAAAATTTCTGAGTGTTGTTTAGTGACTAGTGCGTTATGACAGCATATGTAAGAAAGGCCTATGAGTGTCAAAAATATTATACACCAGGCCCATACGAACCTTTTCAGAAAGGGTGTGGTATAGCAGGGTTACAAATATTGTATGTGAAATAAGTGCACGCAGCGCATATCACAAGCGCGAAGCTCAAAGACCCTTGTGGCTGCGGTCCAGGGCCCGCTTAAGGGTCCTGGAAGCTGTGGGGTTTTAGATGCACTCTGGTGCATTCTGAGCCTTATTTTGGAGCATTTTTGCACCAAATTTATGACCAATATTTCAGAAATAATTTTGCTTGAGTCAAGAGTAATGAGTGGTTGGAATAGGATGATTGGGATCATTGTTGTATACAGTTTTTTAAATCAAGAATTGAAGCTGTTCTTGTTTTAATAATGAAGTTGTACTGTAAAATGTTATGTAAAATGTTAGAAAGGAGCATGCAAACACTGCAAATAGAATACTGTAAGTTTTTGCAGTAAATAAAACCTTTTTTTAGAAAATGTTTTGTGTGTTGATTTGATTGCCTGTTACTGTTCGACTGTGTTAGTGTGTGCACATTAAAAAATATGATGCAAAATGAGAGTCACAAATTATGGAATACATATTTTTCAGTATTGTTATCAAGGAAAAGAAAGCAGTTCCAATTGTTTGATATTATTCATATGGAGGAGAAAATATAATTGCTCTAAAACCTACCTTAATTTTGCAATCTCACTAAAGATAATCCCCCTTTCCCTCCCCCCCCTCCTCATTCCCCCTCCCCCTCTCTCCCCCCTCTGTCTCAACCCCCCCTTTTCCCTTCTCACATCCCCCCTATCTCTCTCTCCCTCCCCCTCTCTCCCTCCAAAGCAGCGAAGCTCCGACTCCGCGCCGCAGAAACCGCAGCCCCCCCCCCGGCCCGGAGAAACGGGCACTCCCACTACGCAATATTCCACTACTTACCTCGAGTAGACATGAGGCACCGAGGTGATTGTGTGGAGTGCAAATGGAGATCTGAACCCGCCTGGGCCCACTGCGCACACGCGGAGAGACAATGTCATTTTGCATCGCCAATGCGTCACCGGCTTCCCCCAATTGCGCAGGCGCGAAAATGGTCACAATTTTTTTTTCCAAAACTTCCAGCGGGCCGGAACCAGAATTTCGAGTAATTTCCATCAAAGTGGAAACACTGATAGCGCTCCAATTTTTTTTTTCTCGGGATTTTTTAAACTCTGGGGAAAAAACACCTTGGCCGGAGGCCCCCTAGATTTTGAGGCCCTAGGCTTCAGCCTTTGAAGAGTATAGGTAAATCCGGCCCTGCCAAGGCCCCCCTAGATCTCGAGGCCCTAAGCTTAAGCTTGTAAAGCTTATATGTAAATCCGGCCCTGGATCCCACCATGATCTACAATCTACATCTTCCCTTCCCCACCATTTTTTCGCTTTCTGCAGACATCAGCCCCTCTGCAAGTCCCAGGTTCACTCATTCTTTCCCATCCAAACCACCCCCTCCCCACGTACTTTGCCCTGCAAATGCATGAGATGTATTATCTGTCCCTCAATCTCCCGGTGGCTAACCATTTCAACTCTCCATACTGACCTTTCTGTCCAGGGCCTCTCCATTGCCAGAGTGACACCACATGCAAAGTGAAGGTGCAGCACTTCATATTGTGCTTCTGTACCTTACAGCGTAAATGTATGAACATTAAATTCTTCAGTTTTAGGAAACTAACCAAAGAGTGGTCAGTATCTCAGGTGTCCCTGTGAGGAACCTCCAACATTGGCAATTACAATTTTACGGAATTCAAATGTATGCAATTGTCAAAACCTGTTGATAACCACCACTGTGGGTGGTACCAGCATATGTTATTGTGCATCTGGACAATAATATATTGTGACAACTCAACTTCCAGCGGACGGATAGTCCACTTTGCATTCTGTTATTTACGTTGGTTTTAGACAGGATTGCTTAGATTGCAAAACAAAACAAAAAATGGGAGGGGATGAAATTCCCTAATTGTTGAGCATCTATTTATCCACACATTTATCATTGGGATTACCTGTATCAACCTCAATAGAGTCAAGAGTGTTTAACTGTCAATAGACACAAAATGCTGGAGTAACTCAGTGGGACTGGTCACTGTCGGTTTCTGTGTCAGTTAACTGTTAGGTGTACTGACAATGGGACAATGATATTGTTACTTGCAGCAGCATATTTGACCTCATTCAACCCTTTTTCCACCCATCTAGCAGTCAAACCCCCCTTAACCTGTATGAACCCATCACTTTCCAGACATTGTTCCACCCCCATCTCTCTTCCAACTTTCTCCCCTCTTCTTCAATTAGTCTGAAAAAGGTTCCAAACGGAAATATTGCCATTTTCTCCAGAGATGCTGCCTGACCCGTTGAGTTTCTCCAGCACCTTGTGTCTTTTTTGGATCAACAACCAAGACCTTTAAATGTAAGCCCAGGAATATAACCACCATCGTTGTCTCACACAAAATGCCAGAGCATGCAAAGGAAACAAAAATAACGAGTAGTGTGAAGTTGTAAGCCTATTGTCCGACACATCTTACCCTGAATATTTGTTCTCTTGCTGTGGCCAACTATACCATAACAGATGAAGAATGTATCTTATTGATGCGGTCCATTTTATACAATCAAAGGGTGCTGTGGGTTTCCGTAAGTCATAAAAGATTATCTCAATGCACGATGTATGTATCCAACTGTGTCAAGCCAAAAATAAATAAAATATTCTGGTACAAAGGATTAAAGTTTGCAAAAGAGAAAGGAAATTTTATTGACTCCTCAATTCCGTTTGTTCATTATGAAACAATTTCTGATCCATATGGTAGATTTTTGGTGATTAATGGTGTTCTTCATAACCAAAAAGTTGCTATGGTGAATGTTTATGCACCTAATATTGATCACCCTGAGTTTTTTAAACAGTTAATCGCATCCTTTCCTAATTTGAATGAACATCTTTTAATAATGGGTGGAGATTTTAACTGCTGTTTGAACCCCTCGATGGACAGATCGGCTTCTGCTCATGTGCTACCAAATAAATCAGCTAGTTTTATCAATTCTTTTTTACTTGACTCTGGAATGTTTGAAGTCTGGAGATTCTTACACCCAAATGACAAAGAATTTTATTTTTTCTCTCATGTATATCATAGTTACTCTAGGAGTGACTACTTTATCCAGAAGTGGCGGCGCTGCCCTGCAGCTGCGACTCGCCTGCAGTCCGTTTGTCTTTTCTTTTTTTGTTTTCTTTTGTCCCGTTGTTTCAGTTTATTTTAGTCTATTTTAGTTGTGTATGTGTGGGTGGGTTGGGAGAAACTTGTTTTGATCTCTTCCTTCGGGGGGTATGTGACCTTTTCTTGTCGTATCCCCCGTCTCCGTCTCCGTCTGCGCTGAGGCCTAATGGCGGAGCTGGCGGCCTCCAACTGGGACCGACCTCGAGGCTCCGGAGGCAGAGCCAGCCAGGACTTACCAGGCCGTGGGCCCAGTGGACGACAATGTCAGGAGCTCGCAGGTCCCAGGTTGGTGACCTGTTCTCCGGAGCTCCCGCAACAACAGCTTTGTCCGCTGGACTGGAGAGTGGCAGCTTCGGCAGCTTCGACCGCCCCGGGCTGCGGAGTTTGAAACAGCCCATTCGCGGAGCTTGGATTCATCCGCGGGACTTACTTACCATCACCCGGCGGGGTCACAACATAGGAAGCCTGGATCGCCTCAACGCAGAGGGAGAACAAGGAGGGAAGAGACAAGGACTTTAAAACTTTTGCCTTCCATCACAGTGAGGAGGGCCTGGTAGACTCACTGTGGTGGACGTTAAATCTGTGTTTATTGTGTGTTTTGTTATTTTATTCTATGTTACGACTGCAAGGCACGGAATTTCGTTCAGACTGAAAAGTCTGAATGACAATATCGGATACTTTACTTTACTTTACTTTATAATAGATTCTCGGCTAGTTTCATCGGTCACTGCATGTGAGTATGATGCAATTGCTATTTCTGATCATGCACCATTGAAACTATCAATCAAACTACCTGATTCCAAGTTTAGTGCTAAACAATGGCGATTTAATGCTACTTTGCTTCAAGATCTAAATTTTGTTAATTTTATTAAAGATCAGATTGCTTTCTTCTTCTTAACAAATTCTACTGAAGAAATATCCAATGGTGTGGTCTGGGATGCTTTTAAGGCATATATTCGTGGATAAATTATTTCATACTCCGCGGGGTTAAAAAAACAAACTCAAAATGAAATACGTATATTGGCTGATGAGATTAAAGAAATTGATAAAAATATTCAAAAGCTCCTAGCTCTATAAGAATAGAGTTGAACTTCAATTGAGACATGATTTGTTATTAGTATCACCGATTGAGAATCAGTTACTTAACACCAAAAGTCAATTTTATATACATAGCAAAAAATCTGGTAAATTACTCGCTAATCAGTTGAAAGCAGTGTCGGCCAAACGTCAGATTACTAAAGTGAGTAAACGGGATGGTACATTGACTGTAGACCATGATGAAATTAATAAAGCTCCTGGTTTAGATGGGTTTACATTGGAATTTTAAAAGTATTTCTCAAGTTTACTGTCTCACTGGCTATGCAAGGTTTTTAAAGAAGCCTTTTTAATGAATAGATTACCATAATCCTTTTATGAAGCATCTATCTCTTTAATTCTTAAAAAAGACAAAGATCCTATAGGTGACATCATATAGACCCATATCACTGTTAAATGTAGATTACAAAATTATTTCCAAAATATTAGCTATGAGATTGGAAAATATTTTACCGCAAATTATTTCTGAAGATCAGATAGGTTTTATTAAAAATCGTTACTCATACTTTAACGTTAGGAGATTAATGAATATTGTATATACAGCGTCAAATAAAACTTCAGAATGTGTCATTTCACTTGATACTGAGAAGGCGTTTGATAGAGTAGAATGGGAATACCTATTCAATACACTTGAAAAATTTAAGATTGGTCGAAAATTTATATCTTGGATCAAGCTGATATATCATATACCTCAGGCTTCTGTACTTACCAATAATCAGAGATCCCCTTTTTTCAGGCTCTTTCGAGGTACTGGACAGGGCTGTCCTTTAAGTCCTTTACTGTTTGATATCGCTTTGGAACCTTTGGCCACCGCTATTAGGGAATCCCCTAATATTTCTGGTATTAGGAATATTTCTGGTATTCATGGGAATAAGACACATAAGCTATCTCTTTATGCAGATGATCTGTTATTATTCATTTCTAACCCTGAGAAATCTATTCCGGCAATAGTAGCTCTAAGCGACTTTGAGTCCTGAAAAGCGCTATATAAATAAAATCTATTAGTAGTTTTTCTGGTTATAAACTAAATCTTAGTAAGATTGAGCTCTTTCCATTAAACAATCTAGTTTCGAATTATGGACAGTTTCCATTTAGATTGACTACCGAATGTTTTACTTATTTAGGCATTAAGATTACCAAGAAACACAAGGAAAGCCAATTTTACGCCTTATCAAACAACAGTTCACTAAATGTCCTTTTCAATGTCCTGAATCAATGCTATTAAAATGTTTATCTTACCTAAATGTCCTTTTCAATGTCCTGAATCAATGCTATTAAAATGTTTATCTTACCTAAACTTTTATATTTATTTCAGACGATACCAATTTTTATTCCTAAATCTTTCTTTAATATCATTCCAAATATAATTTTATTCAAAAAATACATCCATTTTCTTTTGCTTTACAATATTTCATTGACCTAATTTAGTGTCTGCAATCATGTTAAAACATACAGCATTGCCATTAAATAATGCATCAGTAATTTAAAAAAAAAAATTTTTATTGTAGTTTTTTTATGAGAGGCATACCATAGTCTGACCCATTACAAACTTTGTATAACGATTACATATTAAGTATCCAGGGTTCCGGGTACCCAGTTACCAAAGTAGCTGAACAACTCCAATAAATATAATTTACCTAACTCACATTTTTTTAGATATTTACAAATTAGACATTTTTTTAGGGCTACTCTACCCTTTTTTACATTAGCACATCAAACCGATATCTTGGAAAAAATTTACATTTGAACCCTTATCAGAAGGGCTTAATAATGACTATTTATGTTGATTTTGAAATTAAAAAAAGATACATTTGATAAAATTAAGAATGACTGGGAAAGAGAACTTCAAATTTCTTTATCTATCTTCAATTAGTTAATATTTCCTCAATGTGTGCAAGACCCGCTTCGATACAATTCAAGGTGGTTCACAGAGCTCATATGTCAAAAGATAAATTAGCTCGTTTTTATGGTCATATAAATCCTACCTGTGACAGATGTAATTCTGAAGTGGCCTCATTGACTCATCTGTTTTGGTCCTGCTCACTTTTGGAAAAATATTGGAAAGACATTTTTGATACTATTTCTGTAGTTTTAGGTATTGATTTACAACCTCATCCTATTACTGCAATTTTTGGGCTACCAAAAATTAGATTCTATTCATCTGTCCCGTTCCGCCCATCGGCTGATTGCTGTTACCACATTAATTGCCAGAAGATCTATTTTATTTAAATGGAAAGATTCTAATCCTCCGACCACACTCCATTGGTGCTCTGAAACGATATCATGTTTAAATTTAGAAAAAAATTAGGAGTGACATTGTTGAACCCTTGGTTAAATTTGATAGGACTTGGGGAAGATTTATTCAACATAATTTATTCAACATAATTATTCAACAAGATTTATACGACATAAATTGTTCCCTCTCCAACTTATAATAATAATAATAATAATGGATGGGATTTATATAGCGCCTTTCAAATACTCAAAGCGCTTTACATCGCATTATTCATTCACTCCTCAGTCACACTCGGTGGTGGTGAGCTACTTCTGTAGCCACAGCTGCCCTGGGGCAGACTGACGGAAGCGTGGCTGCTAATCTGCGCATACGGCCCCTCCGACCACCACCAATCACTCACACACATTCACACACATTCACACACATTCACACGCAGGCAAAGGTGGGTGAAGTGAAGGTTTTTACCGTTATACGGTGGAACGGACTTGACGACAAACAGAGACTTAAATTGTTGAAACTCTTTGCAGCCCAGATTCTGTTTTGCTTTTTTTCCCTCTAGTTTAGGGGGGTTTTGTTTTTTCGTTTTTTCTCTTTTTTTTTTCTTTTTATCTTTTTGATTTTATACATATAAGTT
Organism: Malacoraja senta; assembly: GCA_038087875.1. Taxonomy (NCBI): domain Eukaryota; kingdom Metazoa; phylum Chordata; class Chondrichthyes; order Rajiformes; family Rajidae; genus Malacoraja; species Malacoraja senta. The sequence goes on along the minus strand of CM075986.1, from coordinate 27,507,736 downwards.
CTGTTTTAAACACTTAACTATATTTACATAGAGTCCGGGAGGTCTATATTCAATGTGTATTTTGACACAGGACTCATATTTAGGTTATACCTGCCATTAATGTAACCCTGATCCCTATGTATCAATATCACTGTTATGTTTATCATTACTTTTTTGTTGTTTTGTTTTTGCTTTTGAAAACAACTAATAAAAAGATTTAAAAATAAATAAATAAAGGAACGGAAAGCATCGAAGGGGACAACAATGGAAAATGGGCTTGCACAAATGCATATTTAACATCAGTGTAATGTTCAAAGGAATTTACGTACATGAATAACTTGTTTCAATATAACATTTTCCAGTTTGTATAAACATCATCAAATTTTTTTTAGTATCTGTAATATAAAGTATCATTATAAATTGCATGAAACAAATATTTCCTTTGATGAAGGATGCTGTTATTTATAAACCAATAGATATAAATGAATCACTGTTGGACACTGGGAAAGCCAAAATGTGAAGCCACATCTGCCTAGTGGATTACTACTAAAATCACTTTAAAAAGTTTGAAAACATTATCAAATCCAAAGGTAATATTGCTAATCTCATCACTTACAACTGGAATACAGAGCCATGCAAAGCTAATTGGAAAATAGGTCCGGGAATGAACTGCAGATGCTGGTTTAAATCAAAGATAGACACAAATGCGCTAGTAATTCAGCGGGACAGGCAGCATCTCTGGAGAGAAGGAATGGGTGACTTTTTGGGTCAAGACACTTCTTCAGACGAGTCAGGGTAAGGGGAATGAGAGATATAGATTGTGATGGAGAGAGATATAGCGCAAATGAAAAAGATATGCAAAAAAGTAACGGTGAAAGGAAACAGGCCATTGTTAGCTGTTTGCTTGGTGAGAATGGGAACCTGGTGCAACTTGGGTGGGGGAGGGATGGAGAGAGAGGGATGCAGGGGTTACTTGAAGTGAGGGAAATCAAAACATACCACTGGGTTGAAAGCTGCCCAAGCAAAATATGATATGCTGTTCCTCCAATTTGCATTTAGCCTCACTCTGACAATGGAGGAGGCTTAGGACAGAAAGGTCAGTGCGGAATGGGAAGGGGAATTAAAGTGTTTAGCAACCGGGAGATCAGGTTGGTTCATGCGGGCTGAGCGAAGGTGAACCAGCAAAATGATCACCCAGTCTACGTTTGACCACGCCGATGTATAAGTGTCCAAATCTTAGAACAACGGATACAGTAGATGAGGTTGGAGAAGGTGCAAGTGTACCTCTGCCTAACTTGAAACGACTGTCGGGGTCCCTGGATAGAGTTAATGGAGGAGGTATAGGGACAGTTGCAGGGGAAGGTACCTGGGGCGGGGGTGGTTTGGATGGGAAGGGATGAGTTAACCACGGAGTTGGGGAGGCAACGGTCTCTGCGGAAGGTGGAAAGGGGTGGAGATGGGAAGATGCGACGTGGTGGGATCCCGTTGGAGGTGGCGAAAATGTCGGAGGTTTATGTGTTGAATGCAACTGCTGATAGGGTGAAAGGTAAGTGTGGTTAAGATAGTTGTGGGAGTCTGTGGGTTTGTAATAGATGTCAGTCGGTAGTCTATCTCCTGTGGTGGAGACGGTGAGATTAAGAAAGGGGAAGGTGATTTTGGAGATGGTCCAAGTAAATTTGAGTGCAGGATGGAAATTGGTGGTGAAGTTAATGAAGTTCATGAGTTCTATATGGGTGCAGGAGGTAGCACCGATGCAGGTATCAATGTAATGGAGATAGAGTTCGGGGATGGGGGCAGTGTACGCCTAGAACAGGGATTGTTCAATGTACCCTACAATGAGGCAGGCATAGTGGGGCCCATGCGAGTGCCCATTTGGTGGAAATAGGAGGAGTCAAAGGAGGTTGTCAAGAGAGTGAACCAGCTCCGCTAGGTGGAGGAGGTGTTTGTTAGAGGGAAATTGGCTTGTTCCGTGGCCTAAAGAAACAGAGGGGTTTAAGGCCTTCCTGATGGGGGAATGATGTGTAGAGTGACTCAACGTCCATCGTAAAGATGAGGGAATGGGGGCTCAGAAAACAGGTCGTTAAAGAGATGAAGGGCATGTGAGGTACCTTGTACATAGGTCGGGGGAGATTGAACCAGGGGGCATAGGATGGAGTCAAGGTACATGGAAATCATTTCAGTGGGACAGGAGCAGGCAGAAACAATGGATCTGCCAGGGCAGTTGCGTTTATGGATTTTGAGAAGGTAAAACCGGGCCGTGTGGGGCTGGGGAACAATAAGGTTGGAGGCTGTAGAGGGCAAACAGCCGGAAGTCATAAAATCAGAAATTGTCTGAGAGATTATGGCCTCATGCGCATCGGTGGGGTCATGGTCCAAGGATAAGTTGGAGGAGGCGTCTGAGAGCTGGCACCTGGCTCAGTGCAGTAGAGGTCAACTCGCCAGTCTACCACGGCACCTCCCTTGTCGGCGGGATTGATTATAATGTTCGGGTTGCTGCAGAGTGTGCTTGTTCAGAGGGGGTGAGGTTAGAGAAGGTGAGGGGAGTGGAAAAATTGAGACGATTAATGTCAGGTCGGCAATTGGAAATAAAGTGGTCTAGAGAGGGTAGAAGGCTGTCCGGGGGAGTTGAAGAGGTGGGGGACCAGTGAAGACAAGAGAAAGGGTCATCACTGGGTGGTGAGGTCTCCTTTCCATAGGACCACATGGTGTTGGAGTCTGCAGTGTGGAGGCTGTGGGCCTGGAACTCAGGTGAGGCGATGGCTCCGACCCGCTGGTGGGCGATGGAGAGGCAGGGGTCAACGGAGTCGCTCGTGTAGGTATGCGGGGGGCTGGAGTAAAGATATGGGTTGGTTGCGACAGCATTGGTGGTCCCTGGCAGACAGTGAAGGTCAGCGGCATTGGCAGTGGTGGCCACGGGGAGGCTGTGAGAGTCAGCAGCGGAAGCAGTATTGATGGTCCGTGCCTGGGGTCGGCCGGGAAGGCAATGAGGGTCAGAGAGGCGGTGGATGTTGGTGCTGCTCCTTGTCCAGCACTGGTCTGGAGATGAGCAAGCTTGTGATCCTTGGTAGAGTCCAAGTCGACAAGGAAGCATTTATTGAGGGCATGGATCTGGCATTGAATTAAGTAAAGTTGGGGTCCATTGCAGGTGTGGGTGAATGAGGCACGGAGCTGTGGGAGAGTCAGAGCGAGGGCCTGTTGGTGCCGGCGCATCGAACACAGGGCACGGAAGGAGAATTGTTGCAAAATAATTCGTGATATTTTTTCATAAATATTGTCCCTTTAAATAAACGATCACAATTTCTTTCCTGTGCAGAGCAAGCCTTTTAAAATTTAGCCCATAGGGAATACAACGGAGAAACAGGCCTTTCGCCCCACTGAGACCATGCCGACCATCGATTCCCATTCACTAAACTGTCCTACACACTCGGGACAAATTACATTTTTTTTAACCGAAGCCAATTGCACGTCTTTGGAGTGTGGGGGGAAACTGGAGCACCTGAAGAAAACTCACACTGTCACAGGAAGAATGTGCAAAGTCCTCACAGACAGCACCCGTATTCAATATCGAATCTGGGTCTGTGATGCTGTAAGGCAGTAACACTACTGCTGTGCCACTGCGCCGCCAATTCACCCTTTTCTCCTGATTGTTGCCATGATGAGGAGGAACTGTTGCAATTGTGTCCTGGTCTCAGTGCGGGTTATTTCCCAGGCACAGTCACTGAATCGCTGAGAATATTAAAACAAAATGAATAATAATTCGACAATAGCTTCAAACTGGGTGAAATAAACCATGATTCACTAACTGCATTGTGATATGATTGCTGTCTTACATTCCGTTTGAGAAACTTTCTCAGCTTCCTGAAGTAATTGCTAATTCTTGTGTTTCTTTTTGACGTGGATTTTGATCCTGGTTTCCTCACACATTCTTCTATCGCTCTGAGCTGGCGATCCAGAAGAAGCCTGAAGTTTTCCACCTTGTGCTGGGCCCACGTGATTGAATCCAAGTTCATGCTGTAGACATTGTTGATTTGTTGCAATGTTTGATGGGCAGTATGGATTCTCTCTTGGGTCTGTGCAAAATATACACAGGAATATTAGGGATGTCTTCCCGGCTATTAGCTCTGTAGTAATTTATGGGGAAGAACACAAAATAAATTAAAAAACATGAATGCACTAAACTGGAAAAGGTTTATTTTTAATGGATGATGCTGAATCTCACACATGTAGATTTATGTCATGAATCATCAAATCGACAGCAAACAAGCAATAGAGCAGAAAGGATTTTACTGAGACAAGACTGGGTGCCTAAAATTGAAAATGAAGCCGATTTAAGGCTTCTTAAGATTGCAAATGAATGGAGCAAGTGGTTAGGAAGTCAATTGACATATTAGTCTTTATTGAAAGCACATTGGAGAAATATTTTTGCAATTGTACAGGATGTTGATTAGGCCATCTCAGGAGTATTAAGCAACGGTACTCCAGAAGCCTAAAAGAGATTCACTCCGCTAATTCCTGCGATGAGAGGGGGACGATCATGAAGTACAAAGTAGGATATGTATTCTTCAGAGTTTAGAAGAGAAATTGCCTTATAGATTGTTTAAGAAGAAACTGCAGATGCTGAAAAATCAAAGGTAGACAAAAATGTTGGAGAAACTCTTCGATGGGAAGAGGCAACGTATCGGGCCGAAACCCTTCTTCAGATGGATGTGAGGGTCGTGGGGGGGGGGGGGGCGGGAAGAAGAAAGGAAGAGTTTCGAAGGCAAGAGGCAACGTTTCAGGCTGAAACCCTTCTACAGACTTTCTTCAGAGTTTCTCCAGCATTTTTGTTTGCCTTATTGATTACCGTATTGTAACATAAGATCCTAATATAAGATCCTGATACCGTATTGTAACATAAGATCACTTTATCTACATGTCATTAATTAACCCTCTAACCCTGCGCACTGTACAATTGCTTACTGTTGGATGAAGCTGTGCAGGCTTGCCCCTCGATCACTGTGGGGCAAGATTCACTCAGGAAGTTCTCTCTCAGCGATGCACTCCAGGTCAATGTAGAAATGATTGAAGGGAAATCATTTTCAGCATCACAGGAAAGAGCTGGGCCATGTTGATAATGAGATAGGTACAGAAAAATGCTGGAGAAACTCAGCGGGTGCAGCAGCATCTATGGAGCGAAGGAAATAGGCAACGTTTCGGGCCGAAACCCTTCTTCAGACTGATAGGGGGTGGGGAGAAGAAAGGAAAAAAGGAAAAAGGCGGAGGAGGAGCCCAAGGGCTGGGGGAGGGGAGGAGACAACCAGATGGCTGATGAAGGGGAGGGGACAGCAAGGGCTAGCAGTATTGGGAGAATTCAATGTTCAAGCCCCCAGGATGTAGACTGCCCAAGCGGAATATGAGGTGCATTTCCTCCAATTTACGGTGTTGCTCGCTGTGGCCATGGAGGAGACCCAGGACAGAGAGGTCAGATACGGAATGGGAGAGGGAGTTGAAGTGCTGAGCCACCGGGAGGTCAGGTTGGTTATTGCGGACCGACCGGAGGTGTTCGGCGAAACGATCGCCAAGCCTCCGCTTGGTCTCACCGATGTAGATCAGCTGGCATGTAGAGCAGCGGATGCAATAGATGAGGTTGGAGGAGATGCAGGTGAACCTCTGTCGCACCTGGAACGACTGCTTGGGTCCTTGAATGGAGTAGAGAGGGGAGGTGAAGGGACAAGTGTTGCATCTCAGGGGGTGGTATGGGAGGGAAGGGAAGAATTGACAAGGGAGTTACGGAGGGAGCGGTCTTTGCGGAAGGCAGACATGGGGGGAGATGGGAAGATGTGGCGAGTGGTGGGGTCACGTTGGAGGTGGCGAAACTGACGGAGGATCACTTGTTGTATGTGATGGCTGGTGGGGTGAAAGGTGAGGACTAGGGGGACTCTGCCCTTGTTGTGAGTGGGGGGATGGGGAGAGAGAGCAGTGTTGCAGGGTATGGCAGAGACCCTGGTGCGAGCCTCATCTATGGTGGAGGAGGGGAACCCCCGTTCCCTGAAGAATGAGGACATTTCAGATGCCCTGGTGTGGAACACCTCATCCTGGGAGCAGATGCGGCGTAGACGGAGGAATTGGGAGTGGGGGATGGAGTCCTTACAGGAAGCAGGGTGGGAAGAAGTGTAGTCCAGATAGCCATGGGAGTCGGTAGGTTTGTAGTGGATGTCGGTAAGGAGTCTATCACCTGCGATGGAGATAGTGAGGTCTATCTCCGCATAATGAGATAGTTTGTTTAAATACTTGCATTATTAGGATGCAAAATGGTCTTCTTATCTGTAATGTCAATGTATTATTTCATCACCTAATCACCTCAAGATGATGATGCAAACCACTTGGCTGATCAATGCAGATCTGGGGCAAATTGCTGACCGCGAGAAGCAAGGTGGGAGATGAGACAGACAAATGACAGTGGAGGATGAGAGGATTTCCAGGAATGTGGTGGCAAATGAATTGAAAATGTAAGGAGTCAGAGAGTAGAAAAGGAGTGACATTTTTCAAAGAGAGTGGGACAAAATTAGGTAAGAACCTGTGAAATAGGAGTCAGACTAGGCCATTGTGCTACTTGAGTCTGTTCTGTCACTCAGTAATGTGAAGCATGAATCTGAAATAGATTCTGAGCCAAGCCACGCAATTCCCTCCAACCACTTCAGAATCATTACACATCCAAAGCCATCTGCAGGGAGAGAACTTACAATTCTTAGATATGCATAAAGCAAGGATGATCAAGGAAAGGTGGAGCCGGGCTGTGAGGGAGGTGATAACGAGTTATACAGACTGTGACACTCTACAGGACGACAGTGGAACTAGTACGATGACTATGGTGGGCGAGGGACGAAGAGAGCAGGGATGCAAGGGTTACTTGAAGTTAGATAAATCAATATTCATACCGCTGGGTTGTAAGATGACCAAATGTCCTAAGTTTAACCTAAAAGGATAATTGCAGCCCAAGAACCAAGTTTCTGAATGCATACACGCCAGACACAAAAGCAAGTGGGGCCTTCTGCATTGAAGATCAAACCAGAAAACTGCACTAAAAAAAAGCCGGAGCAATTGCAGCAAAATCCCTGTAAATAACAACAGCCATAACATTCAGAATGCTTCAGATTCTGAAGAAGGGTCTCGACCTGAAACATCGCTTATTCTTTTACTGCAGTGACCCGTTGAGCTACTGCATCGTTTTGTGTCTAAATTCAGATATGATACTTCAGACAATATTAAGTAAGGTGAAAAAACTACGATGAGAGAATTATGAACAATAATTAACAGATGATAACAATTTTGCAGGGAATCCGGTGGAAATTAATTCCCTCGGTATACTCGACACATGTTTCTCTGATCTGACTTTTTCACAACAAACTGACACGGAGCTCGGATCAGTCTCTGGGAGCGGGGACAAGTCAAGTCAAGTCACATTTATTTATATAGCACATTTAAAAAACAACTCTCCATTTCATTCAGTTTGCCCAGTGTCCGTGTTGAGAACTTGCAGTAACTGCAGCCTCTCGCAGCCCAGGCCCAGGGGCCCGGACAACAACACCCACACAATCCAAACTCTGCTGACACTGTCCAAAGCCATCTTTAACGCACACTCTGTAAAGCACCGATCTGAGACCAGAATCAGCAGAAAGACGAGAATCGGTTATATGTAGTCTGAAGAAGGGTCTCGAGCCGCAAATCACCTATTGCTTTTCTCCAGAGATGCTGCCTGACCGCTGAGTTACTCCAGCATTTTGTGTCTATCTTCGGTGTAAACCAACATCTGCAGCTCCTTCTTCCACACTGAAATGGAGGATCAGTGATGGACCCCGCATCGAGGTGCTGTCAGCAATGAAACAAATTAATGACTCTGAAAGATCAGGTTAGGGTCACGTTTGCAAGTGGGTATTTGTATGGAACAAAATTAATCCCAGATTTCACTCACCTTTGACCGCAGTGAAAGATTCACCAGGTTTAAGGGGGGAGTTTTCAGCGAGGGCCTCTCTCGTGCACACTGCCGGGAAAGGGGGACGCCCTGGGAGGAGGGGGAGATAAGCTCAGTTATAGACAAGCCCAGGCGCTGTAATATTTGTAGTATTGAGGTACAACCATAAAGTCAGCAAACTGTCGCCCCTGCCCTGACGTCTCCAGACATTGCTAGGTGTCGGATCGGTCTCTGGGAGCGGGTACAACTCACCATTTCATTCAGTTTGCCCAGAGTGTCCGTGTTGAGAACTTGCAGTAACTGCAGCCTCTCACAGCACAGGCCCAGGGCCCCGGACAACAACACCCACACAATCCAAACTCTGCAAACAGTGGTCAAAGCCATCTTCAACCTACGCTCAGAAAAGCACCGATCTGAGACCAGAATCAGCAGAAAGACGAGAATCGGTTATATTTAATCTGAAGGGTCTCGAGTTGAAACCACCTATTCTTTTTCTCCAGAGATGTGCCTGACCGTGTCTGTCTTCAGTGGTAACCAGCATCTGCACTTCCTTCCTACACAATCTGTTATGTTTCACTGAATGGGAGCGGATGAAAGGTAGCGAGCGAGAGGCGCTCTCTCGCCCAATGGATCTGTGTGGGTGTGGGGCCGGACTCCGCCGTGAGGTGTCTCTGTCACGTTGTCGGCGATTACAGGACGAGCTGGTGAAATAGAGCAGTGCTTCTTAAACCATTTCAGTGTCATTCACCCTTGAGTCCTTATCACAAAATGTCATTCACCCTCGACATTTTTTGGGTTTGTTTTGGTAAGTTACGTCTTATTTTCCCTTGTGTATAATTTGTATATATAATGTATTGATAGAACAGTGATAAATCTGTCTGTAAAATTTTAAAATCGCCCATGGTTCTCAAGTGGGTTTTTACATACAAAAAGAAAACGCCTCTGAAGCAAAATTTACAGCCAGATTTATCACCTGAGACTTTTTAGATACCAAAGGAATCAAGAAAAACAAATAATGCCTTACTGTTGAAGAAATGCAGTGAGCAAACGCGATAATTTACAATATTTTTAATTTTGATATCTGCACGGCCAATGTTCGGCAAGCTCTTTAGCTGTTGTTGTCCCTTCAGTTCTCGCTTCTCTTTACCTTCATTTCGCTTCACTTTTGGAATTCTGAAGTTGGGTACATGTCGCTCACACTTATCCCGATTTCCACAATTTTTTACAGCGCAAAATTCAAAATGTTGGCGTTTTTTAACAGGTAGGAAAGTACGCGTTTCTTGCATTAATAACATATACCGGAAGTTACGGATGTCCTCCAGATGGATTGAGCGGCTCCGTGCGTCAAGCCCTATGACCCAGTGACCTTACGTGCAACCCCCCTATAAATCGATTGCTGGGGTTTCTCCGCTCAATCTTTCGCTCAGGCGCATTTCCTCCCCTTCCATCAGTTTACGATTCACTTCTCTCCATTATCTTTCCTCTCAGATCACTTTCTCGCTTTCTTTACTTCGACTTTCGGGATACGGCGCGGAAACAAGACCTTCGGAGCACTGAGTCCGCGCCGACCAACGATCCCCGACACCAACACCTATCCTACACACACTAGGGACAATTTACAATCTTTACCGAAACTAATTAATCTACAAATCTCTACGTCTTCGGAGTGTGGGAGAAAACCGGAGAAATCCCACGCAGATCACAAGTGGAACGTACAAACTCCATACATACAGCATTCGTAGTCAGTATCGAACCTCTGGCGCTGCAAGGGAGCAACTCAACCGCTGCGCTAAACAGCCACTGGAAAGAAGATTTCCATTCAAGTGAAAATGTACTGATTTCATTCAGAACCAAATTCCATCTCCAAAAACCGATCTACACGGTGCCTTCTCTGTTTATTTCCTTTCTTCTGGACGCTGTTTCCTCCTCTCTACAACTTCCACACCCCAAACCTCCGTTTCCTATGCTCATTGGAGTCTTGTCCCTCAACCCTCTCTCTGTCTTGATCGGCTGATTATCGGTCAATGCCTCTCCAACTGTGGGTCGAGTCCCATCCAACCATTCCTCTTCCTCTCCGAAGTAGAATTCCCATTTCCACTTCATTTTGACGTCTCGCCGCTGATCGCCCGACCAACTCATCTCAGAATTGTGAACTTCGCTCCCGCAAACCTTGTTTCCTGTTGTGTTTTGCATCAATGTCCTGATATTTGTACAGCCCTATTTTTTTCACTGTCCGGTAGAATGTATATGTAATTCATGTATCATTTATGTTTTTCTGTGTTTGTCTGAATCATTATGCATGCGATACCGCTACGAGTAAGATCATCACTGATTCGTACTTGTGTATATGACTTTACATCCGATTTTGACTGTATATTCGCAGATGCCTGTATGTATCCAGATAGGAAGATATTCGTTTAGGAAGGCAAACGGGATACTATCGACTGTTTCCTGATGCAAACGAAAGAAAAGCAGTTCTTGCTCGGACTGCTTAGTTTAGAAATACAGCATGAAAACATCGTATAACTTTAGTAATGACAATATTAAGTAGGGTGAAAAAAACATGATGAGAGAATTATGAACAATAATGAACAAATGATGATAATATTGCAGGGAATCCGGTGGAAATTAATTTCCTCGGTATACAGGTTATACATGTTTCTCTGATCTGACTTTTTTTTTTTAACAACAAACAGCCCCGGAGAGTGTCGGATCGGTCTCCGGGAGCGGGGACAACTCACCATTTCATTCAGTTTGCCCAGAGTGTCCGTGTTGAGAACTTGCAGTAACTCCAGCCTCTCACAGCCCAGGCTCGGGATCCCGGACAACAACACCCACACAATCCAAACACTGCCCAAAGCCATCTTTAACCAGTTAGTAAAGCACCGATCTGAGACCAGAATCAGGTCTCGAGCCGAAACCATCTATTCCTTTTTTCAAGAGGTGCTGCATGACCCGTTGAGTTACTCCAGCATTTCGTGTCTGTCTTCATTGTTAACCAGCATCTGCAGTTTCTTCCTGCACAATCGGTTATGTTTCACTGAATAGGACTGAATGAAATGTAGTGAGCGAGACAGGCGTTCTCTCGCCCAATGTGTGGGTGTGGGTGTGGGGCCAGACTCCGCCGTGAGGTGTCTCTGTCACGTTGTCGGCGATTACAGGACGGGCTGGTGATATAGAGTGTTGCATTCGAAAAGTGAAATCAGACTTCAGGAAGGGTAGCCGAACTTCCAGTTATGAAGATTAAAATGTTTAGGAAGGCCATCGCAATAGTTCGACTGTTTCTTGATGCAAAATAAACAAATGCAGTTCTTCCTAGGACTGTTTAGTTTAGGAATACAGTATGAAAATATCGTATAACTTTAGTAATGACAATATTAAGTAGGGTGAAAACGGTTCCTGATCGCTGACTGAAACTCTGGATATGGAAATGTAGCGGCTTGTGATCTGAGAACGGCCGCCTGTGCTGCCGAGACCGGTGGCTGTGGATTATGTGAGCTGTCTGTCATGCTGCCCGCATTGATATGTGCCATTGTCTCGAACGGCAAGCCTCATACTTAAAGAGCCAGGATGTTTAGGCACTAAAAAACTCTGAAATAGGCAGGCAAAAAGGCATAAAAACATTACGACAAAGACACGAAAAGGGCATTTATTGACCCAAAAAAGGCATAACAAGGCACGTATTTCCACCACCAATATATGGTTTTAAATGATAATATCAAGGTATACTACAATAAATGACCAAAGTTGCCTGGTTGCACATAATTACTAATTTTTTCTCTCCAAATTATCTGGTGTTAAACTATGCCGTCTATCAGTTAGAACGAATATGCTTCAGTTGTGAAAAACTTCTTTACACCTCAGCAGGCGCATACCCGAAACAAGCTATATACTCTATATTCATGTCGATATCTTGTGCATTACAACTACCTTTGAGAACTTTAGCTGTTTTGTATTTCATCAAGATGTTTGTTTGCTAAAATTACTATCACACATTTTCCTTGTATATCTTTACCTACATCGCCAGGAATTTTATAAATAGCGTCAGTTACTTTGTTGAATACCTGCAAGATATTCACTAATGTTTTGCCACGTTTCTCAAGGGAAGTGATAGCTTGTGAGAAGTTTGCAAAATTGGAAGCAATAAACACAAGATCGCGATGGAGGGACTTTTTCTGCATGATTTTACTGACGATCCTGACTGCAGCAGATTCTTCTTCTTCAAAACAGTTGACGATTTATTTTATCTTTTCAAAATTTGCAGCAGAGTAGAGTACAGCAGAGAGCCATGTACCCCACCTAGTCAAAACGGGATGAGGAGTTAGCTGAATCTTGGGTGCCAATTCCTTGAACAACTGCACACGTCACGGTGCTTAGAGTAAGATTTTCTTGATATTGGAAACTAGGCGATAGACATTTGGCAACGTATCTGCTTGGCAATTCTATGAGGTCCTTGAGCACAGCATGTCAAATGCAACATTTTGCGGAATAAAACTTTAAGAGCACGAGTAGCTTTTTTCAACTACGGAGCTGCATCAGTCACAAACAGAAGAACATTCTCGTGTTTTATACCTTCTGGCCAAAGTACAGCAAGTGAAGATTTAAACAACTGCGCAATAGTTGAACTGTTTAACTTCTCCAATAATTCCATTGTCAACAAATACTTCTTTGATGGTTGACCTGCCTCCAGTGTACCAATGACCACATTGGCAACATATCTCCCCACAGCATCGGTTCTCTAGTCTATTGAGATCCATATTTTGTTGCATGCAACTTCATCGCTAATTTTCTGCACAACAATGTTGATGTTGCTGTCAACATAATTTTTCCATAATGATGACTCGCTCGGTATATGTTCCTCTGTGTTTTTCTCTAAAAAACCTCTGAGAGATTTGTTTTCCAATTTCCACAGTGGAATTCCAGCATCAATGAAGGCCTTGCACAGGTCACTTGAAAACTCAGATTTGCGACTGGAGCCAGCAGTAAATGTAGTGAGGAGACAAGCTTGCATATTTCGATTGGGTGGTCTACACTCCAGCGGTATCCACATTGACTTTTCTAATTTTAGATAGCCCTTGTCCCTCCCTCCTCCCCCTCCCTTTACCAGCTCTCATTCTAGTCCTACTGTCTTCGCCTCTTCCTTTCTTTTTCTTGCCCCCCACATCAGTCTGAAGAAGGGTCTCGACTGAAACATCACCTATTCCTTTGCTCCATAGATGCTGCCTCACCCGCTGATTTTCTCCAGCATTTTTTGTCTACCTTTGATTTTTCCAGCATCTGCAGTTCTTTCTTAAATAGATCTTGAAGAACACTGAACCAGCGGACAGTGGCACGAACGAATGAACGACCGACGGTGGCGCCCCAGGTTTCGCCCTCGTGGTGGAAACTTTCTTGTAAGTTATACTATGTTAACACGTTAATAATAACATTAATATTGACGTGTTAACATAGAAAACATCATTGTGATCACGGTACAACTAGAGAAAATAGCACGACCTTTTAGTAAAACGGCAAAAAAAGGCTGATTTAGGCACTTGATCATGAAAAAGGCATTATCTTGGCGAAATCATCAAAAAAGGCATGAAAAGGCACATGGCATTTATGGCAAAATCCTGGCTCTACTCATATCAATACACTGTGCATTCCCTTCCTGAAGTAAGCAATCCGAAAGCAGGAGATTCCCAAAGCAGCGGCTATGAAATGAAAGTACCCCAGAGAAGATCTCAACCACACTGCAATGCAAAATTGGAAATGAAATGACAATGCCATGAGTTGTTTGGCCTGCCCTGCCTGTGCTTGAAACTGCAATGCAAAATTGGAAATGAAATGACAATGCCATGAGTTGTTTGGCCTGCCCTGCCCTGCCTGTGCTTGAAACTGCAATGCAAAAATTGGAAATGCAATGACAATGCCATGCGTTGTTTGGCCTGCCCTGCCTGTGCTTGAAACTGTAATGCAAAATTGGAAATGAAATGACAATGCCATGAGTTGTTATCCCTGCCCTGTGCTTGAAATGGATTGACTTGACATGACAAAGGACAAAGGACAAAGGACATTTATTGTCACATACACCAATTGGTGTAGTGAAATTTGACTTGCCATGCAGCACACAAATAAAGATAAGAGTCAACATTAATGAATTTAACAATGAACATAAAAACATCCCCCCACAATGGTTCCCACTATGGGGGAAGGCAGCAAAGTCCAGTCCCATCCCCAGTTCACCCATAGTCGGGGCCTATTGAGGCCTCTGCAGTCGCTGATATGGCAGCCCGATGCTTCAGGCCCTCTCCCGGATGATGAAATTCTGGCATCGGGTGAACACTCTCAGTGGCCCGGAGTTTCTGGAGCGGCCGCCTCCTCCCAGGAGACCGCGGCTCCCGAAGTCCACGAGCCACGTTGGTCGATGCTCCGACTCTGGCGACCTCGTCGTGAGATCCAAGGCTCCGCGGTGCTTAAGGTTCAGCGCCGCCCGCGGCTGAAAGCTCCACAGACCGCAGACCGCAGACCACAGACCGCAGCTCCGTGATGTTGGAGCCGGTGGTCACAGCACTCCGGAGCTTACTGCACGGCGACCCGGGTAAGGCATCGCCCGCTCCGCGATGGTGCTTCAACGCTGTGCCGCCGCCGAAGCTGAAGTCCTGGCCGGTCCCGGCAGGAAAACGCCGCTCCAGTCTGCCCGTAGGCCGCGAGGAAAGGGCGAAGATACGGCTTGGAGAAAAGCCGCATCTCCGACCAGATAGGTACTGAGAAAAGTTTCCCCCTTCCCCCCCCCTACCCCCCAACCCGCACCCCCACATAAAAATACTAAAAGACCTCCAAAACAAACACTTTTAACTAACTAAAAATAAAAAAAGGGTGAAAAGACTAACAGCTGCTGGCAGGGCAGCCATACTCGATGGCGCCCCAGTCTTGTCTTGACTTGAAATGGATTGACTTGACTTGACTTGATTTGAAATGGATTGACTTGACTTGAAATGGATTGACTTGACTTGAAATGGATTGACTTGAATTGACTTGACTTGAAATGGATTGACTTGACTTGAAATGGATTGACTTGAAATGGATTGACTTGACTTGAAATGGATTGACTTGACTTGACTTGAAATGGATTGACTTGACTTGGAATGGATTGACCTGACTTGACTTGAAATGGATTGACTTGACTTGACTTGAAATGGATTTACTTGACTTGACTTGAAATGGATTTACTTGACTTGACTTGAAATGGATTGACTTGACTTGAAATGGATTGACTTGACGACTTGAAATGGATCAACTTGACTTGACTTGAAATGGATTGACTTGACTTGACTTGACTTGAAATGGATTGACTTGACTTGACATGAAATGGATTGACTTGACTTGAAATGGATTGACTTGACTTGAAATGGATTGAAATGGATTGTTGGCTCTGCACTCACTGTGCTTGACTTGACTTGACCCACAACACCCATGCTAGCGCTCCAGAAGGTCCCCCTGGATGTTACAATTTTCAGGCACCTGTACCTTCTTCCCGATGGCAGGGGTGAAATGAGTGTGTGGCCAGGATGATGTGGGTCTGTGATGATCTGGCTGCCTTTTTGAGGCAGCAATTCCGATAAATCCCTTCGATGCTGGGGAGGTCAGAGCCGGTGATGGACTGGGCAGTGTTCATAACTTTTTGCAGTCTTTTCCGCTCCTGGGCATTCAAGTTGCCGAACCAGGCCATGATGCAACCAGTCAATATGCTGTCTACTGTACACCTGTAGAAGTTCAAGAGAATCCTCTGTGACATACCGAATCTCCGTAATCTTCTCAGGAAGTAGAGGCATTGATGTGCTTTATTTATAATTGCATCAGTGTGCTGAGTCCAGGAAAGATCTTCGGAAATATGCACGCCCAGGAATTTCAAGTTTTTTACTCTCTCCATCATCGTCCCGTTGATATAAACGGATTGTGGGTCCGCGTCAACCTTCCTCTTCCAAAGTCCACAATCAGGTCATTGGTTTTACTGATATTGAGAGCTAGGTTGAAGTGCTGGCAACATTTAGTCAATCGGTCGACCTCATTTCTATACTCTGATCCATCTATATTACTAAATGTCTGATCTTGACCACTTCCTGTTCTGTATATTGATTGTCGAAAAAACGCTGCCACTTACGGCTGTGATTTTTGGCCATCTTACTCAGAGTCCCCCTCTGCTGCGCAGGACAAGAGGATTTTTCCCATCGATGAAAAATAAAAGAGATATTAGTGTTTTAAAATTGTTGGGATTCTCTCTCCTGATTTTGGGTGGGCGGCGCGACTCACGTCGCAGCAGCCTCTGCAGTCCGTCTGTCTTTTTATTATTTTTTGTCTCGTTTGAGTGTAGTTATAGTGTTATTTTTTAAACTGGGTATGTGTGTGGGGAGCGGGGGGCAGGGGGTGGGGAAACTTTTAAAATCTTTTCCCTGTACGGAGGACCCAACCTTTTTCCCTGTCGGGTCTCCGTTGTCGTTGGGGCCTAGCACCGTGGAGCGGCCTCCAACCGGAATGACCTGGGGCTCCAGTCGCGGAGCCTGCGGATTACTCACCATCGCAGAGCTGGTCGAGTTCGGAGCGGGAGGAGCTGTGGTGGCGCGCTGCTGCGGCCCGACCCCGGAGATTCGGAGGCTCCAGCCGCAGGTCTGGTGGACGGTGACACCGGGAGCCCGCGGGTCCCTGGTGGGAGACCGCTTTTCGGAGCTCCCGCAACAGCGACTTCTTCCGCCTGAGTTGCGGGGTTGAGGATGACCTAGAGCGGGGCCTTACATCGCCCGGCGCGGCTTTAAATGGCCGCGGGACTTGCTAGCGCCCGCCGGGGGCTCCAACATCAAGAACGGGAGCGTGGCCTTGCATCGCCCGGCGCGGCTTTAATGGCCGCAGGACTTATTTACCATCGCCCGCTGGGGGCTTTGACTTTGACATCGGGAGGAGAATGGGGAGTGCAGGGGATTGATAAGACTTTGCCTTCCATCACAGCGAGGAGGAGATTCACTGTGATGGATGTTTGTGTAAATTGTGTTGTGTCTTGGTTCTTCTACTTGTTTGTATGACTGCAGAAACCAAATTTCGTTTGAACCTCAATGAGGTTCAAATGACAACAAATAAATTGTATCATCATTGTATCCTGAAGGCCACGCCCCTTCCGGAGGGACTATAAAATCCGGAAGTGTGGAGGTGCCTCAGTTCTCTGCAAGATGGGGGGAGCGAGAGGTTGCAATTCTCAGTCTGAGCTGTGAATAACACTGACCACATGTCTACTAAACTGTTAGTGGTTTTACTGACCTGTCAGTGCCTTTAATGTGGTTTGAAAATGTAGTTTGAAAATGCAAAAGTGTGTTTTGGTTTTAAAGTGCTAAAGCTGTGTTGCCTTTGGTTTTGAAAGTGCTAAAGCAAGCTGTGTTGCCTTTGGTTTTGAAAGTGCTAAAGCGAGCTGTGTTGCCTTTGGTTTTGAAAGTGCTAAAGCGAGCTGTGTTGCCTTTGGTTTTGAAAGTGCTAAAGCGAGCTGCCTTGCCTTTGGTTTTGAAAGTGCTAAAGCAAGCTGCCTTGCCTAATTAGAGCTGCCTTGCCTAATTAGTGCTGGCTTGCCTAATTAGAGCTGCCTTGCCTTCTATATAATTAAAAGTATAATCTTGACCACTTCCTGTTTGTGCTTTATATTGATTTTAGAAAAAACGCTACCACGTACGGCTGCGATTTTTGGCCATCTTACTCAGAGTCCACCTCTGCTCATCAGGTATCGAGGATTTTTCCCATCGATGAAAAATAAAAGAATTATTATTGTTTAAAAAATGTTGAGATTCTCTCTCCTGAAGGCCACGCCCCATCCGGAGGGACTATAAAACCCGGAAGTGTGGAGGTGCCTCAGTTCTCTGCAAGATGGGGGAAGTGAGAAGTCGCAATTCTCTGTCTGAGCTGTGAATAACACTGACCACATATCTACTAAACTGTGAGTGGTTTTACTAACCTGTCAGTGCCCTTAATGTGGTTTGAAAATGTAGTTTGAAAATGCAAAAGTGTGTTTTGGTTTGAAAGTACTAAAGCTGTGTTGCCTCTGGTTTTAAAAGTGATAAAGCAAGCTGTGTTGTCTTTGGTTTTGAAAGTGCTAAAGCGAGCTGTGTTGCCTTAGGTTTTGAAAGTGCTAAAGCAAGCGTCTTGCCTTTGGTTTTGAAAGTGCTAAAGCGGGCTGTCTTGCCTTTAGTTTTGAAAGTGCTAAAGTGAGCTGCCTTGCATTTGTTTTTGAAAGTGCTAAAGTGAGCTGCGTTGCCTTTGGTTTTGAAAATGCTAACGCGAGCTGCCTTGCCTAATTAGAGCTGCCTTGCCTAATTAGAGCTGCCTTGCCCAATTAGAGCTGCCTTGCCCAATTAGAGCTGCCTTGCCCAATTAGAGCTGCCTTGCCTAATTAGAGCTGCCTTGCCTTCTATATTTTGATTTTTGATTTTTTTGATTCAATTTATTGTCATTGCACTTTTCAGTGCAACGAAATGGTTTAGCCTGCAGTCATAACATAGAATAAATAACAAAAACACACACTCAACACAGTTTAACATCCACAACAGTGAGTCCACCAGGCACCTCCTCACTGTGATGGAAGGCAAAAAGTCCCAAAGTCCATGTCTCTTCCCTCCTTGCTCTCCCTCTGCATTGAGGCGATCCAGGCCTCCAATGTTGTGCCCCGCCGGGTGATGGTAAGTAAGTCCCGCGGCTGAATCCGAACGGGCCGGTTCAAACTCCGCGGCCTACGGCGGTCAAAGCTGCCGAAGCTGCCGCCCTCCAGTCCAGCGGGCGCAGCTGTTGTTGCGGGAGCTACAGAAAAACAGGTCACCAACCTGTGACCTGCGAGCTCCGGACGATGTCGTACACTGGCCCTCGCCGAGCCTCCGAGGCTCCGAAGTCGGGTCGGAAGTCGGGTCGCAACGCCACCACATCCCCGAAGTCGGCCAGCCCCGCGCTGGCAAGTCCCGGCTGGCTCTGCCTCCCGAGCCCCGAGGTCGGTCCCAGATGGAGGCCGCCAGCTCCGCGATAGGCCTCAGCGCAGACGGAGACGGGGGATATGGCGAGAAAGGTCGCATCCCCCCGAAGGAAGAGCCAAAAAACATGCTTCTCCCACCCCCCCACACATACACAACTAAAATAAACCAAAACAAACCGCAACAACGGGACAAAAAGATTCTCTCTATATAATTAAAAGTCAAATCTTGACCATTTCCTGTTTGCGCTTTATATTGATTTTAACACAAAAGAACGCTACCACGTACGGCTGTGATTTTTGGCTATCTTACTCAGAGTCCCCCTCCGCTCATCAGGTGCTGAGGATTTTTCCCATGATGAAAAATAAAAGAGTTCTTAGTGTTTAAAAAATGTTGAGATTCTCTCTCCTGTCAATCACACCATGAAGGCCACGCCCTTCTGGTGGGGGGGAGGGACTATAAAACCCGGAAGTGTGGGCGTTGCTCAGTCTCTGCAAGATGGGGGAGGGAGAGGTCACGACTCACTGTCGTTAGTGGCCTTGCACCCTGCTTGAAATGGTATGAAACTGCACTTGAATTTGGTGCCCTTGCACCATGCTTGAAATGGAATTTCAAGGAATAACCGTGAGTCAACTGCGAGCCCACCAGTCGTGAGTGAGTGAGCTGCCAGCGCAACAGGCTTGAGTGACTGAGCCACCAGCCGAAGAATACATTCGGCCCACAATGTCCATACTAGCCCTCTGGAAACCAGTCCCTTCAGCACACAACACCCGCTCTAGCTCTTCAGAAAGCCCCCCCCCCCAACTGGCCACTAATATTGGAATTGGTGGAGAGGTGGAATATTGCGTTGGGCGAACCAGCCCTCCCGTGTGATGCTGGGACCCAACGGTGGTGTCGTCGGCGAACTTGAGATTTGCACTATGTCCGGCTAAACAGTCATGAGTATAGAGTGAGTAAAGCAGGGGGCCGAGCACGCAGCCTTGAGGTTCTCCCGTACAATTTGCTAATGAGGAAGAAGTATTTCTGCCAAGTTGAACAGATTGTGGTCTGTGGATGAGGAAGTCGAGGATCCAATAAGCGAGTTCGGAATTTCAACTGCGCATGCCCAGGTCATAAGTTGCTCGAGATAAACATTCTCGGCAGCTGAGCTGCTGCGTGTGTACAGACCTGCGTTTCATCCATAGTCGAGATCGAACCCGGGTCTCCAGCGCTGCAAGCGCTGTTGAATTGCTACTGGAGCTAGATAATGTAGAACAAGTGCGAAAGATTGATCGGCGTGGACTTGGTGGATTGAAGGGCCTGTTTCCTAGTTAAAAATTAATCTAACTAGATAAAGTTAAGTCATCGGAAGGCGCAGGGAGGGTGACACGGGAACAGGTGGGGTTGAAGGGAGGAAGGAAAGTTGTCTGGGACCAAATTTTGGGACCAAAAAGAACTAGGAGGCTTAGGTGAGGGGAAACATTTAATAAGAATCTGAGATTCACCTTTTTCACAGTGAGTGGGTGGTGGGCAAGTTACTAAGGCAGATTTGTGAGCGGAGTCTCACTACCATCCCCTTCCGAATGTCCCATCCCTGTCCGGGGGCGGCCGGAGATGTCCGTGGCGACGGGACACTGGCCCAGGGCAGTGGCGGCCCCAGGCTTACAGCCAGTGTGGAGAAGAAGCGCTAACTCCAGCTCAACTCTGCTCCAACCCTCCGACGGCCGGGGACCGTCAGCTGCACCTCTTGCCTATCCAGTGGATGTCGGAGGGAGAAGAGAGAGAATGTCCTCCAACGCTGCCGGGATAGTTCTGCGGAATTCCAGAGGGTGCGTTTGTGAAGTAATATAGCAATAAGATAAGAGTGACGCCTGTCCGCTATTGAGTTGACAGAATAATAGATGAATTCATAGGTAGAATACTTAACAATTTATACACAGTTTATACAGCCAGCGCTTTGTTTGGTTTTTCTTAATCACGATTGACCTTTGACAAATCCCATGATTTCTTGCGTTTTTCGGGATACCGAACTCGCTTATTGCAGAGGGATGCGCAGAGACCCAGTTCCGTGAACTTGGTAACCAGCTTTTCTTCTGTATCAAAAAATAATGTATTTAATTTCAACATGATACAAAAACCCCAAAAAACAAAACTACTATGTTACAAAATCTTCAAACAATTATTTTACAAATATTCTGATAACTACTATACAACCCCGGTAAAGGGGCAATTGTAACCAGCTTTTTTTTTAAATTCAATAAAATTATTAAATTATTAAAAAATAATATTATACTACAAAAAAACAAACAGATCCCACCACCACAATACAATACAAACAAATATCCTTAATAAACTACTGAACAATTATCTTACACTCCTTGTCAAGGATGCACTCAACACCATGCGGAGCCCAGCGGTCCCGGAATTCCCCCAGAGTGCCCGTGGACAGGGCGTATTCCCTTTCAAACCCCACCTGGGCACGGACGTAACCCCGGAAAAGGGGCAGGCAGCTGTGACTCACGGATGGCCAGCTTGGCCAGGCCCAGGAGCAACCCAACCAGGACATCTTCAGCCCAACCCTCTCCCCTATGGTAACCAGCTTGGAGGGGATGATGGTATTGAACACCAAGCTGTAGTCTATAAACAACAGCATTACCTAAGTGTTTTTATAGTCCAAGTGGGCCAGTGCGACATGGAGAGCCAGTGAGATCGCATCCTCCGTTGACCTGTTGTGATGGTAGGTGAACGGTAGTGGGTGAGGTTCTTGTTGAGGTAGGAGTTGATAGGCACCATAACCAACCTCTCAAAGCACTTCATCACCACGGATGTTAACCTCGCATTGACTAGTGACTAGTGAAGTGCCTCAGGGATCTGTGTTGGGTCCACTGTTATTTGTCATATACATCAATGATCTGGATGATGGTGTGGTAAATTGGATTAGTAAGTATGCAGATGATACTAAGATAGATGGTGTTGTGGATAATGAAGTAGATTTTCAAAGTCGACAGAGAGATTTAGGTCATTTGGAAGAGTGGGCTGAAAGATGGCAGATGGAGTTTAATGCTGATAAGTGTGAGGTGCTACATCTTGGCAAAACAAATAAGGAAGTACATGGTAAATGGTAGAGAATTGAGGAATGCAGTTGAACAGAGGGATCTAGGAATAACTGTGCATAGTTCCCTGAAGGTGCAATCTCATGTAGATAGGGTGGTAAAGAAAGCTTTTGGTGTGCTGGCCTTTATAAATCAGAGCATTGAGTATAGAAGTTGTACAAGGCATTGGTGAGGCCAATTCTGGAGTATGGTGTGCAATTTTGGTCACCAAATTATAGGAAAGATGTCAACAAAATAGAGAGAGTACAGAGGAGATTTACTAGAATGTTGCCTAAGTTTCAGCAACTAAGTTACAGAGAAAGGTTGAACATGTTAGATCTTTATTCTTTGGAGCGCAGAAGGTTAAAGGGGGACTTGATAGAGTTCTTTAAAATGATGAGAGGGATAGACAGAGTTGACGTGGATAAGCTTTTTCCATTGAGAGTAGGGAAGATTCAAACAAGAGGACATGATTTGAGAATTAAGGGACAGAAGTTTAGGGGTAACATGACGGGGAATTTCATTACTCAGAGAGTAATGAAATGGAATGAGCTTCCAGTGGAAGTGGTGGAGGCAGGTTTGATTTTATCATTTAAAAATAAATTGGATAGGTATATGGACGGGAAAGGAATGGAGGGTTATGGTCTGAGTGCAGGTAGATGGGATTAGGGGAGAATAAGTGTTCGGCACGGACTAGAAGGGCCGAGATGGCCTGTTTCCGTGCTGTAATTGTTATATGGTTGTTATATGGTGTATAAAATCACACTGGTGCATCTTTGCATCCTCGCCACTGATCACATCCTCGCCACAACTTGCAATAATTATAATCAACCCAACTTTGCCCCTGTGCTGACATAGACTTGTTTGTCGGTAATTCTATTTCCTGCAGGAGGATGAGGGGTGATGTTATTCGTACAAAACCATGAGAGAAATTAATTGGGTAAATGCACAGACTCTTGCCCAGAGTAGGGGAATTGAGAGCCAGAGGACATAGGTTTAATGTGAGGGGGAAAGATTTAATAGGAACCCTTTTTTTACACAAAGGATGGTGGGTGTGTGGAACATGCTGCCGGAGGAGGTACTTGAGACAGTTACTATTGCAATGTTTAAGGAACATTTAGACAGGTACCCAGATAGGACAGGAAGTGGGCCAAATGCTAGTTGGTGTGGGCAATTTGGGCTGAAGGACCTGTTTCCACAGAATGACTCCTTTTAAATTATATATTTAATTTATTTCTTTTTAACTGTCATTGCATTTGCATTTGCTAATTTTTTTTTAGTTCAGAGATACAACGCGGAAACAGGCCCTTCGGCCCACCAGGTCCGCGCCTACACTCACACTGTCCTACACACACTAGGGACAATTTTTACATTTACCAAGCCAATAACCTACAAACCTGTACATCTTTGGAGTGTGGGAGGAAACTGAAGATCTCGGAGAGATCCGTACAGACAGCACCCATAGTCGGCATCGAACCCGGGTCTCCGGCGCTGCATTCGCAACTCTACTGATGCGCCACCGTGCCAATTTAGTTGAGATTAGAATAACTGGTAAAAACGAGTTCATGTTTCGTTTTTTATTTCAAGAGTGAAGAGTCAAGAGTGTTTTATTGTCATATGTCCCAGATAGGACATTGAAATTCTTACTTGCTGCAGCACAACAGAATATGTAAACATAATAATAATAATAATAATAATCATTTTATTTACTGGCGCCTTTCTAAAACCCAAGGACACCTTACAATGCATAGAATCACAACAAAACAAAAAAACACATAATCGGAATAAATTAAATACAAAAACACCACAGTACACAAATCAAGGACAGAATTCAATTTCAAAAGCACCAAAAGAAAATAAGAAACACAATTTGAGGAGAGAGCAGCAGCGACCAATTCGCGCCAGCGTCCACTCTCCCCTCCGACCGCCATCTTGTACACGGACTGACAGGCACAGGCACAGCACACAAAATCATCCCCCCACAATGACCACCACTGTGGGGGAAGGCACAATGTCCAGTCCCCAACCCAGTTCTCCCCAGAGTCAGGCCCAATGAGGCCTCCACAGTTGCCTCTACGGAGGCCCGATGTTCCTGGCCGTCGAGAGTCCTCGGAGCGGCTGGAACGGTCGGTTTCCCAGCGGAGTCCGTGGCACCTGAAGCCGACAGGGCCGCGCCGATTTGGAGCCACGAGGCTCCCGATGTTGGAGTCGGCGCCGCCGCCCGCAGCTGGTCGCTCCGCAGTCCCGCAGCCCGGAGGTGTTAAAGTCGGCGGTCCAGCTCACCGGAGCTCCAGCGCGTCGATCCAGCGCGGCGACCCAGGCAAGGCATCGCCCGCTACGCTCCCCGATAGCGCTCCAGCGCTGTGCCGCCACCGAAGCTGAAGGTGCTGGGCGGTCCCCGTCAGGAAACGGCGCTCCATGCCCGCTGGTAGGCCACGAGGACGGGTCGACGAGGCAGCCTGGAGAAAAAGCTGCCTCACCGACCAGGTAGGGACCTAGAAATAGTTTCCCCCTTACCCCCCCATATTAAAAGTCAAAAACACCAAACAAACAAAGAAATAAAAAAGACTAAAACTAAAGAAACAGTGAATTTGACGGACGGCTGCTGTTTAGCAGCCGTTCCTCCAAGATGGCGGCTCCCACATTAGTACATAATGGGAGAAAAAAAGTTCAGTGTGTATATACATGCACACATACTCAATAAATAAACAAATATACTGCAATAATAGTTCAGAGCTTATTTGTTGTTTGTGTTTAATAGCCTGATAGCTGTAGGGAAAGTGATCTCACTTGCATATCTAGATTTGTAGCAACCTTTCTACCAATTATCAACATTATCGGATTTAGAATGACCAGCCTCAATTGTGTATACAATTTCACAAGTGGTTCTTTATGAAACTTCATATGCATATTAAACATTCTACATTGCATCATCTAAGAACTAAAATAAACTTTATATACAAAGTTGCTTTTAAATAATCCAAGCTGCAAGTAAGTTGTCGTCAAATTATTTATTGTAAAGTTGTCCTTGGTGTAATTCTGCAGATCCTGCAATGAATTTGCAGTGAGCTGGATCCAATGGCTCACAGCTCCCACACAATGTGGAATCCGGCTTTAGTGATTTCCCTGGATGTAATAATATCACCTGCTTGTGCCTGTGCCCAGGCAATCAATCAGCACGTTTATTACAAGAAGTGCAAATCCATTGATAAAAGAGTTTTATTTTTAATTACCATTCCCTTTCTTGCTGTGAAAATGACAGTCAGACCTATTTCCACACAATGTGTAGACTCATGTTGATTGATTGGTGCTTTTTTTGTCTCGTGTACTTGGTACAGAGATTCTTTGTTTGCATACAGTACAAGTATGCAAGAGTCACCACATAATGGGTGCTGACAAAGTTGCAAAAGTATTCAATATAGTCCCTCTTCCTCCTCCCCCCAGTCCCCCTTTGTTCTCGGTGCCCCCCCCCCCCCCCCCCCCACGCTGGGTCTCTCTTTGTTCTCGAGGGCACTGACCACTGGCACACACGCGAGCTATGGCTCTCCGACAGCCCTCCACTCTCACCAACTTCCCTCTCGCCTGCCGTGTTGCTCTCAGTTCAAGTATAAATCCTTATTCCACCACCACCATCCTTTGTCACTTCTATCCATACCCCAGCATCCATGCTGTCACTTACGTAAATGGTTTTCTGTACGAACACACTGAATAAAGAAAGTACTTTGAGGGATTGTGAAGAACAAATATTTCTTCTTCTCTTGACCACATTCTTAAATTGCAATTCTAGTGTCCTAGTGTCCTACTTTTATACTACATATATTCTGCAATTTTGTAGAAATCTTTAATCAATACTTATAATTTGTCATGTATTATGGTATTATAGTGATAATATAATATGAAAATAATAATTGTGTTCATTTCTAAACAGTGTTAATCCTGCAATCAATTCTATCTCTGACCCCTGTGGTACTGGACATGCTCAATCAGGTCAGCCTGTCATTGTTGATGTGTTCAGTGCATACTCATCCAAGACAAGCCGAGGCCAGCGATCACAATAAATGTTAACTTTTCCTCCCTAATTTTAAAAATATCACAATGAGGAAACTTGCTCAGTGTGTTGTCACACTGAGTTGTTCAGACTCTGAAGCCCAAAGCCCTACAAACAAACAGAGCCTTTTCAAATGTGTTTGGGTCAGGACTTTGAGGGACCTATTCTCCCCTCTACAATTCTTTCCCCTTCATGTTTTATCCAATTCCTTTCTGAAATTTATGATTGATCATCATCAAAAATAACCTCTTCCTTGTTGTGCAAATTACCTTAATGTCTACATTGTGGCTGCAGACGATCCTGCCAAAGCAAGTTGTTTCTCCATATTTATTCTATTAATCTCTGCATAATTTAAACACCTCTATTGAGCCTCTAAGTAGGAAACTCTGTACATAATTGAAGCACTCAAACCAAGTGCTTTTTTGATATCTTCAGAACTTTTTTCTTCTGAAATTGAGCACATAAATGGACACTCTATTCCAGTTTAAATCTAACCAGTAATTTATAAAAAGTATAGCACTGCATCCCTACTTTTGTAAGGCTTGATAAAACCAGGGATGCTATTTTATTTTTTAATACGTTATCAACTTTCTCCGTCTTTCAACATTCAGCATTCTTCCTGCATAAATGCACCACTTCTCATTTGTCCACATTAAATTTCAATGGCTACATCCCCCACCGTTTCACCATTTTGCCCCAGTCTATCTTTGTTTTCCAGAAAACGACTCCTATTGTTCTCACTCTTTCATGCATTTTGAATTTTAAATGTCTACAATCTTTTGAGCTGTGTTTAGGGAATTTGCATCTATTGTCTCCTTCTGAGGCAGTCCCTTGGATTGAGGATGGAGGGCTTCGTGGCCTCCACATTTGTGGGCTCTGAGGTCATTATGGGAACTGCAGATTCCTCCACACTTGGGCAGGAGGTGGCTGATGGAGCAGGCGGTCAGCAGTTTGTGCGGTGCTCCACACCTTTCATCTCTTACACAGGGCCTCTGTATGGTCCTGAAGCATGGACTCTTCTCAACATCATCCTGAATGCACCTTCTCCACTTGAGCAGTCCTGGGCTAGGGATTCTCAGTATGGATGTTGCAAATGGACGTTGAATCTTTTCCTCTGCTATCCAGTAATTTTTTCCAATGACAGAGCTCGGAATGGAGTATCTGTTTGCATTCTGGCAAGCAAAAAATGTGGCCATCCTGCAAAGCATTTTGTATGCACCAAGTGAACAGTAACCCTAATACTACCCTGGGATCACAGAGTATGCATCTACTTGTCTCTTGAAACAAATAATTCCACTTTTATTGGACAATTCCACTTGTCTCTTGAAACTAATAATTCCAGTTACTGTACCTGGTCCATATGTGCATTACCCTTTTAATTGTAATGGCTTCAATTTCGTTGAAATTAATAATAACCATTTAATTATTTAATAGTTATCTATATTACTAAAAGTAAGATCTTGACCACTTCCTGCTTTTCTGTTTCATGATTTTAGAAAAAACGCTGCCACTTACGGCTGTAATGTTTGGCCAGCTTACTCGGAGTTCCCCTCCGCTGCGCAGGACAAGAGGATTTTTCCCATCGATGAAACATAAAAGAGTTATTAATGTTTTAAAAATGTTGACATTCTCTCAGCTGCCCCTGCTGGTGGGAGGGGGGAGGGACTATAAAACCTGGAAGTGTTGTGCCTCAGTCAGTCTCTGCAAGATGGGGGAAGTGAGAGGGTCACGTCTCTCAGTCTGAGCTGTGAATAACACTGAACACATGTCTACTAAACTGTGAGTGTGGTTTTACTGACCTTAAGTGCCCTTAATGTGGTTTGAAAATGAAAATGTGGTTAGTTTGAAGTGAAAGCACTGCAAATGGTTCGGCTGGGTTTTGGGTTGAAGTGAAAGCACTGCAAATGATTCTGTGGGGTTTGGGTTGAAGTGAAAGCACTGCAAATGGTTGGGTGGGGTTTTGGGTTGAAGTGAAAGCACTGCAAATGGTTGGGTGGGGTGTTGGGTTGAAGTAAAAGCACAGCAAATGGTTGGGTGGGGTGTTGGGTTGAAGTAAAAGCACTGCAAATGGTTGGGAGGGGTGTTGGGTTGAAGTAAAAGCAGTGCAAATGGTTGGGTGTCTAAACTTGACAACTTCCTGTTTGCACTTTATATTGATTTTAGATAAAACGCTACCACTCACGGCTGTGATTTTTGGCCATCTTACTCAGTCCCCCTCTGCTCATCAGGTGTAGAGGATTCTTCCCATCAATGAAAAATAAAAGTGTTATTAGTGTTTAAAAAATGTTAAACATCTCCCTCCAGTCAATCACGCCATCAAGGCCACACCTTTTCCGGTGGGAGGGATTAAAAACCCAGAAGTGTGGGTGTGGCTCAGTCTCTGCATGATGGGGGAGGGAGAGGTCACGACTCTGTCTGAGCTGTGAATCAACTGTACACACTGAATGTCTTCTGAACTGTGAGTGGTGTTTTGTTGGTTTTATGGTTGTTTCACCCTGCTTAAAATGGTATGAAACTGAATTTGAATGTGGTGGCCTTGCACCCTGCATGAAATGATATGAAACTGCATTTGAATGTGGTGGCCTTGCATCCTGCTTGAAATGGTATGAAACTGCACTTGAATTTGGTGGCCTTGCACCCTGCTTCATGTGGTATGAAACTGCACTTGCATTTGGTGGCCTTGCACCCTGCTGAAAGTGGTATGAAACTGCACTTGAATTTGGTGGCCTTGCACCCTGCTTGAAGTGGTATGAAACTGCACTTGAATTTGGTGGCCTTGCACCCTGCTTGAAGTGGTATGAAACTGCACTTGAATTTGGTGGCCTTGCACCCTGGTGAAGTGGTCGGAAACGGCACTTGAATTCGGTGGCCTTGCACCCTGCTTGAAGTGGTAGAAACATAGAAACATAGAAACATAGAAATTAGGTGCAGGAGTAGGCCATTCGGCCCTTCGAGCCTGCACCGCCATTCAATATGATCATGGCTGATCATCCAACTCAGTATCCCGTACCTGCCTTCTCTCCATACCCTCTGATCCCTTTAGCCACAAGGGCCACATCTAATTCCCTCTTAAATATAGCCAATGAACTGGCCTCGACTACCCTCTGTGGCAGAGAGTTCCAGAGATTCACCACTCTCTGTGTGAAAAAAGTTCTTCTCATCTCGGTTTTAAAGGATTTCCCCCTTATCCTTAAGCTGTGACCCCTTGTCCTGGACTTCCCCAACATCGGGAGCAATCTTCCTGCATCTAGCCTGTCCAACCCCTTAAGAATTTTGTAAGTTTCTATAAGATCCCCTCCCAATCTCCTAAATTCTAGAGTATAAACCAAGTATATCCAGTCTTTCTTCATAAGACAGTCCTGACATCCCAGGAATCAGTCTGGTGAACCTTCTCTGCACTCCCTCTATGGCAATAATGTCCTTCCTCAGATTTGGAGACCAAAACTGTACGCAATACTCCAGGTGTGGTCTCACCAAGACCCTATACAACTGCAGTAGAACCTCCCTGCTCCTATACTCAAATCCTTTTGCTATGAAAGCTAACATACCATTCGCTTTCTTCACTGCCTGCTGCACCTGCATGCCTACTTTCAATGACTGGTGTACCATGACACCCAGGTCTCGCTGCATCTCCCCTTTTCCTAGTCGGCCACCATTTAGAAAATAGTCTGCTTTCCTGTTTTTGCCACCAAAATGGATAACCTCACATTTATCCACATTATACTGCATCTGCCAAACATTTGCCCACTCACCCAGCCTATCCAAGTCACCTTGCAGTCTCCTAGCATCCTCCTCACAGCTAACACTGCCCCCCAGCTTAGTGTCATCCGCAAACTTGGAGATATTGCCTTCAATTCCCTCATCCAGGTCATTAATATATATTGTAAATAGCTGGGGTCCCAGCACTGAGCCTTGCGGTACCCCACTAGTCACTGCCTGCCATTGTGAAAAGGACCCGTTTACTCCTACTCTTTGCTTCCTGTTTGCCAGCCAGTTCTCTATCCACATCAATACTGAACCCCCAATGCCATGTGCTTTAAGTTTGTATACTAATCTCTTATGTGGGACCTTGTCGAAAGCCTTCTGGAAGTCCAGATACACCACATCCACTGGTTCTCCCCTATCCACGCTACTAGTTACATCCTCGAAAAATTCTATAAGATTCGTCAGACATGATTTACCTTTCGTAAATCCATGCTGACTTTGTCGAATGATTTCACCACTTTCCAAATGTGCTGCTATCCCATCTTTAATAACTGACTCTAGCAGTTTCCCCACTACCGATGTTAGACTAACTGGTCTGTAATTCCCCGTATTCTCTCTCCCTCCCTTCTTAAAAAGTGGGGTTACGTTTGCTACCCGCCAATCCTCAGGAACTACTCCAGAATCTAAAGAATTTTGAAAGATTATTACTAATGCATCCACTATTTCTGGAGCTACTTCCTTAAGTACTCTGGGATGCAGCCTATCTGGCCCTGGGGATTTATCGGCCTTTAATCCATTCAATTTACCCAAA
Source organism: Malacoraja senta (assembly GCA_038087875.1). Taxonomy (NCBI): domain Eukaryota; kingdom Metazoa; phylum Chordata; class Chondrichthyes; order Rajiformes; family Rajidae; genus Malacoraja; species Malacoraja senta. The sequence goes on along the minus strand of CM075986.1, from coordinate 27,477,198 downwards.
ACCACTTCCCGACTAACCTGGATTTCACTCAATTCCTCCAACTCCTTTGACCCGCGGTCCCCTGCTATTTCCGGCAGATTATTTATGTCTTCCTTAGTGAAGACAGAACCAAAGTAGTTATTCAATTGGTCCGCCATATCCTTGTTCCCCATGATCAACTCACCTGTTTCTGACTGCAAGGGACCTACATTTGTTTTAACTAATCTCTTTCTTTTTACATATTTATAAAAACTTTTGCAGGCAGTTTTTATGTTCCCTGCCAGTTTTCTTTCATAATCTATTTTTCCTTTCCTAATTAAGCCCTTTGTCCTCCTCTGCTGGTCTCTGAATTTCTCCCAGTCCTCTGGTATGCTGCTTTTTCTGGCTAATTTGTACGCATCATCTTTCGCTTTGATACCATCCCTGATTTCCCTTGTTATCCACGGATGCACTACCTTCCCTGATTTATTCTTTTGCCAAACTGGGATGAACAATTTTTGTAGTTCATCCATGCAGTCTTTAAATGTCTTCCATTGCATGTCCACCGTCAACCCTTTTAGAATTAATTGCCAGTCAATCATGGCCAATTCACGTCTCATACCCTCAAAGTTACCTTTCTTTAAGTTCAGAACCATTGTTTCTGAATTAACAATGTCACTCTCCATCCTAATGAAGAACTCAACCATATTATGGTCACTCTTGCCCAAGGGGGCACGTACAACAAGACTGCTAACTAACCCTTCCTCATTACTCAATACCCAGTCTAAAATAGCCTGCTCTCTCGTTGGTTCCTCTACATGTTGATTTAGATAACTATCCCGCATACATTCCAAGAAATCCTCTTCCTCAGCACCCCTGCCAATTTGATTCACCCAATCTATATGTGGATTGAAGTCACCCATTATAACTGTTTTGCCTTTGTCGCACGCATTTCTAATTTCCTGTTTGATACCATCTCCAACTTCACTACTACTGTTAGGTGGCCTGTACACAACACCCACCAGCGTTTTCTGCCCCTTAGTGTTTCGCAGCTCTACCAATACCGATTCCACATCCTCGAACCTAATGTCCTTCCTTTCCATTGCGTTAATCTCCTCTCTAATCATCAATGCTACCCCACCTCCTTTTCCTTTCTCTCTATCCCTCCTGAATATTGAATATCCCTGGATGTTCAGCTCCCAGCCTTGGTCACCCTGGAGCCATGTCTCCGTGATCCCAACTATATCATAGTCATTAATAGCTATCTGCACATTCAACTCATCCACCTTATTACGAATGCTCCTTGCATTGAGACACAAAGCCTTCAGGCTTGTTTTTACAACACTCTTACCCCTTATACAATTATGTTGAAAAGTGGCCCTTTTTGATTTTTGCCCTGGTTTTGTCTGTCTTCCACTTTTACTTTTCACCTTGCTACCTATTGCTTCTACCCTCATTTTACACTCCTCTGTCTCTACGCTCACACATTTAAGAAACCCTTTCCCTTTAACTCCATCCTCCACTATCCCATTCGACACCCCACCCCCCTTATTCAGTTTAAAACCACCCGTGTAGCAGTGGCAAACCTGCCTGCCAGAATGCTGGTCCCACACCTGTTAAGATGCAATCCGTCCCTTTTGTACAGTTCCCCCTTACCCCAAAACAGATCCCAGTGATCTAAGAATCTAAATCCCTGCCCCGTGCACCAGTTCCTGAGCCACACGTTCAGGTCCCGTATCTCCCTGTTCCTGCTCTCGCCAGCACGAGGAACTGGAAGCAAACCGGAGATAACAACCCTGGAGGTCCTGCTTTTCAGCATTTTTCCGAGCTCTCTAAAGTCACGCTGCAGAATATTCATCCCCTTCTTTCCGACATCGTTTGTGCCGACATGCACTACCACTTCCGGATGTTCACCTTCGCCCTCGAGGATTTTCTGCACTCTGTCCGTGACATCCTGGATCCTGGCACCAGGAAGGCAGCACACCATCCTCACATCCCGTCTGTTGCCACAGAAACCTCTGTCCGTACCTCTCACAATCGAGTCTCCCACTACAATGGCGTTGCCTGCCTTAGGCCTTTTTGGTTTTGGCTCAACAGCCCTATTCGCATCGCAAGCCAGTCCGCCGCTCAGTGTAAACACGTCTTCTGTACCAACAGCTTCTAAGTGGGTGAACCTGTTCACAAGAGGTACAATACCCGGGGACGTTGGCATTCCATGCTTCCCTCCCTTTCTCACCGTCTCCCACCTTCTCTCTTCCAGTACCTTAGGTGTAACAATCGTACTGTAGGACTTGTCGAGGAACGACTCCGTTTCTCGGACGAACCGGAGGTCATCCACTTGCTTCTCCAGTTCCCCAGTAGGAAACTGCACTTGAATTTGGTGGCCTTGCACCCTGCTTGAAGTGGTGGGAAACTGCACTTGAATTTGGTGGCCTTGCACCCTGCTTGAAGTGGTGGGAAACTGCTCCTGAATTTGGTGGCCTTGCACCCTGCTTGAAGTGGTAAGAAACTGCACTTGAATTTGGTGGCCTTGCACCCTGCTTGAAATGGTAGGAAAATGGCTTTGAATTTGGTGGCCTTGCACCCTGCTTGAAATGGAATGTCAAGGAATAGCCGTGAGTCAACTGCTAGCCCACCAGCCGTGAGTGAGCTGCCAGCACATCAGGCTTGAGGGACTGAGCTGCCACCCCAAGAATCCATTTGGCCCACAATGTCCATACGTGCCCTCTGGCGACCAGTCCCTTCATCCCTCAACACCCATACCAGTGCTCCAGAAAGCCTCCCCCCCCCCCCCCCCCACTGGCCACCAATATTGGAATTGTTGGAGAGGTGGAATATTGCGTTGGGGGACCAGCCCTCACGTGTGAACATGGGACCCAACGGGTCCCACTTAGTCTAGTCAAATAATATTTTTTAAATCTTAATTATCAATACAATGAACAATAATTAATTAATAGTAGCCCAAAAGAAAAACATCCACAATTGGCTTTTCTGCATCTGCATTACCCATTTAATTCAATTGGCTTCTATTTTATTGACTAATACCAATGGTGTTTTATAAAATATCATTCGAAAGTTCATAGCCACCTGAAGGATACCATCCTTATAATCTCACAGTGTTACTTCATCAAATATCTTGAATAAACTTGATAGACAACGCTTCCCTTAATCAATTCATGCTGCATCTCATTCTAAATGACAAGTAGTTTTGTACCAGGTGTTTTACTCTACATGTTACCTCTTCACTGATATTGTGCTGTTCAATACAAAGTCGATTCATTGTGCAGTATTTAATATGCCACAACACCCACACATTGTGGAATTTTAGTCATTTCAAGGAGCTTCCGTTAATAGACCTGATTCAACAATGTACAAGTTCAGCAGCTTATTCAGTGCAATAGTTTGTCAGGATAAAATACAAATTGTTTGATTGTGAGCACAATTTATTTGAACAGTATTTCTTTTGAAAATGGCTGCAACAGCAAAGTTGTTATCGCTTACAGCTATTACTAGCAACAGCAAAACTGCAAGTGATACAGGCACAAAATATTAGCTATTCCCTGCCATGCATTAGGATGGTGAGTGACATGGTTAATTCAGAGACTAGGGTCTTGAACTTAAAGAAAGGAGTCTTTGAAGGTGTGAGACGGGAATTGCCTAGGATGGACTGGTAAATTATACTTAAAGGATTGACGGTGTAGATGCAATGGCAAAGATTTAAAGAATGCATGGATGAACTCCAAAAATTCCTGTTCATCCCTGTCAAGGGAAAAAATGAAATGGGGAAGGCGGATCAACCGTGGCTAATGAGGGAAATCAAGAATAGTGTTAAATCCAAGGAAGATGCTTATAAATTGGACAGAGGAAGCAGGAGAACTGGGAGGAATTTAGAGCTCAACAGAGGAAACATAAAAACATAGAAAATAGGAGCAGGAGGAGGCCATTTGGACCTTCGAGACTGCACCGCCATTCATTGTGATCATGGCTGATCATCCACAATCAGTAACCCGTGCCTGCCTTCTCCCCATATCCTTTGATTCCGCGAGCCCCAAGAGCTCCATCTAACTCTCTTTTAAATTAATCCAGTGAATTGGCCTCCACTGCCCTCTGTGGCAGATAATTCCACAAATTCGCAACTCTCTGGGTGAAAAAGTTTTTTCTCATCTCAGTTTTAAATGGCCTCCCCTTTATTCTTAGACTGTGGCCCCAGGTTGTGGACTGCCCCAATCTTTCCTCATATGACAGTCCCGCCGTCTCGGGGATTAACCTCGTGAGCCTACGCTGCACCCCCTCAATTGCAATAATGTCCTTCCTCAAATTAGGAGACCAAAACTGCACACAATACTCCAGATGTGGTCTCACCAGGGCCTTGTACAACTGCAGAAGGACATCTTTACTCCTGTACTCAAATTCTCTCGTTATGAAGGCCAACATGCCATTACCTTTCTTCACTGCCTGCTGTAACTGCATGTTTATTTTCAGTGACTGGTGTACAAGGACACCCAGGTCTCATTGCACTTCCCTTTTTCCTAATCTGACACCATTGAGATAATAATCTGCCTCCTTGTTCTTGCAGCCAAAGTGGTTAACCTCACATTTATCAACATTATACTGCATCTGCCATGCATCTGCCCACTCACGGAACCTGTCCAAGTCACCCTGCAAACTCCTAGCATTCTTTTCGCAGTTCACACTGCCACCCAGCTTTGTGTCATCTGCAAATTTGCTGGTGTTACTTTTAATCCCATCATTTAAAATAATTAATTAAAATATATTGTAAATAGTTGCAGCCCCAGCACCGAGACTTGCAGCACTCCACTCGCCACTGCCTGCCATTCTGACAAGGACCCGTTTATTCCTACTCTTTATTTCCTGTCGGCCAACCAAGTCTCTATCCATGTCAATACCCTACCCCCAATACCATGTGGACTAATTTTGCCCACTAATCTCCTGTGTGGGACCTTATCAAATGCTTTCTGAAAGTCCAGAAACACCACATCCACTTCATCCATTTTACTTGTCACAGCCTCAAACAATTCCAGAAGATTAGTCAAGCAGGATTTCCCCTTCATAAATCCATGCTGACTTGGACCAATCCTTTACTGCTATCCAAATGCATCATTATTACTTCTTTAATAATTGATTCCAGCATCTTTCCCACCACCGATGTCCGGCTAACTGATCTGTAATTCCCCGTTTTCTCTCTCGTTCCTTTCTTGAAAAGTGGGATAACATTAGCTACCCTCCAATCCACAGGAACTGATCCTAAATCTATAGAACATTGGAAAATGATCACCAATGTGTCCACGATATCTAGAGCCACCTCCCTGAGGACCCTGGGATGAAGATCTTCAGGCCCTGGGGAGGTATGAGCCTTCAGAGGACAAAGGGGTAATTAAGAGGGTGAAGAAAAGAGCGTGAAAGAAAGCTTGCGGAGAATATAAAAACGGACTCTAAAAGCTTCTTTAGATATGTAAAAAGGAAAAGATTAGTAAAGACAAATGTAGGTCCCTTACAATCAGAGGCAGGTGAATTTACAATGGGAAACAAAGCCATGGCAGAACAGTTAAACGTCTATTGATACTCTCCTCTGCCTAGCGGAACTGGTCCTTACCCGTTACAACTTTTCGTTTGACTCCTCCCATTTCCTCCAAATACAAGGCTTAGCTATGGGCACGCGCATGGGCCCAAGCTATGCCTGCCTCTTTGTAGGGTACGTCGAACAATCTTTGTTCGAGGCGTACCATGACCCTCTACCTCCGCTACATCGACGACTGCATTGGTGCTACCTCCTGCACCCATACAGAACTCACTGACTTCATCCATTTCACCACTAACTTCCATCTGGCACTCAAATACACCTGGACCATTTCCGGCATTTCCCAACCATTTCTAGACCTCACTATCTCCATCGCAGGTAATAGACTACTTACCGACATCTATTATATACCCACTGACTCCCATGGCTATTTGGACTACACTTCTTCTCCCCTGCTTCCTGTAAGGACTCCATTCCCTATTGCCAATTCCTCCGTCTATGCCGCATCTGCACCCAGGATGAGGTGTTCCAAACCAGGGGATCAGAGATGTCCTCATTCTTCATGGAATGGGGCTTCCCCTCTTCTACTATAGATGAGGCTCTCACCAGGGTCTCTTCTACACCCCGTAACTCTGCTCTCACTCCCCATCCCCCCCACTCGTAACAAGGGCAGAATCCCCCTTGTCCTCACCTTCCACCCTACCAGCTGTCACATACAACAAATAATCCTCCGACATTTTTGCCACCTCCAACGGGATCCCACCACTGGCCACATCTTCCCATCTCCTCCCCTGTCTGCTTTCCGCAGAGACCTCTCCCTTCGTAACTCCTTGGTCAATTCGTCCCTTCCCACCCAAACCACCCCCTCTCCTGGCACTTTCCCTTGCAACCGCAGGAAATGCTACACTTGTCGCTTTACCTCCCCCCTTGACTCCATTCAAGGACCCAAGCAGTCTTTCCAGGTGCGGTAGAGGTTCACCTGCACCTCCTCCAACCTCATCTATTGCATCCGCTGCTCTAGGTGTCAGCTGCTCTACATCGGTGAGACCAAGTGTAGGCTTGGCGATCGCTTCGCCCAACACCTCCGCTCGGTTCGCAATAACCAACTGATCTCCTGGTAGCTCAGCACTTTAACTCCCCCCTCCCATTCCAAATCTGACTTTTCTGTCCTGGGCCTCCTCCATGGCCAGAATGAGACACACCGTAAATTGGAGGCAGGGCCGGATTTAGATGAAGAGAGGCCCTAAGCTGTTCCACTTGTGAGGCCCCCCCCCGCCAATCCCCCACCCCCACGACTAGAGGAAGATGGTCCACCAGATTGACACCGATTTGCAGCCGAGCGTGGCCAATGAGATTGGGTTTGGAAAGCTGTGCTTTATTTATTTATTTATTTATTTATTGCCAGTGTCGAGTTATTGGCTTAAAACACTATTATTCTGAAATGGAGGGCAAGGAAAATTACTGAAGGGTTGTTTACTACAGTGTGTTGTGACAGCATATGTAAGAAAGGCCTATGACAGTGTCAAAAATATTATACACCTTGCAGGGCTCTCAATTAATTTTTTTTCTCTGTTGTCAGCCGGGCAACCATGGCAGCTTTTTAAAAGTTGCCAAATGACAGTTTAGATGGTCATTTAAGACTGCTTGCATGACGCGTGCGATAATGTGCTTGGACGAAGTGCGTAGTTACCAGTCGGAATTATGCTCAATGAAGCACTCGCATATTATTTCTGCTTCAAATAAAGCCACAAACTATACATACTCACCAATCAAGACATGATATATACCACAATGACATGCAGCAAAATTATAATCCAGTATCTCAACTCCTTTTACACATTGCAATGAATGCAATTTCTATTATTTCTTTCCACTTCCAAACAAAAATGTGGTTGATCAATCTCGGTGAGACCAAACGCAGGCTTGGCGATCGCTTCGCACAACACCTCCAATCAGTTCGCAATAACCAAACTGATCTCCTGGTGGCTCCACACTACAACTCCCCTTCCCATTCCGAATCCGACCTTTCTGTCCTGGGCCTCCTCCATGGCCAAAGGTAGGCCCACCGCATATTGGAGGAGCAGCACCTCATATTTGCTTGGGTAGTTTACACCCCAGCGGTATGCACATTGGCTTCTCTAATTTCAGGTAGTCCTTGCTTTCTCCCTTCCCCTCCCATTCCCAGCTCTCCCACAGCCTACTGTCTCCGCCTCTTCCTTTCTTTTTCATGTCACCTCCCCCCCCCCCCCCCGACATCAATCTGAAGAAGGGTCTCGTTGTCTATTCCTTCGCTCCACAGATGCTGCCTTACCCGCTGATTTTCTCCAGCTTTTTTGTCTACCAATGGGATCCCACCACTGGCCACATCTTCCCATCTCCTCCCCTGTTGGCTTTCCGCAGAGAACGCTCCCTCCGTAACTCCCTGGTCAATTCGTCCCATCCCACCCAAACAACCCCCTCTCCCGACACTTTCTCTTGCAACCGCAGGAAATGCTACAATTGTCGTTTTAATTACGTTCAAGACTATGGGGCTGTACATTGGCCATAAAGTTGCTGCCTAGAAGTGCCAGAGACCCGGAATTGATCCTGAATATGGGTGCTGTCTGAATGGAGTTTGTTCCTTTTCCCTTTGATCGCATGGGTTTTCTCCGGGTGCTCTTGTTTCCTTCCACATTCCAAAGGTGTGCAGGAACCTATTTCAAACCCAACCCAAAATGTAATATTTTCCTTTTGTTCAGAGATTCTGTGTGACCTGTTGAGTTACTCCAGGTTTTTGTGTCTATCTTCAGTTTAAACCAGCATCTTTATTAATCCCAGGAGGGAAATTGTGGGTGGGTATATAAAACACACACACGCGCGCACACGCATGCAGACCCGTTGGGTCTGTTTCCCCAACGCGCGTTTGCGGGGGGGGGGGGGGCTGCGGCATCACACTAACCATCCCCCCGGAAAGAGGGGTGGGGGACGGGAGGAGAGAGGGATGGGGGAGGAGGGAGGGATGAGAATGTGGAGGGGGAGAGGGGTAAGAGTGGGAGGGGGAGGAGGAGAGAAGTGGAAGAGTGGGGAGGGGTAGGGTGTGGGGTAGGGGGAGTGGGGTGGGGGGAGTGGTGGAAGAGGGACAGAGGGGAAGGGGTGGGGGAGAGAGAGGGGTGGTGTAAGGGGGAGAGAAGTGGAAGAGTGGGGAGGGGTAGAGGGAGTGGTGGAAGAGGGACAGAGGGGTAGGGGGAAGGGGGCGGGGGGAGAGAGGGATGGGGGGATGGGGGGGTTGGGGTGGTTGGGGAGAGAGGGATGCGGGTGGGAGGAGGAGAGAGGGAGATGGAGAGGGGGAGATGGAGAGGGGAGGAGAGAGGGGTGGGGGAGAGGGATGGGGAGGGAGGCGAGGAGGGAGATGGGGTAGGGGGTAGAGGGGGAAGAGTGTGGATGGAGGGGGAAGAGTGGGGAGAGAGGGACGGTGGTGGGGGAGGAAAGGGGGGAGGGGGGAGGTAGAGAGAGGGGAGGGAAGGGGGAGAGTGAAGGGGGTGGGGGGGAGGAGTGAGATGGAGAGGGGGATGGAGAAGGGGAAGAACGGGATGGGTGAGAGAGGGATGGGGAGGGGAGAGGTGTGGGGGAGGGGGGAGGGGGGAGGGGGGAGGGGGGAGGACGGAGATGGGGTAGGGGAGGGAGGGGGAAGAGTGTGGAGGTGGGGGGAGAGGGGAAATAGTGGGGAGGGAGAGTGGAAGGGGGAGGGGTAGGGACAGTCCATCTGTTCCCCATTCCCTATCACCCCCAATCCTCTTTCTCTATTCCCACACACGTGATGACGCGTTTCAACACAGGCTGCGGGGGAGGGGCTGGGGCCGCTGCAAAGGCATATGTAAATAGATCCATTCCGATTGGACATCTGTGAGCATTACCCATTGTGACATCACACAATGGAACGTTCACCAACATTCTATCGGTGAGAGCTGTTTTTATTTAACATTTTGAAATTTGGGGGGGGGGGGGGGTGGAGAAGGGTTGTATTAAAAATGTGTACATAAACACGACGAAATTTAATCAGGAGTGGATACTTGGAATGAAAAGTGAAATCTCTACCCGAAATGGAAAAAATCTCGGCGTTTCTGTGTGCGGTGTTGGTGTAGCAACGAATCAAAGGCTGGCACCCACAAGACAGGCAGAAACACACACACACAGAGTTTTAAATATAGACTAGACCAGGGGGAGGAGAGGGAGAGGGGTGAGGAGAGGGAGAGATGGAGGGGGAAGAGTGGGGAGGGGGAGGGGAGGGGAGGGAAGGGGGTGGGGTGGGGTGGGAAGGGGGGTGGGGGGAGGTGGGTTGGGGAGAGGGATGGGGGTGGTGGGAGGAGGAGGGGGTGGTGGGAGGAGGAGGGGGAGGAGAGGGAGATGGAGAGGGGGAGGAGAGAGGGATGAGGGAGGGGGAGGGGGAGAGAGGTGTGGGGGAGGGATGGAGATGGGGTAGGGGAGGGAGGGGGAAGAGTGTGGAGGGAGGAGGAGGTGGGGGGAGAGAGGGGAAATAGTGGGGAGGGAGAGTGGAAGGGACAGTCCATCTGTTCCCCATTCCCTATCACCCCCAATCCTCTTTCTCTATTCCCACACACATGATGACACGCTTCGACACAGGCTGCGGGGGTGGGGGGGAGGGGCTGGGGCTACTTCAAAGGCATATGTAAATGGATCCATTCCGATTGGACATATGTGAGCATTGGGCATCGTGACATCACACAATGTTCACCAACATTCTATCGGTGAGAGCTGTTTTTATTTAACATTTTGAAATTTGGGGGGGGGGGGGTGGAGAAGGATTTTATTCAAAATGTGTACATAAACACGACGAAATTTAATCAGGAGTGGATACTTGGAATGAAAAGTGAAATCTCTACCGAAGTGGAAAAAATCTCGGCGTTTCTGCGTGTGGTGTTGGCATAGCAACGAATCAAAGGCAAGGCTGGCACCCACAAGACAGGCAGAAACACGCAGAAACACACACACACACACACACAGAGTTTTAAATATAGATAGATAGATAGATAATTATATAGTTATATATTATTTATAAATATACACCGTTCTGTTTTCTTGTTTATAACATTGTTTACAGAGTACTATGTTTACATATTCTGTTGTGCTGCTGCAAGTAAGGATTTCATTGTTCTAACTGGGACGTGAGAGAATAAAACACTCTTGACTCTTGACTTGCTCCGCTAATGTGTGGGAAAGAACTAGTGTACGGGTGATCAGTGGTTGGCGTGGACTCGGTGGGCTGAAGGGCCTATTTCCACGCTGTATCTTTAAATTAAACTAAAGACACTAAAACCAGAGGGAGTCTAAAGAAGGGTCTCTACCCGAAACGTCACTTAATTTCTTCTATCCAGAGTTGCTGGCTGCTCCATGGAGTTCCCCTGCACAATTAAAGCATGGAATAGTCTTCACCCTACCATAGTTACCCAACCAGACGCAACTAACTTTAAGGTACCTCTTTTTTCCCCAAGAACCCTTTTTTGCTTAAGTCCAAGTCAAGAGTCAAGAGAGTTTTATTGTCATGTGTCCCAGATAGGAAAATGAAATTCTTCCTTGCTGCAGCACAACAGAAATATGTGAACATAATACAGAACAGGAGATAAAAGTTCAGTGTGTTTTTATCCCATAACCATATATATACACAATAAATAAACAGATAAAATGCAATAGGCTGTTATTGTTCAGACCTCTCCCACCTCAAGTTTAAATTCCATTTAGAATATTTATGGAGGACCAGGAAACCAGAAGCAAGAGTATCCTGACACGGATACAGATGGTGAGGGGGAGATGGAGAGAGAGAGAGATAGAGAGGGGGGCCCGCCCAGAGTTGAACGGCAGGTGTCCTGCCTTGGCCGGAGGCCCCCTAGATTTCGAGGCCCTAGGCTTCAGCCTATGAAGCCTAGTGGTAAATCCGGCTCTGCGAGGCCCCCTGGATCTCGAGGCCCTAAGCTTAAGCTTGTCCAGCTTATACGTAAATCTGGCCCTGATTGGAGGAGCAGCACCTCATATTTCGCTTGGGCAGTTTACACCCCAGCGTTATGAACATTGACTTCTCCAATTTCAGGTAGTCCCTACTTTCTCCTCCCCTTCCCAGCTCTCCCGCAGCCCAGTCTCCGCCTCTTCCTTTCTTCTTCCCGCTTCCCCCCACCCTCACATCAGTCTGAAGAAGAGTCTCGACCCAAAACGTCGCCTATTTCCTTCGCTCCATAGATGCTGCCTCACCCGCTGAGTTTCTCCAGTATTTTTGTCTACCTTCGATTTTCCAGCATCTGCAGTTCCTTCTTGAACAGTTAAACGAGTACTTTGGTTCTGTCTTCACTAACGAACAAACAATCTCCCAGAAATACTAGGGGACAGAGAATCTAGTGGAAGGGAGGAACTGAAAGGAATCCACATTAGTCAGGAAATGATGTTCGGTAAACTGTTGGGACTGAAGGCAGATAAATCCCCAGGGCCTGATGGTCTGCATCCCAGGGCATTCAAGGAGGTGGCCCTGAAATTCGTGGATGCATTGGTGATCATTTTCCAATGTTCTCTCGATTCAGGGTCAATTCCTGTGAACTGGAGTGTAGCCAATGTAACCCCACTTTTTAAGAAAGGAGGGAGAGAGAAAACGAGGAATTATAGACCAGTTAGCCTTACCTCAGTAGTGGGGAAGATGCTTGAGTCGATTGTTAAAGATGTTATAGCAGCGCATTTGGAAAGCAGTGACACTATCAGTCAAAATCATCAAATTATAAAGGGGAAATCATGTTTGACTAATCTTCTGGGATATTTTGGGGATGTAACAAGTAGAATGGATAAGGGAGAGCCAGTGGATGTGGTGTATCTCGACTTTCAAAAAGCCTTTGACAAGGTCCCACACAAGAGATTAGTGTGCAAAATTACAGCACATGGTATTGGGGGTAGAGTATTGACATGGATAGAGAACTGGTTGGCAGACAGGAAGCAAAGAGTAGGAATTAACGGGTCCTTTTCAGAAAGGCAGGCAGTGACTAGTGGGGTGCCGCAAGGCTCGGTGCTGGAACCCGTTATTTACAATACATATTAACGATTTAGACGAGGAAATTAAATGTGACATCTCAAAGTTTGCGGATGACGCAAAGCTGGGTAGCAGTGTGAGCTGCGATGAGGATGCTGTGAGGTTGCAGGGTGACTTGGAAAGGTTGGTTGAGTGGGCATGTGCATGGCAGATGCAGTAGAATGTCGATAAATGTGAGGTTATCCACTTTGGTGGCAAGAACAGGAATGCAGATTATTATCTGAATGGTGTCAGATTAGGAAAAGGGGGGGGGGGTGCAAGGAGACCTGGGTGTCCTTGTGCATCTGTCACTGAAAGTAAGCATGCAGGTATAGCAGGCAGTGAAGAAAGCTAATGGAATATTGGCCTTCATTACAAGAGGATTTGAGTTTAGGAGCAAGGAGGTCCTACTGCAGTTGCACAGGGCCCTGGTGAAACCGCACCTGGAGTATTGTGTTCAATTTTGGTCTCCTAATTTGAGGAAAGACATTATTGCTATTGAGGGAGTGCAGCGTTGGTTCACCAGGTTAATTCCCAGGATGGTGGGACTGATATATGATGAAAGAATGGGTTGATTGGGCTTGTATTCACTGGAATTTAGGATGAGAGGGTATCTTATAGAAACATATACAATTCTTAAAGGATCGGACAGGCTAGATGCATAAATTTCCCCCCCGATGTTGTGGGAGTCCAGAACCAGGGTTCAAAGTTTACGAATTAGGGGTGGGCCATTTAGGACTGAGATGAGGAAAAACTCCTTCACAGAAGGCAGTGGAGGCCAATTCACTGGATGTTTTCAAGAGGGATTTAGCTCATGGGGCTAAAGGAATCATAGGAGGGAGGAGAGTTAGATGTGAGTCAGAGGGGAAAACCAGTTTAAAAAGAGAGGCATAGCACAGGCAGACTTAACTCAGAGCTCCTGTGGATTTTGAAGAAACAGCAGCAAAGAGAAGCAGGAAAAAGCACTGATTGGCTCTAGCCTGAGTGGGAGGAGAGTTAGAAGTGAGTCAGAGGGGGAAAACAGTTTAAAAAGAGATGTAAAGCACAGGCAGACTTAACTCGGAGCTCCCGTGGATTTTGAAGAAACCGCAGCAAAGAGAAGCAGGAAAAAGCACTGATTGGCTCTAGCCCGAGTGGGAGGAGAGTTAGAAGTGAGTCAGAGGGGGAAAACAGTTTAAAACTGAGGAATTTGGTTTGTAAATTGGTAAATTGGGCAATTTATCAGTAAATATAAGCAAGACGGCTCGGAGGGAGCGGCCTTGTGAGGGAAGTGCCTTGTGAGAAAAGTGTGAGTCTTTGGCTTGAGAGTCGTGAGAAAAGTGTGAGTCTTTGGCTCGAGGAGTCTTCGACGAGGAGGCTACGCATAAAGCTCGGGAGGACAGAACGCGGTGAACACGTGTCGGGGCAGATGAGATGGTGTGAAGCTTGCAGAATGTGGAAGCCCAGGGACACGGATGGAGCCTCTGGCTGCTACAGCTGTAGGAAGTGCGTCCAGCTTCAGCTCCTAAAGGACCGTGTTGGGGCACTGGAGAAGCAGCTGGATGACCTCGGGGCCATCACGGGGAAAACGAGTTTCCTGGACAGGAGCTACAGTGAGGTAGTCACGCCGAGGATACGGGAAGAACCAAGGTGTGTGACGGAGAGAAAGGGTGAAAATCGTGGAGTGCAGAAGACCCAGGTGGCTGTGCCTAATGAAAACAGGTACGCCCTCTTGGGAACTGTCCGGGGAGACGATGTTTCCAGTCCGAGCGGCGGACACGTCGGTGGCTCCAATCCTAGAGATGGGACTCGACCGGCGAGACCAACGTCGGGCAGAGCCCTAGTGGTGGGAGAGTCCATTGTCCGAGGAGCAGACAGGAGATTCTGTGGCAGCAGACGAGATACGAGGATGGTCTGTTGCCTTCCTGGTGCCAGGGTTCAGGATGTCACGAGCCGAATTCAGAACATCCTTGAGAGAGAAGGTGAACAGCCGGCAGTAGTTGTGAACGTAGGCACAAACGACATCGGGAAGAAGAGGAAGGAGGTTCTCCAACATGACTTCAGAGAGTTGGGCAGAAGACTGAAATGACGGACTTCGAGGGTGGTTATCTCTGGATTGCTTCCAATACCTCGTGCTAGTGAGGACAGGAACAGGAAGATAGGGGATCTGATTGTGTGGCTGAGGGGCTGGAGCAGGGAGCAAGTATTTAGATTTATAGACCACAGGGATGTCTTCTGGGGTAGGGGTGACCTGTACAAAAGGGACGGGTTACATCTTAACTGGAGGGGGACCGACATTCTGGTAGACAGGTTTGCTAGGGCTACACGTGTGGGCTTGAACTAAATAGTGGGGTGGAGGGATTGACAAATTGGGAGTATAAACACGGAGTTGAAGGGAAAGTGGCTACAGGAAAAATTACAAAAGATTCTCGATTAATGGGAAGGAAAGCTCGAGAATGGACAACAGAGTAAGGTCAGGGCCAATTGCGAGCGGTGCGAGGGGGGAAGTGAATACGGAGGTCAACGTGCTGTATATGAATGCGCGAAGTATAAGGAATAAAGTGGACGAGCTTGAGGCTCAGTTAGAAATTGGCAAGTATGATGTTGTGGGAATTACTGAGAAATGGCTGCAAGAGGGCCAGGGCTGGGAACTGAATATTCAAGGGTATACCTCCTATCAAAAAGGCAGACAGGTGGGCAGAGGGAGTGGGGTTGCCTTGTTGGTGAGGAATGAAATTCCAGTCCCTTGCAAAGGGTGACATTGAAACAGGAGATGTGGAGTCAGTACGGAGAGAACTAAGGAATTGTAAGGGTAAAAAGACACTAATGGGACTAATCTACAGGCCCCCAAACAGTAGCCTAGATATAGGGCGCAAGTTGACTCAGGAGTTAAAATTGGCATGTAGTAAAAGTAATGCTGTGGTTGTTATGGAAGATTTCAACATGCAGGTAGACTGGGAAAATCAGATTGGTACTGGACCCCAAGAAAGGGACTTTGTAGAGTGCCTTCGTAATGGATTCTTTGAACAGCTTGTATTGGAGCCTACTAGGGAGAAGGCAATTCAGGATTTAGTGTTATGTAATGAACCGGATTTGATAAAGGACCTCGAGGTTAATGAGCCATTAGGAGGCAGTGACCATAACATGGTCAGGTTTAATCTATAATTGGAGAGGGAGAAGAGTAGATCGGAGGGGTCAGTGTTGCAGTTGAATAAAGGGGACTATGGGGCCATGAGGGAGGAGCTGACCAATGTTGACTGGAAAGATACACTAGCAGGGATGACAGTGGAACAAAATGGCAGGTGTTTCTAGGAATAATACAGAAGGTGCAAGATCAGTTCATTCCTAGGAGGAAGAAAGATTTCAAGGGGAGAAAGGGACGACCATGGCTTACAAGGGACGTCAGGGACAGTATAAAAATTAAAGCGAAGAAGTACAACGTAGCAAAGATGAGCGGGAAGCAAGAGGATTGAGTAATGTTTAAAGAACAACAGTAGATAACTGAAAGATAATTCGAGGAGAAAAGATGAGGTACGAAGGTAAGCTAGCGAAGAATATAAAGCAGGATAGTAAAAGCTTCTTTAGGTATGTGAAGAGGAAAAAATTAGTTAAGACCAAAGTTGGACCTTGAAGACTGAAAAAGGTGAATTTATTATGGGGAACAAGGACATGGCAGATGAGTTGAACAGGTACTTTGGATCTGTCTTCACTAAGGAGGACACAAACAATCTTCCTGATATAGTAGTGGCCAGAGGATCTGGGGTGAGAGAGGAACTGAAGGAAATCCACATTGGGCAGGAAATGGTGTTGGATAGACTGATGGGACTGAAGGCTGATAAATCCCCAGGGCCTGATGGTCTGCATCCCAGGGTACTTAAGGAAGTGGCTCTAGAAATTGTGGATGCATTGGTGATCATTTTCCAATGTTCTATAGATTCAGGATCCGTTCCTGTGGATTGGAGGGTAGCTAATGTTATCCCACTTTTTAAGAAAGGCGGGAGAGAGAAAACAGGGAATTATAGACCAGTTAGCCTGACATCGGTGGTGGGAAAAATGCTGGAGTCAATTATAAAAGATGAGATAGCCGAACATTTGGATAGCAGTAACAGGATCGGTCCGAGTCAGCATGGATTTACGAAAGGGAAATCATGCTTGACTAATCTTCTGGAATTTTTTGAAGATGTAACTAGGAAAATAGACAAGGGAGATCCAGTGGATGTGGTGTACCTGGACTTTCAGAAAGCATTTGATAAGGTCCCACGTTGGAGATTAGTGGGCAAAGTTAGGGCACATGGTATTGGGGGTAGAGTGCTGACATGGATAGAGAACTGGTTGGCATACAGGAAACAAAGAGTAGGGATTAACGGGTCCCTTTCAGAATGGCAGGCAGTGACTAGTGGGGTACCGCAAGGCTCGGTGCTGGGACTGCAGCTATTTACAATATACATCAATGATTTGGATGAAGGGATTCAAAGTAACATCAGCAAATTTGCAGATGACACAAAGCTGGGTGGCAGTGTGAACTGTGAGGAGGATGCTATGAGAATGCAGGATGACTTGGACAGGTTGGGGGAGTGGGCAGATGCATGGCAGATGAAGTTTAATGCAGATAAATGTGAGGTTATCCACTTTGGTAGCAAAAACAGGAAGGCTGATTACTATCTAAATGGCGTCAAGTTGGGAAAAGGGGAAGTACAACGGGATCTGGGGGTCCTTGTACATCAGTCTATGAAAGTAAGCATGCAGGTACAGCAGGCAGTGAAGAAAGCGAATGGCATGTTGGTCTTTATAACAAGAGGAATCGAATATAGGAGCAAAGAGGTCCTTCTGCAGTTGTACAGAGCCCTAGTGAGACCACACCTAGAGTATTGTGTGCAGTTTTGGCCCCTAATTTGAGGAAAAATATTCTTGCTTTTGAGGGAGTGCAGCGTAGGTTTACACGGTTAATTCCCGGGATGGCGGGACTGTCATATGCTGAAAGAATGGAGCAGCTGGTCTTGTACACTCTGGAGTTTAGAAGGATGAGAGGGCATCTCATTGAATCATATAAGATTGTTAAGGGCTTGGACACCTAGAGGCAGGAAACATGTTCCCGATGTTGGGGGAGTCCAGAACCAGGGGCCACAGTTAAAGGAGTAAGCCATTTAGAACGGAGACGAGGAAACACTTTTTCTCACAGAGTGGTGAGTCTGTGGAATTCTCTGCCTCAGGAGGCAGGTTCTCTGGATGCTTTCAAGAGAGAGCTAGATAGGGCTCTTAAAAATAGCGGAGTCAGGAGATATGGGGAGAAGGCAGGAACGGGGTACTGATTGGGGATGATCAGCCATGATCACATTGAATGGCGGTGCTGGCTCAAAGGGCCGCATGGCCTACTGCTGCACATATTGTCTATTTTTTATTGATATGGGGAAAAACAGGGTACTCCTCTGAGGGAGCGCTGTATGTATGTATCTATCTATATATTGTTGATCTATGTACCACTGTTTGTAGCACGTTAGTACTTGCACCAATGTAAAGCACTTTGGTCAACGAGAGTTGTTTTTAAATGTGCTATAGAAATAAAATTGACTTGACTTGACTACTGATTTTACATGATCAGCCATGATCATTTTGAATGGCTCGAAGGGCCGATTGGCCTACTGCTGCACCTAGTTTTCTATGTTTCAATGTCTTGCCTCTCCGCTTTGCCAGTTTTCTGAAGAAGGGTCTCTACCCAAGACGTCATATGTCCATGGACCCCAGCAATACTGCCTGACCTGTTAAGTTTCTCCAACACTTTTTGTGTATTTCGTGTCCTTTTGTCCTTTTATGTTTTAACTAGCAAATATTTTACACCAAGTATTGCAATGGATTTCCATATTCACATGTTAGATTAGATATAAATATATATAAATGACCTAGACATAAATGTACAGGAAGGAACTGCAGATGTTGGTTTATCCCAAGATAGACACAAAATGCTGGAATAACTCAGTGGGTCAGGTAGCATCTCTGGAGAAAAGGAGTAGGTGGTGTTTTGGGACGGAACCCTTCTTCAGTCTCGACGTAACTGTAAATGGGTTGGTGAGTAAGCTTACTGTCAACACCAAAATTGGAGGAGCTGCAGACAGTGAGTAATGCTGTCAAAAAATATAGCTGGATAGAGATCAGCTGCAGTAATGAGCAGATAAATGGCAGATTTTAACCCGAGCAAGTCTGAGGTGTTGCAGTTTGGTAGGTTGAATGTGAGGAGAGTGGGTTCCTGGAGTCCTAGTTCATAGCACACTAAAGGAGGCTGCACAAGTAGATAAAGTGGTAAAGCAGGCATATGTTATGTTTGCTTTCATTGTTAGGGACATTGAATATAAGTGTCAGGAAGTCATTGTGCAGCCCAAAAGACTGGTTGAGCAGCATTACAGGCCTGTCGCACTGACCTCTGTAGTCATGAAGACCCATGAAAGACTTGTGCTGGCCCAGCTGAAAAACATCACAAAGTCCCTGCTGGACCCTCTGCAGTTTTGCATAGTAGGCCAATAGATCTGTGGATGACGCAGTCAACCTAGGCCTGCACTTCATCCTCCAGCAACTAGACCGCCAGGGGATCTATGCAAAGATTCTGTTTGTGGATTTTAGCTCTGCATTCAACACCATTGTGCCAGAGATACTACACTCCAAACTCTCCCAGTTGACTGTGCCTGAATCCCTCTGTCAGTGGATCACCAACTTCCTGACGGGCAGGAAGCAGCATGTAAGGCTGGGAAAGCACATCTCGGACCCGCAGACCCTCAGCATAGAAGCACCGCAAGGCTGTGTACTCTCTCCTCCCCATTACTCTCTCTACACCAACGACTGCACCTCCACTGGCTCCTCTGTCAAGCTTCTCAGGTTTGCGGACGACACAACCCTGATTGGACTGATCTAGGATGGGGAGGAATCCGCCTACAGACAGGAAGTGACACAGCTGGCATCCTGGTGCCATCGCAACAACCTGGAGCTCAATGCTCTTAAGACAGTGGAAGTGATAGTAGACTTTAGGAGAGCTCCCCCTCCCCTCCCACCATCAACAGCACCAGTCACATCTGTGGAGTCTTTTAAGTTCCTTGGAATCATTATCTCCAAGGACCTTAAATGGGAAGCCACCATCGACTCCACAGTCAAAAAGGCACAACAGAGCATGCACTTCCTGCAGCAGCTGAGGAAACACAATCTACCACAGGCAATGATGGTCCAATTCTATACGGCCATCGTAGAGTCTGTCCTCACCTTCTCCATCATGGTCTGGTTTGGCTCAGCCACCAAGCATGACATCCGGAGGCTGCAGCGAATCGTCCGATCAGCTGAGAAGGTTATTGGCTGCAACCATCCCCCCATTGACGAACTGTACACTGCAAGGGCCAGGAAGCGAGCGGGTAAGATGATCTCTGACCCCTCTCACCCTGGCCAGGAACTCTTTGAAGCACTTCCCTCTGGAAGGCGACTCTGGACTGTCAAAGCCACCACAGCCAGACATAAAAACAGCTTTTTTCCACGAACAGTAGCTCTACTCAATAACCAAATGTCTGTAGCCTCCGCTTTCTCTGGTATTTTATTTCATTCACATGTTTAAACTATGTTTTAATCTTAATGTTTTATTCTCAATTGTTTACTGTACGTTGTGTTGTTACTTACGAGCAGAGCACCAAGGCAAATTCCTTGTATGTGTACTTATTGACCAATCAATGTATTCATTCATTCATTCATTCATTCATTCATTCATTTGGTGTAAAGGATGCAGTTCTGGTCGCCCCATTACAGGAAAGTTGTAGAATCTGAGGACAGGGTGCAGTGGAAGTTTATCAGAATGCAGTCTGGAATAGAGGGTTTCAGCTACAAGGAGAGGTTGGACAGACCTGGACAGTTTTCTCTGTAAACTCTGAGTTTGACAGGTGATTTGATGAAAGTATATAAAATTATGAGAAGCATAGATAGGGTAGATACTCTGTACATTTCCCCCAGGGTGGAAATGTCCAACACTAGAGGGTCTAGCTATAAGGTGAGAAGGAGATGTAAGAGGGAGAGGGAGTTTAATGGAGATATGCGGGACAAGCCTTTTATGCTGTGGGTGATTGGGGCCTGGAATGTATTGCCAGATGTGGTGATGGAGGCAGAGACCATAGTGCTGTTTACGTACAGGTAGCACCCGTAGTCAGGCTTGAACTCAGGTCTCCGACACCGTAATGCAGCAACTCAACTGCTGCTCCACTGTATCACCCCAATCTGTTTGGACTGGATTTCCCATTTCTGCCATTTATATCACAGGTACTTCTGAGCACTTCTATGTAATTCATTTACATATGAAAAATTATTTTTGGCAGATTTGACTGGTAATGACGCAATAAATCTGATTTTCCAGATTTAACCACTAAAAAAAAAATATTGATTTCACCACTCAACTATTGTAGATAGTGTCACCAGGACCAGGAAGTGTAATGTTTAAGAAAGAACTGCAGATGCTGGAAAAATCAAAGGTAGACAAAAAATGCTGGAGAAACTCAGCGGGTGAGGTAGCATCTATGGAGAGAAGGTATAGGCGACGTTTCGGGTCAAGACCCTTCTTCAGAGTAGTCAGGGATAAGGGAAACGAGAGGATCAGCATCTCATATTTTGCTTGAGAAGTTTACAACCCAGTGGTAAGAATATTGATTTCTCTAACTTCAAGGAACCCCTGCATTCCCTCTCTCTCCATCCCTCCTCCACTCAAGATGAACCAGGTACCTGTTTTCACCTAGCAAACAGCTAACAATGTCCCGTTTCCTTTATCGTTACTTTTTTGCTTATCTTTCATTCATTTGTTCCATATCTCTCTACATCACTGTCTATATCTCTAGTTTCCATGTCACCTGACTAGTCTGAAGAAGGGTCTCAGCATGAAGCGTCACCCATTCCTTCTCTCCAGAGATGCTGCCTGTCCCGCTGAGTAACTCCAGTATTTTGTGTCTATTTTGAATTCTTAGGCTTCTGACTCAAAAAAGAAAAAAGTTACCAATTGACTTTGGGAGATCTACTGGTAGACAAAAGTTAATAGAATGTTCAATGTAACAAGTAATTATGGTATCGAAAATCTATGGTGGCAATTTTCTGAAGTTTTAAAATAACCAAATGTTCAAGGCATTAAAGTGAAAAGGACATACAACAGATTAAACAGCTTCCAAATTGAGAGAAGCAATCTACTCATATAACCGTAAATCTGATGTGATCAATTGGAAAGCATCATTTATAAAAACTCTGATGTGGCTTCTGGATCACACTGATGCAGTGATCAAGAAAGCGCATCAGAATATTTATCTACTTAGGCTTCTGCAAAGGTTTGACATATCTATACAAATTCTCTTGAACCACTATAGGAAGTATTCTTTTGGGATTCACCTCAGCCTGGTATGGCCACTGCTCTGATCTTCACTGCCTGAAGTGACAGAGAATGGAGAACACAGCCCAGTCCTTCACAGGCCCTTCACTTCCTTACATCCAGACTATCTTCATGCAGATGAAAGACTTGATTTATTATCAAGGATGCCAACTACCCTGGCCATTCCCTTTCCTCATTTCGATCATCTGCACAGTAGGGCAGCACAGTGGTGCAGTGGTGGAGTTACTGCCTTACAGCACCAGATACCCAGGTTCGATCCTGACGTTCGGTGCTGTCTGCATGGAGTTTATACGTTCTCCATGTGACCACATGGGTTGTCTCCTGGTGCTCCGGTTTCCTCCCACACTCCAAAGACTTCAGGTTTGTAGGTTAATTGGCTTTGGTAAAATTGAAAATCACCCCTAGTGTGTAGGTTGGTGCTAGTGTGCAGGGTGATCACTGGTCGGTGTGGACTCGTTGGGCCTAAGAGGCTGTTCAAGCTGTACCTCTGAATTATAAAATCTAAAGTCTAGACCACTGTTGATACTCTAGTCATCTCCTTCTGTCGTTCCTCAGCCAAATCTATCAGCCTAAAACCCTCTGTTCTGTCTCATTTACTTGCTTGTGCAATCTCCCCCTAAATCAATCAGAACTACTCAATTTTACCATTTGCTGTGGCAGTGAGGGTCACATCCTTGCTTTCCTTTCAGAGATGAAACTAGATGAGCATTATATCCTTTGGGATTTCAAACATAAAAATATATGAAATAGGAGCATTCAGCTTGCTCTCACATTCAGACCTGAACTACCTCAACAATGTATTCCTGCCCTGTCCCTTCCGCCATTAATTCCTCTTATATTCAGAAATCCAGCCATATCAGTTTAAAAAAACAATCAATGATTGACCTCATCAGCCCTTTAGAGATTCACCAGGCAGAGTGAAGCAATTTCTCCTTTCAGTCCTAATTGGCCTAATCATTGGAAACTGTGAGACCTAGTTCTAGGCTCATCACTCTTAAAATGGTGGCAGGTATTTTGGAAGATTGGAGAGGAGGTGAGGAAAACATGTTTCACTTATGGGCTGATAAAAGTCAGGAATTCACTAAAGTTGGTTAAAGAGTCAGAAATGCTTGTCACATTAAAACAATATGCGGATTTGTGCTTGATGTTCTGAGTACACTTTGCTTGGCTTTTCCCTCGTAAACGTCAACGCATTGAATGAGTTATTTGGTATTAGAGCCCCCTTGTTAACCTTTAGTGAAGGATTTATTGTTTGAGGGTTGCTTTAAGAAAGTGCAAGATGTTTGTGTATCAGTAACATGATAGGAAGAAAACAAAACACAACTTCGGTACATTATTTTGCCAGAGTAAAGTTGTTGAATTTTTTTGGCTACAGTGAAATATTGGTTACGGTTGTTAACATAAAGTAAGTGGTCTCGAAAGGACTTACCAGTTGTGTGTGCCTCATGGAACTCTTTCCCAGTTGCTTGAGAAACAATATTCCGATGAAAAAAAACATTCTACAACATCCGGACTTTATTAGAGCTAGATAGGGCTCTTAAAGATAGCGGAGTCAGGGGATATGGGGAGAAGGCAGGAACTGGGTACTGATTGGGGATGATCAGCCATGATCACATTGAATGGTGTTGCTGGCTCGAATGGCCAACTCCTGCACCTATTGTCTTTTCACACATTAAAAGTGAAATCAAAGCATTAAAGTAGTCCCAACTGTCTCCTCCCCTTCTCAGCTCTCCCTCAGCCCTCTGGCGGCGCCTCTTCCTTTCTTCCGCCCCCCACCACCACCCTACATCAGTCTGAAGAAGGGTTTCGGCCCGAAACGTTGCCTATTTCCTTCGCTCCATAGATACTGCTGCACCCGCTGAGTTTCTCCAGCACTTTTGTCTACCTTCAAAACATTAAATGTGTTCTCTTGTACTTCAAATTTGCAGTTCATCCAGTATATTGCTAAAGAATCACGAATGAACAGTGTTATCTTAAAGACTCCATAGGAGGTTTCGATATCTCAATTGATTAAACTATTTAAGACGGGTTTTTATGCCAACACAGCAAATAAACAAATCAAGAATCCTGTGCAGCTCCCTCTACTGGACGACGCATAGCTTGCAATCCAGGTCATCAAATTCAACACCAGCGGATGCAAAGTACGTATTGTGGCATTACATATCACATGTCAGTAACCCAAAAGTTGGTTGTGTAGTGGATAGCGAGGAAGATTGTCTAAAGCTGCATCAGTATATAGATCAGAAAGCGATATCAAGCATAGACAGATAGAGTTTAATCTGGAGAGGTGCAAGGTGATGCAGTTTGGGAAGTCAATTATGGGTGGGACATATAGAGTAAGGCATTAAGGAACGTTAATGAACTAAATCTTGGTGTTCAAGTCTATTTTTTCCAGAAAGTGGCCACACGGATCAATAATGTAGTTAAGAAGGCGTATGGCATGTTTGCTTTCACAGATCTCAGCATCGAATATAAAGGTTGGAAAGTTATGTTGCAAATTCAGACTTGAATGAGCCAGAGTAAGTGCATGGAAACAGGTTCTTTGGCCCAACTTGCCAATGCCGCCCAAGATGCCTCATCTATACCTGTCCCACCTGCTGCATTTGGCCCTTTCCTATTCATGCACTTGTCCAAATATCTTTAAATGTTGTTAAATATCTTTAAATGCCTCTCACCTACCTCCTCTGGCAACTTGTTCTATATATTCACCATCCTCTGTGAAAATGTTGCCTCTCAGGCTCTATTAAATATGTTCCCTCTCACCTTAAACTCCGGTTCTTGATTCCCCTACTCTGGATAAAAGACTATGCAATCACCCTATCTATTTCCCTTATGATCTTATGCACCTCTGTAGGATCATCCCTCATGTGAGACCACACCTGAAGTATTGTGTGCAGTTTTGGTCTCCAAACTTGAGGAAGGATATTCTTGCTAATGAGGGAGTGCAGTGTGGTTAATTCACGGGATGGCGAGACTGTCATATGTTGATAGATTGGAGCGGCTGGACTTGTATACTCTGGAATTTAGAAGGATGAGAGGGGATCTTATTGAAACATATAAGATTATTAAGGGTTTGGACACGCTATAGGCAGGAAACATGTTCCCAATGTTGGGGGAGTCCAGAACCAGGGGCCATAGTTTAACAATAAGTGGTAAGCCATTTAGGACAGAGATGAGGGAAAACTTTTTCACACAGAGTTGTGAGTGTGTGGAACTCTCTGCCTCAGAGGGCGGTGGAGGCTGGTTCTCTGGATTATTTCAAAGGAGAGTTAGATAGAGCTCTTCAGGATAGCGGAGTTAAGGGATTATGGAGAGAAGGCAGTACTGATTGTGGATGATCAGCCATGATCACATTGAATGGCGGGGCTGGCTCGAACGGCCGAATCCTGCACCCATTGTCTATTGACTAAAGTGGATTTGAGGGAATGTTTTTTTTACAAGGAGGGTGAATGATATCTTGCGGTCGGGGCGGTGGTGGTGAAGTGCATTTAAGGGACATTTAGTTATGCACTTAAATAGGCTCGGCTTAGAAGGACATGGACTTAATGTGAGCAAATGGGATTACTGTTGATGGGCACGGGTGTGGTGGGCCAAAGGGCCTATTTCTGTGCTGTGCCATTCTATTACTCTATGATTTGCCAGGATTTATGGAATTTTAACAAGACTCAAGAAACTCTGCTCCATCCGGTACGAAGCAGGTAATGTGTTGATCATTGATCAATGGGTCCCTTCACGACTGAGCCACATTGAATGCAAAATGCAACAACTATTGAATGCATTGCTGGAACTCACCAAGGTTTTGTCAACAACATCTCCGAAAACTGTCACCCCCAGCACATAGGATAAGGGCAATTAGTGCAAGACAGTATGACTAACTGCATTCTCACCTCCTGGTTTTCCTGATCTGACCATCCCATTAATTCCATTCATACACCTATTTCCCTGCAATTGATTCTCTCTCGCAGACCCATGAACAGTTCCCTGATTCTACCACCAGCCATCTACACTGGAGGTAATTACTAGCAGCCAGTTAACCAAACAATCAACATGTCGTGGAGATGCGGGAAGACCCTTGCGAGAGCATGCAAACTCCACGTGGACAGCACCAGCAATCAAATTAAACCTAGTTGGTCGGAGCTGTAAGACCGCTGTACAACCCGCAGGATCACTCTGCTGCGCTTTTCAACTATAGGAAATTCTTTTGGACACTATGTGGGCATTATAGGCTGTTTTTCTGTTGGCATCCACTTTATATAAGCCACTAAAATAAATAATGTTAAGAGATTTAACTTACCATCAATACCACATGTCAACATTCATTACTCCTTACCCTTCACCATATCTTTTTGGCTGCAAACCTCATATATTCATCTCACTATAGACCTTGTGTGAACATGAGGTAAGATTTCTGCTTTGTATAGATGGAGATGCACTTTATAAAACTGGGTGCCTCAATATATATGCAGCAGGCATCTTGTGTAATTACGCAAGGCAGGAAATACCTGAGAAAAACATTTGATTTGGAACTAAAATATTACATCCAAGCATACAAAGGAAAAGCATTGGTAAGATGTCGGTGTGTGCGGATAAATGCAAGTGTGCAAGTTGACATCTGTGCACACATATATGTGCAAGAAAACATGGATGTATGCAGGTACATTGGAACAATCACATGCACACACCATTGGAAGCATACACATATAGTTTGCATATACAAAGTATACGTGGTCACTAAAGTTTGAGAGATTAGAGTTGCCATGTAATCAGGTACTGTCTTTGACAACGTTTGTGGTGACATGAACTTTGTTCATGGGTTTCAGATATAATTCAACGCCAACTCTGAAGCTTGTGGGTTTTAGTCCTGTTCCAGGGTCACATTTAAAGTCTTGGCTGTATTCAGGTAACATTGCACTCACTGCCTAACGGGCAGTTTTCTTGTTGAGAATGTTAATTTTGCAATTCCATTTGCTCTTTCAGATGGTTATAAACAGTGCCAATTCAGCATTTCAAAACAGCAAAGGCGTCTGGGAAAAATCATCCCTCAGTGAAAAAAGATGATTTAATCATTATCACAACAATTCTCATAGTGCAAAGGTGAGTTCATCTTGAAAAGTAGCCTTTGGCACGTAAAGTAATTTGGGAGTTTTTTGAGGTTGTGAAAGATGCAATATCTGTTACTTTTCCCTTTGTGGAAAAATGCATGGAGATTTGCACTTGCAGATTAAAAAAAATAAAAGAGGTGAGAGTGATACACGCAAGTTCACATTTATATTCCATCTTGTATCACAGTGAACAAGTAATGCATCACTGATCAAACTCTTCTTACATGCAACATAAGCATTCTGTTTGGACCATTTTTTATCCTTGTCCCATCTCCACCCCTTTCTGCTTTCCGCAGAGACCGTTACCTCCACAACTCCCTGGTTCACTCATCCCTTTCCACCCAAACCACCCCCTCCCCATGGACTTTCCACTGCAACCACAGGAGATTCAACATCTGTCCCTATACCTCATCCCTCAACTCCATCCAGGGACCCCAACAGTTCTTTCAGGTGAAGCAGAGGTTTACTTGCACCTCCTTCAACCTCATCTACTGTATCGGGTGATCCCAGTGTGGGCTCCTATATATCGGCGAGACCAAGCATAGACTTGACGATCGTTTCGCTGAACACTTACGCACAGTCCACCTTGGCCTGCTCAAACTCCCAGATGCCAAACATTTAACTCTCCTTCCCATTCCCACACTGACCTTTCTGTACTGGGCCCCCTCCACTGTCAGAGTGAGGCCAAATGCAAACTGTAGGAACAGCACCTCATATTTCACTGGGGCAGCTTATAACCCAGTAGTATGAATATTGATTTCTATAATTTCAAGTAACTCCTGCATTCCCTCCCTTCCCCTTTCTCCTGGATCTCTCGCATTGTGAGGCAGCAGCTCAACCGCTAGGCCCCAATGCCACCCTTTGGCTGTGATATATTGTACCTAGGGGGAGAACAGTCAGCACATTAGTGGGGAGAATGGTAATCTCAGATGTACTGGGAAATCAAATAAAAAAGCAATAAATGGGTATGTATAAGTTGAAACTCTGGGGTTTTGAGGTGAGTGATTCCTGGAAGTTTGTGAATTGGCTTACACAACCAAACAAAAGTACTTCAATGTGATTAAAAAGTCATATCTTACATTTGCAATATCTTACATTTGCTTTTAAAGTTGAGGACAGAGGAAGAGGTGTGATGTTTAAGGACTGTACGGTGGATGTTCAGTGCGACTAGCTGTCTGCCTCTGATCAATGAATGCTGCAGCAGAAGCCCAGAATTCACAACTTAACACCATCATCATCTTGATAACGAATGTGGCAATTGAAGGAATGCCCATGACTAGTGAACACACAGGTATTGTAGGAATGAAGTCAACAGCCAGAAGTTACATGTATTGGCCAGGATTGGACAATCACATAGAAGCAATGGCAAGCAAATGTAGCACCTGTGAGAATTGTAGAACCTGTCAGACCTGTCAGAGTAGGCCTGCCCAAACCCCTTTGCAAACATGGTCTTGGCCTCCTAGACCTTTTCAGAGGGTTCGTGTGGATTTTTGGAAACAACGGAATAATATTATTTTTGTTTTGGTAGATGGTCACTAAAAGTGGATTGAGGTGGTACATATGGGTACAAACACAACAACAGAAAGAACAATAGACGTATTGCGGTCTACGTTTGCTGTCATGGCTTACCTGATGAGCTTGTCTCTGACAACGGCCCCCAATTTTGTGCTGCACTGTTCCAAACTTTCATGAAGATAAACGGTATCAAGCATACCTCAGTGCCAACTTATCATCCGGCATCTAATGGCGCAGCCGAAAGGTCAGTCAAGATAGTCAAATGAGCTCTCAAGAAACAAGTTCTTGAAGGGAATTCAAAATATAGTATGTCACAGTGGCTAGCTAGTTTCTTAATGAGATATCGTACCACGCCACAATCTACCACAAGGCTGAACTTCTCATGAAAAGTAGGCTCAGAACTAGACTGAGTTTGGTTCTACCGAACCTGTCTCCTAAGGTTGAACACAAACTATCTGATCATAAACGTTATTGTGGTGGAAGTCAAAAAGAACGTAGGTTCAATACACATGATCATGTTCGTGTTCTCAGACCCCTTACAAAACAAACAAATGGGAGGTGGGAACGATAGTTAAAGTGTGTGTTACCAGGAGGCACTTGGTAGAAATTGGAGGACATGTTAGAAGTGTGCTCATAAACCATATGATCCCAGCAAGGGATGAACCGGTACAAGAGCAGAGCATAGATGAAGAAGCAGATCTGTCAGACTTTGGCATTATTCCAAGTTCAGATGTAAGATCAGAATCTCCACAGAAAATAAAGAAGACCCACACTGCCAACAGCGTGCACTGAAAACCTGTGCTAGTTTCTATCTACATGCTAAAGCCGGAATATCTAACAGGTCTGGAGGCCTATGACTAGTGGTGTGTCTCAGGGATCAGTGCTGGGCCTTTGCTGTTTGTGGTTTATATCAATGATTTGGATGATAATGTGCAATGCATAATTAGCAAGATGGCATTGTAGATATTGACGGTTATCAAAAATTGCAGCAGGATCTTGAACAGTTGGTTAATGGTTAATGGAGTTTAATACAGATACGTTTGAGGTGTTGCATTTTGCAGTCAAACTAGTGCAGGACCATGTATCTTTTAACTACTTATAGGCCTGTAATGTGTTTATGATCCATGCACTATAACACTTAGATCCCTCAATTGGTTAAGAACTTTGTTAAAATTAATAGAAGAGCTGCCTTTGTTGGTAAATACTCTGTCAAGGTATTCATCCAGTATTAACATGCAAGAACTATACAACAAACCATATGTAGAGAGGAAATAAAACAAAGGCCCTGAAAATCTACTTTTGCCAGTCCTCATAAATGCTTAACATAGAGGCCCCCTTGAGAACCCAGGCCTTGGTCCTTAACTTTGTCCATTAAAAATAAAAGCATGCAGATCTAGCAAGGGTAGCAATTAGGTATTAAAAAATAATTTTACTCTTATTGGATGGCAGAATCATGCAGCTGTTAGAGCTGCTGCCTCAATATGCCAGAGATTTGGGTTTCAATCCTGACTTCTGGTGCTGTCTGTGTGAAGTTTGCACATTCTCGCTGTACCATATGGGTTTCACTGGGTGCTCCAGTTTCCTCCCACATCCCAAAGGCACATGGGTTTGTGGGTTAATGGAGCCTCTCTCCCTGGTGTTTAGGGAGTGGATGAGAAATTGATATAAGGTTGAAGTGATATGAATGGGTGATTGATGGTTGGCATGGACTCGGTGGGCTGAAGGGCCTGTTTTCATGCTGTATTTTTTCTGAATTAAAACTAAAATAATTTAACATGCTATGCCCTCTGGCAAATGCCTGTTCAACTTTGCCCCTTTTCCATTTTCTGACAAATGTACTTTAAGCACAGAAGCTTTCCAGCAATAACTTACTTTATAAGAACCAGCTTTCATGGCAGTTAACCTGTTAAAATATTTCTGCAGATCTCCAGGGCCAACATTTAGTAACAATTTAACAATTAACCAACTATTGTACTGCAAGTTGGACCACCATGTGTATATGTTTATTAAACTTTTTATTGAAATAATACACACAATTGGTTATCGAGTCATCTTGTGGAAGAAAAGCTAGACCTTTACCTAATTGATGACATTAATTAATCAGTAATTGACATTTGCGGACATTAGACCGGAATACACGACTGGTGGCATAGACAGCTACTGCCTTAAAGAATGAGTGAGAATACTTAAATTTTTGAAATAAATTCAGTTCAAGGACAAAACTAAACATTGACCGGTTTCAGCTGTACATAGCAAACTATTTCTCATACACAAGTAGATGTGGCCTTGTGTGCAGTAACCCAACCTTTGGGTGCAATACACTGCAACTTACTCCTTCAGGTAAGCAGTTTCCTACTGTAACACTTAACTGCAGTCAATATTTACATATTTTTTACACAAATTATTAAATAATAGTGAATTATATTTGAAAGACAAATGTCTTAAAGTTTATAATAGACAAAGTTTAGTTGCGGCCGTTTAAAGCAAATGCTGCTGTACGTGGCTTGTTGTTCTACTGTGTATTATCAGACAGTAGTACTTTTGTATTTCATACTAATTTGTGTTTTATTTTTATGAAGCTGAAACAGTAAGAAATGGTATTCACAAGTGATATATAATATATTTCCGCAGATGGTTATATCACAATAACAGTTTCAACACTTCCATATAAAGTACAAATTCTATTTGTATTATAAAACTATTAATTGACAAGTGATAGCACATTATTTTATTAATAAAGAATTCTTCTCAAACAAAGTATTTGCTCTTTGAAAGATGCACCTTGTGAAGCGAAAAAATGTCGAATTTTCTAAAAGGGTCCTTATGGATTCCTGCTCTCAGTGGGTGCACTAGAATAAAAAAAACTTCTAATTAAACGAAGAACTACTGCATCAACAAAAGCACTTTAATATCTCTTCTCTGTAAGTACAGTACCAAGAAGGAAATATAAAATACATTCATCTTCCATTTCTGTTTATCTTGTCAGCTTGGGTCTTAAATAACAGTCCCAGAGCCTTCAACTCAAGTCTCAAAAGGATGACAGCACATGTCCAAGCTGGATTATGTGCTATCTTCAGTGGAGTTCAAGTGGATAGTGCATTTTTGAAGCAAAGAGTTTTATACTCGTCACCACCACAATTAAACGATTACCTGGTCATTAATCACTGAGTCCATGTTATTTATTTTAATGCGGATTAGCATGCTTTTCCACAGAACAACATTGGCCATTGAGAAGCAATATCACCAAAAAGTAGTCTGTTCCAAGACATTACAAATCCCACTGACTCAGCCCCAAATATGTATACCTGTGATCAAAGGAATACTCTCCCAGCTAAAAACATAGTGGAGTTATTATTGTGAAATGAAAGACACAAAATGTTCTCTGTTCTTATAAGCATCAGTGCAGTTGAACCTTATGTTAGTGGCATGTGGATAAAGGATGGACTCATCCTTTAGTATTCATCCCACCTAAACAGAAAACCTGTTATGGGTAAAAGGATTCAGAACAAAATACATTTACATTTAGAATTTATGTGCTCTTGGGATGTGTTAAAATGGTTAAAATCTCTGCAAAATATGGGCTGCTTTCAAGGAACCTGATAGAAACAGCACATAGAGCTTAAGAATTTTAGGGATTGTTGGATGTGCTGTGATCAAATGCATTCACCCAGCCCAGGCCAGACTGTGCACAGAAGGTGGAATTGTAATGGTGATATCAGCACTCATTCAGCACTAACCGTGTTGATTATTGCCTTGTCCCGTGTGCACTGTGCCCAGTTTTGTGTGCAGCTATCACCAGTTGAGGGCAGCTAGTGCAGATTGAAACCATGCTTCTACTTTCCATAGGGGAGACACTCACTGCCTGCGGCTGCATATGGAGGTTATCGGAAAGGTTTGTGAAGGTTGGAACAAGTTAAGGGAGGGCCAAATGCAGCCTTCCTGATTTACGGACAGATTATTAGAAATCCAAAGAACTCCCGAGGCAAGTAGAACTGTGAGCCAGTGAGCTACATTCAGGGGAGAGTAGAATGGTTACCCAACCATGATGCAGTCAATTTCGAAGGCTCTACATAAATGCAGTTGGTTAGGTAAAGGTGATAGAAAAAAGGCGTTAAGGACGCAAGCAAGAGTGATTTAGTGACTTTTTAGTCTTGATAGAAGATAGAAATATAATTTGTAAAATGAATGGCGGCCTTTCCTTCAAATGAGGAAGGGGACATCAGTAACACAATGAAATATTAGAGGGGGAAATGTGTTGGAACGAGAGACCGTCTTTACTTTACTTTTAATAATTGATGGGCTGTGAGAGACATTAGCAGGACAACATATTCAGCGCTAATTACTCTTTGTGAGGAGTTTCTTTTCTGTATCAGTGTTGCTTTGATGACTGTGAAGATACGTCCACGTATCTTTGATGACTGTGAAGATACGCTCTTAGATGGAGAGTTCCAAGATTTTGACCAAGGGATAATCAAGGTTTGGATATTCAGTTCCTAGTCAGAATAATGTGTGATTCGGAGGTGAAATTAAAGTTCCTATAAAAATGCTTGTGTTATCCTTGGCTGTAGAGGCTGCTAATGTAGGAGGAGCTTTGGCAAGATGCAGGCATGCATTTTGTAGGTTAAATGCATCAATGATGATCTGGTTGGATGATCTGGTTGGTTTTGGCTTGTGTCAATTGAGCAGGCAGGTTGTCTTGGACGATGCCATGCTTATTAGAGGAATACATCCACATAAATGGTGAGGATTATACCGTACCTTCGACATATGCCTTCATGGTATGGTCATGGAGGCAAAACTTGAGTCCGTAGCACTGAATACCCAACTACTAATGCGCTGTTGCTGTCAGGTAACTGTGGCTGGCCCAGTTAAGTTTCCAATCCTCAAGATTGTGATGGGCAGAGGATTCAGAGACTGTAATGTCATCGAACATTAAAGGGAGATGGTGATGTTGTGTCCTGTTGGTCAATGCCTTTCATGCATGTGATGTGAATGTTTCTTGATAATTATCAGCATGTTGTCCAGTCCTGCTGAATGTAGTCATTGCCTTCTTCATTCTTTGGGAAGCCACTTCTCTTCAATGAAACCACAGCAATTTCTTGTTGATTGCATGGGCAGAAAGTGCTCCCAATAGTCGCTCCACCCTTTTGTTCTTTCATGCTCTGGAGTTGATGTCACGAATTGACCCAAACTGTGGACGATGCAGCAAGCCACCACGTTGCAATATATTTGTTACTGCAACATGATTTTAGGGTGACCATTGTTTTGTGATAGGAGCATTGTTAGAATATTTTGCTGAAGTCTGCACAAAAGTTAAGAATCAGGTTAGTGGGAATCTAGTACCCAAGTAACATCGATCAATGGTGTTAAAATACGCCTTTTTTGTCACTGTACCTGGCTCGACTACTACCTTTGGCAGCTTATTCTTTCTCCACCATTTCTGCGTGATATAGATTTGCGCATACACCCTGCCTATTCCCCTCATGATTTTATGCACTTTTATAAGATCACCCTTCAGCCTCCTGTGCTCCAAGGAATAAAGTGCTAGCTTGCCAAACCACTTCCTGTAGCTCTGCCCCTCGAGTCCTAGCAACCTCCTCATAAATCTTCTCTGCACCCTTGAAAGGGTACTGCTTTGACGACTGTGAAGATATGTCTATAGTGCTCTTAGATGGAGAGTTTCAAGATTTTGACAGGTCCTAATTTTTATCTAATTTCTCTCTGTAATGCGTGAGTTAATGAACCAAGTTCCATTTCTTTTTCTATCGTATGGCGTGCACAGCCTAAAGTTATAAGACAACTTATTCTATTTGATCTTATTTAATTGTGCATGCCGGTTTGATTGCATTCGTCGAAACAGGGCGGACCACTTGAAGGTTGCAATCTTCCACCCCAAGTTCCATTTGAACAAGTTATATTGAACTATTTTAAGATGGATGACACCAAAAGCTCAGCGGTGTTAGATATTAAACAGCATCGTAAAGGAGATGCAGGGTAGCGTGATTTACAGCATCGTACAGGAAATACAAGGGTGAGGTTGAGGGAGAAATTTCTATTCATTAGGTTCTTGGCACTAGAAGGCCATTCTACCATATCTGACACAATTAAAATCAGCAAGATATACAAACGTGGAGCAGCGCAGCTATTTTGAGCGTGGTAGTTGAGCGTTGAGAGGAAGTTATAGAGACAGGGAAGAGTGAAGCGGAGGGTATTGGCTAATTAGGAGTCACATTAGATAGCATTGCTACAATGAATTGATCTTGTAGCAACGCTCCTGTTGATGCTGATGTTCCAAGGACAAATAGATGTAAAGAACACATTAGGCAGTGGTCAGTCAAGCAGTCATGCCTCTGGGTGATGCACTCATCTCTGAGGTTCTTTGCTGAGAAAATGGTATAATCTAGCAGATGCCGGTGCCTATCTTAGGGGTGTTGCCAAGACTCAATGTGTATGTCTCTCTACTGAAACATGGTATTTGTAATCATGAGGCCATGATCCAAGTATTTTGTCAAGAAAATGACTGCATTGAAATTAGCCCTCAAGATTCCTTCACAGCTGAGGGTTACATACATTTCTACCCTGGTGCTGAACTTGCCCAAGAAGTTCAGCTTATTTTTCTTTGGGATGATGACCAGGATATTTTTCAGATTGGACTAGAAGAGGTGTAGCTCGAGGCCATTATCAATGTTTTCACTTAAGCAGAGGAGAAAATTAGGCTTACACTTTACATCTGCAAGACAACCTGTCTCCACTACACCACACAACAAACAAGAAAGGTCCTCGCTGATACCTTGCAACATTGGATGACTCCCCATATCTTGGGAACCATCTCACAGTAAAGAAATACATCGATAATGAAATTCATCAGTCTTCAATGCACCAGCACAGCTTTCAGTTGATTGAGGAAAGACATTCGACCTACCACAAAACCAGGTTCTGCAACAGCTTCATCCCCCAGGCCATAAGATTATTGAACAATCAATTAAACCGAGGCTAGAACTTTTTAAATATCGACACTTCTAAAAAAAAAAAAAAAAAAAAAAACTGGAGAGTCAAATGCAACGAAATTTCGTTCTAGGTGCACTGTGTATAGGTGTATATCTGAATGACAATAAAGTTTTCATTCATTCATGATCCATCAGCAAAGAACACTCCCCTCGTATTTACTGCTGTGACATGTACTACCTACATCAGGCATCTGAATGCTGTTGAAAAATACCACCAATGCTGTCTCCTCAAAAGCCCTGTATGGAGAAGTGAATAAATGACAATGTCCTCTTTCAGGTCAACATCCCCATTAGTGAGGCCTTAGTTGCACTCAGGTGGATACATTGGGGAGGACATTTTGTTTGCATGCCAAATACCAGAGTTGTGAAACAAGTATTCAGAATTCTGCCAGGTGAAGAGATTATCGGAAGACACTGGAAGAGGTTCAAGGTTGTGCTCAAAACCTTTTTAAACACATGCTGTACCCTGTCTTCCAGGAACCTCCGGCTTATGGCTCTACAAAGTGGAGAAGGAGCAAATTTTGGTATGGTATTGAGAGTCTTAAATCCATGCATCAGGAATACATAGTCTCTATACATTAATGGGGAAGGAATGGACCTCCTCACAAACTACCCAACCACTTGCCTCATCAGCCACCACCATTTGTGGAAGAATCTGCAGTTCCCTCTTTGGCCTCTTCCATCACACCTTAATGCACAAGATCAGAGTGGAAGGAAATCATCCTAGATACCAAGGAACTGCCTTAGAAGAAAAATAATGGATAAACTGGATTTTATGAGGTAGGGTACAGGCAGACGTGTGTAACTAACACCTTAGCCCTAACCCAAATGCGTAAAAAACTTATGGAGGGAAGAAGTGAAGCAAGTGAAGTTATTGTTAGAATAGCAAATTGCTGAGATAACAAAGATTAAGACAACCATTATAGCAACAGGTGAGTTCAGGCAGAGGTGGACTGTGGCAATGTTATAAGTGGGAAGCACACTTAAAATCCCAGAGATTGCTGCGGATCAGGATTGGAAGGGAGAGAGTAATGCAGGAAAATTACACTAGTGAAGTGGTACTCAGCAAACTGTTGGAGCTGTGGGCTGGCAAGTCTCCTTGGTCATCTGAACTTTGTCCTCGGATTTTAAAGGAAGAGATGTTGGGATAATTTTCCAAAACTTCCTCAATTTGTGAATGTTTCCATTAGATGGGAAAATAGTAAGTATACCTGCTTTATTCAAAAAAGATAGAAGAAAGGAAACTACAAGCCTGTTCAGTTAATATCTATGGTAGTAAAATTATTAGAATGTTAAAGACATTTTAATGGGGTAGGGAAAAAAATTAAGTAATTAGACAAAGTGAACATGGTCATGTGAAAGTGAAATTATGTTTCAACAGCTTACTGGTGTTCTTTGAAGACCTGAATTGTTTTGTGGCTAAAGGGTGGATTTGCAATGCTTAGAAACAAAGAAGTCACTTGTTAAGGTACCGTAACAAACATTATTTTCTCAAAAAAATAAAAGCTTATGGTGTAGAAAGTATGGACAGAAAATTGGCTGGCTAACAACAAACAGAGAATATCGGCATAAAGGTTTATTTTTCTAATGGCAAGTTGTAATCCTTTCTCTGATCAGGTCGCAAGTCTTTAGAACTCTTTTCCTCAAATGAAAATAGAAGCAGTGTCGTTGAATATTTTAAAAACAGATGTGTACAACTTTGTGCAAATTAATTGAATCAAGATTACCCTCGAATATGACAAATCAATATACATGCTGCAGAGCACCTCTTTATTGATTATTATTGCACTGTTATGTCCTTAGTACATTATATGTCCACCACGGTTCTTTATCAAGTCTTTGATCTGATTATTGCACGGAACAGACCAGTTTCTGACAGTTCCCGAGGATTTGCTCATCTCTTTACCACAGCTGAACTATGGCCTCGATAAGCTTCTGTCTCATGGTACAGTCCTTTTCTTGCAGTGTTTCCTTAATAATTGACCACAAATTCTCAATTGGATTCAACGAAACATAGAAAATAGGTGCTGGAGTAGGCCATTCGGCCCTTCGAGCCTGCACCGACATTCAATATGATCATGGCTGATCATCCAACTCAGTATCCTGTACCTGCCTTCTCTCCATACCCCCTGATCCCTTTAGCCACAAGGGCCACATCTTACTCTTAAATATAGCCAATGAACTGGCCTCAACTACCTTCTGTGGCAGAGAATTCCACAGATTCACCACTCTCTGTGTGAATTTTTTTTTCTCATCTTGGTCCTAAAAGACATCCCCCTTATCCTTAAATTGTGACCCCTTGTTCTGGACTTCCCCAACATCGGGAACAATCCTCCTGCATCTAGCCTGTCCAACCCCTTAAGAATTTTGTACGTTTCTATAATATCCCCCCTCAATCTTCTAAATTCTAGCGAATACAAGCCGAGTCTATCCAGTCTTTCTTCATATGAAAGTCCTGACATCCCAGGAATCAGTCTGGTGAACCTTCTCTGTACTCCCTCTATGGCAAGAATGTCTTTCCTCAGATTAGGAGACCAAAACTGTACGCAATACTCCAGGTGTGGTCTCACCAAGACCCTGTACAACTGCAGTAGAACCTCCCTGCTCCTATACTCAAATCCTTTTGCTATGAATGCTAACATACCATTCACTTTCTTCACTGCCTGCTGCACCTGCATGCCTACTTTCAATGACTGGTGTACCATGACACCCAGGTCTCGCTGCATCTCCCCTTTTCCTAATCGGCCACCATTCAGATAAGTCTACTTTCCTGTTTTTGCCACCAAAGTGGATAACCTCACATTTATCCACATTATACTGCATCTGCCATGCATTTGCCCACTCACCCAACCTATCCAAGTCGCCTTGCAGCCTCCTAGCATCCTCCTCACAGCTAACACTGCTCCCCAGCTTCGTGTCATCCGCAAACTTGGAGATGTTGCATTCAATTCCCTCGTCCAGATCATTAATATATATTGTAAATAGCTGGGGTCCCAGCACTGAGCCTTGCGGTACCCCACTAGTCACTGCCTGCCATTCTGAAAAGGACCCGTTTACTCCTACTCTTTGCTTCCTGTCTGCCAGCCAGTTCTTTATCCACATCAATACTGAACCCCCAATACCATGTGCTTTAAGTTTGCATACTAATCTCTTATGTGGGGACCTTGTCGAAAGCCTTCTGAAAGTCCAGATATAACACATCCTCTGGTTCTCCCTTATACACTCTACTAGTTACATCCTCGAAAAATTCTACGATTCGTCAGACATGATTTACCTTTCATAAATCCATGCTGACTTTGTCCAATGATTTCACCACTTTCCAAATGTGCTGCTATCCCATCTTTAATTACTAACTCTAGCATTTTCCCCACTACCGATGTTAGACTAACTGGTCTGTAATTCCCCGTTTTCTCTCTCCCTCCCTTTTTAAAAAGTGGGGTTACATTAGCTACCCTCCAATCCTCAGGAGCTACTCCAGAACCTAAAGAGTTTTGAAAAATTATCACTAATGCATCACTATTTCTGGAGCTACTTCCTTAAGTACTCTGGGATGCAGCCTATCTGGCCCTGGGGATTTATCAGCCTTTAATCCATTCAATTTACCTAACACCACTTCCCGACTAACCTGGATTTCACTCAGTTCCTCCATCTCATTTGACCCCCGGTCCCCTGCTATTTCCGGCAGATTATTTATGTCTTCCTTAGTGAAGACAGAACCAAAGTAGTTATTCAATTAGTCTGCCATGTCCTTGTTCCCCATGATCAATTCACCTGTTTCTGACTGCAAGGGACCTACATTTGTTTTAACTAATCTTTTTCTCTTCACATATCTATAAAAACCTTTGCAGTCAGTTTTTATGTTCCCTGCCAGTTTTCTTTCATAGTCTATTTTCCCTTTCCTAATTAAGCCCTTTGTCCTCCTCTGCTGGACTCTGAATTTCTCCCAGTCCTCTGGTAGGCTGCTTTTTCTGGCTAATTTGTATGCTTCATCTTTTGTTTTGATACTATCCCTGATTTCCCTTGTTATCCACGGATGCACTACCTTCCCTGATTTATTCTTTTGCCAAACTGGGATAAACAATTGTTGTAGTTCATCCATGCTGTCTTTAAATGCCTTCCATTGCATATCCACCGTCAAACCTTTAAGAATCAATTGCCAGCCTATCTTGGCCAATTCACGTCTCATACCCACAAAGTTACCTTTCTTTAAGTTCAGAGCCCTTCTTTCTGATTTAACAATGTCACTCACCATCCTAATGAAGAACTCAACCATATTATGGTCACTCTTGCCTAAGAGGCCACGCACAACAAGACTGCTAACGAACCCTTCCTCATTACTCAATACCCAGTCTAGAATAGCCTGCTCTCTCGTTGGTTCCTCTACATGTTGGTTTAGAAAACTATCCCGCATACATTCCAAGAAATCCTCTTCCACAGCACCCCTGCCAATTCGATTCACCCCATCTATATGTAGATTGAAGTCACCCATTATCACTGTTTTACCTTTGTTGCACGCATTTCTAATTTCCTGTTTGATGCCATCCCCAACTCCACTACTACTGTTAGGTGGCCTGTACACATCTCCCACTAGCGTTTTCTGCCCCTTAGTGTTTCGCAGCTCTACCCATATCGATTCCACATCCTCCAAGCTAATGTCCTTCCTTTCTATTGAGTTAATCTCCTCCCTAACCAGCAACGCTACCCCACCTCCTTTTCCTTTCTGTCTATCCCTCCTGAATATTGAATATCCCTGGATGTTCAGCTCCCAGCATTGGTCACCCTGGAGCCATGTCTCTGTGATCCCAACTATATCATATTCATTAATAACTATCTGCACATTCAACTCATCCACCTTATTACGAATGCTCCTTGCATTGAGACACAAAGCCTTCAGGCTTGTTTTTACAACACTCTTATCCCTTATACAATTATGTTGAAAATGGCCTTTTTTGATTTTTGCCCTGGATTTGTCTGCTTGCCACTTTTACTTTTCACCTTGCTACCTATTGCTTCTACCCTCATTTTACACCCATCTGTCTCTCTGCTCACACATTTAAGAAACCCACCACCTCTTATCCTGTTTATTATCTTTTTCTTCTTTCTCCCCTACATGTTGGGTCTGAGTGCTTCCCTTCTCTGCCTCCTGCCTCACACACTGTCTACCAGCTTTCTCTATTTGAGTCCCTCCCCCCAACCGTTCTAGTTTAAAGTCTCCCCAGTAGCCTTTGCAAATCTTCCCGCCAGGATATTGGTCCCCCTCGGGTTCAAGTGCAACCTGTCCTTTTTGTACAGGTCACACCTTCCCCAAAAGAGGTCCCAATTATCCAGAAACTTGAATCCCTGCCCTCTGCACCAGTCCTTCAGCCACGCATTTATCCTCCACCTCGCTCCATTCCTACTCTCACTGTCGTGTGGCACAGGCAGTAATCCTGAGATTGTTACCTTTGCGGTCCTTCTCCTTAACTCTCCTCCTAACTCCCTAAATTCTCCTTTCAGGACCTCTTCTCTTCAGGTCACGAGTTACCAGGACAGTCCAAGATATGTATCCCCTATTGCTGGAAAAACGGGGTCACTATCTTTGATGTGTGGCACGATGCATGGTCTTACTGGCATATCCCAGGTCTGCCTGAAAAATTCTTTGGTATCTCTGGCATCACTGTTCTTTTCAATACATCGATATATTGTAGTGATCTCAACATTCCATCAACTGGGTGCATTGGACCAACATTGTAATAGCTGAAACAACCTCAAAACAATCTTGTTATGATGTTTGGCAAACTGGTTAACGTGGCATTTTCCCACTGGCTCTCTGACTGATCTCCAAACATGTTGGGCCTGAACCAGGAAATGAAGTTTGTCACTGAATAACACCTTTCTTCAGTCCTCATATGTCCAATCTTTATATATTAAGGCCCACTGATATTGTTTCTTATTCATGGCAGCACTTAGTTATTTTTTCACGTCTTCTGGCTATATGACTGACTTCAATAAGACATTGGCACATGGTGCTTAACCTTATTGAGATTGCTGCTGGTCCAAATCTTTGTTAGGGCATCACTTGACTTTCTTGGATCCTTCTTACTTTCCCGAATGAGCAAGGCCTCATATCTTGGAGTCATCTTCCTTTTGTGGCTTCAGCTTCCCATCCTCTTGGGCAATAGTGATCCACTTCTGGACTCGTTCATGGCAATGATGGATACAGAAGCTTGGCTCACCTCTACCAATTTCACGATCTCTCACTGACTTCAAGCAATGTTGATGCAAGGTTATGATCTTTCTTTGTCTCTTTTGAGTGATATCCATTTTGTGAATAGCTTGATTTCCATTTTGTGATTTACTTGACAAGTTTTTTGAAATGATAAAAGTGGGCGATGCAATGCTGTTGTAAAGTTGTTATTTTGCCTTTAATTTATTTTGAAAGCGATAGGTTTAGCTTCGTACTTTGTTTGTATTTCAAATCATATGCTAAGTTGTAGCCATCTTCGTCTACCATTTCATCCCATTCATTCCACATGTCTTCATTTGCATCATTTCCAGACCATCCTCATCCAGGTGTGTTCATGTATGTCCTCTTCACACCCGATTCCTGTTGTTCTCGCTCATTATTATTCTGGTCATCCCCTCCCTTGTATATCCATCATCATCTCCTTGCATTCTCATTGGTACTTTTGGTAAATCAGGTTAGTTTAGTTGTGTTGGATTCCTCCATTCCCAGTTGTCTGATTCGTTGCTGTACAACACAAACAATTTTTTCTACGCTACATGCATCCAACTGAAGGGA
Source organism: Malacoraja senta (assembly GCA_038087875.1). Lineage (NCBI taxonomy): Eukaryota > Metazoa > Chordata > Chondrichthyes > Rajiformes > Rajidae > Malacoraja > Malacoraja senta. The sequence goes on along the minus strand of CM075986.1, from coordinate 27,434,893 downwards.
AATTTCACTGAAATCATGAGAAATTAATACCCAGAAAATGAAAAATGACCAAAAGAACTCTTTTAGAGAGATTTCTAGTGTTTCAGAAAAAAATTAAGAACGCATGGTGGATATAGAAACTCATTACATGGAAAAATAGCAAAATCAGCCCGTGATTCATTTAATTTACAAGGACGAGTATATTTTTGATTAGCAATCCATAAGGTAAGGAATACAGAATTAAAGTACAATCACATCAGCCTTGATGTTATTAAATGGTGGAGCAGTCACAAGGAACTGAATAGTCAACATATGTCAACATTCCTTATTTGCATGTTTGTATGAACGCTGATTAGAAACAAAATGGTTCAGTCTATTGCCATAGAGAGAGATGATTGGAGAAAGGGATTGAATTTTGTGGCAGGCACCAAAGGCTTTAATATTCCCCATATTTAGTTCGAAATAATTTACAATCTCCACGAGTAGATGGCAGGCAGGAGTGTGACAAATTACTGACAAAGGAGTGATTGAAGAGGTAAAGATGACTTTAGTGTATATGTGGAACTTAGATCCGCAAGGTCCAGCTGGTTTACTGGAACCTTTCATGAACTTTTCCTTTGCCTTGTGGAGCCTGCTTCACAACCAGCTGCTTGAGACAGGTCATATTTTGTGCTTTACAATTCTCCTCAATTAAACATTGCCCATCCTCTGTCCACATTAAAGATAAACTCATCAGCTGTCTAGGGATAGATTTTGAATTTGCTATCCGATGCGAGAATGATGCGGTGGATCAGATAGTCTCTAAAACTTGCTTGATTTTTTTCCCCATATAAAAACACCCTTGCTTAGTGTCTTGATTATCCTTTTGTCCTATGTGTCTTACTGAATCATTTGATTGTAACATTTCAATCTTATCACAATCTCTAGTGACATTGATACAAAGCACAACAATATAAGTAATACTGTATAAAACCAAATTAAGATTTATAATAGCAGCTGTTGATTGCCTTACACTAAGATAGTTTACCTCATATGAGATCTGCTAAATACTTCTTCCTCATCAGAGGATTCTTTGTAATGTGACCCATGACCCATTGATTTCTTGCGAACTGAGTCTAATGGCTGGTACAAGTCTTGAAGCCAAAGTGGCTTAGGTAGATCCATGTCTTCGTCCAATAGGGGCGTCTGATGATAAATGCAGTAATTTTGGTTCAATTAAATAAAAGTGCAAGTTAAGTTCAACTAAATAAAACTGCTGCAATGTTAATACAAAAGCACTGTGTAATGTACCTATTACGTGATTAAACTGAGTGAACCGAAGAAAAGAAATTAAGCAACGTCTGTTGTTACCTGTTGAGCATCTTTCTTTTTTTTCCCTGTTAACCGGTCTGTAACTTTCTTCAGAGGGCTGCGTACACAAAACACACAGAACTGTTGACATTTCAATGAGCTTCTTTTACACAAAAAGACAAAAGTGAAAGCCAAAGTGGAACATAAAATTCCATAACGTGGTGCAAAGGGAATGCTTACCTTTTAGATTCCTTTTTAGCAGCATCTCCTCCAGGTGTCTTTGATTCTGACCTTTGAGAGCAAATCTGTTATCAAAAATATTAAGAGAATTACAATTTCTGAAAGTTAATGACTGTTGTTATGAATATAAGGTAAAAAAACAAAAGCATATAGTACAAAAAGATTTAAAACAAAAACTATCTCAAGGAATAATTTATTTGCCAAATGCAAAATGAATGATCCACTTTTGCATTCTATCATTTACAGGATGCATAAATAATTATCCACATCCAGTTGGATTGGCAGTGTAATAAACACAATATGCTGCACCCAAAATGATATGTGCTCCTGCATAGAGTTGCCGAGCACCAGTAGTGCTAAAAGGTGAAGCCTATCCATATATATTTCCCAACATTTCAACCAGTCTGAAGGGTCTCGACCCGAAACATCACCCATTCCTTCCCTCCAGTTGCTACCTGTCCCGCTGAGTTACTCCAGCATTTTGTGTCTCCCTACATTTCAATATGTGAATCACTTCTTATGTGATCACTTATCTTATGTGATCTCTCAATTTTTACTCCGATTTATGGTACATTGAACTTCATCTTAAATCACTGTGCTTATCGTATTTTAATAGTATTTTTTCAGACATGTTATAAATGAAGATCCAAAGTCCAAATATTTGATGGCGTTTACAATTCAAGTTCCAAGTCTTGTTCTGACTTTGCTGATTCTGTCTATTGATCTTGTTTTTCCATGATTCAAGAGGTTGCTCACCACTATCACACTGCAAGGGAAATTTGGGATGGGCAATAAATGGAGCCTTTGCAATTAATGCTTACATCTACTACATGTGTAAATATAATTTCCACCCACAGATCTAGAGAAAACATGCTCAAGGGCACTATTTACTAATTGAATGCAGATATTGATTTGAAATATCACTTCCACGTTTATAGTTAGATGCAATTTCTGGATTCTTTTCTCAACACAATGAAATTACTGCCATCGCATAATAGAACATAAAAGACAAATAGAAAGATTCCCATTTACATGCAAGAATTCTGGCAGCTGACTTGCCACTATTCTTATTGAAAACAACACGACAATAAGCCTACAGTTTGACTTGTTGGGTATGATTGATGAATATATTTGGCCCAGATAACCATGAAGACCTTCTCTTCTTTTCTCCAACAGTGTTATGGGATCTGAAAGGATAGATAGGGCCACTGCTAAACATTTCATGTAAAAAACATCACCGCCAAGAGTGCAGCACTGACTCAATGCTCCTTTGAGAATGCCAGTCTAGATTATGTGCTTGGATCTCAAGATCTAACAGCAGAAAGATAGACACCAATCTCTGCTGTATTCCACATTCATCATATTCCACAGGAATAAATATATAATTATTCTCTCTACAACCATGGATGCAGTGTTACACCTACAAAGTGCTCTGTAGTTACTTCTCCAGGCCACACTGACAGAACCTCATAATAACCATATAACCATAACAGCACGGAAACAGGCCATCTCGGCCCTTCAAGTCCGTGCCGAACACTTTTTTTCTTTGCTTTTTTAACTTCCCCCTCGTCCCATCTACCTGCACTCAGACCATAACCCTCCATTCCTTTCCCGTCCATATACCCATCCAATCTATTTTTAAAGGATAACATCGAACCTGCCTCCACCACTTCCACTGGAAGCTCATTCCACACAGCTACCACTCTCTGAGTAAAGAAGTTCCCCCTAATGTTACCCCTAAACTTCTGTCCCTTAATTCTCAAGTCATGTCCCCTTGAATCTTCCCTACTCTCAATGGGAAAAGCTTATCCACGTCCACTCTGTCTAACCCGCTCATAATTTTAAAGACCTCTATCAAGTCCCCTCTTAACCTTCTGCGCTCCAAAGAATAAAGACCTAACTTGTTCAACCTTTCTCTGTAACTTAGTTGCTGAAACCCAGGCAACATTCTAGTAAATCTCCTCTGTACTCTCTCTATTTTGTTGACATCCTTCCTATAATTAGGCGACCAAAATTGTACTCCATACTCCAGAATTGGCCTCACCAATGCCTTGTACAATTTTAACATTACATCCCAACTTCTATATTCAATGCTCTGATTTATAAAGGCCAGCACACCAGAAGCTTTCTTTATCACCCTATCTACATGAGATTCCACCTTCAGGGAACTATGCACAGTTATTCCAAGATCCCTCTGTTCAACTATATTCCTCAATTCGCTACCATTTACCATGTACGTCCTATTTTGATTTGTCCTGCCGAGATGTAGCACCTCACATTTGTCAGCATTAAACTCCATCTGCCATCTTTCAGCCCACTCTTCCAAATGGCCTAAATCTCTCTGTAGACTTTGAAAATCTACTTCATTATCCACAACACCACCTATCTTAGTATCATCTGCATACTTACTAATCCAATTTTTCACACCATCATCCAGATCATTGATGTACATGACAAACAACAGTGGACCCAACACAGACCCCTGAGGCACCCCACTAGTCACCGGCCTCCAACCTGACAAACAGCCATCCACCATTACTCTCTGGCATCTCCCATTCAGCCACTGTTGAATCCATCTTGCTACTCCACCATTAATACCCAACAATTGAATCTTCTTAACCAACCTTCCATGAGGAACCTTGTCAAAGGCCTTACTGAAGTCCATATAGACAACATCCACTGCTTTACCCTCATCAATTTCCCTAGTAACCTCTTCGAAAAATTCAAGATTAGTCATGCATGACCTTCCAGGCACAAATCCATGTTGACTGTTCCTAATAAGACCCTGCTTATCCAGATGCTTATATATATATTATCATTAAGTATCCTTTCCATTAATTTGCCCACCACTGATGTCAAACTAACAGGTCTATAATTGCTAGGTTTACTCTTAGAACCCTATTTAAACAACGGAACAACATGCGCAGTATGCCAATCCTCCGGCACTATTCCCGTTTCTAATGACATTTGAAATATTTCTGTCATAGCCCCTGCTATTTCTACACTACCTTCCCTCAATGTCCTAGGGAATATCCTGTCAGGACCTGGAGACTTATCCGTTTTCATATTTTTCAAAAGTGTCCGCAACTCCTCTTCTTTGAATCTCAGTTTCCATTGCTACTCTGCTTGTTTCCCTTACCTCACATAATTCCATATCCTTCTCCTTGGTGAATACCGAAGAAAAGAAATTGTTCAATATCTCCCCCATTTCTTTTGGCTCTGCAGATAGCTGTCCACTCTGACTCTCTAATGGACCAATTTTATTCCTTGTTATCCTTTTGCTATTAATATAGCCATAATCCATGAATGTGACCACCAAGAAGGCCAAGACAGCAGTGGATGGGAACAATTATATGATTCAGTCCAAGTAGCCATCCGGACTTGGAAATATATTGCCATATTTATCGTCTCTGGGTTAAAGTACTGGAACTTCCCACCCAATAGTATAGTGGGAGTACCTATCTGCATTGGAAAAACTTCAGAAATTCAACAAGGCAGCTTACCAACAACTTCACACAAGCAATTTGGAAAGGGCAATAAATGCTGGCCTTGCCGGCAGCTCAAGCATCTCAAATATCGAACATATCCAAGTGCCAGGTTATCGCAAGTAAAATTATGTTTCGTTTTTTTTAAGTTTAGAGATACAGCCCGGAGACAGACCTTTCGGCCTACCAAGTCCGCACTGACCAGCGATCCCCGCACACTAACACTAGTCCTACGCACACTAGGGATAATTTACATTTATACCAAACCAATTAATCTACAAACCTGTACGTCTTTGGAATGTGGGAGGAATCCAGCGATCTCAGAGAAAACCCACACAGGTCACAGGAAGAACGTACAAACTCCTTACAGACAAGCACCCGTCGTCAGGATCGAACCCGGGTCTCTGGTGCAGTAGCTCCACAGCTATGCCACCTCATGTGTATCACATTGCCCATAATTACAGAAACATGAACATAAATCTATCCAATTCACCTACTAAAGCTGGGATTGCATGGAAGAAGCATCCTTTTAAAATATTCTTAATTGGTAAACAATTCAACAGGGTAGAGGTCAATGATAACCATACTCTGGTATGTTGACTTTCTCCCTGAGACATGTCCAATCAACAAAAGTCTAACCAAGAAAAACAATGATTTCTACTCCTGTTGTGCTACAACAGTTCTCTGCGTATAGATGCTGTCTGCTGAATCTATGTTCTGTGCTTTTATTGTTAGTTCTGAGTATTGTAAGGCATGTGCTTGTTTTTGCTATAAATAAGACCATAGACCATGACTAAGGAGCAGGATAGGCTATTCAGCCCATCAAGTCTACTCTGCCATTCAATCATGGCTAAACTAATTTCTCCTCTCAACCACCTCCTCTGACCTTCTCCACTTAAAATTTGATGCTCTTCTTAATCAAGAACCTTTAATCTATGCTTTAAAAATAATGCCATGGTCTCCACAGCCTGTGTGGCAAAGAATTCCACGGATTCCACATGCTTTGGCTAAAGAAATTCCTCATCTTCATTCTAAACGTATGTTCTTTTATTCTGTGGTGTCTTCTCAGGAATATTGAACATTATTGAACAAACTGCTATCAACCCATTTTTGTCTGGCTGGAAACGACAAATTTTGTTCATTTTTCAGTTATTAGCTCATTTGTACTTGGGATGTAGGCATATTTGGGATGTAGGATGAAGGACATCATAGCTGCAAGTAGAAGTTCAATTTATGAGTGGCTGATTCAAAGTAGTTTCCCGACATGAAAACCACTCAATATTCATAACGGGGAGTGGAATAGGTGGAAAACATTCTGGATTTTCTCGAAGAGATGACATAACAATGGAGAACATACCCAGAGATCATTGCAATTAGTTATGAACCTTGAAGAGTAATTTTCTGGCGCAAGGTTTTCAGAGGAGGTTTGTTCGGTATAGAAGATAAGTATATTCTAGACAGTCGAGTAACAATCAAGGTGGGTGGTCATTGTAACAGCACTTTAATCATCATTCAAAAGAAATGGGTGCAAGAAGTAGTGAGCCTTTTTCAGGAAATGTATTTACCAGGAAATTCAGCTCATGAGCAGAAAGGAAATAGGATTTAAATCTGGGGCCATACACACTAGTTCCACTTTCTTGCATTTGGCCAATATTCTTCTAAACTTGGCCTATCCATGCACCAGTTTAGTGGTACATGTTATTCTTGACTCTTTATGATTTTTCACTTGTTAAGATTATCATTGATTTCATGAATTTCAAATGTCTTTTTTGAGGATAATGATGAGTCTGTCCTCTGACTGCCCTGAAAATTGGAACACAAACTTATCGGTCTCCTTATCCTCCCCATCAAAATTCACAGTGACATCTTTCCAATGTAAAGTTGTCAAATAAAACAAAAGCACTATATATTATTACACTAAACTATATCACTGGACTATCGCTTAAATCACTCTATAAATATTTATCATGGGTCGTTCCACGCATAAATTGGCATATGATTTACTTTAACCAGGTGAATAAATTACACCTTTAAATAGAGACTGGAAATTCTAATCATCTCAGCAGAGTAATATGAATTGAATCAGTCAGAGGTAAATATTGTGAAATTCTAGCCTTTGTACTGAATCTTAATTAGTTCAGGCATAGAAGTCAATTCTCCCAATTTACAGCATTACTAAATTTATTTTTGTAACATAAATGACCAAAATAATTGGAAGCACCTCATCAGCTTTATAGGTTTTCATATTAAACACATAAAAATAATTAAGTATTAAAAAGTAGAAACCTACCTCTATTAGACAAACCACTGCAATAATAATCATCACTACAACAGTGACTGCGATAGCCAACAGAAGTTTGTGCCCATACTCCACAGCAGATAAACTCGCATTCTTCTAAAAATAAAACAGAACTTACTATGACATAAGTGAGAAAGTTTAGTTTATATTTAAAGTATGAGATTGAAGACAATGATACATGCATTTGTAAGCAGATTGTGATCTGGTCAAAGAAGAAATTATAGGATTCAATGATAACCATTATTTCTCTCATTAAACCATCATTGCTTCCTCTTAATAATAAAATATTCTGGTGAAATGCAGTTCTGATCTCCTACCATTTGTGGTTCCTCTAGCAATCACAGTAATCCAAGCTGGAAACCAAGGCACTTGCTAATACAAATTGGCAGCCAACAATTTTGCACGGATTGCTCCTTGCACGGATGACCCTGAACTCAGAAACTTGCTAATTTTATCAAATGTTGATGAAAAATTGTCTTACCAGTGACTTCTTGCCTTTCCCATCAAACATTTAATGACATAACAATACAACAGAACCTTTTAAGTCACAGAGGTACCCGTGGACATTCTTTTTTTAAAACTATTTCACACTTTCTGCAATAACATTACATAGCAATTAGCAGTACAAATCACAAAAATAAGATTTAATGCAGTTTTTCCACTCTCCAAAATGTAATTGTTTTGATCAATCTGGAGCACAAATAAACCACTGTCTTGGGTGGAGTAATCACTATTTTGAAATGTGAGATAAATGTTGTGCAGTCAGAATTGTAAGCAGCTGACGAGGCTTCACAAATGGAAATAGCTGAGTTTCATTGATTGCAAATTAATTTTCCTCTATAATTATTTGGTATTCAAATACTTTAACCTGTCCTGAAAATATGATTAGACTCCAATAAATGGCAGTTATTTCTTTCAATGGAGCGTGGAGAATCTGCTATCATGAACTCTCCCTTGCCTAGCTACAGTTCCTATGCCAGTTTAGCTCAATTCTAAATAGTGTGAACTCTGGAGGTGTGTGTCTGTATTCACAACCTGTGAGTATGAGAAGACCTGAGATCTCAGTGCAGTACTGAAGGATGGGTTACTATTAATAGCCTGCTCTTTGCATAAGATATTAAACCACTTTCAATGTGTGGGGTAAAAATTCCTTAACTTTCTTCTGGACTCCAGCTGCAGGTTGCTGATTCATTAAACCAATATTATATATTCCTTAAACCAATATTACTGTTCAGCCTGAAAGGGTATTCTTAATCATTTGATAGATATATGTAAAACAGCATCCAAACTGAATTCTTCAATGGAAAGTTTGCACTTCAATTTATTTCATTATGTAAAGCAATGGGAATGTGTCAATGTTAGATTCTGCATTAACGTAGGTATTTTGATATAATATGAAAATTAATTGACTCTAGAACTAATGAATTTATCCACCTCCATTGACTTTTTACAAATACCGCTTTTTCTGTCATCATAGAAATTTAAATATTTTACAATATTTTGATAATAAATACTGTCAGGAAATATTACTGTTATTCTTTGTCATATATTATTCAAACATATTTTGAATGGAGTCAATCTCAGAAGACAGGAAAGCAAAAAACTGCAGATACAGGTAATCTGAAATCAAAGCAGAATATGTTGGAAAAACTCAGCAGTATATCTGATGAAGGGTCATCGACCTGTCTGCAGAAGGGTCCCAACCTGAAATGTCATCTGCCCTTTTCCCTACAAAGATACTGCCTGCTCTGTTGAGTTCCTCCAGGACTTGAGCTGAAAGTTAATCAACTTTATTTTTCTCTCCTCACAGATACTAGTAGATCTGTTCAATATCTTTAGCACTCTGTTTTTTATCTCTGAACAGGAGACTTTTATACTGCATTTGTACTAATAAAATTTCTTTACAGGGCTTTTTTGATAATCCAGTTCCTTTCAAATTCTAATCCAAACATAGTACTGCAGGAGAGTATTCCTTACTGGAGAGATAAAGTTGCATAAAACTTGACTTGACTTGAAGTGTCAGAGAACGTTGGTTGGGAGTGGTGAACTTTTAAATCATAGAAACATAGAAAATAGGTGCAGGAGGAGGCCATTCGGCCCTTCGAGCCAGCACCGCCATTGATTGTGATCATGGCTGATCGTTCCCAATCAATAACCAGTGCCTGCCTTCTCCCCATATCCCTTGATTCCACTAGCCCCTAGAGCTCTATCTAACTCTCTCTTAAATCCATCAAGTGATTTGGCCTCCACTGCCCTCTGTGGCAGGGAATTCCACAAATTCACAACTCTCTGGGTGAAAACATTTTTTCTCACCTCAGTCTTAAATGGCTTCCCCTTTATACCCCTGTTCTGGACTCGCCCAACATTGGTAACATTTTTCTTGCATTTAGCTTGTCCAGTCCTTTTATAATTGTATATGTTTCTATAAGATCCCCCCTCATCTTTCTAAACTCCAGTGAATCATGTTTAATGTATGTCTACAATTGGTGTCAATTACCATTTTCATGAAGCAAATTTCCACTTTTCTTATATATCTCATATCATAGCTTAGGGACAAATGGAATGCTTATTATTTTCTTCAATTGGTAACAATTGAGCAAGTAAGTTTGTTTTAGATTGCAACACAGGACAAAAAAAATAATTCTGTTTGGATGAATCTAAGGTTTCCTATGTGATTCCTCAGTTAATGACCCGCTAAGGGGTTATGGGGAGAAGGCAGGAAAATGGGGTTAGGAGGGAGATATAGATCAGCCATGATTGAATGGTGGAGTAGAGTTGATGGAACGAATGGGCTAATTCTGCTCCTATTACTTATGAACCTTATGACAATTTATTCCATAATTTTAACACACTCTTTCACACTGTGTAGCAGGTGTAAAATAATCAAACAATTATGGTTAACATCAAAACTTAAATATTACAACCTATCAGCAAGCCCTATGTTTGCGAGAAGAGCAGGAAGGAAGAAATTCAATTGATCAGACATTTTTCTTTATTCTATCTCATCCATGAGGTGCTTTCCCCTGCAGAAATGATTTAAGCACATTTTTCTATTTGATTTGTTGGTTCAACCCTTCATATTAATGATTAGACATTCTGATTTTATGATTCACAAATAAAATCTAACCTTTAAAAAAAATTCTTGTCCATATTCTTCTAGTTTCTCCACTAACATATCATTAGGTTTTGAGTAGATCACATCTCTCCAAAATTTGATTGCGATTTCATTAAAAATGAGCTCCAAATGTCACTTTTTTCTTCAAACTAAGAACTCAGCTTCTATTTTCAAATTTAGTTAGGTCCTTACAGTGATTTGGCTGGGACTTTCTAAGTACCTTTCTGATAGCTCATGCTGGTGAACCTTACCAGTGGAGTTGTAAACAAAATTTTTAAAACTACACATTTAAAAAAAGATTTAATTGGACTATATACAGAACATGCAAAAACTCACAATGATGTACCACTAAGCCAATCAGCAAAAGCAAGCTTCAATTTAAAAACCTTACAAACTGTAATTATAAAGGAGGAAAGAACTCAAGCAGGTGATTAGAAGGGCCAAAAGGACTATCAGCCGGGAGATCTATGACCTCTGGAGTTCTGCAAGGATCTCTGCTGTTTGTGATATATATGTAAATGACTGAGACATAAAAATAGACAGGTTGGTTAGTAAGTTTGCAGATGACACCAGGATTGCTCGGGTCACGGTGAGAAAGGCTGTCAAGGTCTACAGTGAGATATAAATCAGTTACAGAAATGGGCAGAGAAATAGCAGATGGAGTTTAATCAGAGCAAGTGTGAGATGTTGCACATTGGAAGGCTAAAATGTACAGGGAAATATACAATTAATGGCATGACCCTTAACAACATAGATGTACAGAGGGATCTTTGGGCGCTAGGGGCGCCGCATTGATGGCAGCCACTGCCTACAGTCTGTCTGTTTTTCTATCTCTTTTTTATTTTTATTTTGTTTAAAAAGTAAGTTTTGGAGGATTTTTTTTAGTATTATGGTTAACATCAAAACTTTTTAGTATTTCTATGTGGGGGAATTCGTTTCTCAGTCACTTCCTGGCGAGGATGTGACTATTCTCCAAGTCGCATCTTCGCCCTCCCCCCCCCCCCCCCTCGCGGCCTACCAACTGGATTGGCGCGGCTTTTCCTGCCGGGGACCGGACCAAAGCTTCAGCAGCGGTGCAGCACTGGATTCACCACGGAGCGGGCGATGCCTTACCTGGATCGCCGTTTGAAGCTCCGGAGTGTTGGGCCTGCTGCTTCAACATCGCGGAGCTGTGGTTTGTAGAGCTTCCTGCGCAGGCGGCGCTGACTTCAACATCGCGGAGTCCTGGGATCCCTTTGCCAAGGGCCGCCAGCATGTACCTCCGCCCAGATCGGCCTGTGGACTTCGGGAGCCGCGGAATCCGGTAGGAAGTGGCCGATTCGGAAGTCCAAGCCGCTGAGAATGTTCTCCCGTTCCGACGTCAGAGTTCCATCACCCGGTGAGCAGGCCTGAACATCGGGCCACCCGTAGCGGCGACACCAAGGGGTTCGGGAGCCTCCCGATCACGGGTGAACAACAGAGAACAATGGAGGACAACAGAGGATGACTGAACTCTGGTGCCTTCCCTCACAGTGGGAAACTTTGATTCCGCTGTGTGGGGATGTCTATGTTAAAGACTATCGTGTTCTGTGCTCTTTTTTATTCGTATGGCTGCATGGTGACCACACATTTCACTGTACCAATTGGTACATGTGACAAATAAATGTCTCTTGTCTTGGGGTCCAAGTCCAGCACTCTCTGAAAGTGGCAACACAAGTAGATAGAGTGGTAAACAAGGCTTATGGTCTGCTTGCGTTCATGGGTCAGGGCATTTGGTATAAGAGTCAGGAAGTCATGATGCAGCCTTATATGTCTTTGGATAGGCCGTATTTGGAGTATTGTGTGTAGTTCTGGTTGCTCCATTACAGGAAGGACGTGGAGGCTTTGTAAAGGGTACAGAGGTTTTACCAGGATGATGCCTCGATTAGGGGGTATTAGCTACAGGGAGAGGTTGGACAGACAGATTATTTTCTTTGGAACACCAGAGGTTGCGGGGAGACATGATGGAAGTATATAAAATGATGAGAGGCACAGATAGGGTAGACAGTAGACGTCGATGCACAGCTATTTTCAGGTCCCTCCAGAGATATTCGATCAGGTTCAAGTCCAGGCTCTGGCTGGGCCACTCAAGGACATTCACAGACTTGTCATGACGCCACTCCTGCGTTGTCTTGGCTGTGTGCTTAAGGTCGTTGTCCTGTTGGAAGGTGAACCTCTGCCCCAGTCTGAGGTCCTGAACGCTCTGGAGCAGGTTTTCATCAAGGATCTCTCTGTACTTTGCTCCGTTCATCTTTCCCTCTACCAATTCCTGCCGCTGAAAAACATCCCCACAGCATGATGCTGCCACCACCATGCTTCACCGTAGGTATGTTATTGGCCAGGTGATGAGCAGTGACTGGTTTCCTCCAGACGTGATACTTGGCATTCAGGCCAAAGAGTTCAATCTTGGTTTCCTCAGACCAGAGAATCTTGTTTAGGTGCCTTTTAGTAAACTCCAAGCGGGCTGTCATGTGCCTTTTACTGAGGAGTGGCTTCCGTCTGGCCACTCTGCCATAAAGGCCTGATTGGTGGAGTGCTGCAGATATAGTTGTCCTTCTGGAAGTTTCTCCCATCTCCACAGAAGAACTCCGGAGCTCTGTCAAAGTGACCATCGAGTTCTTGGTCACCTCCCTGACTAAGGCCCTTCTCCCCCGATTGCTAAGTTTGGCTGGGCGGCCAGCTCTATGAAGAAACCTGGTGGTTCCAAAGTTCTTCCATTTAAGAATGACGGAGGCCACTGTGCTCTTTGGGAACTGCTATGCTGCAGAAATTGTTTTATACCCTTCCCCAGATCTGTGTCTCGACACAATCCTGTCTTGGAGGTCTACGGACAATTCCTTTGTCTTCATGGCTTGGTTTTTGCTCCGACATACACTGTCAACTGCGGTACATTATATAGACAGGTGTGTGCATTTCTAAATCATGTACAATCAATTTAATTTACCACTTGTGGACTCCAATCAAGTTGTAGAAACATCTCAAGGATAATCAATGGAAACAGGGTGCTCCAAAGCTCAATTTTGAGTGTCATAGCAAAGAGTCTGAATACTTATGTAAATTTGATATTTCAGTCATTTATTTTTAATTACTTTGCAAAAAATTCTAAACACCCGTTTTTGCTTTTTTATTGTGAGGTCTTGTGCAGATTGATGATAAAAAAAAAAGAATTTAATCCATTTAAGAATAAGGCTGTAACGTAACAAAATGTGGAAAAGTGAAGGGGTCTGAATACTTTCTGAATGCACTGTATATCCCATTTATCAAGCATAGGAGGATGGACAAGGAGTACAACTTTCTGTCATTAAAGAGGTGGAAAACTATTGTGGTGTAGAGAAATTATACAGCAACAAGGATACAGCAACAAGGCTCTTTACTCAAAGAGCAACAGACAATATAAGCGACTTCAAGGACAGCACTGTAAAGTATGACTTAATATTTGACATTTGATCTGCTTTCTTTCTTTCATTAGGTGGTGACCTAGATGCCTACAGAGAAGGCACATAAGTTTCAACTCTCAGCTGCCTCTCATAACACTTAGAGCAAGCACTCTAGCTTCTGGGTGAATCCTGGCAGATATATTTTTTCGACAGAGTGGCATGCCTATCATGATTCTGTTACATCTCTATTTGTTCGTTTCATGAATGCTTTGGAAGTAAACCTTTCATGGTATTTTCACTGCAAATCAGCCTTGGCTGGCTTGTTTCACAATCATCTTATTTTTTATTTAGATTGCCTCTAGTATACAGCTAATGATTCCTCACCGATACAAGTGTTGTGGAGCTTCTAAACCCCCAAGAATGCCATCCCTATAATTGTGCCATGATCTACATGTCTACACTATACATGTCTATTTTCCACAGCTCAATGAACATTCAGATTCAGAACCATTACCAGTAAAGTGGGAGGCTGCTGGTTCTCATGAATCACTTCGGAAGCATGTTTACATAACTGGAGGTCGACATGGTGATTACACAGATGACACTATCAGAGACACAAACTGCAGTAATCCAATGCCCAGCTGAATTCAGAAAAGGGCCAAGACCATTAATACCATACTCAACGTACGGCATCTCTAACCCTGGAAATCACAGCAATGTAGGTTTTATAAAGTGAATGAATGAATGAATGAATACGTTCATTGTAATTGCACAATACTGTGTAACGAAATTCCATTGCATCTCCTCCGGTTAATAAAATACAAACACGACAACCATTGACACATATGTACACTTATTAGTAAAAATAATAAATAAGTATTTAAAAAGAATTTAAAAAGAATGTTGCATTTCTTGGAATTACATTTTGCTTCCCCAGTGTTCTCTGTTGGAATTAAGTTCTTTTATCGCACATGGGTAGAAACTATTTTTAGTCTACTATTTTTGAGCCTTCAGAGACCCGAATCGCCTCCCAGAGGGTAGCAGAGTGAAAAGGTGGTTGGCAGGGTGGGATGTGTCCTGCTTGATGTTTGTGGCCCGGCGCAAGCACCGGGCCCTATATATATCATCCAAGGAGGGCAGTTGAGCTCTGTGCAGTTTTTATAACTCTCTGCAGCGCCCTCCTCTCAACCACAGTGCAGCTAGCAAACCACACCAGGATGCCATAGGAGAGGATACTTTCCACGGCGCATCGGTAGGACAGCAGCAGCGGCTGTGAGACCTTTGCTCTCCGCAGAGACCTCAGGAAATACAGCCGCTGCTGTGACTTCTTCACGAGATTGACGGTGTTCATTTGCCATTTGAGGTCCTGGGAGATGTTTATTCCCAGGAATTTAAAGCCAGTGATTCTCTCCACCATGTCTCCTTTGATGTATAGAGGAGCAGGTTCCTCTCTCCTCTTCCTCCTGAAGTCAACGACCAGTTCTTTTGTCTTTGATGGGTTGAGTACCAGGTTGTTTTTGGTACACCAGACAGTCAGTTTTTGGACTTCATATCTGTAGGCAGACTCGTCGCTGTTGTTTATCAGTCCCACCACAGTCGTGTCGTCCGCAAACTTGATGATCCTGTTTGTACTGTGTGTTGGTGTGCAGTCATAAGTGTATATTGTATACAAGATGGGACTCAGCACACAACCTTGTGGCGCTCCTGTGCTGAATGTCAGGACTGGGGAGTAATTGGACCCCATTCTGACAGTCTGTGGGCGGTCTGTTAAGAAGTCCTTAATCCATCTGCATGTGTTTGCATTAACACCCAGATCAGACAGTTTGTCCACCATTCTGCTGGGGATGATGGTATTAAATGCAGAACTAAAGTCTACAAATAACATAAAGTGGAGAGAATGAAATAAACAATGTAATGTTTGTAAGAAATAAGTACTATAATGCAATAAGTGAGATGATAATGTTTGAATGGTGGAATGTAATAGTGTACTAGCTGACTGTAGTCACATAGAGGCAGGAGGGGCATGTTTCATCTACTCATCATAAATCACAGGTTTCATCAAATTCTTCTTGCAGCAGATAAACTGCTGCTCCACTGCCTCTTTCTTCAGCTGTTCACTTTATGGCCTGACCTCCTCCTTCTAGATTGTCCATTAGTAACATTCTGAATGCATCACTAAACAAGAATTTCACTTTGTCCGGCATAGAACGTAGCCATCTCCAAATTAATAGATACAAGAATTAACCTCTAAATATTGGAAAAATGCATTTTACCATGTGTTGATTGCGGTGTGCTCCTTTTGAGAAGTCTTCATCAACAGGTGCTTTAGCCAGTTGCACTAGTGTCATATGGCAAAGTAAAAACTCTTACAAGTCAGCAAAACATTGCCTTAATTACCAGCAACAGCTTTGATGAGTATTCTCTGTTACAGATTTAAGGAATGAAATCCTTTGTTTCAACGAAGGGACAAGGATTGCTATCATTGCATCCTGGGGAAGTCAGTAATGTGAGAGAAGATTAAATCCACTTTCAAACTGATAACTTGAAACTTTGAACATTTCTCTTTTTTCTGTTTTAGAGATGGAGCATGGAAACAGGCCCGAGTCCATACTGACCAGCGATCCCCGCACGTTAACACAATCCTACACTAGGGACAATTAAAACATTTATACCAAGCCAATTAACCCACAAACTTGTATGTCTTTGGAGAGTGGGAAGAAACCAAAGTTCTTGGAGAAAGCCCACGCAGGTCATGGGGAAAACGTACAAACTCCGTACAGACAAGCACCCGTTGCCAGGATTGAACCCGGGTTTCTGGCATTGTAAGGCAGTAATTCCACCGCTGCGCCACCATGCAGCCCATTTTGTATTCCTAGCCAATAATAGCAAGAATCTGGTACACTTCCTTGCTATTTAAGGATTTAAAGACATGCAACCCAAGGTGCTTTGATCTGCCTTTTCTTCTCACTGCCCCGTGACTTATTGCATACTCCCTTGCATTCTTTGCCTCCCAAAAACAATTACTCTTACTTCACTGCACTGAATTCTTAACCTGTCCATTGATGTTTTCCTGTAGTTTACAATTTCCTTCCTCACTATCAACCACATTATCAGTTTTTATTTTGTCCAAAAACTCCTTAATCTTGGGTCCTTCATTTATCAGTAATTGATATATAGACCACTAAAATAATTTTGCTGAAACCAGTTGGATCCTGCTAGAGACACACGTGCGTCAATAATCTTCCAGTTGGCCATCCTCCTTTCTTGCCTGCCAATGAGGTCATTTTGAATCCAACATCATTTTGCCTTTGCCTTCCTAATTTCCTTTCAAATTTTATGAGTTCAGCTTTAATACTCCTCTGGCGATGCCAAGCTCACATATGTGATGTTTGAAACTCTCTGAAATGTTCAGCTCTCAGAATCTGTCATAAGCTTCATATAAAGTAGCAGGCACTGGTAGGGCAAGGGCATTTCCAAATGTTTATATCAAAGAAACAGCTACAGAGAGAAAAAAAACAACCTATAAACAGAAAGGACGTGAGATTGAGTGTTGTTATGGGGAAGTAAAGATGGGTCTTATTTGCATACGCGTGAAAGACTTGTAACAAAAATGCATCACAATCCAATTAATGTTTGTGCAATAATTACATCACCCTGTTAAGACCATCTTCTTGCGTTTGAGGCAGCAGAAGTCTGCAGCAGGGTGATGCCATCCGGTTCGACATCCGTTGGTGCCCACCCTAAAATGGGCGCATGCTTCAGGTGGCGCCAAACTGCGGCGACCGAGGTTGCATCTCTGCTGCTGATGGTTAAGACCATGCAATGAAAACATTGAGCACGACAAAAAAGGCTCAGTCTTTTTCAATATTACCCTCGGGAGAACAGGCAAAGTAAGTTTTGTCCCAGTGGTGAACAACATGCTTTTGATGTCCAACACTCATTTTACAATTTGGCATTATAGAGTTGAATTGAATCCACAATTATGCAAAACAAAGTTACCACAGCCATAGATAAATATATTTATCCAATAATCACAATAATAAAATTTTAAATACAAAAATCTACAGCATAATTAATTAGAATAGCATTTTTGTAATATCTTTCTGAAGTCCATGAGACCTTCTGTATAAGATTTAATGGAACAACTCGGCTTTAACACTATTCCACAAGTAATTAAACTTTGATCCTGGGATTCCATTTTCCTCAGATAAGCAAAATAAGCAAACATTCATATGATTATGTTCCCAGCCTTTTTAACTTGCAGTTATAATATCACACAATAATATCACATAATGATGAAACAGAGCACAGGAAGACCTGGTGTCAAGACAACAACCGTTCTCTCCATGTCAGGAAGATAAATGAGATAGTGAACGCCTTCAAGAAGCAAAGTGGAACATATACTCTGGTTTGCATTGACAGCGCTGAAGTAGAGATGGTTGAAAGCTTCAAATTCCTAGGAGTAAATATCAACAACACCTTTTCTTGGACAATCATATTGAAGCAATGGCCAAGAAATCACACCAATGCCTCTACTTCCTGAGAAGGCTTAGGTGGTTTGGCATGTCCCCAACAACGCTCACCAACTTCCACAGATATCCCATAGAAAGCATTTTATCGGGTTGCATCACAGCATAGTTTGGGAACCGGTCCATCCAAGACCGCACAAAATTGCAGAGAATTGAGGATGCAGACCAGACCATCACACAAACCAACCGCCCTACCATTTACACCTCACGCTGCCTCGGCAAGGCCAGCAACATCATTAAGGACGTGTCGCACCACGACCACTCCCTCTTCTCCACTCTCATGTCGGGCAAAAGGTACAGAAGTGTGAAAACACACACCTCCAGATACAAAGGCATTTTCTTCCCAGCTGTAATCAGGCAACTGAACAACTCTACCAACAACTAGAGAGAAGTCAGCTACTATCTACCTCATTGGAGATTCTTGGACTACCTTAGATCAGACTATACAAGACTTTATCTTGCACTAAACGTTATTCATGTTATTCCCTTCATCATGTATCTGTACTTTGTGACTGGCTCGATTGTAATCATGTATCATCTTTTCGCTGACTGGTTAGCACACAACAAAAGCTTTTTAGTGCACCTGGGTACAGTATTTGGCCAGATATTTGCGGCATGTCCCTTGGATACATTGCTGCCACCATAATTTGTGCAGGGCTACGTATTAAATGAGGAAGATGCAGACTATCGTCATGTCTTATTTTTCTGGGGAATGTTGCAACTGGAAAGATGCAATAATTAAATCAAATGCTCCTTAAGACCTTCAGAGACATCTGAAGAATTCGGAGTATTTATCACCATTATCAAAAAGCGGATCCTGACAGTAAACGTGGTCTGCAGCTGCCAATTTTTTCTGGGGAGATATGTGTTGGGACTATCCCAGCACAAAAAACACTGGGTTTTCACAGTCCTGTAAACATCGTGAGTGCGCACTAAAGAGCTGCAAACATGACAACATTTGACATAAAAATAACAACATATAAAATATATTTTGACAGGTACATGAATATGAAAGGCCAAGAGAGATATGGCTGAAAGGCAGGCAAATGAGACTAGCATCTTGGTTGGCATGGGCAAGTTGGACCAAAGGATCTACTTCCGTGCTGTATAACTATATGGGAAATCAGTGTCAAAGGGAGAGTCACAGAGCATAGAAACAGGCCCAACTCATCCTTGCCGACCAAGATGTCCCATTCTGAGGTAGTCACATTTGTTTGCGTTTGCCCCATATCCATCTTAACCTTCTCTATCCATGTACCTGTCCAAGTGTCCTTGAAATGTTATATTATCTGTTCCATATATGGTGCTGGCTCGAAGGGCCGAATGGCCTCCTCCTGCACCTATTTTCTATATATCCATCAGCCTGAGTGAAAAGTTGCCTCTCAGGTTTGTATTAAATCATATTCTTCACACTTTATATATATGTCCACTTGTTTTTGATTTCCCTACCCTGGGTAAAACACTCTGTGCAATCACCCTATCCCACTCATGATTTTAAACGACTGTATAAGACCAACACTCCACCTCCTGAGCTTTAAGATTAAAGTTCTAGTATGCCCAACTTCCCCCTATAGCTCAGCCCCTCAAGTTCTGCTAACATTCTCGTAACTCTTCTTTGCAGTCCTTCCAGCTTAATGACATCATTTCTATAGCAGGGTGATTAAAACTGAACACTGTCTCCAAGTATGACCTCTCCAATATCTTTTGTACAACTGCAACATGAAAAGCGCTATATAAATAAAATCTATTATTATTATTATTACCCAACTTTTATACTCAATACCCTGACTGATGAAGGCCAATGTACCAAAAGCCTTCTTGACCACCCTATCTATCTGTGATGCCAATTTCAGGGAACTATGTATCAGTACTCCAAGGTCCCTCTGCTCTACAACCCTCTCCAGGGCACCTCCATTCAATGTGAAGATTCAGTGCTGGTTTGACTTCCCAAAATAAAGTACCTTGCACATCAGCATTAAATTCCAATACCACTTCCTTAGCCCACTTGCCCAGCTGATCAATTTTTGATAACTATCTTCACTATCTACGATACCACTGACTTTAATGTCATTTGCAAACTTACTGATCATGCCTTGTACATTCTCATCCTTATCGTTGATATATCAATCAATCAATCAGTTTTTATTCATCACATACACAATAAAGTGCAGTGAAATGAACTTGCCAGCAGCGGTACAATCAAAAAAGAACACACAATACACAATAAAATTTAACACAAACATCCACCACAGCATTCTTCACTGTGGTGGAAGGCACAAAGTACAGTCAGTCAGTCCTCCTCCATTGTTTCCCCGTGGTCGGGGCCATAAACCTCCGCATTCGCCGCTGCGGGCGGCCGAATGTACAGGCCCTCTCATCGGGACGGTAAGTCCTGAATCGGCGCTTCCCTACCGGAGACCGCGGCTTCAGGATGTTGTAGGCCGTAGGCCGGTGGTCGGAGCTCTTCTCCGGGGATCCCCGGCGGGGGATCCCGCTCCGGATGTTAAGTCCACGCCGCACCCGCAGCTAGAAACTCCGCAAGGATGTTATCGGCCGTGGGCCGGTGGTCAGAGCTCTTCTCCGTCGATCCCTAACGAGGGGTCCCATGCTCCGGACGCCATGCCTGCGGCTAGAAGCTCCGCAGACCCTGGCTTCAGGATGTTATAAGCGGCGGGCCAGCGATCGGAGCACTCCCTTCTGGAGACCCCAGCAAGGGCTCGCCCGCTCCGCGATGAGAACATCACACTGCGCCCGCTACTGAAGCTCCGGGCCCGACTCCGGGAAAGGCCGCACCAATCCATGGTGTTAGGTCGCGAGGGAGGCGACATGGAAAAAGTCGACTCTCCGTGGAGGCGACCGAAAACAGTTCCCCCCTTACCTCCCCTCACCACCCCCCACACAAGACACACCAAGAGACATTAAAACACACATTTGGACACACTAAAAAAAACAAAAAAAGTAGAAATGTCGAACACGCTGCTGGCAGGGCAGCCATCTCGCAGCGCCCTCACCGACTTATAAAACAAAAGGCACTGATCCCCGAGGCACACCACTAGTCATAAGCTTCCAGTCTAAAAAACAACCTTCCACCTCTGCTACTTTCCATGGTCAATTCTGTATCCAGTTTGCTAGCTCTCCCTGGATCCCATACAATCTAACCTTCCAGAGCAGCCTACCATGCAAAATGTTATCAAAGACCTTGCTGGTCCACATAGAAAATATCTATGATCTTGCCTTCATCAACCTTATCCCTAATAAGCCCTTCTGCTCAAAGCATCTCCATTAACTGACCCAAGTTCCCTAGCCTTCCCTTTTCTTCATGGTAAAAGCAGAGCAGTAATACTCATTGAAGAACTTGGTCAACTCCTGCAGCTCTGGACAACCACTTTGGTTTCCGAGATGTCCTATCCTCTCTTGTTACCCTCTGTCCCTTAATGTATTTATAAAATCTTTTTCTATTCATATTTTCTACTAGAGATATCTCCTGCCTCCTGATTTCCTTCTTAAATATTCTCAGACCTGTAAACTCTTCCAAGGATTCACGATCCCAACTGCATAAACTTGGTCCATGCCTCCTTCCTTTTCCTGATCTGAGCCTCAATTTCTCGTCAACCTGGTTTCCTTGCTCCTGGCTGCCTTGCCCATCACTTTGTCAGGAACATGCATGCCTTGAATCATCACTCTTTTAAAAGCATCCCACTTTGCAGCCGTCCCTTTCTCAGCAAACATCCTACTCCAATCAACTTTTGCAAGTTCCTGTCTAATCAATGGTGGCCGTGCCCCAATTGAGAACTCTAACTGGTGGACCTGCCCTGTTCTTATCCATAACTACTGCTCAAAAAAATCTGAAAACAAAACAAAACATTTTATACAGGAATTATCAAGACAATTAAGATTCAGAGACGTAGAAAAAATATTGTGGCAAAAAATAAAATTGGGCTCAAATCAGTAGGGACCAAAGCTTAGAATTTGGACCCATCGTTGCACCTTTTAAAAAAAAATGCAATTGGGCTTAAAAGTTCTTTGGCACATATTGGATTATACTTGTATTTATATCTGGGTTAATCAACAACCATTGGGAAAATAGCCATCGACATTTTTGGGCATGATTCTGTTAGGCATGGCTGAAACCTTTGCCAATATTGGTTGCACTATGCATATTTCTTGTGGCAGCTTTCCCTGTGGCAGCTACAGTACATCAACAGACAACGTAACCATGGAGGGGAGGGAAAAGATGAGGGATGGGTGATGCGTTGTTCTCCAATGAGCCCTCTTTGAAGAAACAGGAGCTTAGAGGTACATTAATAAAGATCTCCATTGTTAATTCCTTGGCAATGAAACAAGGAGTCTGAACTATAAGTGAGTGGTTCTGATCCGAATGTCTCCCAGCCTCACTTTTGAGTAACCAGCAGGATATTACATAATTCACTGGAGTTCCCTTTCGTAATCCATATTTGCACTTGCAGGCAGCAATCACTGGCCCGTGGGTTAGGCTGTCATTCGCAGTGGCTTGGGCATATGGGAGATGATCAAGCCAGGCTCATTGGAGAAGAACGCATCTCCCATCCCTCATCTTTTCCCTCCCCTTCACAGTTACCTTGTCTGTTGATGTACTGTAGCTGCCCACAGGGAAAGTTGTTAAGAGCTTATTCACATCCAGCATTTGGTATAGCGATAATGTGACAGGATCACGATCTGCATGGATATTCTTGGAGGAGTTGCCAAGGATCCATTTCAGTGAACAAACTCACTGCACTAAAGCTGGGTCTTCCATATAATTTTGACCAATCTCATGAATGTTTTCAGGAGATCAGAGTAAGCTTTAGTACTGTGTGTTGCAAGTGTTCAGCGCATCAAATAGATTGACCTTTGATTTCAAGGCGTGGCATAATTCTCATTAGGAATGAGGGCTGCTATAGTTCAAAACATGAACTCAAATGGAAAGGCAAGCATTCAACCTTGATTAAAAGATTGGTGTGGAGCCATTAAAAATTCCTAATATTTTGATTTAAAACTATGGCTTATCTCTTTGGATAAATCTTATGATGAGCTCTATCCTTCAAATGTTTCCACATGGGAGAGCATTGCAGCAAGCTTGGAAGGGGACAGAAGAAGGGGTCAAGAGGAATGTTATCATGTCGAGGAAGCAAAGCCCAGAAATTTTTTGGATCCCTGGTTTCCAGAGAAAGATAAGCTACAAGTTCTGATCATCCATACTTTGCTGAATAGATTCCCTCATATCTCAGGAGGATGCACTTTCTAATTGAATCAGGCAAGAGGTAAAGAAGTGTGAAAATGCAAATGTCCAGATTCAGGGACAGTTTCTTCCTAGCTCTTATCAGGCAACTGAACCATTCAATGACTAACTGGAGAGCAGTTCTGACCTACCATCTACCTCATTGGAGATATTCAGACTATCTTTAATCGGACTTTACCTTGCACAAAACGTTATTCCCTTTATCCTGTATCTGTACACTGTGGCAGCATGAATGTAATCATGTATTGACTTATCGCTGATTGGATAGCATGCAACAAAAATCTGTTCACTGTACCTCGGTACACGTGACAATATACTCAACTAAACGAAAAAAATGAATCTTCGCCTTTACATCAGTTGAGCAGAGTTAGCAGCTGGGCACATGCTGTAGGTTGTAGGCATGTATCCAATTGTAAGCTATCTCAACTGATTTTTCAGAATCCTTTTACATGCTTTGTCTATAACCTCACAAGAAGGGTAGGAACACTCGCTGGGGACTGGGTTTCGAGAGGCAATAGATGTTAGAGGCAGTGCAGCCATTTAAAAGTAGTGTTTGTGTGTGGATATAAAAATATTGTGATAATTTATTCATATGTTTAAGGAACTTATGTTTTTCCATTGATGCTAGGATAACAGTGGATTAAGGAATGTGGATGTGATACCATTACAGAATGATACATTTATTTGCCCAGGGTTCTAATACATGATCTGGTGCTAGAATCTGCCTTGGATCCTCATCTTGGGAAGCCTATAGGATGAAAAATGACAATTAATTACAAAGCATCTCCAGGAAAATGGCTTCACATACTAATAGAAAAATACTTTGGAGTAATGTTCTTTTGAATTGGTGGCAAAAATGGTGAAAATAGACAATAGCTGCAGGAGGAGGCCATTCGGCCCTTCGAGCCAGCACCACCATTCAATGTGATCATGGCTGATCATCCACAATCAGTACCTGCCTTCGCTATCTTTAAGATCTCAATCTAACTATCTCTTGAAAGCATCCAGAGAATTGGCCTCCACTGCCTTCCGAGGCAGAGAATTCCTCAGATTCACAACCCTCTGTGTGAAAAAGTTTTTCCTCATCTCCGTTCGAAATGGCTTACTCCTTATTCTTAAACTGTGGCCCCTGGTTCTGGACTCCCCCAACATCGGGAACATGTTTCCTGCCTCTAGCGTGTCCAAACCCTTAATAATCTTATATGTTTCAATAAGATTCCCTCTCATCCTTCTAAATTCCAGAGTATACAAGCCTAGCTGCTCCATTCTATCAACATATGACAGTCCTGTCATCCCAGGAATTAACCTCGTGAACCTACTCTGCATTCCCTCAATAGCAAGAATATCCTTCCTCAAATTTGGAGCCCAAAACTGCACACAATACTCCAGGTGTGGTCTCACTAGGGCCCTGTACAACTGCAGAAGAACCTCTTTGCTCCTTATGTTATGAAGGCCAACATGCCATTCGCTTTCTTTACTGCCTGCTGTACCTGCATGCTTGTTGGTTGAAGTGGTTGAACATTTGACTGCCTTCTGATTTTTAATATGGACCTTCATTTTGCTAATAATTATTATTTGCATGCAATGTAGATAAATTGCTACAGATCAGCAGCTTAGTAAACGTCAGACCATGCAAGGCAAATGAGGGGAATGGAATCTGGTTTGCTGGTGAAAGCCCACCTCCAAAGGAAATTCTGTTTCTCTTGGGGTCAGCAGCTCACTAGAAGTGAGGGCTTCTGTACTGTAAATCCTCTATTTGTGTTCTCTTAAAGTGGTTTGATGAAACTGTGGCCAGTAAGTAAAGAATATCAGAAGAACTCATCCAACAGTCCTTTACAATGCTACCTCCTTCCAGAGGACTATTGGCTGTCGTTGTGATGGCAGTAGGGATAGGCAGGAAAGTTGTCACAATAGTCCTCTGCAAATGAGCCCTACACATTGCACTATGGAAACATCCTTCTCATATTATATGGCACATTAATGGGAGATTAAGGAATTGCGTGTGCAAAAAGGAGTCCACTTACCTTAGCACATTTTTCTGGGCGCATGAGAAAATGGTTTCTCTTTGACTCCCTTGCCCACTGGTTGACCTGCTCCACGACTTCTTTCAATGGCATCTCTAAGGCTTTGCTGAATTTGAGTTGAGTTTTGATGTCCTATGTTACTCCTTCCAACCATATTCAGACTTGAAACATCTGAAAAATAATTCCTATTGAAGGATCCCTTTCCTTTACGTACCCAGTTCAGACTGGAGGTATGCATAGGTTTTTCATCTGTAAGTTTTTTGTGCCACAGATCAATGCAATCTTTGCATATTCCCATTATGTAGAGTTGGGTGAGATACAGAAATAAGATATTCAATGAAAAGTATGCATTTAGTTAACATAAAAAAGGGCTTTAACATTGTGTCCAGTTAACTGGGGTATTCTCTCAATCTTTTTGTGCCAGCAGAGGGCGACACAGTGGCGCAGCTGTAGAGCTACCAGTTTTGATCACGCATCAACCACCTTACAGCAACAGGGACCCAGGTTTGATCCTAACTATGGATGCTGTCCGTAAGGAGTTTCTACGTTCACCCCATGACCTGCATGGGTTTTCTCCTGGGATTCCCAGTTTCCAGTTCTCCATATGCGTGCTGCCCAACTTTGGGCAAAAAGGTTCTAAAAGGAGTACAATGCAAATAAGAGTTCTAATTTTGCAATTATATCTCATTTTGTGCATAGGGCTATGGTAAATTTTGCATGACTATGTCCATTCCAGATTATAGTGGTTCAATGATGTAGGTAATGTTTTCCCAAAGCACTTGACCTTTTAGGTGCATTTAGGTACAGGATTTAAGATATTGAAACATGCAAGGTAAGCTTACCTGCTTTTTCTTACCAACAAGTGGATTGAGGAGTGGCTGTTTTGAAGTCTAAATGCCGAGGGTTTGATGAGCAAGGCAAAGCAATAATAAGGTCCAGTAAGTCAACGTAAAGCCTTTACTTTTACTTTAACCCAGTACTAACTTCCGAGGTAGAAATGGCAGTCAGTGGAGCGGCATGCTCATCCTAACTAATTTGAGACATTAGGGAGAAGCTAAGTGTTTTTGGATTCCTGGATATTCCTGGTCAGAGTGACTATGGGACTCACTGAGGAGCTTACAGAAGGCATAAGTTGCTATTGATAGGAACTTCAGGAAGACAGTCACAGTACATGTTCAGCAAAGTCAAACGTGGGTCCCTTGAAGGCAGACACGGGTGAAATTATTATAGGGAACAAGGAAATGGCAGAAGAGTTGAACAGGTACTTCGGATCTGTCTTCACTAAGGAAGACACAAACAAACTCCCAGAAGTACTGGAAGACAGAGGATCTAAGGGGGTTGAGGGACTGAAATAAATTTTCATTAGGCGAGAAATAGTATTGGGTAGGCTAATGGGACTGAAGGATGATAAATCCCCGGGGCCTGATGGACTGCATCCCAGGGTCCTCAGGGAGGTGGCTCTAGAAATAGTGGACGCATTGGTGATCATTTTCCAATGTTCAATAGATTCAGGATCAGTTCCTGTGGATTGGAGGATAGCTAATGTTATTCAAGAAAGGAACGAGAGAGAAAACGGGGAATTACAGGCCAGTTAGTTTGACTTCGGTGGTGGGAAAGATGCTGGAGTCAATTATTAAAGAGGTAATAATGGGGCATTTGGATAGCAGTAAAAGGATTAGTCCAAGTCAGCATGGATTTATGAAAGGAAAATCATGGTTGACTAATCTTCTGGAATCTTTTGAGGATGTGACAAGTAAAATGAATGAAGGGGAGCCAGTGGATGTAGTGTATCTAGACTTTCAGAAAGCTTTTGATAAGGTCCCGCACGGGAGACTGGTGACTAAAATTAGAGCACATGGTATTGGGGGGTAGGGTGTTGACGTGGATAGAAAATTGGTTGACAGACAGGAAGCAAAGAGTAGAAGTGAACGGGTCCTTTTCAGAATGGCAGGGAGTGGCGAGTGGAGTGCCGCAAGGCTCGGTGTTGGGGCCGCAACTATTTACCATAAATATTAATGATTTGGAAGAGGGAATGAGGAGCAACACCAGCAAATTTGTGGATGACACAAAGCTGAGTGGCAGTGTGAACTGTGAAGAGGATGTTAGGTGGTTGCAAGGTGACCTGGACAGGGTGAGTGAGTGGGCAGATGCGTGGCAGATGCAGTATAATAGATAAATGTGAGATTATCCACTTTGGTAGCAAAAACAAGGGGGCAGAGTATTATCTCAATGGGGTTAGGTTAGGTAAGGGGGAGGTACAGCGAGACCTGGGTGTCCTTGTACACCGGTCACTGAAAGTTGGCGTGCAGGTACAGCAGACAGTGAAGAAAGCTAATGGAATGTTGGCCTTCATAACAAGAGGATTTCAGTAAAGGAGTAAAGAGGTTCTTCTGCAGTTGTATAGGGCTCTGGTAAGACCACATCTGGAGTATTGCGTACAGTTTTGGTCTCCTAATTTGAGGAAGGACATCCTTGTGATTGAGGCAGTGCAGTGTAGGTTCACAAGATAGATCCCTGGGATGACGGGACTGAAAGACTAGGCTTGTATTCACTGGAGATTAGAAGGATGAGGGGAGGGGAGAGGATCTTATAGAAACATATAAAATTATAGAAGGACTGGACAAGCTAGATGCAGGAAAAATGTTCCCAATGTTGGGCGAGTCCAGAACCAGGGGCCACAGTCTTAGAAAAAAGGGGAGGCCGCGTAAGACTGAGGTGAGAAAAACCTTTTTCACCCAGAGAGTTGTGAATTTGTGGAATTCCCTGCCACAGAGGGCAGTGGAGGCCAAATCACTGGATGGATTTAAGAGTGAGTTAAGTAGAGCTCTAGGGGCTAGTGGATTCAAGGGATATGGGGAGAAGGCAGGCACGGGTTATTGATTGGGGATGATCAGCCATGATCACAATGAATGGCGGTGCTGGCTCGAAGGGCCAAATGGCCTCCTCCTGCACCTATTTTCTATGTTTCTATTTCCCTCTTACAAATATATAGTTTTGGACACTGTCTGGGGGAATGGGCTCTCAGTGGAAAGCAACAGTCGCACAGATCAGTGGCATCACTTGGCTCTGTGGTGCTATGATCAGTCAAAGTAAAGGTGCACAGTAGTGATAGGTGCCAAATATGCTATTTTGTTGCCACGAGCAAGACTTCAGGATAGTGCATTGCCTTCCTGATGCCTGGGTCAAGGATGTCACTGTACGAGCTTAGGAAGTTCTGAAAGGGGAGGGTGAGCAGCCTGAGGTCCAGGTCTATATTGATACCAACAACATAGGCGGGAACAGAGATGAAGTCCTGTAAAGTGAATAAAGGAATTTAGGCAAAAGGTTAAATCTCACGATTACTCCCTGTGCCATCTGCGAGTGAGGGTCGGAATGAGAGAATAAGGCAAATAAATGCATGGCTGATGAGATGCTGTAGGCAGGTGGGCTTCTTAGACCATTGAGATCTCTTGGGAGCAGAGGTGACTATAAAGGTGGGACAGTTTGCATCTGAACTGGAGGGGGATCCAACATCATTGTGGAAAAGTCTGCTAATGCTACTCTTGTTTGTTTAAATTAGTCAGGCAAGGGAATGGAAGCCAAAAGATAAAAAAGATGAAGTAAATATAGAGTTTATAACAAAAGTCCAGCCGGCAACAATAGGATAGGGAGTGAGGAAGGTCTGATCGGCTACACTGAATTTATTGGAATGCAAGAAGCCTCATCAATAAGACAGATTAACTCGGATCAATCATTGGAACACATGGGATTGTGATATTAGGGTTATTTCAGCACTGTGGTTGATGCGTGATCAAGATTCGTAGCTCAATGTTCCAGGATACAGCTCATTTTACCATGCAAGTGAGATAGGTAAGATGCGGGGAATTACGCTATTGATTAGGGAGATCATCGTGGCAGTACTTAGAGCAGGTATTCTGGGCGGAATGTCCAACAATACCATTTGGGTAGAAATTAGAAGAAGGAAAGAGTAATCACTTAGATGGGATTATACTATCGGCCTCTCAATAGTCTGCACTGGCTATAGGAGCAAATATGTAGGGAAATGGCAGATAGGTGTAGGAATAATAGAGTTTGGGCGGCACACATTGCATTGTGCATATAGTACACTTTGGGCAGCACAGCAGTAGTGTTGCTGTTTTACAGTACCAGAGACCTGGGTTCGATCCTGTTTACAGGTGCCATTTGAGAAGGAGAAGGTGAAATCAGATGTGTAGGTATTACAGGTGAGTAAAGGGGACTACAGAGGCATGAGGGAGGAGCTGGCCAAATTTGACCGGAAAGGGACCCAAGCCGGAATGATGGTGGAACAGCGATGCAGGAATTTCTGGGAATAATTGGGAAGATGCAGGATCTTCCCAATTATTCCCAGAAAGATTCTAAGGGGAGAATGTAGCAAACGTGGTTGACAAGGGAAGTCAAGGACAGTATAAAACTAAAAGAGAAAGCAAATAACATTGCAAAAATTAGTGGGAAGGCAGAGGATTGGGAAACTTTCAAAGAAGCACAGAAGGTAACTAAAAAGGCAATACGGGGAGAAAAGATGAAATGATAAAAGCCAATGATATAAAAGAGGATAGCAAGAGTTTTTCAGTTATATAAAGAGTAGGAAAGAGCCAAGAGTGGGCGTTGGACGACTGGAAAATGATGCAGGTGAAGTGATAATGGGCAATAAAGAAATGGCATAGGAACTGAATCACTTTTTTACATCTGACTTCACAGTGGAAAACATCAGCAACATGCCTGAAATTGAAGAGAGTCAGCAGGTGAAAGTTAGTGGAGTGGCTATTACTAAGAAGAAGGTGCTTGGGAAGCTGAAAGGTCTGAAGATGGATAAGTCACCTGGACCGGATAGACTGCACCCTAAGGTTCTAAAAGAGGTGGCTTTAGAGATTGTGGAAGCATTCATAGTGAGATTTCAAGAGTCACTAGTCAGGAGTGGTTCCAGACAATTGGAAAATTGCCAATATTACCCTGCTGTACAAGAAGGGAGCAAAGCAGAAGGGAGGAAAGTATAGGCCGTTTAGTCGGACTTCAGTGGTGGGTAAGATTTTAGAGACCATTATAAAGAGGTACTTAGAAGTTCAGAGTACTTAGAAGTTCATGATAAAATAGGCTGAAGTCAGCATGGTTTAGTGAAGGGGAGATCTGGCATGACAAATATGCTGGAATTCTTTGAGAAAGTAAATAGCAGGACAAAGTTGTTTACCTAGATTTTCAGAAAGCCTTTGATAAAGTGCCACATGTGAGGCTGCTAAGGAAGATGAGAGCCTGTGATATCCAAGGGCAGATACTAGCTTGCACAGCAGGTTGGCTGGATGGCAGAAGACAGAGTGGCAATAAAGGGGGCTTTTTCTGGTTGGATGCCAGTGATTAGTGGTGTTCCGCAGGGGTTGGTGCGGAGGCCACTACTCTTCACGTTGTATATTCATGACTTAGATGAGAGGATTGAAGGCTTTGTGGCTGAGCTTGCAGATGATACGAAAATAGGTGGAGTGGCAGGTGGTGTAGAAACATAGAACATAGAAAACTGGGTGCAGGAGTAGGCCATTCAGCCCTTCGAGCCAGCACTGCCATTCAATAGACAATAGGTGCAGGAGTAGGCCATTCGGCCCATTCAATGTGATCTTGGCTGATCATCCCCAATCAGTACCCCGTTCCTGCCTTCTCCCCATATCCCCCGACTCCGCTATTTTTAAGAGCCTATCTAGCTCTCTCTTGAAAGCATCCAGAGAACCTGCCTCCACCGCCCTCTGAGGCAGCGAATTCCACTGACTCATCACTCTCTGTGAGAAAAAGTGCTTCCTCGTCTCCGTTCTAAATGGCTTACTCCTTATTCTTAAACTGTGGCCCCTGGTTCTGGACTCCCCCAACATCGGGAACATGTTTCCTGCCTCTAGCGTGTCCAAACCCTTAACAATCTTATATGTTTCAATGAGATCTCCTCTCATCCTTCTAAACTCCAGAGTGTACAAGCCCAGCTGCTCCATTCTCTCACATGACGGTCCCGCCATCCCGGAAATTAACCTTGTAAACCTACGCTGCACTCCCTCAACAGCAAGAATGTCCTTCCTCAAATTAGGGGACCAAAACTGCACATAATACTCCAGGTGTGGTCTCACTAGGGCTATGTAGAACTGCAGAAGGACCTCTTTGCTCCTATATTCGATTCCTCTTGTTATAAAGGCCAACATACCATTCGCTTTCTTCATTGCCTGCTGTACCTGCATGCTTACTTTCATAGACTGATGAACAAGGACCCCCAGATCCCGTTGTACATTCAATATGATCATGGCTGATTATCTAAAATCAGTACCCCGTTCCTGCTTTTCCCCCCATATCCCTTGATTCCTTTAGCCCTAAGAGCTAAATCTAACTCTCTCTTGAAAGGACTCTACTGAAGGACCTGTACAGGTTGGGAGGGTGGGCAGAGAAATGGCAGATGGAATATTGTGTAGCAAGGTGTGGAATCTTACATTTTGGTCATAGGAATAAAGGAGGAGACTATTTTCTAAATGGGGCGAGAATCCTGAAATTGGAGGTACAGAGGGACTTGGGAGTGCTGGTGCACGATTCCCAAAAAGTTTATTTTTAAGTCGAATCGGTAGTATGGAAGGCAAACGCCATGCTAACATTTATTTCAAGAGGGCTAGATTACAAAAACAGGGATGTAATGCTGAGGCTTTAAAAGGTGCTGTCGAACATTTGGAGTACTGTGAGCAGTTTTGGGCACCATATCGAAGGAGGGATGTGCTGGCTCTAGAGAGGGTCCAGAGGAGGTTTACAAGAATGATCCCAGGAATGAGTGGATTAACATATGATGACCGTTTGACGGCACTGACTGGAGTTTAGAAGGATGAGGGGGGGACCACATTGAAACTTACCGAATTGTGAAAGACTTGGATAGAGTGGATGTGGAGAGGATGCTTCTACTCATGGGAGAGTCTAGCACCAGAGGTCATAGCTTTAGAATTAATGGACGTTCCTTTAGGAAGGAGATGAGGAGGAATTTGTTCAGTCAGAGAGTGGTGAATCTGTGGAATTATTTGCACAGAAGGCTGTCAATTGATATTTTTAAGGCACAGATAGATTCTTGATGAGTATGGGTGTCAATGGTTATGGGGAGATATAGATCAGCCATGGTTGAATGGCAGAGTAGACTTAGTGGTTAATCTAGTATACATGCAGTTAGGATTATTGATCTAGGGACATAAATTTGAAACCCACCATAGCAGTCATTAATCTGGATTGGAAAAAAACTTGTAACTTGATTGTCATAAATATCTTCCTGATTCACTAATGTCCTTCAGGAACTAAAATAATGCCATCCTTACTTGATCTGGCTTAGATATGACTTCGGACTCATCAATATAGATGACTCTCAAGACCCTCATTCAGTTCAGTATCAGTTAGGGATAGATCATGAATATCAGTGCCAGTGATATCAACAAATGCTATATAATAACCATCCCTACAAAACGCATATTAGTCAATAACATTAACATGACCAATCATCTTCCATTACCATTCAAGGATCACTAGTGACTACAAAGTTGATCAGAGACAACATTTCTGTTCCTACAAAAGCATGCAACAGACTAACAAAACTGGAGCCAGGAATTTACTCAGCTAACTTCCAACAGATTTTTAAACCTAATTCATGTGTGAGCATATTCTCATTTGCCCAGATTCCAACAAAGCTCAAGATACTTAACATTTTCGCAGAAGAATCCAGCCCTTTGATTGTAATCTCATCCAACATTTTCGTTAATGATGCAACTTCACTCTGTACCCATATATAAATGCATGTTGACAAATCAGTTAGGCTTCAAGGTAAGCATTTGGAAACACCATGACCTCTACCACCATCAAGGGCAAGAGAAGCAATTGCACAGATATCCATCACCTGTAGATTTGCCTTAAAAGTCATGGACCAATTCAGAATTGAAAATACTTGCAAAAGTCTTTGGTATTGGGTTAAAATTCCACAACTCTCTACCAAATAGCACTGCAAAGTAACCTTAGCAAAAGCACTGCAGCAAGTCAGGAAAGCAGCTCCTTATTTCTATCACTACAGCAACTAGGAATGATATATACAAGTTATCTTTGCAACGTGAATGAAATGTGAAACAAACTTCCCTATTGCCTATCAGTTTGAAGAAGAGTCCCGACCCAAAATGTCATCTATCCATGTTCTCCAGAGATACTGCCTGGCCCGCTGAGTTACTCCAGCACTTTGTGTCCTTTTGTGTAAACCAGCATCCAGAGTTCCTTCTTTCTACAATTCCTTAATGTACCATAGTTCTTATCTTTCTTCTGTTGGTGATGATTTCAGAGTCTGCTTGACGTCAAATGTAAATCTTTGCTATTCCATTAGATGCTGGACGCTCCATTGCTCAATGTAGGTTGTAATTGGTCCATTTTAGGCACCGAGGAAATGAAAGGACATGGGAATCAGCTGAGCAGTGGATCAGCCATGATATTGAATGGCTGAGCAAGCTTGAAGGGCCATGAGGCCTCGTATCTTTGTATTCATCACTCATCCTCTCCCCTCTGGCTAGGATGCCTGGGTTTTATAGGGAGTAGGCTGACAAGTGGCCAACTAATATCAGTCAATTGGACCTACAGTGTCCTCCATAATGTTTGGGACAAAGACGCATCTTTTATTTATTTGCCTCTGAACTCCATAATTTGAGATTTGTAATAGAAAAGGATTACTGATATGTCCGAGACACTACATTTAGAAAACATTAGGCTTGTCGGCGGAAAAAGCAGATCAATTTCTCAAGACATGGTTGCCTTTTACTGAATTTCTGCAACAGAATGGTTAAACACAAATTTAAACCCAATGCCAGGGATGGGCGAGGGGGGGGGGGGGGGGGGAGGTAAATCTCCATCTTCTCTTTTCTTATTTCTTTTCTTTTCTCTTGCACTTCTTTGGTAGCTTCGGGGTCTTTTCCTTGATTTCTCTTATTTTCTCTTTCTTCATTCTCTTCTTTTTTCTCTCTATTTTTCTATTTTTTAAATTTAGGTTTCAATGTTAAAAATGAAGCTGTACAACAATTGTATAACTGTTATGTTGATTGCCTTATCCCTGTACAATTGCTTCCAATAAAATTAATTCCCCCAAAAAAAAGAACAAAAAGAAAATAAAAAAAGAGAAAATCACATATGGTTGAAGTGCACATTGTCAGATTTTATTAAAGGGTATTTTTATACATTTTGGTTTCACCTTGTAGAAATTACAGCTGTGTTTATACGTAGTCCTCCCATTTCAGGGCACCATAATGTTTGGGACACATGGCTTCACAGGCGTTTGTAATTGCTCAGGTGTGTTTAATTGCCTCCTTAATGCAGGTATAAGAGAGCTCTCAGTACCTAGTCTTTCCTCCAGTCTTTCCATCACCTTTGGAAACTTTTATTACTGTTTTATCAACATGAGGACCAAACTTGTGCCAATGAAAGTCAAAGAAGACGTTATGAGACTGAGAAACAAGAATACAATTATTAGAGACATCAACCAAATCTTATGCTTACCAAACGCAACTGTTTGGAACATCATTAAGAAGAAAGAGAGCACTAGTGAGCTTACTTGTGAGCAAAGGAACTGGCAGGCCAAGGAAGACCTCCACAGCTGATGACAGAAGAATTCTCTCTATAATAAAGCAAAATCCCCAAACATCTGTCCGACAGAGCATCACCAGAGAAGACACCCAGCAACTGGTGATGTCCATGAATCGCAGACTTCAAGCAGACATTGCATGCAAAGGATATGCAACAAAATACTAAACATGACTACTTTCATTTACATGACATTGCTGTGTCCCAAACATTATAGTGCCCTGAAATGGGGGGATTATGTATAAACACTGCTGTAATTTTTACATGGTGAAACCAAAATGTGTAAAATTGGCCTTTATTAAAATCTGACAATGTGCACTTTAACTACATATGATTGTTTTCTAGTACAAATCTAAAATTGTGGAGTATAGAGGCAAATAAATAGATGGTGGGTCTTTGTCCCAAACATTATGGAGGGCACTGTAGCTGTTACCGATGCTGTTGAGGGTTGGACTCTCCTCGTCAGTCAGCTACTGTTAGGGATCAGAGCGACATCCAAAGGAGAGAACACTGTCACAATACAAAATGTGAATATCAGATATGTTTGTGTGTCGCAGGTGTAAAGCTTACGTGTGATTTGTGAAATATGAACTTTAGGTGTGATTTATGATTTATATTTTGCTGGGTGAGTAATGATAGTAAGTCAGGAGAATTGAATTGGTATAGAGTTACAGTTTAGATGAAATGGCTTGTGTTGACATATTGATTGACCTTAACCATCGGCTCAACATTGTCCTGCACAGCCTTAAAGTCCTATCTGGTTGCTCCCTCTAAGACAGTGCCTCCTTTACCTCTTTCTGCCACTGGTGCTTTATGACTGGTTTGAATCAATTTCTGAGCAAAAAAAATATTTTTTATTTTGCCCACTTCATAAACAGACTTATTTTGCCCACTTCATGTGCAGAAGAAGTGCCTGCTTATTTCCATGTTCTGTCATAGATTATTCCAATCTTCCCAGAGCTTTGGAGTGACTTCCATCAATGTCTGAAGTCAATGAACACATCCCTTGAAGTGGTACAGCCATGGCTTCCATCAGCACAATAAATTACAGCGGATGCTAGCAAATGCTGTAATTCCACACTTTGAATAAATGCCTATGTGGTAAATAGCTAAATTGTTGCTGCCAGGAACTTCTATTAAAAAAACCCAAAGTGGGGCCATGAATTCCAGGTGTAATCTTACTCACAGCAGTCCCCAGATCATATTCAGTGCAATCCAGTTTATTCCCACATACACATATATACTACATTCAAAATCTGGTTACCTTTAAAAATAATATCAAGATAAGTAAACATTTTCAATCATTCTCCATTTTTTCTTCTTTCCCCTTTCACCTTAAAGTTATGCTCTCAAGTCTTTGAAATTTCCACCCTGTGAGAAATGATCGGACAGTTTACCCTATTTACACTTTTCTCATTTTTTTATACCTCTATCAGATCTCCCCTCTCCGCATTGAAGAGAAAACAATCCAGGTTTGTCTAATCTCTCCTTATAACTAATACTCTCTAATCCATTCTGGTAACCTCTGTTGCGCCCTTTCTGAAACCTCCACATCCTTACTGTAATGGGGCAACCAGAACTGCACGCAATACTCTAAATATTCCTTCTTACACACTATGTTGATTAAAGCCTGTTTGCACTTCTCAAAAGGAAGGGGTCTTGTGGCTGGATCCAGCGGTGAAAGTGATTACTAAAATCCTTAAACATGTTGGAAGCAATGGCTGAATACATCTGAAAATGGACATCAGATTTTTGGATGTAAGATTACAGGCCTTGTGTTTGAAGTACAGAGGAGTATATCCACTAGACAAATGCTATAGCAGCATAGGAAGGAGACAGATATCTAAAAGTTCCAAAATCATGGATCCAAAAGTATAGATTTCAACAATTTTATACATGTGGTTAAAATTAGTGAATACACCACCAAATTCCATGTCACACTTCTGCTAATTCTTCAACAAGCACTACCAGCTGTTCAATCAGGCTGGTACATAACATAAATGCAGTGCAGAATATGCACCTAAAATACTTCCACATCTTCTGAAATGACATGGTGTCACAGAATTGTATCAAAACCAACAAATGGATAGAGAAACAATTTAGGTATAGGGAGGAACTGCAGATGCTGCACAAAATGCTGGAGTAACTCAGCTGGTCAGGCAGCATCTCTGGAGAAAAGAAATAGGTGACTTTAGCGGTCAAAATGTCACCTATTCCTTTTGTCCAGAGATGCTGCCTAACCCGCTGAGTTACTCCAGCATTTTGTGTCTATTTTCAGGGGAACAATTTAACCGTGATATCTCAGCATCACTCAAAATGTCAGACACCATAGAAAGCGAAATCACAACCGACTGGTTTTCTTCTTGTGAGATTCATTACAATGCAATTTTGAATGTTAACTTGGTGTTGCCTTTTGTTCTGTTATTGTGTTCAACAATTTTGGGGTAATCAGCAAGAGAAGGAAGATAAGGAGCATATGGCATGAGGGAGAAATAGATTTGTGATTACTGAAATTGCAGCAAATTAATTGGTCACAAACAGCTGACCAGAAAATGGTTCCTAATATTGTCTCCTTCCCTGTGCCACCTTCTCCTGCTCCTTCCCCTAGAGGGCTTAGTTGCGCAGCGATAGAGCTGCTGTCTCACAGTGCCAGAGACTTGGGTGCGATCCTGACCTCGGGTGCTGTCTGTGTGGAGTTCCCCGTGACCGCACGATTTTTCTCTGGCTTCTCCAGCTTTCCCCCACATTCCAAAGATGTGCAGGTTTGTACGTTAATTCGCTTTTGTAACTGGTCCCTAGTGTGTAGGACATCGAACTAGTGCACGGGTGTTCGACGGTCGGCATGGACTTGGAGGGCCAAAGGGCCTGTTTCCTCGCTGCATCTTTAAACTCTGAACAGTACTTCTACCTCCAGTTCTTTAATTGTTGGCATGAGCTTATCCTACAGATTGTGGAGCATTCAACTGATCTACAAAAATATACATCATCTGTCTGTTAAGCGCATGCAGGAAGCAACCAAAAATCTGTATATTCACTTTGCTGCACACTGAACAGTGTCTCTAATTCTGTTCATCAGTGTTGTTTAAACACACTGATGACCTGTTTGAACAATCCTTGTGTCTAGCATGACTTGTTGCTGGCACTTGCTGTTCTTCTGCATGGAATTGGACTGGAAGTGAGGTAGACAGTGAAAGGATAGCTATTGTCTCCAAATAGTGTCCTTAAGTCTGTCACGGTGTTTTCAAAAATGGTAGGCAGACCAGTGTACATTCAGACAGTGCAGCAGTGATAAATCATTTAATTCACATGTGGTGGCCTAAGCATGTTGCAAGAGGGGTAAGTAGTATGTTAAGCCATTGGAAAATCTAACTTTTCCCAAGTTTGCATGCTCACTCTGCTGGCTATTCTATGTCAAATAAACAACAGGAGAGGTGTCCATAATCTCCCCAGGAGAGTCTGTAACCTCCCCATGAGAGTCCGTGATCTCCTCAACAGAGTCCGTAATCTCCTCAAGAGAGTCCGTAACTTACCCAGTGGAACATTGCTTTGCAAATGGCAAAAGATTGCATATGTGTCTTGCTCCTGCCTAGAAAGACCCAAAGGCATAGACAATGCCAATCATTGCTGCCTTGCAATGCCACGCGGACCTTCCTATATGGCTGCAGTCACGGTTGCAGCCTTTATCTGTTCGAAGACTCTCCAAACATTTTGACCCTCACTGAGCACGTAGGAACATTGCTCGCCAAACATCCTTGCTGGATTGGAACACAGAGAGCTCTCACCCTCTCTTTCCCCGCTGCCTCATCTTTTAACAGGCTGATCAGCTCTGTTTATCCACACCTTATTTTTAACATGCTGCACACTGAGAATAGAATCTAAAGCTAGTTTGTCCGTTCCCAATAAAGTATGGATTCACATGCATAGTATATGTAGGTATGTTACAATACTTGCCTTCAGCGGCGCTGTAATTCTGTCACTGGCCGTGTGCGCGATTTTGGCGCCTTTAAGGGGGGGGCGGGGTTAAAACGCGGGTTTCTCCTAACTTGTCCTGAATTATATTTTGTTGGAGTACAAGCGTTTGCGGAAGAATCGTTCCGAGGGGCGTTTTGAGTATTTTGTTTTAAAAATCTCCCGACAAGTTCAGCGTTGGAATCATTTTAAAATCATCTTCTGAAGCCGTCAACGCCAACAACGGGGACGGATTTCACGTACGGGAAAGGTAAACGAAAGTGGTTTATTTTTATGTATAAACGTTCTCCTTAAGAGGCCTTTAATTCACATTTTTACATGCGACACGGTGATTTTTCCCCCGAACTAACGGCAATAATTTTCATGCCAATACGGGGTTAAATTCACCGCAAATGAACGGTCCAAATGATCGCGTTCCAGAAATCCCCATTCGCAAGATGATATAAATTCCCATTAATTTACAGGTATTAAACATTCAATTTCTTCCATTTGGCCTGTAAATCCATGACAATGAGATAAAAAATTATGTTATATTGTGAATTCTTGTGTGAATGTTATTTGGACACTTAGGCTATTTAAAAATGTTAATCTATTCTTAAGAAATTGATAGATGTTTAGATCTAGTAATTGAATTTTGTAATTAGCTACAATTAGGTAACTAACTAATTATATGCTTTAATTTCATGTCATCTAAGTAAGATTGTTTCATATTTGTTTCAGAATGCTTCAATCTATAATAACTGAAAATTTCTTTCAGTTCTCTTAATTTTTAAGAAAGTTATGGGCTTTTGACTGTCCTCGATCACAGCTTTTGTGTTAAGTCAATGGAAAAGCAATAGGGAACAAGATGCTAATTTCCGAGTATAAAAATGGCCATAACCTTTTTAATACTGAAGATATGAAAGTGAATTAGGTGTCAAATTAAACTTCTTTTTATGCTTTATCTGATGGGATAAATTACAGACTTGATTTTTTAAATCTCAAAATGTTGTAACATTGCTAGTATATGGTGCCACCGCCACATCAGCCCAATGGTTCTGGCCGGCTCAAACTCTATAAATGGCATCCTACCAAACATTTTGCTCCCCTACCTACACTGGTCACCAAGAGCCACTTGCATCTCAAATTCTGGCTCCGATTGGTGTTCCCTGTCAAATAGAGTAACTCCTCCCTCCAGATAAACCTTAGTAGCTAGTTACTCCCAGAGAGTTGGTAGCTGGTACCAAGCTTACCAGTTGTCAAAACTATTAAAAGGGCATGTTTGTGAATGTTATTGCGAAGTGACAGTCACAAACATTTAAAAATCACGAATTTATGGAAAAAAGTCATATCAGAAACATAATTAAAAAATGATTAAAACATTAAAAGCTTGACAAAATATATAAATTGGAAGAAACCTAAAATACTTAAATACACTTACATTAACATAAAATATTTAGCTCAATTAATGTAAAGATGTATTAATTACCTGAAACTTACCTACCTCCCTCAGTGCTATTCCTCTCTCTAATGAAATTAATGAATCATTGAAATGTTTCAATTATTGAATCTGTATCAGGTTTAATACAGCTCAGGTTCTTGTTGTAACTGCTGACAAACCGCAAGAGTTTGATGCTCCACTCCATTGTCAGGACGCAGTCAGAAAGACAATGGCAAGATTTTTTGGGATAGTACAAAATCTCTGTGTTTGTATCAAAAACCCTTAAGAAGCATTTCAGATCATCAATTTTGTGCTTCTCGCCACAGAGATTTTGTGTTCACCCATTTAGCTGAAGCCTTGAAATTCTTACAGCTGGCATGCCATTTTCTGTACATTTTAGGAACTGACAAGTTCTACAAATATAAATCAACATTTCTTAATAGCCAATGTTCCTGCAAATCAAGTACCGTCAAACCGGAAGGTAATTGATTTCGATAAATACTGAAGAGAGGTATTCCTTCACCCAAACGCTGTCCTCCATGTAGGTAAAACACATACCTTAGCTACATTATTGAAGCCCAGTTTGCACCACTGCCATCAAATCAGCATTACACATCAATTGATACCTGCTTTGGGTCCTTCCTGTGTGAACGATCATTGCATATGTTGGCACCATTTTCTTTATATAATATGAAGTAAGTTACACAACAAATGTTGCAGAACAAAAACATGCATTGCACAGAAAATCTGAAATATATCACTATTGAAGGTAATCAAATGCTTGCCTTTTGATATTAGAGATATATATTTTAGATATAAAACATGCATAAATAATTCTACAATTATATGTAAACATATTATTTACATGGAGAGTGGTAAAGGTATATGAATGCATGTAGAAGTGGAAAGAAATGCAAAAAGAAAGGAACTGAGAATTTTATCATATTAACTCCCAATACTGTGGGGCAAAAAATGTATTAATAAAAATCAGATTACAGGCTCTCTATGAAATAATCATAATTGATTTCCATATTACAGACTCTAGCGACTAGAAATGTGGTTACATTGAACACCATGTACTGAAATAATGACGATTGAGATATTATTGCCAGTTTGTCCAAGGCCACTCACACGTGAACTGTTCACAAATCTCACCCCGCACAAAAAAAATTGATCATGTAAGTAATACTACTTATTTACAATAGGATAACATAAAGGGTGCACTTCACGAATCCGATAAGATCAGCTGAATGTATCTTGCACTGAGGGAATTCACACACCACTCCACCCACTGCATATGGCCACTGCTGGAATCTTTGCAATAGCAAAAGCACCAAGAGTATTGATGTCTAGGTACAGGAACGATAACCTAGCTTCTCAGACACTGCCTTCAGAAACTTGGTTGAAGTTATAAAAGGAGAGAGCAGTCTTGCATGCTTGGAGACCTAAAACATGAGCAGCAAAAGGAGGGAATTGGCAGCAGGTTAGGTGCATGGCGTTACAGTATTTCACCAGAATCTGTACCCATTGCTACATGCAACAAATTAAATGATTGCACATGGCTAGTCAAGGTCTCCGCACATCAATGATTTTCATCTGCCAACAGGTCAAAGACGACTGCATTCACTTCCTTCTCCAAGCGCCACACTTACAAAACCACCTGATAGCGATCTCCTTCATTCAATATGCCTTCAGAAAGTGGGTGTTACCAATATACTCTCATATGCAGTCCTACTCCAATCTCTACAAACATTTTTCACAATTTACCTATGCCTAAACATTGCAGGTACCACCCCCTGTGCCTTACACACACACAGCAACATTCCTCTTTCATGGCTATAGATTGTAGTTTTCAAACATTCAGTGAGCAACTGCAAACGGTGCCTGTAATTCTTTCTTGAGGAGAGGCTACTGATAATCAAGTGCTTACCTGCTATGGCGACAATGGCAAGAATTAGGGATGAGACTGTGAAAAAAATTACTATGTTCATTACCTATTTTTCTTTCTTCCATTCACTTCTCCCGTTTCTTACAATGTCTTCTGGTGCATAAAACTCATGTGGTTTAAACAGCTCCCTCTTTCACCTCACCATGACCATGGTATTGTTCTTTACCCTCAGCATGATCATCATTGTGCCTGTTTTCTTTCAGGTACCCCAAAATTTCCTTTTGCATATATTGTGTTAGCTGAGCCACGGGAACAGAAAACAGTTTTCACTCTGATGCATGCAGTAACCGGCTTAGATAATGGATGTCTGCAGTCAGTACAGAGCAATTTAGAGATGGGATATGGTGGGTGATTGCCACATCCACACTGAAGGAATGGGTGCGTCATGCATTAGGCACTCGAGAGGACAGAGTAAAATGTCAGTCTTGTTTGAAGGAATCGGATGATGGAGAGGCCGAAGATAATGCACTTTATTCTGGGCATTGTCTGGCCTGTCTGAAAACCTAAGTGAAGCTTTTAAGAGCACAGGGAAATCCAGACCCAACTCTACATATAGCTTGCTATTCTCATTAGAGTCCATCCCATCCAATCTAAGAGTCAAGGCTGGCTCTGCAAGTGTTAATATTGATCTCTTCATGAGTATCTGTGATGAAATAAAGCAAGGTAAGGAAAGATAGCTTGCAGAATTCTTACTTTTGGGAAGAAAGCGTCTTTCAAAGAAAGTTTATTGATTTTGAATACTTCACAAACAGGAAGTGGACAAATTGTAAAATAAGAGAAATTATAACATTGAAATTCTTTCCAACGTCTCGCTTGGATTTTATCATCAGTGAATCATGAAGTTTACCAGCTAATGGTCTGAGGAGCATGCAGCGAAATCCTATTGAATTTACTCATCTGCATGTCTCTGGAGCCATCTTGGACAGAAAATTCAAGTTATATACTGAGATCCACAAAATTACACAGCTACCATTAAATGTCATAGAATGTGTAGGAAACAATGTCATAGAATGATGTCTTCTGCATTGAGTCACAAGAAGTTCAGTGCTTGGAACAGGGAAGACGAAGTCTCACCAGTCACAGACTATGGTCAGACTGTATTTTAGCTCCAGCACACTTTTCACTCATTCTGGCTAAAGGAGGCTTTAATTTGGAATCATATGTAAAGGTAACTCTCTCCTCTAAGTGAAGTACCCAACATAGCCAATATAAACAAACCCCTGTCTTTGAACTTGTAGAG
Organism: Malacoraja senta; assembly: GCA_038087875.1. Taxonomy (NCBI): domain Eukaryota; kingdom Metazoa; phylum Chordata; class Chondrichthyes; order Rajiformes; family Rajidae; genus Malacoraja; species Malacoraja senta. Next base: position 27,391,085 of record CM075986.1, on the reverse strand, counting down.
TGACAATAATATGCACGTTACTTTTGCGATCCCATGTCGTGTGGAAGACATTTTGCCATTAACAGTCTAGTCTGCTCAAAGTCACTGCTGCAACACATTACCACAACTTTCCAGCCATCCCAGGCATTACAGACCATGTTTCCTTTGTGAAGTAGTAATTTCAGGAATATAATCATGGCAACAGAGAGCTGGCACCTAATTATGTGGTATTCTTATTGGTATTGGTATATTATTTTCACATATACTGAGATACAGTGAAAAAGAGTCAAATGTAAAGCCAAAGGAAGGGATATAGGTGGAAGGGGATAGGGACAAGCGTACGGGAGAGGGAGGAGGAGGGAAGAGGGGCAGGATAGTGGGAGAGGTTGCAGGGGAACAGGGAAGAGAGAGGAGGAAGGGAAGTTGTTTCTTAAAAATGGAGAATTCAATGTCTCATACTGACCTTTCTGTCCTTGGCCTCCTCCATTACCACTCTGTGGTACATAAAAACTGGATGAACATCACCTCATGTAACACTTAGGCAGATTACTACTTAATAGTATGAACATTGAATGCTCCAATTTTAAGTAACAGCCCTCTATCTTTCCTGTGCTCTTCCCTCCACACCCATTGCTCCCACTAATCCATCCTTCTTTACCCTCCCCCAAGTCCTGTTTCACCAATATTCCTCCCTCGGGCTTTACAATTCACTCCTCTTCTATGCCGGAAACCCTTGTGTCTCCTATTCATCTCTAGCCTTTATCCACCCATGTAACCACTCCCATCAACCTATCAATCACCAGTCATTGTTCCTCCCACCTCCTTTCCAGGTTTCTCCCCTTTATTAAAATCAGTCTGAAGAAGGGTCCTGACCTAAAGCATTGCCTATCCATTCCTTTCACAGATGCTGCCTGACCTGCTGAGTTACACCAGTACACCAGTTAAAAGTAGTCCTCAACTTTGTTAACTGCTTTTCCAAAGCAGCGTGAGATATTAATGGAGTTGAGGTGGTGGGTGAGACTGGTCTGAGTGATGGACTGGACTGTTTTCGCAACTCGGGCAATTTCTTGCAGATCTTGGACAAACCAGTCGCCATACCAAGCTGTGATGCATCCAGACTGGATGCTTTCTATGGTGCATCTGTAGAAATTGATTTCTTCACCTTCTGAGGAAGTAGAGATGTTTCTTGGCTGCAGAGTCAATGAGGTAGGACTAGAACAAATTGTTGGTAATATTTACACCAAGAAATCTGAAGCTTTCAATCATCTCTACTTCAGTATTATTGATGCAGACTGAGGCATGTACTCCACTACACTTCCTGAAGTTGATGACCAGCCCCTTTGTTTTGCTGACATTCATTGAGAGGTTGTTGTATTGACATCATTATACTAAGCTCTCTATCTCCTTTCTGCATTCCGTCTCATCATTGTTTGTGATCTGGCCCATTGCAAACTTGTAAATAGTTTAGAGCAAAATTTGGCTGCAGTCATGCGTGTATTGGAAGTATAGTAAGAGGCTGAGAACGCAGCCTTGTGAGGTATCCATGTTGAAAGTTATTGTGGAGGATTTGTTTTGGTGCCTATACTTAGTGACTGTGGTCTATGGGTCAGGATGTCAAGGATCTAGTTGCAGAGTGGGTGCTTGTGACGAATCATGTAGCAGCTCATTCTTTCAATCTCCAAATCTCTAATATAATGGAAATATAATTTGTACATTCTTATTCTGTAACTTTCTTTAAAACAGAAATATCTCACAAACAGAAGACAATTTGAGGAAGAGGAGAAACGTGACCACGTGAGGAAGCATTTAAGACAAAACCTCATGAATTAGAGAGGTCAAAAATAAGTAATAATGAAGGAGCATTTGAGGAAAGATTGTCATTTAGGGAGTTTATGCCATAACTTCCTATCCTAGGTTCTTCCATAACAACAGCAGCCACCACTCTCTGCCATTTGTGCCATCCTCCAACTCCTGTGTATTTGCTTTTTCTCTGAACATAGTTCAGCACAGGAAAATACCCTTCGGCCTACAACGTCTGTGCTGAACATGATGCCAAGATGAACTAATCTTCTCTGCCTGTACTGAATCCATATCCCTCCAGTCCCTGCATCTCCAAGTGCCTATGTAAAAGTGACTTAAACACCACTATCATATCTGCCTCCACCACCACCCCTAGCAGTCACAACTTTCTGTGTAAACAACTTGCCTCGTGGATCCCATGTATCTAAATCGTCTGGAGCAACCTACCATAAAGAACTTTATCAAATGCCTTACTAAAATCCATGTAGATCACATCCATTGCCCTACCCTCATCAATCACCTTTATCATTTCCTCAAAGATCTCAATCAAGTTTCTAATACATGACCTGCCACAGACAAAGCAATGCTGACTGTCGCTAATTATCTCATTCTCTTGCAAATGTGAATAAATTCTGTCCTCACTAATAATTTCTCCACCACGGTTGTGAGACTCACTGGCCTGTAATTTCCTAGATTATCTTTATTTCCCTCTTAAGCAAAGGAACAATTGGTTACTCTCCAGTTATTGGTGACCCCTCTGGCTAGAGTGATGCGAAGAAGGTTTTTAAGACTCCTGTGCGCCCATCTGGCTCTTATCCACCTTAATGCTCTTCGAGATCCCCAACGCCACCTCCTTCTTGATCTCAAGCTGCCCTAGTATTCCCCACACTGATCTCACTGTCCTAGATGTCAATCTCCTTGGTAAATACAGATAAAAGTACTAATTTAGTACATCGCCTACATCCTCCGGCTCCAAGCCTAAATTCTCTCTTTTAGCTTTGAGGATTCCTACCTTCTTCCTGGTCACTGTCTTGCACATCCACTGCCCTTGAATTTTCTTTAATCTGACTCACTGTGACTCACACAATGACATTTTATGGCCTCTTTTGGCCTTTCTAATTGCCCGTATGAGTTCTTTCATGCTTGCTTTATATTCCTCACAGATTGTCAGATTTCATCTTTCCATGTGTTCTGACCAAATTTACATCCTCTTAGGTCATCTGATGTCCTTACCTTGCCATCCTTATTCTTCCTCCTTATTGGAGCATGCAGGTCCTGAACTCCGATTTGAATGACTCCAGTGTGTCAGATCTGGACTTACCCAATAACAACTGAGTAATAAAAACAATAATAACAGTTGGTAGAACTGCCGCCTCACGGCACTAGATACCCAGAGTCGATCCTGACCTCGGAGGCTGTCTGTGTGGAGTTTGCATGTT